>CM052709.1:81201545-81253809 GCA_028551405.1 Uromys caudimaculatus | reverse complement strand
AAAAAAAAAAATAGTCAGATGTGGTGTCCCAGGATGGACAGCAGGGGGCGCCAGATACCTCGGAATCATATCCAATCCTGGCGTTCCCTGAAACCACAAGGCCCTTTTCAAGCTGACCGCCATGGGGGTGGGGCAGTGGGGTGAGGGGTGGGGGATTAACCAGGGGCCTCTGTCTAGCAAGAGTGGCTTTATACATATAAGCATCTCCTGACTCCAAGCAGACAGACCTTGAGAGCTTGGATGTCCCCTCCAATGTCCTGTGTGGGGCGGGGGGAGCAGGGACTGTCTCCCATGCACTGGATATCATGCAGGCTTTTGAGCAGTCACTGGGCAGGTTTCAAATTTGCCCACCTAAATGGTATTGTTCCTGGGCCCAACCTTTGGGAGCTTTTGAGAATGCGAACCCTTCCCTGCCCTCAGCGTTGAATTTTAGAAGGAACCCTAGCTATTATTAAAGGATGAAATCCACTGTTTTGGGGTTCCCACCAAATGTGGGTATGTAAGGCCCCAGGAAGCCACTAAACAATTTTTAAAATGACATTTACTTATTGTATATGTGTTTCCCTTCAGATATGGGCTCATCAGGGTGGACAGTTGATGTCCACACCCTGGTGGCCCTCTATGGCCAGATGCTCAGGCTCAGGGTGTCTGCTCCTTTGGGTTCTGACTAGAGCCTTTCTCTTTGCCAGATCCTCTGTATCTGTGCTATAAATCAAGGCTGTGAGCACGGCCGTGCTGTTAATCAGGGCTGTATGTCCTCATGAATCATATACCTGGACGTGGTTCAGGGACCCTGACACAGCTGCCCTAAAAGCAGCTGCACTTCTTGTAGGGCAGGGGTCAGGGGTTTGGGGATGAAGCCAGAGGCTGTCTACTATATGGCTGCATTACAATACTACTGGATCATACCCCCTCTCTGGGTCTATGGTTAGATTTAGGCTCTTACTTGGGGAAGGATGGGGACTTGAGGGGACTCCTCTGGGCCACACAACTCCAGAACAGGGTACCAGAATCTTTGAGAGTCCTGGGTGTTGAAAAACAATGGAGACCATTATCCTGGACACAGGCCCTATATCCAGCAGGGTGATGAGACCTCAGGGGTGGGTCTGTGGGGCCATACTTACTCTGACAGGTGGCACAGGTTCTATCAAGGGCTAATCACAGTGGTCTGAACTTAAGGATCCCTGATGTCTACTGGTATCTATTCCCTGGCCTTTAGAGACTTGGAGGAAAGCTCTGGTCTGGGGGAGGGGTCCAGCTTGACCCACACTTCCTCTCCATGGCTGCTTTACCAGTGTGGTGTCCTGGGTGAGGGGGTGTCCTGGGTGAGGGAATGTCTGTAGGCTTACCAAAAAGGCCATGGGATCACAGGGTCCTAAAGCGCAGCAGAAGGATTTCAGCAGCCCCAGGATCAGATGTAGAAGGAGGGGTATTAGATGGTCTCATGCTGAACTCAGCTTTGAAAGTTGATGGCAGATTTGATCTGTGTTCTGGCTCCCCCAGCTGCTCCCACAGGCCCCCCTGCCAGCGGGGAAACAGAGACCTACAGTCCTCTGCTGGGGGATGAAATATTCAGTTTGATGGCTCAGGAGGGTTACGCTTCCTTCCTTGTCCCGGCCTCACTATAAAGAGGAGCCCGAGCATTGGCAGTGGCCCCACAAGGCTGCAGACTGCGCTGAATAGACCAGCAACAAGGTACCCTCTGGGAGGGCTTGATCTGCTTTCTCTACAGATAGAGTGGACTGGTGTTTGTGATGGGGGTGGGAACGGGAGAGTCATCTCTTAAACAGTCAAAATTAATAAGATTTCACCTCAGAATAATGGCTCAGAAAAACAGAAACAGAAGCATTTATGAAATTTCTAGCATCCCTAAGGGTGGTTCACTTCGGGGCGGCAGGATGGGCTCACCCTAGTGGGCAGCAGCCTCCTCCTTGGCTTCCTCCTGCTGCAGGTGGTCCTGAGTATACTGATCTGCACTTGGTCAGGATGCAGGCCTTCGTGCTGTGGTGGCTGGCCCTTGGCGCTCTACTGGGGATTCCTGCAGGTGAGGGGCCACTCTGGGACTGGACAGAGCTGTAGCTCTCTTACCTTTTCACGCCTCTCCTTTAAACTGTCCTTGTCCTGGTCTGCAGTGGTTAATGGAGGCTTGCCCTAGATGATGGCTTTCCTTTCCTTTTGCAGGAGCCAAGCCAATGCCAGAGGAAGCAGGTACACTTTGCGATGCCTTTCCTTTCACTGGCATAAGGTACTGAAGCATGCAAGTGGGTGGGGGAGCAGAGGCTGCTTAGCTCTGGCAGACAGAACAGTGGGAGCCGGAGTTCTCCTGAGGTATGGCAGTGCGGGTCCTATTGCCAGTATGGAGCTGTGGATGCTGAAGGATCCAAGACACCATCTGGCTGGGCTTTGTCTTCTGCCCTGTGAGAACACCCAGGCAGAAGGGAGATGGATGAGCACTCAGAGTCCCACCCTCAGTCTGAGCTCAGATTCTGGGTACTCTCAGGAGTACCAACTCAGTCCAGTACCACAGAGGTGGCCTAGCCTGTGCTCTAGAACTTGGGTGCTGTGTTCTCTGAAGCCTGAGCCCCCCCATCACCTTCTTTGAAGCCTCATCGGCGGCCGCCTGAGTACCCCCCAATCCCCATATCACCACCCAGCTGCCTCTCTGCCCATCATCTCCCAGACAAGGACAAGGCTCCTCTTTGTTCTCCTGTCTCCCCCTTTCTTCTCTTTCCACCAGACCAGGTGCTCTTACAGGCAAGGAGTACACCCAGTGTGTACTCAGACTCCACTCCTGGCTGGGAAGGTGTCTTCCCTGTGGCAGGCACTGGGAGCACCATCCACTTGCCTTGGCTGCATAGGGGATGATCTTCTAGCAGGGATAATGGGACAGACACTGAGGCGATTACCTGCGTCTTGTCTTTCAGATCCCAACACACAGCCACCAGCCATGCCCTACTGGCCTTTCTCCACCTCTGACTTCTGGAATTATGTGCAATATTTCCAGACCCAGGGCGCCTACCCACAAATCGAGGACATGGCCAGAACCTTCTTTGCACATTTTCCTCTGGGGAGCACCCTAGGTTTCCATGTTCCCTACCAGGAGGACTGAGCAGTGTCTAGTCTGCTGTCTACCTGGCTGCACTTGCCGGGGCCAGGTGGTTTAGAGACACAGTGGTGGGCAAGGGTGGGGCTCATGCTTAATAAACTCCCTCTGAAGATGCATAATACCCCTGTGGGTTTCTTTCGAGGAGCCTGTGTGTGCTGTTATCACTATGAATTAGCTAGGCTTTAATCTGATGAACACTGAGATGCCTCTAATAAAGACATACATCATTTCTATACATTAATCAGTGTCAATCAGGGCTTTCAGCCTTAGGTGTCACTTTGTCATTCTATCCTCATAATGATCTAGGGGTGGGCTATGGTGGCCCCAGATTGTAGGTAAGGAAGCTGAAAGAAAGACACCAATACAGCTTCACTTGTTAAGGCCATGTGCCTCGTTAGGCACGCCAGACAGCAGGCAGCCTTCCCTCAGCTGCCAGATGAACTACAGTCACACTGGGGCCTGGCACCCATGCTCAGTACTCAGCATGTTCCTGGGAGTGGCAGGAATCAAGAAGCCAGACCACTGTCTGTGAGGGAGAGTCATAGCCCATACTTAGTATCCGAGGGGAAGATTCCAGACTGAGGCTGCTGGGGGAAGGAGATGGTCTCCCTGGGTAGGCCTCTGGTTGCGTTAGGATATGAAGACAGTGTGGCATAATGCAGGGGCAGCCTATGGTACAGGTGGTGAGCTACCTGATACACATAAGGCAGGCAAGCCAAGAACACACTGGTTAATGCCCCTCACACCAACAGGAAGAGAAACTAATAGGTGCTCCTCTTGGCTGCCAGCCTGTCTCGGCTTCCTTAGTTCGACCTTCACGTGGGTATCTCAGGAAGATACTGACCTGGCATTTGAGGCTTTCCAGTCATTTTTTACATTCTGCAAAGTACTGTCAGGCTTAAGGAGTAGGAGTGACTGCCCAGGCTCAATCCCCATTATATCTTGGTTGAGTCAGTTTCCCTGGATCTGTCCTTACCCTTGACGCCCATTTTCACCCCAGCAGCCCGCACTCCTGACGCCTCAAAGTTGTTAAAGGAAAACACAACAAAACCAAAAAACCCAACTCTACCCAACCCAACCCAACCAACCAACCAACCAACCAAACAATCAACAAACAATTCCCGACCACTTAGAAAGCAGAGTAAGGGAAAACATCCAAAACCATCAGGACAGGTACAGAGGCAAAAGTCTTGTACTGCTGAAGAGACTCAGCTCAACCACAGTAGCAACAGAGACTGACAATCAAGGAGCAGGGTGGAGGTAGCTGGGAAATAACTCAGATGCTTTACTGAAGGCACGATCAGAGGACATTGTCGGGGATAGTGGAGGGTGAGAAGCCCTATCAGACATGGAGAACAGGCAGGTAGGTATCAGTTGGATTTCAGGCTTCTTGTTATGTTGACTTCACAGGGATACTTGTTAAACCTGGATTTTTACCAGGAGGTGCCCAGAGGATCCTGGGGGAACATCCAGGAGCCCCACTAGAGTATTCTAGACTGCCAGAGGATCTCAGGCGCTCTCCTACAATGATCCATACCTCTCTGTCCCTTCCTCATCTCTTTTCTTTCATTCCTTCTTTTAAAACCATGGTACAATATAGCACCCTGAAATGTATCACTCTAGCCACCTCTCAGGGGACAGTCCAGTCATATAATGGACACCTTCCCCCAACCCCACCGCACACTTCTGGAACTCTTTGATTTGCAGATCTAAAGCTGTGTCCACTGAACAACTGCCATCCCCAACACTGCGGCATTTATGAGTTTGACTGCTCTAGAGACCGCATATGAGTGGTCCACAGTGTTTGTTTAGATTTCACTTAACAACATCCTCAAGGTTCCTCCATGCCCATAGGTTAGGAATCCCTTCTTAGTTTTAAGACTCCCCACTATCCCACTGTGTACATAAAAGCCCATCTTGTCTGAGTGCACTGGGCCGCCTCCTCCTCTTGGCCGGGGTGACCCTGCGAGTGGTCACTGCGCACATACTACTTTTGGATTTCGGCCACCCGAATAGCACTCGGGGATCCAATACCCCCACCTTCTAGCCAATCCATTTCTGCCTGTGATTTCTGTACAGTAGCCATTCTGATGGTTTTGAACGGCAACCCTGACGGGAAATGGAGAGACTCTTTTCTCCGCCGACCACTCGTGCTCGTGCGGTGTTGCGGGTCCTTAACCCTTAATCTGCTGTCGTAGTTGGCTGGGCTCGGAGAAAGCCGCCCTGCAGCCAGCCTCAGCAGGGTGCCACCGAGGCGCGGTCCTCCGGGATCCAGACGTGCTCGGAGGAACGCCGGAAGTAGAAGGGGCTGGCCGGAAGTGAGCGCAACGCCGCGGTGTCGAGATGAAACCCGCTGTGGATGAGATGTTCCCCGAGGGCGCGGGGCCCTATGTGGACCTGGATGAGGTGGGGCGATGGCGGCGCGGAGCGATGCGTGGGGGGGTGGGAGCACGCCTGCAGACCTGCGTGGGAACCCAGGCCTTCGGGGATTCAAAAACTGCCAGAAGCTGGGGAAGCGGGAGCTGCCCGGGACTGTCGCAGGGCCTGAGACTGTTACGTGAATTGCAGCGAGGAAGTAGAGTTTGCTCGCTGTTACTTGATTGTGGCTCCTGATAAATCTTCCAGAGAGAGAGAGAAGGCCCGAGCGAGGGTTACGCATTGCCAGGCCTGCAGCCCCCAAGCCCTGAGAGAAGGGCAAGGGCTGGTGTGTGGCAGTTGTGTGCTTTGTGCTGGGACTCAGTTATTTCCTGTAGACACACAGTTTTGGAGCGATCTTGTGCTTTTGATTTCCACCATGGTCACAGATATTTATCTGATATAGGTGTTCCAGTGAGGTAGTTATGATCCGGAGTGTCAGCCAGCTCTTGTATGTCAGCTTCCTGTTCCTCCTCAAAGCTCAGGTAGTAGGGAGTTTCGCGAATGCATTCCCGGACCTGAGAGATGTCAGGTGTGGCCCCGAAGAGGCCGATTGCAAATCCTAAGTATAATAGCAAGGGTAGGGTGGGGGTGCCCTACAGACTATAACCATGGGGTTTTGGTTGGCTTAGATGAGGCTTAAGAGAGAAGCTTCCCCTGATCCAAATACTGAAGGATGTGTCCTGTTGACATTGGGATATAGATGAGAAAATGCCTTACAGTTGGATCTCATGGAGGCATTTCCTCAACTGAAGCTCCTTCCTCTCTGATGACTCTAGCTTATGTCAAGTTGACACACAACACCAGCCGGTACATAGTTGAACACAAAGCGACAGGAACAAGCAGGTCCACATAATGAAGCCTGCAGAATGAATGTATGGGCCCTGTGATCCCCTGATGAGGCAATTGCTCTCAGCCCCAGCCCCTGAGTCCTGCAGCAGGTGATCTGAGGGCATCCCAGTAAGGAAGCCTGACTTCCGGTGGGGTTGGTCCTCTGGAGGGTTTGCAACTTCTGTTTATAGGGAGATAGTAGAGAAATGGAAACAAGAAGAACGAAGCCTTAAAGAAGTTGTGATTGAGGCAGTGAAGGCAGGAGGGCTCAGCCAGGACTTCAGAGGCAGTCTGTATGGCTTCCTGCAGTGGTTGGGGTGGAGGCAGAAGCAGAAGCAGAGGCAGAGGCAGGGGCAGAGGCATAGGCAAAGGGAAGATTCAAAGGGGAATACAGGAGATGCTCACATACTTGACACTCCAGGGAAACTTGAACAAGCAGTCTTCTAGAGATGAGGCCCAGGCAGAAAGAGACCAGAGCCAGATGCCCTGTGTGCTGCAACCACAGGTCCCTGCTACCACCATTCTGGGTGACTAAATGGCACAAAGTCTTTGAGAGCGTTTGTTTCTCACAGATTGGGTGTGGTCTGGTTTTAGCACCACCATATATGGTGGCTGCCCTGGAGGATCCCCTCAAGAGCAGCACCCCAGACCTCAGTGTTAGGACGAGCAGCTTCCCAAGGGGAAGAATGGCTGCAGTCTCAGAAAGAAGGGAGGCTCTAGAGCAGACATCCAGCTTGCTGGCGTACTTCTGTGTCCTCTGGCATTGTCTAGGGGGGGATTGAAGACTCCGGCAACAGAGTACCACACAAGGCCATGCCAAGGAAAACTTAAGGGACACAGGACCTTGAGAGAGCTTTAAAATCATTTGGTTGGCTTCCCCATTCACACTAGTTTCTTTGTCTGGAAAATTCTAGCTCCCAACTTGAGCATTCTTTTTGTCACTCAGTGTTCTGTTCCAGGGAGGTGGGATGGGTGGGGTAACAAACCCACTACCTGCTTTTGGGAAAGGAACACACGAAATCACCTTACTCTCATTCCCCAGGCTGGAGGTAGCACCGGACTCTTGATGGACTTGGCAGCCAATGAAAAGGCAGTTCATGCAGACTTTTTTAATGGTGAGTGCGCCAGGAGTGGGTGCCAGGCTCAATCTGATTTTTCCTCTGAAGTGGGCAGCTTTGTGCCGTGGGTGATTTGGATCATGGAACAGTGTGGCACAGACCTTGTGCCTTTGTCAGTACCGGGCCAGGTGTATGGAGTGATGGGCTGGCAGTTAGCTCTGCCTGGCAGCCCTCTCTGAGGGGGGAACAGGGAGTAAGTCTCTCCCCAGTACTACCCAGGGTTGAGTTTGAGCAGTGGTGTGAGCAGCATGTGCACACGGACATATTGATTACGGCCCGCCTCCCAGACCTGGGCACAGAGGCCTGCGTGGCTCTGGCTTCTTTGGCCTCTCCCGATGGTGGTGTGTGTCCCTTCCTTTCCTGGGTTACGCCTGTTTGTCCACCTGGACCCAGGGCTGCTGCTGCCTTTGCAGAGTAACAGCTGTGCTCTGCTTCCGCTTACCCTGAGCCAGGTCAGGGCGGAGGACACACTTCTACCCCACAGCTAAGAGCATTCTTGGTTAGATTATTGTACCAGTTGAACAGTGAAAGCCGACGGTAAAATCACCAGGCATGTGACAGGGCGGGTTTGAACCTCTTGTCCTTCTGATTCTGAAGGCCTCGTTCCTACAGGTTAACCCTTACATTGGGTTCAAGTGGCGATTGGGAATCTAAGCTAAGTTCCCTCCTCAGGAGGGTAGTAGTGATTTTCTCCCTTCTCCCAGCAAACCTCTGGTGCATGACTCTCCAAAGAGCTATGGCTGACTAACTATGCCATATTGATTTCTAACTTACTAGGGCCCTCCTGAAGTTCCAAGCCCAGATGGGTTTGGGGGCTCATTGGCTGATGCTTGAGTGGGGAGCCATCTGTCAGATGGGTGTTTCCTTTCTGGGAACTTTGCTTCTCCCCAACTGGTGTCAGAACTTGGCATGGGGGCATAACACTGGAACCTTCAAAGTCATTTCCCTAAATTCTGTTCAGGGAGTTAGATGGTGCAGGGCTACTGACTGCTTTCCAGCGCAGCCTTGTGGCGCCTGGGGGGGGGGCTCCTGGCTGGGCAGGATGTGCCACCTGAGGGCTCATAGAGTTGAAGTAGGACTCCTTCAGAATCCCATTTATCTGTGTCAGCTCATGGAACTTGAGAGAGCAGCCGTGTGCTGTGTTCAGTTCATGTGGTTCTATAGAGAGCAAGTAGCCTGGCCTGCACTGTCAGGGAGCATCTGGTGACATGGCAGCAGACACCTGTCTCCTAATGATCCATACTGGACAGAGAAGGGACATGCAGGCTCCCTCTCTCCACTCTGCCTCAGAAGGGACATGGAGGCTCTCTCTCCTACTCACTGCCTGAGCTGTGTGGGTGCTGTCTATAGTCTGAGCCAAACCCAGTGCTTAGGAAACCATTCATTGTGAGAGGCCCATGAGACTTTTGGCTAGGGCTTCCACCAAGGCCTTTTGGCTCTAAACAGATGGGTTCTGGAGCTGTTGTCTGGTCAGCAGTGGGTCCTACCTGTGGATCTGACACTCTCTCTTCCCCTGTTGGGTTTATAAGTAGTGGGAGATCTAGGCAGGCTGCTGAGAGCCCGGAGAAGCTGAGTGGTATTGTGTCCAGAGGACTATCATAGGGAGGCTTCTCTGGGTCACAGGAATGGTGTCAGAGGAGGAATCACCCATAGTTCAGTCACAGAGTAGTTCATGCAGGCGTCAGGAGGTGGGGAGGGTGGGGCAGTCTCCTGCGTGGCCAGAGCTGCACTTATAGACACTGCCTTTGCCCAGAAAGGTCTAGTGTGGGAACACAGGAGGTTTTCCAAGCAGATGAACTGTGCACACATGGGTGGGCTTGACTTCTTTCCTATCCTCAAAGTGACCCTGCCCAGCAGATGGAACTGTGGAAGCTGTGTAAACAGAAGTGCGGGGTGGCCATGGCTGTGGGCACCAGTGTCATGTTTGGATGCCACTGTAACTACGCTCTGACTGGAGCAGTGTGTAGCTGTGCATCTGGAGCCTAGCTTGCCCAGGCTTGCTAAGGGGGTCATCTCGGGCTCAGTCCAGCCACTGTTCCTCACATTTCCACCCTCCTGGTGCAGGCATGGCACTGATGTCCTTATGCTTAGAATGGCCACCAAGCTGCAAGGTGCTTGTCCATGTGTCCACAGCACCCCTATGCTTTATAAAATTGCCCTCTAAACAGGAATGTGATTAAGAATGCACTTTGGGCAATTCTGTCCCCCAAAGTTCCATCTGCTCCCTCCAGCTGGATAAAACTGAGTCCCTTGGGGGCTCCTTTACCAGGTTATTTACTACTCTCTCTGCCTTTCCAGCTATCAGCAAACTCATTTTGAAACAGTTTCCTCACTTGCTATTCCTGTACCAAATACTGCTTAATTCTGACTTGTTTTTGTAGATTTTGAAGATCTCTTTGATGATGATGATGTCCAGTGAGGCCGTCCAGTCCTATGTGCTCCATGTCTGTGATGTGTCTGGAGTCTCTCGGGACAAGAGCAGCTGGTTGTAGACACCGTGTGAATACCACTAGAAATCAGGACCTAGTCAACCGATAGGGGAAATGCCTGACCAACTGGGTACTGATGTCTTTGGGAATGCCAGCCCCGTGTCCTTGTTTAAATTAATAAAGAGCACTGTAACACGCAGGGTGATTTTAATTCCTATGCTTTTAGATGCAGGTTGTAACTCCACTTCCCCATGTGTGAACACAGAATAAAACATGTCACCATAGCAGGCACACCACGCTGCTTTCAGTGTGCGGTGACCAGGGATGCACTGTCCGAGTCAGCAGTGGCCTGTGCAGGCGTGTGAGCACTTTGAGGACCTGGCTGAAGATACCTTTGCCCCGGGGACGGAGACCCACTGCACAACTGCACACAGGTGGCACATTGTTGCTTAACCGGCTCAGAGCTGCTGCTATTACAAGACCCCAGGTCGAAGGGAACGGGGTGCCCAGGGTAGAGACTTGGAAGGCGGTGCCTTTCCCATGAGAAATGCATGGTCTAGTTCGTCTCCAAGGAGGGTACAGAGTCTGTGGGGGGCAATTTTTTAAAATGTATTAGCCACGCTCACAAATGGCTGAGACAGTTAAGATTATGATTTTGTATGTCACAGTGATGGCTGTCCTGCAGCGCAGGAATTACTAACGCCTTAGTCTCCTTACTGGTAGTCTAGGGTGCTGGTGTCTGAGGTGTCTGCTGGTTTGGGATCCCAGTCTTCAGCAGGTGGGGAGGATGTGAGGTGAAAGTCAGCTGTGCAGCAACTGCTCACCACAGAGAACCTTGTAAGGACATGGCGTGGCCCAGAGACCAGAGCTAAGAGCCTCAGAGCTGCATCGAGAGCGCTCTGCATACTTGTGAGCCTGTGTTGCCCTATGGTGTCCATCTTTCCCTTCACAGAGCCCTTACAGCTCCTTCAGTACCAAGGAGAAGAGGAACTCCCTTACTTCTGACCTCTCGGGGTCAACTCCAAGTGAAAGTAACTTTAGCGTATGTCCTGCCTGCTGGCTTCTGCTCTTTTCAGTGGTACGTCTTCAGGGAGGTTATACTCATTGGGGGACACTTGGGGACATTTCTGGTTAGCTTGCCTTCTGTCAGGCCACATAGTCTCACAGCTAGTCAATAGAAGCCATGCTTCTTCTGCTGTGGGAGGTAGAAGTGCCAACATTCTGTGAGGAGACCTTTTCTTACCCAGGGCGGGGAGCAGCAGGTGACCCTGCTCAGTGACAGCCACAATTTATTTGGAGAACGTTTTCTGCTAACCAAGCATCTCATCCTTCCTTGTTCAACTCCTGACTCTGAGGGGAGGGGGCTAGGGAAATCCTGTGTGAGTTATTTGGCCATTGGAACAGCAGTAGAGAGGAAACCTTGTTTGGTGGCTCAGTCTGTCTGTCAGGACTTTGGAGGTAGATCTTCCTTCTCTGACTTACTGCTTTTAGAAACTTGACTGCTCTGATTACTGCCGGAACCAAGAAGAGGGATTGCTGAGAAAACCCACAAAGGCCTTTTGTCCTCCCGAGGCCAAGGCTTGGCACTCAGGAGATGTGGTCTTCTTTATCCACCACGGCCTACAGGCCCCAGTGGCCAGGCATCAGCCCAGGGCAGCTGAGCTGCTTGCTTTAGCCACACCCCTCTCTAGGGAGCAGGGTCAGACACCATAGGGCACCATGGGCCCTGTGTCAGAAGCATCCAGTCCGAAACACTTTTTGCAGGTTTTTTGGACCACACCACAGGCTCTGTGTGAATAATACGTTCCCTGATGAACCAGACAGTTCCAACGGCTGCTGGATGGTCTTTGAGGAGAGTCAATGCTGTGTGCTGTCGGGGCTGCCAGCCCAAGGACAGTCACTGTATCTGAGGGATGGCCTTGCTCCCTTGTCCCCAGCATTAGACCATATGGGAGATTGCCAGCAGTTACCTGCTAAATAGGACAACAGCATGCTTGGTGTGCGTGGGATTTGCAAGCCATGTCCTAGGTCCTGAGGAGGAGAGAGATGCCCCGCCTTGTCCCAGCAAAACCCCTGATTCCACTGCAGAAGCTCTACTTAAGTCGCCCCCAAAGGCTCTGCTTCCTAATACATCTCGGGGTGGGGTGAGGGTGGGGCTCAGTGGGAGGGGGTTGGGGGTGCAGCACGACAGCAGATGGTACATCTTGGAACTGGAGAATGTGCACAACATGACCCTGACGCTGCCTGGTCCAGGATGTGTGTGGGAGAGGGGTGGGGTGGGAGGAGGAAAAGACTGATAAACAGAATCCTGGAGCTCAATGCCTGGGTTAAAGCCCAACTGCCCCTGGGGTCTGAAGCCGGCCTGTCCCCTAAGCCATAAGGTAGCAATACCGCCTTCATGTGGCTACAAGGTGACTCAGCAAATTGCTCGGGTATTGTGTAGCAGCTCCGTGCACACAGCAGGCTGGCACTGTGCAATTGTAGCTGCCTTTAGCACATTTGTTTATGGGTTTCAAGAATTCTGTGCTTACCCTGTGAATTCCCTGTAAGCTCCTGAACCCTGTGAAATTCTGGTCCTTTCACACTGACTAGCATTGGCCCAGGTTGCCCAGAATTCTGAGGTTCCAGGCCCCGTGCCTCTCTCTCCTCAGAGGCCATCAGCAAGGCCAGATGATGGTTGGTTTCGAAGTTACTCCGGAAGCAGGTCAGAGGCAAAGTACAAGACTTACAAGGGCACAGAAAACTGTAAAAAGGAGTGTGCAGAACAGCCTACCCATATGGCAGGTACTTAAAAACAGCTGGTAAAATGTCAGTCAAGCCAATGAGACATAAAACTTCTGAGAAGATGAAACCCCATCTATGTTGGTGGTCAAGAGAGGAAACAGAAGATGATGTGCCGAGAGTGTGCACCCAGCACCTCAGTGAGGAGAAATGGGCACCACTCCTATAACGGCCAGACACTCTAATTCAGTGGTTCTCAGCCTTCCCAAGGCGATGGATGGACCCTTTAACACAGTTCCTCATGTGCTGACCCCCAACCATAACGTTATTTTTCTTGCTACTTCATAACTATAATTTTGCAACTGTTAGGAATCATAAGGTAAATATCAGCTGTGAGGCTGTCTGATATATGACCCCCCCAAATGGGGTCATGACCCACAGGTTGAGAACCACTGCTCTAGAGCCCTTATCACAAGTGGCTGAATTGTCCAGATAAAATTGATAAGGAAACTTAGATGAATATACCTGAGAGGCAGAGCATCCCACTCGGCAGCATCCTTCCCTCATGCCGACAGAAGTGTCTTCTGTTGCTCTGTGTGGAAGCCGAGTGGCAACAATGATGGACGCCAAAGGCACGTGTGCCCTTGATGTGGCAGCACAGTAAGGACATTTCCTCCAGAGTTTTACATAACAAAACTGTGGACCAGAGAGTAGCTGAGGAAGTTATATGTGACCACCCCACAGCATCCTGCATTCGAACAGTGAGCTAGACCTCTCACCACAGAGAGGATTACTCAGAGCCTATGGGTAGGAAAGGCAGGATACAGAGAAAAATGCATTAAATGACTTACTAACCTGTTCACATGTACAAAAAACTGTACCATGTATAAATGTGTACGCCTTTTAGGTGAGTATATAGATGTATCCAAAAGTCATCACCTGAACAGCCCAAGTTAGTCTATGGGATGTGATCACAAAACGTTCACATGCGATTACATATATGCATGTATACTAATGTTTCTAAAAGTCCATGCGTTCAGCCCTATGAGGAAGCGTGTGCAAATCCAGTGTGTCAGGTGTAAGGACTGGAGCTCAGAGAGCAGGTGCTGGCCCCGCCTGGACTGGAGCTCTTGCAGGTGACCCCATGTAAGCAGAAGAGAGGACTTAGGGGCATAGCCCAGAGGGAGAGAGGATGCTGGAAAGCCAAGGTGGGTGGCCACCTGGTGTGGTCCAGGCACTCCTAGGTAGGGGCTGGCCTTCTGGACGATTTTCTTCCCAGCCCCAGGCTGGAGTCTTACTCCATTTTCTTTGGTTCCATTATAGCTGAAACAAAAATGGAAGGCTGACTATGAGGGACCAGGTCTTTTAATGAGTATATCCTTTGAAAGAGTGAGTGACTTTACAACCTAGTACTAACTGGAATTTGAGTTACATTTGAACAGGTACATTTTCTCTGCAAGCATACAAGTCTGCTTTTCTACCCAGTTTTGTCTGGGTAATCTAGCTTTTGCCCCGGAAGGGTCCTACAGAAGGGGGATTTCCTCTGAAAAGCAGATGGATCAATCAAACTCTCTTGGAGTTTCCCCTGTACGCCATGTTGCCTGCTCTGTCCACACTGTGGCAATATAGATATGAATTTCCAAATAGCAGATCCACAGACTGTGGCTTTCTCTCTCTGGGATATTTGTTCTGGTCAGCAGCCTGTGGTTAAGTGTTTTGTTTTGCCTGGTTTTTGCTTTTGTCTATTTTGACTTCAGATTTTATTTTGCTGAGACTTAATTTATACTGTTACTTGGAAAGCTCAACCTTGGGTCCCCAACTGTGCCCAGTGCTGTTACATAAATGTTGGAAAAACCTGTAAGAACTCTTGCTGAGGCAGGAAAAGCACAAGACCCACCATGAAAGTAAACTACCACACTTGGGGGCAATTTCTATTTACTTATTTAACATCTTACTGATGACCATGGTCCCAAAAGATGTCATTAATTGCAAGGTAGTGCTCTTTGTCTTAAGAATATTCTGAGGAAGGGTGCAGTGGGCTCACTTTGCACTTGGGCAAACTGGGTTTCTCAGGACAGGATGGGCACCCAACCTAGTGCAGAGGGAAGGAGTATAGTAGACTTTGCTTTTGACTGCAATATCCTATCTGTGGGAGACACAGGGTCGGATCTCAGTGACCTGGAGCAGAGCATCTGCCTCCTCTCCATGTGTCTGCTGTCTGCACAGAGGGGCACAACTGCAATAGTAACCTTAAGACACGGACAATTCTTGCTCAGCTACATACTCCTGAGGAAATGGACAAGCTAAGACTCTGAAGAGATGTTCACAGTCCACATATCTGTCTTGGTTTGTCAAGAACAGTTTGTCTATGTCAGGAACTATCAGTCAAGAGTAAGCATGTCCAAGCTAATGAAAAAGTGACAGAAGATGTTTTGTGTATAACTCATTTATATGCCTAACTCCCGATGAATGGCCAGGGAGCTCCTAAGTGATGCCCAGACCCATCAGCCACCAGTGAAATGCAAGTTAAATTGACAGTGAAGGTTTAGTCCACATTGATTTCAACAACCTAAGTGTAAAGTTAAAAAGATGACACCAAACATCATCAAGATGACAGAGTCACTGTTGAACTTCCATGGCTGGTAGGAATCTGTGTGATAGAGCCACAATGAGAAAACTTTCCGTTTCCTAGATCATATATCTACAGAACACTTGCACCCAAATTCCCCATGAGAAATGAAGAATGTGAACAGCACAGAGACTTTCCCAGGATGCTCAGCAGCATAAATACAGAGCCCTGGACAAACTCATGCTGGGTCAGGTGGCTTTCGATGGAGATGCTAAGGAAATTCCACAACCTTTTCCACAGATGTGCTTGAACTAAATATTTACTTGGAAGCTCTATCTCCAGCTCTTTCCTCACATCAAACATAAAAATTAATCTGGAGTGGATCATTGATATAAAGCTACATTACCAAAACAAATAAAAAGCAAGCAAGCAAACAAACAAAAAACAGAGCTTCAAAGGTGTCTCAGCAGTAGGCAAGGTTTCAGGATGGAAACTCAACCACAATGGAAAAGCTAGTTATCACACACACACTAATTATACTCCTGGAAGAGCACACGCTTGTTTAGCCTTGGAAGGCATCCTGTGCTTGAGCCCTTATGTAATGAGCCTCGCCTGAGCTTGGTAGTAAACGAACCGGGAGCAGACAGTCACAGGCAGCCAATCACGTTCTGATGAGGGTCCCCACTGGAAAGCAGGCAGGTTCTCAAACTTCTCCTGCTTTCCAACTGCGACCGAGCATCCAAACTGGAAAGCTCTGCAATGTGGGTGTCTTCCTGCTAAGCAGGCATATTCTTCCTCATTTTACTCTTAGGGGGGAGGATCTCATTGGCTCTTCTTAAAGCTGATAACTGCAGAGGTGCTTTAGGTATTTTGCTCAGTACCTTATGATAATGCAATAGTCCCATGGAGTTTCATAGTTGGGTTATTCATATCTTGAAACCACACCTATGACCTGCTTCTGCACTTCTTAGTCCTTCTTTATGTCTTCTTCCATATAATTTTATATGATTTCTAAATACACGTGTTACTTTTATTCTTAAGCATTAAAAGTTTATATTGTACTTTATCTTTAAAATCCAATACTGAATTATAAAATAGCATAAAAAACAGACAAAATAGCCTGCTAGAATAATACAGAGACTGTAGAAATGGGCTGTGTATACAGGGGCTCTTGGTCTATGGCAGGTCACACTGTACATCACTGGGAAATACATTTAAAACAGTCGGTGGTGAATGTTCTGGACAAATCCAGTTTCACTGTGTGAGAACTGGCTGCAAATCGCCAGGAGAAAGCTGAAGAAAAGCTGGCTGAACAGGGACAGTACTGGGTAGTGGGGTTGCTCTTGGGAGCAAATCACACGGATGCCCTCTGTTCAAGAAGAGAGCTCCTATAATGGCTGGGACAAAGGTGACTTAACCCAGGAAGACAAATTCCTCACACCACACACACCAGGCTCACGCACACCAGGCTCACCATTTTATGTGATAATTCTGCATGGGAATACAGCAGTTATGGTTCAGGATGTTAACATTTTTCAAATCTCTAGGTCATTTCTCTTCCCTTACTCATCCTTTCTGCTCTTCCCATCTTTCTCCTTCTTTAGTCATGTGATTCCCTCTCCCCTTCATCTTCCCTGTATACATCTCCACAGTGCCTTCCCAGTGCATCTGTAACGTTTCACTTCCTATTTTATAGCAAACTGGTGCTGTGCCAGGAAGCTTCCATTAGTTTCATGTGTAATTATCTTGTGGTTTGATATTGCTGCCAGATTGGTTTTCTGTATAATTCTATGGTATGGTGTTGCTACCTAAGCAGTTTGCATTCTTTCTGAGTGGTACAGGGATTTGATTCCCCCAGAGTAGGATGCTCCCTGAGACCGCCAAGAAACGAGGAATTATCCAAACCAACAGACGCACAAATTGTAACATAAAAACACAAGAAGCAGGCAAATGCATGACAGCACATTTTCTCTGAGAGACCGTAACTTAAAGAATAAAATTCTGTCTTAGTTTCTGTTCTGTTGCTATGAGGAGGCACCATGAACAAGGGAACTCTTATGAAAGAAAGAACTTAATTGGAGGTTTGCTTACAGTCACAGAGGCATAGTCCGTTATCATGGTGGGGAGCATGGAGGTGTGCAGGCAGGTTTGGTGCTAGGGAAGTGGCCCAGAGCTACATCTGGATGGAGATCAAGAGAGATAGAGATGGAGATGGAGATAGAGATATAGAGAACCTAGCATGAACTTATGAAACTTCAAAGCTCACCCCCCAGTGACTCACTTCCTTTCGCAAGGTCACACCTCCAAATCCTTCTAAACCTGTCGGAGACCAACAGACTTTGGCCTGACTAGTAGGCCTGAGTTTCAGTTTCCTGGACCTGGTGCCCCGGGTCTCCCAGTAATCAGATGGCCAGCCTGTGGTTTTGAGATATCCCATTTAACGCAGTCTACAGTATTAGAGATATCTCGTTTGACACAGCCTGCAGTTTCAGAGATATTCCGTTGACGCCACCTATGGATTTAGGGATATCTTGTATTATCCTGTTGTAAGAACAATATGACATCTGGTAGGAACGTTGACCTTTTGGAACTCCCCCACCCCTGTCACCCCCCGCCTTGAGTGCCTTTATTACTACCCAGAAATAAAGTTCTTTGGGCTTGATCGGATTACCGTCTTGCTCCCAAGGTATCTCTTGTCTCCTGTCTCTTTCCTTCGCCAGCAGTTCCCTCCTCGGACCCTTGTTGAAGGTCCCGCGGGTCAGGGCATAAACCTAGTGACTAAGCATTCAAATACATGAGTCTATGGGAGCCATTCTTACTCAAACCACCACAAAGACCAAATGAAGATCTCAGAAGTTTACTAGAAAAAAAAAAAAAAACGATCTGTGACTTGGAAGAGGATGCAAACAGGCAGTTGAATGAAAAGGAAATCAACATGGGACCAGCAGAGGAACCCCAAAATGATAGAGGAGAAAGTCAACAAAATTCACGAGAAATCAAAGCAAGGACATTTGATGGGGGTTGGGGGGAGAAAAGACAAATGGAAATGATGCAAATGGAAAAGTCAGTGAATCAAATAAAAAGTACAGTGGAAACCAACCATCACTGACAGACTGGACCAAGACGGAGAAAGTATCAGGATGAGGAACAAGGGAAGAAGTAGCTCACTCAAACATGAATGAAGAAAACAAGGAGTGTGACTACAGTGTCAGGAGAGGCTGAGGTAAAACTAAGGGCATAAAGCATCAAGCCAATTAAATTATAGCAACAAACAAAAACAGCAACAAAAAATCAAATCTAGAGAAAGACTTGGAAAGAATCCAAAACCACAAGAGGTATTTGTTTTTTAAAAATATTAAGTCCTTGTATATGTATTTAGTTTTGTTGAATAATATTTTAATTTGTTCATTGAGAATTTCATAATGTATATAATGTATCTTGATCACATCTACCTGACTCTTCCCCTCTCTAAGTTGTCATGGGACCACCTAACACATCTCTCTCTCCCAACTTTACCCACATCCATATGGGCAGCACTGATTTTGGTCAGCAGATTAAAAATTGCTAAGGTCTAACTGTTGCCTGTCTAGCAGCCATTTTGTGCTGTTACTAAGGTTATAAAGAAACTTTCTCATGTGCTGTGACTAGGAAACTTTCTCATTTTTTGATGGCATATTCTGTTATGTTCTGTGATTTGGGGTTCTAGGAACTCAATCAAAATAGAAGTCAGTTAGAACTGCTTTGTATAGTTAGCCACAATAACTTGGACCCAAACCAACCATCCAACAGCACTTCCTGAACCTGTATATGAGCTTTTATGGTCTTTGCTTTTAGAAGCTGCCCCTGGGATGGACCTCAACATTATACACACACACACACACACACACACACACACACACACACACACACACACGCCCCAATATAAGAAGCCATTTTGAGTAGGGGTCAAATAAAGTTTAAGTTCTCAAGATCTCCCTGGGAAGTGACATTTCTACTAGACAGACAGAGACATGTACACCCTGTTTGGCAAGTTCAGACATGAATGTTAGGCAAGGCAAGTCTTCCAACACAGTTAAAGATCCCAACCAATGAGAACAGGATACCTGTACAGCAAAGACATGTTTCTAAAAAAGATCCCCTATCTCTAAACCCTGATTGGTAGAATAACTTGGCACAGGTGTTTGGGGCTTTCAGGTGGAGAAGCTCTGGAGGACTCTGGCTGGGCATCGCGGTTTAGCCCCCGAGTCTGTACTATGCCCCTCATCGATCATGCATGGGATGTGCATTCAATAAACCAGCCCCGTTTAACTGAGATCAGTGTCTGAGTGGTTTGTGCAGTGATTACCAGACTCCAACAAAAATAAATACACATAAGAGATATTTAGAACCCCAAATAGACACAACTAGAGTAAAATCTCTCCATGGTATATTATATAGTCAAGATGTCAAAAATATTTTTAAAAACCTAGAAGTCGAAATGGAGAAATAGCAACTTATCTATAAAGGCAAACACATCAATATAACATCAGATCTCCATCAACAACTTGAAAAAAAACCCAGGAAAATGTAGAATGATATATTTAACCCCTGAAAGTAAAAATTGTAACCAAGATTACAATACCCAGCAAAACTATGTTTTAAACTTATGTTGCATGAGAGGAATTATCAAACAAAGGAGAACTAGGGAGGAATCTGTCATGTCCAATAAAGTACAACAGCAAACCAAAAAATACCAGTACAACTATCCAGCCACATGGAGAACAACCAACAAAGGTACCGGAATCAGCAAATCCCTCTGAGTAACAACCTTCCATTTAAATGACTTGAACCCACCAATAAAAAGATGTGAATGAATGAAAAACAAATGAACACCCCACTAACTACAGTCTTCAAGAAACACCTCACAGGCAAAGGAACCCACAGCCTGGAAGTCAAAGGGTGGAAGTCAACTTCTGTAGCAGAAAGAAGTCATAAACAAGCTGGTGTGGGGGTTTTAATCCACAACTAGAGAAGATGAAGATGAAAAAGCATCACATAGTAATAAAGGGGAGACTTCATCAAGAGATATAATGGTTGTAAATATATACCAATACATATCATAAAAAACATTAAGAGTATAAGAGATCAGGCAGGTCCTGCTATAATAATAGTGGGCGATGTCCAGTGCCCACTGACATCTTTAGATAAGATACCTAAACAGAACATCAACAAAGAAACCACAGAGTTAGACTACACCATAAATCAAATTAACTTTCTAGATCACTACAGAATAATCCATTCAACAAATATGGAATACAAAATCTTCTTGGGAGCCCAGATTACATGCTGGGGCACAAGGCAATTTCTAACAAACACAGAATAATTAAGATAATTTGATCATAGTAAGATCAAGCTAGCCGGGCAGTGGTGGCGCACGCCTTTAATCCCAGCACTTGGGAAGCAGAGGCAGGTGGATTTCTGAGTTCAAGGCCAGCCTGGTCTACAGAGTGAGTTCCAGGACAGCCAGGGCTACACAGAGAAACCCTGTCTTGAAAAACAAAACAAAACAAAACAAAACAAAACAAAACAAAACAAAACAAAACAAAAGATCAAGCTAGATACTAATAGAGAATTCATAGAACTATACAAGTACTTGGAGACTGACTAACACACTCTGGAATGAACAGTGTGTTTTGTAAGGAGTCGAGGAGGGAGTATTAAAGCTTCTATAATGAAATGAAAACAGAAGCACAGCTTTCTAGAACTTTCTAGAAACTTGAGGGTACAGAATGGGCAGCAATAAGAAGAAAATTTACAGTGGACGTGTTTACATTCAAACAAATCAGGGGGATCTCAAATAATTAACACAAGGACAAGCCAAACAATAAAGCAGTAGATGATAAGAAATAATAATGACCAGGGAAGAGAGAAGAGAGGCTTCGAAGAATCGGGGACTAGAAGAACAAGCCCCAACACCAAAAAGGGTTCCTACAACAGTGCTATAGCCAACATGCTTCTAAATGGAGAAAACCAAAGGTCCTTCTCTATCCTTTAACTTAACACCATTTGAAGTCTTAGCTAGAGACAAGAGAAAGGAAGACATGAGTATAAAGTCAACATTAAAAAATCAATAGCTTTTTCTACACACTAGTAACAAACTTACTAAAGAAATCAAGAAAAATCCTATCCATTGCAGCTTTTAAAAATACCCAAGAGTAAAAGATAACCAAAGAGGTAAAAATATCTACATCAACTAAAACATCAATGAAGAAATCTGAGGAAGACACAGAGCTAAAAGACCTCCCCACCAAATTCCAATGACGTTCTTCTCAGAACTGGAAAAAGGATCCTCAAATTCAGATGGAAGCACAAAAGACCTTGAATAGTCAAAGCTACCCTATGCAGAGAGCAAGGCTGTGCCCACCACAGTTCCTAATGTCACAGTATATAACAAGCCACAGAAAAAACCCAGTGTGGTGCCGGTACAAAAGCAAACAGATTAAACCAATGGAATAGGATACAGAGCACAGAAATTAACCCAGTCAGCTACACCCACATAATCTCTGACAAAGATGTCTACATATATGTTTGTCAAAAGACAGCCTCTTTGACAAATGGTCACAGGAAAATTGGATGCCCACATGTAGAGGGGCAAAAATCACAAATATGTCTCATATTGTAGCCAAATCAAGTAAAAATTAATTAAAGACATTAATGTAAGAAACTTCAATAACACTAGAGAAATGACAGGGGAGATGTTTCAAGATGCAGGCGTAGGTAAGTTTTTTTTTTTTTTTAAATTGCAACAACACAGGAAACAATCTTAATAATTGACAAATGGGATTTGATGAAATAAAAAAGCCCCGCACAGTAAACATTCAGCAGAGTGAAGAGATGGCTAGAGAATGAGAGAAAATCCTGTGTCAACTGCACACCCTACAGAGGATTAATATCTAAAATCTATAAAAACTCCATCTATGTATAAACACACAAATAAATGGAGCAGAGAGTTCTCAAAGGAGAAGGCTGATCTGGCAAATGAATACTGGGGAAAGTGCTCAACACCCTTAGCCAGGAGGGAAATGCAAATTAAAACTGCTTAGAGATTTCATCTCACTCCTGTCCAAATGGCTGCAAACAAAATCTGGGAGGCTGGCGGGAGAAGGAACCCCATACTGCTAAGGGCATATAAATGGGTGCAGCCATTGTAAGAACCAGCATAGGGCTTCCGGAAAAAAACAAACGGAAACATCACATGACCAGATCTATCACTCTTGGGTAAATAATCCACAGGCTCTAGGTCAGTGTACCAGTGAGGTGCTTGGACATCCTTGTTTATTACTGAACTATTGACAATAACTAAGGTCTGGAACCAGCCTGATGTCCATCAACAGACGAAGGAGCGAAGAAAACCACACAGTGGAAGGCATGATTCTATTCAGCTGTCAAGAAACACGAAGTCATGGCAGTCATAGAGAATGTCATGGAACTGGAGATCATCATGTTAACAGGTAATCCAGGCTCAGAAATGACTAACACAATCTTTCTCTCATATGTGGGATATACATGCATATGTGTATGTGTGTGTGTGTATGTGTGTGTATGTGTATGCATAAATATATGACCCCTTTTTACTTTCATACTTATTATATATATAAAATATACATAAATATATGTGTGTATATATAAGAAAATGCCACAAATGAAACCTGTTTCTTTGTATGCTAATCAAAATTTAAAAGACATAAAGCTAAACAAGAGTTATCTTCAAAACTGAGAAGCGGAAGCAAACTAAGTGTTCATGTGAGCAGGATGAATGAATAAAGTTATGAAGTTAATACCATACCAGATGGGCTCCAGAACTTATGAAGGTTCAACTTTACAAGCACGTAAAGGCTCACGGCTCCAACTGTTATACTCTCCGTATTTACTCCAGTACTGAACCACACGAGGCCCTCAGCATTCTACCATAAAGTAGGCTTCGTGTTAGTTAGGTTGTTTTGCTCGACTGCAGCCTTATAAGGTAGACAGTAATGGTAGGATATTTGCCAAGTAGAAGTATTAATGCCGTTTCAAAGTAAAACATTTAAAACTTGTGATGGTTTTATTTTGTTAAACTGAGGAGCATCTACGATGGAATCAATGTAATAAAGTAATCCTGTACAGAAAAATAAAAACCAGTCTTGTGATTGAACCTAGAAAGGCAGTTTGAGCAGCAACAGCTAGTCGCAGAGGAGGAAGAGCTGCACTTTTCTGTTCACAGCTAGCAGTGTGGCATGGAAATGTGCAAAGTGAGTTCTGTTAGCTTCAGGATGAGAATTAGCCTTGCCAGGCGATGTCAGGAAGTGTGCGGAGACACTGTGAGATTTAGCCAAATTCTTTCTCTTGACCTGTCTGTATTGACTGTTGAGCTATAGACGTGATACAAATGTGTTCTTATATACGACCAAGTCTATATTCATTTATTTTTGTATACTATGTATACTGTGGACACATGCATTTACATATGAAATGAAGGTCTACACTTCCTCACACCACCTTAAGAAGCTGGGTCCTCTGTGGAGTTGTCTCTGAGAGCTGTGGTGGAGCAGGAGCCTGGGGAAGGTACTAGTCTGAGTGGAGCCACCCAACCACCTCCTGAGGTCTAACGAGGAGCCTTCTCTTGTATATTTATTTTCATTGCTTTTAATTATGTGTATGTATGTGTGTCTACAGGTAATCCAGGAGCCCAAGAAGGTCAGAAGTCAGACATCCTGGAGCTAGAGTTTCAGAGTCAACACCTGTGTAACAACTCAGTTGTGAGCTGACTGACCCGGGTGCTGAGAACTGAACTCAGGTCCTCTGGAAGAGCAACAAGCGCTAGTCACCACTGAGCCATCTCTCCAGACCCAGCTGGGGATCTTTCTTAAAAGAGGTATCATTTGTTAGTTAAAAGTCAGCCTATCCAATCTATTCCTTCTGGACAGCAGCTCCATTCTCCCAGAATGCCTTGGCCATTCACTTAAACTACTGATTTAAAAGATCTCTCGGCAGTGGTGTGTAAGATGGCTGACAAGTGGCAGAGGAGGACAGAGGCAGTTTGAGTTACCTGTCATAAACAGCCACCAGTGCAGACATGGTATTGGGGATTAGTTAGATATAAGCATTTTGTTTCTTGACACACTTGATCAAGACACTACAATGCCTAGCTTTCCTCCTAGAGAGGAAGCTCAGCACACGGCCGGAGAAGCAGGTGGCTAGAAGAGCCAGCCTGGCTTTGACTTGGAAATAGTTGGCATTCTCTGTTGGTTTGCATGCCATGGGAGCCCTCACCCCTTTCAGCCTTTAGGCTTCTGCATACAGAGTAAACTTTGATAATTCCTATAGCTCACACTAGGTTCATGTTGTGTCCATGAAATAGTTTAAAGGCAGATTATCAGTGGGTAAATGAATTCCTCACATTTGTTTCCATTTTCAAGACAGAAGATTCTGGTTCTTGCTGCTCAGTGATCTACACAGAAGCATTCCCTCCGACCTCAGGACAGCCTCTCACTGCCCTCACAAGGCTGTGTCTCTGTCCTAACCTCCACAGGGCATCCTTCACATCCTTGTTCCTCAGACTATAGATGAGGGGGTTGAGCATGGGAATGACCAGGGTGTAGAAGATGGAGACCACTTTGCCCTGCTCCATGGATGTCACAGCTCCTGGCTGTGCATACATGACAAAAAGAGTCCCATAAAACAAAGACACCGCTGTCAGGTGAGAGCCACAGGTGGAGAAGACCTTGTGCCGCCCAGATCCCGAATGCATCCTGAGGATGGTCACAGTGATGTAACCATAGGAAACCAGGACTGCTAAGGTGGTGCTCACAATGATGAACCCACAGAGGCCGAAGAGAAAGAACTCATTGAGAGCTGTGCTGGCACAGGCCAGCTGGAGCAGTGGAGGCACGTCACAGTAGAAGTGGTCAATACGGTTGGAGCTGCAGAAGGGCAGCTGGAATGTGAGACTAGTCTGTACAATGGAGTTCAGGCAGCCCACACAGAAGGTACCCAGGACCAGACGGGCACAGGTCATAGGGCACATGGTCACTGGGTACCTCAGGGGACTACAGATGGCCATGAAGCGGTCATAGGCCATCACAGCTAAGAGGAAAGTCTCTGTGGTAGCCAACAAGGAGAAAAAGAAGAACTGAGTGGCACATCCTGCAAAGCTGATGACTTTGGAGGCAGAGAGGAAGTTGGCCAGGGCATTAGGGGCAATGACAGAGGAGTAGCAAAGATCCACAAAGGACAAATTCTTGAGGAAGAAGTACATGGGGGAGTGCAGGCGGGCATCCAGGGTGATGACCACGATCATGGTGAGGTTGCCCAGGACAGTTACTACATACAGGACCAGGAAGACAGCAAAGAGCAGGGCCTGGGTCTCTGCACCTCCCCCAAATCCTACTAGCACAAACACTCGCAGGGACACTGCTGAGAGGTTTCCATTTCTGTGGAATGCTGTGGCCATGAGTGGGGACAGACTCGGAGAGGTAGACGGAGGCAGAGAGGGGGAGCAGATCTCACTGGTGCTGTCAGATGTTTCACAGACTGCAGGAAAGTGTTGGTGACATGCTATCCACAGTGCAGAAGTTTACTAGCTGCTCTGATCTCCTGCCAGATGGGCGGGTGTGGCCTGAAAGAGTGACATTTTCCTCTAGTTTACATAGTTTGTGGCAACTGCTCCTTGGGAATGGGACTGAGCTGTGCGCTAAGAATTTAAAGAGGCACCTAGATCCCAGTGACCCTCAGGTAACAAATGGCCTTTGAGCGAGCATCCCTGTGTTGAATCTGAGTTGTTTGCTCTCCACTGCGGGAGGGCACTGCCTTATGTACGCTTGGCTGCCAAGACCCATCCCACATTTCCCAAATGCCATGTTACTGATTAAAGAAGGTTTATGAGGGCCTCTGCCCTTCATGCCTTGTGCTGGCTGGCCCTTCCATCTGTAGACTGAACCCAGAGCAGGGCTCAGCCCTCCCTACACTGAAGCTGCATGTCTTGTGGCTTGCAGAATGCTGACCACATCTCAGTATCTCTGGCTCCAAGCCTGATCCACAGTGTGTGCAGAGAATGATTGATTGATTGTGAGAGTTCCTGCTAATATCTAGGTGTTGGAGACTGTGGTCGGTGTACCCTAGGACCGTGCACTGAGAATCCAGGACTGTGCCCAGATATATTTGGAACATGGGTATAACCTCCAACCCCGCCTCACTGGCAGTTCTTTTCCTTGCAGGACCTCAGCTTTGGGGGTTTATAGTCTTTACCATTGAAGACTACAAAACTGGTCCCTGCTCTGTCCTTGGGCTATTCATGATCACTTTCTCTTATTCATAGTGACCATAGTACTGACAACCAAGCGAGTCCTCTGTAAGGCTGGCTGGCACTTTTCTGTCAGTTCCCAGAAGGGATGCAAAAGGTTGCATTGCTGAGGGGCCTGGCTAGGGAGAGATCTGTATCTTCTCCATTGTCCTGGGCTGCCTCAGGTGGCTCAGAGATCTGGGCTGGGGGAATCCAATGATGTACCCTACTACTTCCCAGCGTGGTCCAGGAGGTGGAGCTGGCTGGAGGAACATTTAAGACAGCCATGCACTGGGAGACTACCCCACTGCGAGTTCAAAGGTATAAATGTATATTGGCTTTGCCTTCACACTCTCAGAGATTCCCCAAACCCTCCCATTGCTGGATCTCACTTCCCTTCCCAGAGAGTGTCAATGTCAAGGCTGTACCTTGATTCCTGCTGGAAGAAGGACAAACATAACCTCTCAGCTCGTCAAGGATACAGGGTATCCTCAGAATCTGTAGAAATGGCAGCTGGCCAAAGGCAGAGGATGCTGCTCTGTTGTGAGATCTGACTGACAATGTCTACAACGTCTGATCTCCTTGGTCCTGACCCTCCTGATCCAGCAGAACTACTGTCCCCTGTGGTCCTGTTAGATGCAGCCTACCCATCTGCAGAACTGGACAAGGGTAGTGCCCTTCACCCCTCAGCCCCCACCAAACTATAACTCTGACCTGTATGAAGGCCAGGGATGATCAGGAAGGCCATGTCAGCTTACTGAGGTAGACCCCAAGTGTCCACTCTGTGCTCACTCCATCCTTCTGCTCTCTACCCACATGGTCTCCTACTCCTCACAGGTGATATATTGAACCTACCTTTCCTAGGTGAGAGTCGGGTCTATCCCAAAGTCACAGCCAACATCCATGTTCCCAGTGCTCCTGTGCTGCTGAGCCTTGTCTCTGTGGAATGTGGAGAGTTGGACATCAGTTGTTCCTGTCTCCTTTTTAGATCATAGGCTTTCTGGGCAGTGGAGTGGAGGAAGCATAGGCACAGGTGGGCACAAGGGTCCCTGTGAGACTTTAGATGCACAGATTCTGGCTACATTAGATATGGGTCTTCTGAAGAGAGGTTCAGGACTTGCCTCCTCTCTTGTCCCCATTAGCTGGGCAATGTGAGGAGATGCCTGCCTTTGGGGTCACCCTGCTTGAGAAGATTCTCTGCATCTGGTAGAACAGGGACATGTAGCCTCCAGTGGCTAATTAGGGAGGCACTGGCCTCTGGCAGCTGGGATTCCAATTCCCTGGGCTTCAGGGCTGCAGCCTGCCTGTGGCCTCTGCCTCTGTTATGGGTGGAGTTTGTGACCCCTGGGAAGACTCAACCTGACTGTAATTAAAAGAGATTTATTGATTAGGTGCTAGAAGGATGAATAATCTCTGAGCCAAATTTCAGAGTAGCATAAGAAGGGGGGTGAAGGAAGATTTGTAGTGAGGAGGGAAACCACACGAAGACCTTCAATATCTACGCAAGCAAGCAAAAATTGGTATGATCTGCCAAGGTTAGTGACCCAAAACAATTTTAGGGTACCTGTGTAAGCAAGTTACAGAATCCCAAAAAAGAGCAGTTAGTCCTATCATAACAAGAGGGTGGGTGGGGGTCACTGAGTCAGGGTCATTGGGAATTTATCTTCTAGGGACTGGAGTTAGAGACAAATGACCAGTGGGTACCAATGGATGCCTAGCATAATGGAGTTTCTTTGGCCACCACCCCTCACTGGTACTCTCAGTGGTGGGTTGGCAGGAAGCCTGCAGTCCTCAGCAGAGGTAATTCAGAGAGTCCCTGTGCCCAGTGTACCTTACCAGAGCAGTCACGCCTGAGGTAGGGACGCTATGGCTTCATGGCATAGTCCCTGCTGCTGCCACTCTCTCTGGCCTGTTGATGTGAGGAGCCTGGCGAGCAGCACTGGGCCATCCCACTCCTTCCAAGGCATTACTTGGCTCCCTTCAGTGCTATTGGGAATCTAGGTAGATGACCTCAATTGTCTTTCTTCTTTTGTTGTGTTAACCACATGAGTGAGATTCTTTCATGGGAAGGGGGAAGTTGAAAGTTTACCTCTGAGTCTTCTGAGCATCAGTTCTGTGTTTGCCCAGCTTGACCTAGAGTATTTTTGCTAATAATTCTTCAGGCTAAATTAAATCCTAAACATCTGGGAATATAACACAGCTAGGTTTATTTCTGCCCAACCCTCTGGCCATGGCGGTGGTTCCAAATGGCACTTCCTAGGAGGATATGTAATTTTCTTTCTATGGCAGCCTTACCGGCCACTAGGCCACAGTCTTTGAGAAAATCCTTAAGTACATCACTGGATCACACAGTGTTAACTCTAGTTCTGTGAATGAAGATCATATTTAAGCAGTCTGCGTAGGCTGTGGCAGCCATCCCCAAGGTCATCCTAAACCCAAGTGATCAGTGGCTTCTTGTCATACCACAGTACATATTTGCTCACCGTGTTTGCTTCTGAGTTGGAATCTACTTTCCAATGTTTTGTTAAGTATCCATGTGTTACAAGCTCTTCCGGCCTAGGAGTTTTGTCCTGAGTGGCTTTGTTTTGTTTTATTATGGTCAACTTGACACAAGCTATGTTCAACTGAGGAGAAACTCCAATTGAGAAAATGCTTTCACCAGATTGCCCTGGGGGCCTTTTCTTGATTGGTGAAATCTTGAATAGCCTCTCCCACTGAGGGTAGTGCCATCTTTGGTTAGATGTTCCTGGGGGTGTGTAAGAAAGCAAGTTGAACAAATTATGGAGAGCGAACCAATAAAGCAGTGTTCTTGCATACTGTTTGCTTCCGTTTTCGACCCCAGGGTTTCGCCTCGAGCTCCTGCCTTGGCTTCCCTCTATAGACTGTGACTCAGTATGAGTCAGCCAAATAAACCCTTTCCTCTGCCAGCTGGCAATGACCATTTATCACAGCAATAGAAAATGAGCCCAGACAGCCCTATCAAGGTTGGTCAACAATTTATCACAGCAATGGAACAGACTAAAACACCAACATTGGAAGCAGAGTCATACATCATATTTTATATAAAATCTCCTAACATTCTAGCATCTTGCAACATTTTTAATTTGGTCACAAAATAAAACAAATGAATGAGTGACCCAGATCCCACTCTGTGACTCACAACACCTGTCAGAGCAAGCCTGTGGTTGTACAGAGAAGAGGCGGTGGTGAGAGATGATTTTTCAATGAAGAATGGAGAATCTGCTGGTTAAAGAGCAACTTAGAAGCAAAAGAATGGAGAGCACCCCCCATGGAAGTGTGCGGGTGTGAACCACAAGGAGTGCCCGGAGTCCCAGCCCTTGGAGGGCGGAGGCAGGAGGACCAGGAGTTTGACACCATCCTGGGCTACATAGTGATTCTCTGCCTCTACAGAAAAAAATAATAGGAAAAGAGACATTCTGGCAGCTATATGCACAAAGTCAGAATAGCATCGGAGCTTGAAGTATCACTCATTCAACTTCAGTAGGAATCAGCTCAATGAGCTTGGGCAAGCATGATAGAATCGTTTCTTAGCCCAGCACCCAGAGCCTTGCATTATTTCAAAAGGAGTAGCAAACATCATATAATTTCTTTAATATGCATTTTTCCGTGCAGCTCTAAAATGTAAAGTGTTTATTTCTTAGAAAAGTGCCCAGTAGCATTTCTATTCCCTAATGGAAAATAATCCCCCGATGTCATCAAGTGCCCATCAGCATCGGCACACTCTACAATCCCATTACAGGATGCTATTTTTTGTGTAGCTATTCAAATAAGCTCAAACAGCATTCTCTCAGATCTGTGACGGCTTCTACACAGGGCCCACCTATCACTTTATTTCGTTGCCATTGTTTATGAAGAAGCAGAGAACGCTGGTTGCATTTATTTTTAAAGTGGATATATAGAATCTCCCATGGACTGAACTTAATAGTGTCATTCCATTGATGCTCCGAGATACCCCTCCATCCTGTGTGTCACCCGTCAGTTGAGAGGCCTGATTGGAATCCAGTTGTTATTATCATCATATGGGCATCGTTGACAGGTCTGTGTTGTGGGAGGCATGAGACTCTTCTCTCAGGAAAAAATGTACCCATCTGTCCTTCTGTATGGAAACAGCCACTGACAGCACTGCCCAGTTTCATTAATTCAGTGAGGGCTCCAAAATGGTGACAGCGATAGTGTTCTGTGAAGGTAATCTTTGCTGTACAGATAACTACTGTCCTCTGAGAAACAACCTTTGTATTTTCTTCGGGTCTTAGAAGAGAATAGACATTTAATTTTGGCCACCGTGTCCTCATCTGTACAGTTATGTGGGGAATGCTGGAGAAAAATTGGCCCAACCTACCTCTTTAGAGACCATTTAAAAATGGCAAGTTGGCTCAACAGCACCCTCTAGTGGTCATTACTTTTTGTGTCAGCAAGAACCCAAGAGCCGGTCTGTGTTTCACTCCACTGTGATTTACTTGAGCAAATCTCTTTTTCCCCTTTGGGAGTCACTCTAATTTGGCTTCACAATCAAGTAAATAGAATGAAAATGTGGATTGGTGCAAAGTATCAGAACATGCATGGTGGTGTCTGCCGGTAATCACTAACTGTGGAGGCTATGTCAGGAGGGTCACGTGTCCAGCTCGAGCTACTAGTGAGACTCAGTCTCAGAAGCAAACCCAAACCAAGGAGAGCCCAACAATGGTCCAGAGTTGTGTCAGCTTGGATGTAAGAGGCTAATTGGTATGGAAGAGACACAACTTTCATATGAATATTTAGAAAATATGCAAGTGAAATGCCTGAAATTGTTGTCAGGAAAACTCTGATGTAACCGTTTACAAAGGGATTAAGGAGAGATGTTGCCCTATAAAGAGCTGTTTCATAATAACCTATCAATCTGGATAGGTGAAAGGTAAGTAGTTTATAGCCAAGAATGGCTTAAAATATATAAAGAGGGTGGGTGAAGATATCACATGCTTTGGTTGTGGGACATAGAGAAATCAAGCCGGAACTGAGCTACAAGCGTGGGTTGGCTGCTTGGACGTGATAGTGGCAGAAAGTGCTGTGCAGCCTGCTTGAGAAATGTCCTTGGTTATGCTCAGTGGTGGACACCGCATGCTTACTGAACCACCAGGCATGATGAGCCCACTGGCGCAATCATGGCATGGATGTCATGTAAGAAACCAACCAGATTCTGATTGGATTTGAGGCCCACTCTACAGGAAGGGATTCACATCTGCTACCGTAAACCCAGCCACACCCACCTTGTACAAGTCCTGTGAAAGCAGTCACAGCTGCTCAGAGTCAAGAGCACACTGGCCACGCTGTGCATGGAAAACATTCCGCCCGTCCACTCCATCTTCTTGATCTTACATTAATTCTTTCCCTTCTCTATAAGGCTCCTTGAGCCTTAGAGGGGGTAAGAGAGATGCCTCATGTGGGGGTGAGCTTTCAACAGTTGTTTATTCTCAGTACTTTGACCAGTTGTGGGGTCTCTGCACTAACCACAGTCCACTGTGCACGACATGCCTGTCAGATTGTCTTATAAATATTCATTCTTATGCTAATCGATTACAAGCACTTAATGAATATTCATGTTTATCCTAATAGATTATAGGCCGCTAATGACTGCTGGGGGAAAGGCCAGAGATGGTCTAAGTGGCACAGTCTTTGGTAAGTTGTCCATGCTCCTGTAATAACTCTAATGAACTCATTTGTTTACACCCTTAAAAATGGATCTAAACGTAGAAATGGGGATAGGAAAAGGGAGGGTGTCAACGGGAATGGGAGGAGAAGAAAAGGCAATGGAGGGGTCGGATCAAAGTACAGTCTATGCAGACATAGGGTGTGCAGTAGTGCACGCTACTAAATTTCAACAAGATACATAAGAGAAAAATATATATCAAAAATGCTTACAATTAAAGAGGGAAGGCACCTGAAAATCATGGCTAACATGCTTTGTCACATCTCTCTCAGAAATGAACAGAACAGGGGAACTGGCAGATGACTTAAAACCGAGTAAAAATATAATAACAGAGAGAGAGAGAGAGAGAGAGAGAGAGAGAGAGAGAGAGAGAGAGAGAACTAGAGCAGAGTGTTTATCCCGGCAGAGTACTTTTCTGAAACTCAGTGTGTAGAGATCAGGCTGACTTTGAACTCACAAAGATCCACCTGCCTCTGCCTCCCGAGTGCTGGGATTAAACCACGTGCCACTACACTGGGCTTGGTTTGCTTTTCTTAACAGACCCCAGCTTTGCTTCACCACAGCTCACCTGAACTGACTACAGCTGAGTGGAAGTCCCTAAGAAGGACGTTTGCTGCATAGCTGGCAGTGCTCTCTCTGTCTTTGTCTCTGTCTCTCTGTCTCTGTCTCTCTGTCTCCCTCTGTGTCTCTCTGTCTCTCTGTCTCTGTCTCTGTCTCTCTCCCTCTCCCTGAACAAAGCACCTTAGGCCGCTTACCCACCCTGGTGGAACCTGGTATCCTTTGAAGTATTGATAGGAGTTTTTCTGTGTTTCTGCTCAGAGAATCTGGTCCAGCTCACTACTCCTGAGACTGAACTTTGCACATAGTAGTTACTTTCTGGCTTGTGTTGCTTTCATTTCTTCGACACCCCCTTTCTGGCTGCAGACCTACCTAGTATCTACTGCATGCCAGCCGCACTGGAGTCAGAGACTCCCACAGAGGTTTCTGTCTTCTCTTCTTGAGCCAGATGGGAGCAATCACATTGCTTGAAAAATGAATCTACGGATGTTCTAAGCCACTGTCATGCCTTGGATAAAGTAGGAGAGCCGTCCAAGGCATTGTTGTGGTGAATGACCTACAGGAGCTGACCACATCAATCACTACACTTTAGACCTAAGCCGTATTTACATGGAAACCTCTTGTCTTCTTCCTGTGCATACCAAGGCTCCTGTGCCCCCCCCCCCCAGTCCTGTGCTAATCGCTATGTGCAAAGCTCAATCTCAGGAGCAGTGATCTGGACCAGACTCTCTGGGGGTCCTCCCACACAACTTTACAAGGGCAGCCTCAAACTTTCCCTTCTTAGACCCCCATTTTTGCTACGACTTCTGGGTCCTAACTGAACGGCATCTTGTGGAAGGGGGACCACAACTCTTCAATTTGTTGCCTTGCTATTCTTTGTAACTTAGGCTAAGGAAGGAAATGTCCTTTGTGTTCAGAGCTATTTTCTTACTGGTATCATCTGATGGATAAAGTTAATGCACTTCCTTTAGGAGAGACCACACCATGTAAAGGCATATTTCTCTCTGTTCCTGGCATTGTAAGGGGAAACAGCAATGGGGAGTTCCTCTTCTTGGTCAAAATGTCAAACAATGGCTCAAAATATTTATGGTCTTTCCTTTTTAAAAAAATTTTACTCTTTTAAAATTATTCCTATTCATGACATTAACAGGAAATTCATGACACTCTTTGAAACTGTCTGCCCATGGACCCTTCATTTCCTTCTCTCAAACAATAGCATGTAAAGTGAAAACAGATGAGCTTAGACCCCACAGGGTCTCATTACACGAGGCTAAGGCCTAGGCTGCCACGTGTGTCTGATAATGTCTTTAACAATCACAGTAAATAAATTAGCGGTGGGTGGTTCATGTTTCTGGGATCTGCAGCACAGGTGAGAAAAATGAACCACTGATGTGCCATGAGCGCCCAGTAGGTGGCAGTGTAGGACAGGCCAAGGCCATGCAGGTGAGCACTAGGGAGCCTCAAAACTGTCTCCTGCTTCTTTTTGCTTCCCTATCTTCTTAGATACACAGCAAACATGGGGACAAGGCAAAGCCTGCACAACCTAACATCTATGTCTAGAAACTAGCCATTAGTCTGCATTTACATAATTGAGATCACTTTAAAGGCAGCCGGTTAAAACCAGAAACGGATCTTTGTCTATAACACCGTTGAGCGTCGATATAAATTAGGAAGTAGAGAAACTCAGCTCAAAAATGGAACCTTAGGCTACTGTAAAACCTGAAGTCAGATTTCACAAGAGGGAAGACAAAATGGTCTAAGATTCCTGATGCTTAGATATTTCGTGTCATTGTGTCAGAACCCAATGGTGTGGGGCTTGTGAGAGTTGCTGAGCCCTGGGCTTGTGGAGACAGAGGGTTCCTTAGAGGGCTGTAGTGGTTCTGAATGTGATACACACAGGCTCATGCACTTGGTTCCCAGCTGGAGACACTATTGAAGGTTTAGGATGCAAAGCCTTGCTAGAAGCAGGTCACTTTGGGAAGAGCTTGAGATTTTAAGCCCTGACTCGTTTTTGTCTGCTCTCTAAGTCCCAAGACACACTGTGACCTACTGTCTACATTCCTGCTGCTGTGCGTTCTCTGCTTTGATGGACTATACACCTCCGAACTGTAAACCAAATTAGGCTTTGAGTTGCTTTGGTCAGGTACTTCATGTCACCACAAGAAAAGAAAGAAAGAAAGAAAGAAAGAAAGAAAGAAAGAAAGAAACAAACAAACAAACAAACAAACAAACAAACTAGGGGCTTCTTCATGAGTAAAATGCTTGCTGGGACAGCATAAGACCTGGCTTTGAGTCCCTAGCATCTGTGTAAAACACCTGCTACCTCAGTACACGGTCCTGCCACCCTGGTAGAAGACCACATGCAGCTGCAATCAACTGTGAGGGAAGGGGAGTCTGGATTTGCAGTCATGTCTCATAACTGACTTCCCCATTTTGTGAGAGAACATTAGGTGCTCTGCTTGCAGCAGAAGGAAAAGCCTCAAAGATGACACCAGATTAAACCCAAGCCCCGATAATCTTGGTTGGTGGTGCTTACAGCATCTTAATGCAGCATGTGTGCAGATGGAACGTGCTGGTAATTGTCTGACTCTTTCTCCTCTATACACTTCAGTGTAGACTTTGCATCCCTGCTCATGTCAAACTGGCTTCTGAGTAAGGAGTAATCTCTCCCAGGATGTCTGGAAGCTGATTCTTCACTTTTTGCACCACTAACATCTATGAGGTGAAGATGAGTCTGCAGTTGAGTAAGGGTGAGCACTAAGATGCTGCCAACTGTTCTTATCTAGCCCCGAGTTCTAACACTGAGGATGGCACATCGTGGGTTGTTCCCTCTTCGTTGGTAAAACCTCATAAGATGGCAGAGAAAGAGAGGGAAAATAGTGGGGGAGATAATATCGCTGAAATTGAGGTACCTACCATTCACAGAACAGAACGTTCCAGAACTGCTCAAAGAAAGGAAGACTTTGACCAGTTCAACCTGAAACCTGGGAATGATGTTGATGTCTGGAGGCCATGACTAGATCCTTAAATGAAATTGATGGAGACCTGCAGGGTGCCCAGAGAGGGCAAGTGGGACGATTTTATACCTTGGCTCTCTCTGTCTACTCTCTACTTCCCATTTGCAGATGACTCCGGCCTTCAGCCATGCTTAGAGGTCAGTTCCCTCCCTGTAAGTCTCCTGGGTAGGAACAGCATGGAACTGGGGGTTGGGATCAGACACACAGGGAAGTGACACGGACAAGCCCCATGGGCTGAGGATAGCAGGCTATTGTAAAGTGAGGTTCACCAGGGCTTCCTCCTTACTTGGAGACATCTGTGAGGATGAATGACTCCTTGCTATAGTTACAGGCCGCCAGGCCAAGTCTGGAAAGCTCCATGAACTCCGCTTTAACTGTGGTATCGTTGAGGAATGTGCTGGGAGCCAAATGCACTTCGGCCCCTCGTGCCTCCAGTAGTGCGCTATGCTATACCCGGAGGAAGGCAGCTTCATGAACAAAGAAAGGTGGGGTAGCAGCATCACTGTAAACCAGAGGAGGATTCTTCAGAGCTGTTGTTCTTAGCCCATTCTTATACTAAATCAATGCAAGGATGGGTCAACACACAGCTTCTAAGGGCTTAGGGTGCTCCAAAGAGAAGTGGGCACTTCAGTGATGAGAGAAACGTAAAGAGTCACAGAGAAATCCACAGGCACATGGCTTCTTTTTGGAGATGTTGACAACATTTTCCAAGCCTGCTTTTTGCCATAGAGCTCTGCCTTCTGTCAAACCAAAGTGTAAGTGATTCAGTCTTCTTCGCACCGTGGAGCATTTGAAGACAAAGAATGGGCCTCATTCACATGTTGTAAATGCCTAGCTAACAATATACATTCAAGAAAGACGGGGTAGATGGTGAACAGATGTGTGTGTTGATGGATACATGGGTGGATGGATAGATGGATGGATAGAAGAAAAGAAGCCGGGAAGGCAGATAATCAGAGACAAGAGAACAAAGGAAACAGGACAGGCAGATATAGAATCAAAATAAGATATTCTTGTTTTCCAAGGATCCTTCCATTCTGTGACCCTAGCATGGCTCCTAATGATGACACTAGCCACTCTCCTTCACCAGACTGTGTCTCTGTCCCAGCCTCCTCAGGGCATCCTTCACATCCTTGTTCCGCAGACTGTAGATGAGGGGGTTGACCATGGGGATGACCAGAGTGTAGATTATGGAGACCACCTTGCCTTGCTCCATGGATGCCACACCTCCTGGCTGGCCGTATATAGCAAAGCCAGTTCCATAAAACAAGGACACGGCTGTCATGTGAGAACCACAGGTGGAGAAGACCTTGTGTCGCCCTGACCCTGAGCGCATCCTGAGGATGGTCACTGTGATGTAACCGTAAGAGATGATGACCACAAACACAGCACACACAATGATGAAGCCACAGATGCCAAACATGACAAGCTCATTGAGAGCTGTGCTGGCACAGGCCAGCTGGAGCAATGGGGGCACGTCACAGAAGAAGTAATCTATGTAGTTGGAGCTGCAGAAGGGCAGCTGGAACGTGAGGCTGGTCTGCACAATGGAGTTCAGGCAGGCCACACAGAAGGTGCCCAGGACCAGACGGACACAGGTCATAGGGCACATGGTCACTGGGTACCTCAGGGGACTGCAGATGGCCATGAAGCGGTCATAGGCCATCACAGCTAAGAGTACAGCCTCAGTGGCAGCCAACAAGGAGAAGAAGAAAAACTGAGTGGCACATCCTGCAAAGCTAATGGTCTTAGAAGAAAAGATGTTGGCCAGGGCATTAGGAATAATGACAGAAGAGAGGCAGAGGTCAACAAAGGACAAATTCTTGAGGAAGAAGTACATGGGGGAGTGCAGGCGGGCATCTAGGGTGATGACCATGATCATGGTGAGGTTGCCCAGGACAGTCACTAGGTACAGGACCAAGAAGACAGCAAAGAGCATGGCCTGTGTCTCTGGACTTCCCCCAAATCCCACCAGCACAAACTCCTGCAAGGACCCTGCAGAGAGGCTTCCATTTCTGTGGACTGCTGGGGCCATGAATGGGGTCAGATGCAGAGGGGGAGATGCAGGCAGAGAGAGGGAGCAGATCTCACTGGTGCAGTAGCGTGTTCCACACACTGCAGAAACATGCTGGTGCCATGCTGTCCACTGTGCAGAGAAGTTCACTAGCTGCTCTGATCTCCTTTCAGATATGCAGATATGACCTTAAAGGAGATAATTTACTTAATTAGTGATTTTTTTTCTGAGTTCTCCCTCTGAAGAAGCATGAGATATGCTCTAGGATATGAAGGGACTTCCAGACCCTAGTGACTCTCAGCGTCCAGGCAGCCTTTCAGTAACTCTGTGCCTGCCTCTGGGCTCTGCCTCCTCACTTCCATGAGAAACTCCCAAGCAGTTCTATTGATGTAGTTGTACTCTCCTGAGTTCCACTAACTGTACCCCACCCCCACCACCAATTACCACCCCTACACTGAATTATTCTTCTTACTGATTCACAAGTGTTCATTAGCATTCTCTGTCCTCCAACAAATTGGCTGGGTGATTCTCTCACTTGTAGGATAGAATGAGAATAGGAAACCACCCTTCCCACACTGAGGCTGAGTCTCTGTGTCCCCCACAGAGCTCTGACTTCACCTCAGCAGCTCTGGTTCCAGTGCTGGTGTGCAGTGGCGATCAGTGTGCAGACTCTGCTGCTTGATGGGTGCCGTTTCTGCTGCCCATGTCTAGATGTTGGAGATCTCAGTGAGAGGGCAGCCCCATGTTCTCAGAAGCACCAAGACTAGGGCCATGTTTGGGACATGCTCATGGCCTCTAATCTGATGTCATTGCCAGCTCTGTTCCCTGTTCTAACATTAGCTTTAGGGGGTCATGAGGTCTTACTCTTTCTCATTGACAATGAGAAGAAGCTGACTAGTGACATTTGGTCATTCATTGACACTTTCTCTTATATTATGTTCACAGTCTGGAATACGTACAAATGTCCTGTAGCACTCGCTATGATTGCTACTGTTTGTCCCCAGGAGGAATAATGGGGGAGGGGGGGATGCTGGAGTTTGCAGCCTGAGTAGAGAGGGATGGAATTTTCTACACCATTCTGGGAGCCCAGGGACATCCCAGAGCTGTATGGATTCAGTTATTGCAGTGTCCACCATCAGGGCATGCAGTGAGGGCATGGAGTCTGGAGGACTTCATCAAACCCCTCCACATACTTCATGAATAACTTTCCCATTGCTCAAAGGCATGCATGAAGCTTGGTGCTCACTCTTGATGCAACAGATGGGGACCTAAGTACTTACCACTTAGGTTTATTTTGTGCTCAGTGCGCTGCGTATAGATAGGTCCCTGCCACAGCTGGTGCTAGGCTTCCTGTTGGAGCAAGGACAACCATCACATCTCCAGCTTGCCAAGGATGTCATCCATCTAGAGACATAAGTGGAAGAGGAAGGTGGCCATGGACAGCTCTGCCGTGGAAGATCCGGGTTACAGGGACTGGGAAGGGACAGCCTGTAGCCATCTCAGCCTTGCCCCTCCTAAGTCAGCAGTGTCACTGTTCTTTGAGGAATTCAGAGCTTCTGCCCAGTTGTCTGCAGAATTGGAACTGGTGGCCAAGATGATGTACCCTGGGTGCACCCTCCCAGTACTGCTAGCCCTGACTGGGAATTATGTGAGGCTTGGCCATACAATAGAACAGTTTTCCAGAGCTAAGTTCACAATTATTGCTGAACACACAACCCTGATGCCCCCAGTGTGTCTCCTCCTTTCACGTCCTTTACAATCAACACACTGAGCTTACCTTATGTAGGTGAGACCCAGAACTCACCCAAAGTCAGATAGCTATCATGCATGCTCCCCAGGTCACCATGCCATTGAGGCTGCTCTGTGCCGAATACAGACACCAGAGTTCCTTTTCCTTTCTGTGGTTAGCTATGGCTTTCTGGACAATGGAATGAGGTAGGTAGGTATGTGCAGAGGTGTAGATCTGCTCCTTGTGAGAGTCTGTGTGTGAAAATCCTTTTTGCAGCAGGTTCTGTGTCTTGTAAATTGTGAGGTCTGGCTTTCCTGGCTTTCTTCCTCTCCCATACCTGTTATTGGGGTAGTGTGTGGGCATCTATACTTGGATTCTCTCTGTTGGGGAGTATATTGTGCATGGTAGAGGTGGGACTGGCAGTCTCTGGTGGCCAATTAAGGAGACACTGTCCTCTGTGGCATCTGGGACTCAAACTCCCTATCCTCCAGGGGTATAACACTGGCTTTGGACAATATACTCCTTATACTGTTCTCTCTTGGTGATTTGGCAGGAAAATTGTGGTTTTGGTGGCACCTGAAAGGCCCCATCAGGAGTTTGGCAGATACCTTAGAGCAATCTTGTCAACTAGCCCTCATTAAATCCTTATCAGAGTAGAGTCTCCTGGCCTCCTAGCCTTCCTCCTTCCTCTGACTATGATGACCTGAGGAAAGAACTTATGGAGCCCTGAGTGGGACTGTTCAGCCTGTTCCTTCATGACCATCAGTCAGCCTTCTCAGGCCATTGAGCCTTCAGTGTTCTCAGGATCCAATGTAATCAGTCTCAATTCTCTTCCTGACACTTTGTTTCTGTTGTTTCAGTTTAACACAAGTCCCACTTACAGGTATTAAAAGTTGAAGCCAGTAGGTACTGGTCCACATTAAAGCCATAGTTCTTCTCCTTTGTAAGTGGTCATTTGCTCCCTTGGTGCTTACCTATGTCTCCCACCTACGTTTCATCCCTGCAGATGCCATCTTCTGTCTTTATGAGGATGGAGCAATACTTACTCATTCTGGACTTGATATTGCTCTTGGTCACACTTCATGGGAGATAGCTTGATCAGTGCCTGGATTTGACGCATCCACTGAGTTCCTCCAGTGTCTTCTCTCACACCCTGCTACCTGCTGTGAATCCCTTCTTCCCCACAAGGCCTCTTCTCCCAACATTGTCATATATGTGTGTGTGTGTTTTGTGTCATGGGTGTGTGCATGTGTTCCACTGACCTCCATTAGACTCACTTGCATGGGCACAGTTGGCTGGGATTATTTACTTGATCAAGGGCAACTTACTCATGGCTACACCACTGATGACTATGATCGACCATCTCCTCAACCATTAACAGGCAATATCTCCTGGGGGAGAGGTGGGGTCTTGTCAACACTTCCCCATCCAATATCAGTGATGAGTGGCTCAAGTCTGTACAAGTAGCCACACCTTTTTGTTAGTTCATGAGAATAGCAGTTATAACAAGTCCGGAAGATCATATTTCATACCTCTTCCCCCATTGTAGGCTTTTACACTCTTAGTTGTTTTAGTTGCGTGTTTTGTTTCTCATGATCCCTTCTAGAGGGTTTTCAGTATGAGTTAAATTTCCTGAAGGTGCTTGGGGACACACAGTAGTGCCCTCTATTACTTTACCAGCAGTTGCAACTCCCTAGCTTTAGGAGAACACTGTGCACAACACTTGGCTTCCTCTGATTGTTCAGAAATGGTCGTGTCAGGATAGTGCTTGGGGAAGGCATAGCTTATAGATTTTAGAACCAGGAGTCTCAGCATTTAAGTAGTAAAACAGGGAAGGGGTGGGGAAAGGAAGAAAGAGTGCGTGACCTGTGAATGAGTGGGAGAGCATGTGGGGTGGAGGTAGGAGAGGTTGTGTAGAGGTCACTGAGGTAGAAGTACAGTGAAGACAGTACAGAGAGGTAAGAGGCAGTACTGCAGTCACGATGGTCTGCTGGTGAGACAGTAGCTAGAGCACAGTAATACACAGTCAATATATAAAACTCTAAATAAGAACAAAAATCAACTAAAACCAGAAAATGATGAACTAAAAGTTCTACAAATACATAAAAATTCAAGAGGGCAGTAACCTGGAATGGAAGGCATACTAAAGAGGTCTGAAATTTCCCCTGAGGATGATATCATTTCTCCCCACTTGATCCATTATCTGACAGTCTGCACATGTGATCAAAAGGGCCACCATGTCATCCATCTAATATCATGCATGGGAAGGTGGGAAGACTTAGTGATGAGAACTGGCCCTGATCACAGTGTTGTCAAGATGTTCCTGACCTGGGGGTCGGGTCCATGACAACAGCCGTAATCATTGGGGTCCCTCTAGGGTAGAGGTTCACTAATGCTGCTTCTGTGGGAAGTTCAGTGGAAGAGCCATGTAAGGCTGATCCACAGAGTGCCTTTGCTGCCTAGGTCTGAAGAGATGGAAGCAGGAATAGGTATTCTTTCTCAAGTCATGGAAGAAGGATGCTGGGAGGCAGAGCAGATGCTGTTGGTCAGTACTTGTGGAGACAGCAGGGCCGGCTTAGCCCAGTAGCATGGCAGTCTTACTCCCTGTGAATCTCTTAACTGTACTCATCTTCACACTCATACATGGCTTCTAACCTATGACATTACCTGGAAATGTGGATTAGTGTACTAAATAAAACAACAGAAACAACAACCAGCCCACATTAAAAGATGAATCTTAATTTTTATAGTGCTTGTAGATGTCTAGCAATTTTGAGCAGAAAACACAGAAGTTCCCCACTCATTCTGAGTTCCCACACATGGAGTCCCAGCAGCAGCAGCCTCCACTAGAGTGGGATGTGCATTGTGGGAGATGAAGTCACACTGGCGTGTCAGAGTCACCCAGCTCACAGGAGTTGTACATTCGATAGCTCTGGACTCATGTGCAGATCCATGCCCCCACTATTACAGTATGCAGAGTAGTCGCTCTGACCTAGAGCTCCCCTTGCTCCCTCTGCTCCCCTACTTTCCCTGCCACCATTGATTACTTTCTCCATAGCTTTGCCTTTCCCAGAATGTCATTTCCCTAAGATCTCAGGGTTGGGACCATATCTTGACCAGACTGCTTAGTCATGCTTACATACTGCTTTCTATTGAGACCTAAACTTGATTTCAGAACCCTAGAGTTGGGCTTTGGGCTGGGGGAAGAATCATCAGATAGCTTGTCCCACTTTAAATATAGGCAGGTTGAATGCATCTCATGCATTTGATCTTAGCCACTGGCCAAGAAGAGATGAATGCTTCTTCTTTTTCTACTGTTTCATATAAATATGTCTTTAGTTGGCCTGGTGGGAACAAGTGACCTAGTCTGTGTTTTTATGGCTGCCAGAACTCAGGCTTTGATGTTTAAAATTCTCATAAAATTTTTTGTGAGCCAGGGCCAGGAGAAAAGATGCACTAAGAGTTTTGGTTGCTAATATCAAGCTGACCCTAGAGAAGAAGAAAGACTGAATATCCACATAGCTGCTGGAATCACTTTATTAAAGGGACTTTTCCTATCTTCCCACTTCATGCAGTATCAGCTACATCTTTCCCTGGGTTAGGTGAAGCAGAGAATCTAGGGTATGGGCTTTATTCTGGACTCCCAAGAAAGCTCAACCGTTAGCAATTTCTCTCCGGTCATTGCTCCCTGGGATTTGCTTCCCTTGGGCCAGTTGGGCTCCTTTTGATCTGTATTAATAGCTGCTATTTAATGTTTGGCTTTGACTTTTGGGATTATGGGCTGTTTCAGTTCTGTGGAGCTGTTGGTTTTTTGTATTAATTGTATGTCAGGCCTTGGACCATTCAGCTCTCTGCTGTGTGACAGGGAAGCCTTTGGAATGTGTTGAGCCATTCAGATCCTGTGGAACTGCTCGAGACATCCAGAAAACTATGCAATACTAACGGCCTAGCAAATGTAGCTGGGAAGGGCCCTTCTCAGGTTCTTTTGAACAGAGGCTTTGCGTTGAAGCTTCAGGGATGTTCATCATGAATCCATGTCTCTAGAATAAAACATGGTGTTCCAGAGTGTCTCCAGACTCAAGAGCATCCCAAGGAACCTTACATCTGTAAACTCAACTCTTAACATCTTGAAGTTTCTCATCATAGATAGATAGATAGATAGATAGATAGATAGATAGATAGATAGTGTAGTGGCTATTTCTAATTGTCAACTTGATTATATCTGGAGTGAATTATAATCCAGAATTAGATGGCTCACCTGTGATCTAGATCTTGAGACTGGAAGACATAGGTTTCAGGTGTGGTGGTATGCACACCTCTAATCTGGGCCACACTTGCTGCTTGAGATCTACATAAGGACATTGGAAGGAGGAAGATTCAATCTTCTTCACCTGCGAGCCTTGTGGGACTAACCGACTGCTAGATCCTTGGGTTTTCATTCACAGCTACTGCTGACCATTGTTGGGGAGTTTGACTACAGACTGTAAGTCATTAACAAATTCCCTTACTATATAGAGACTACATATAAGTTCTGTGACTCTAGAGAACCCTAACTAAGATAGATAGATAGATAGATAGATAGATAGATAGATAGATAGATAGATAGATAGATGCATCTCAACTTCTTAAATTTGGAGATAGGCTACACCGCTGAATCTCCCAGGAGTTATAGGCTTGTATTTTGACTCACTTGTTTTTCTTTTATACAGCATTACTTTTGTCATAACCAATTAGTGTGGCCTCCAACTATTTCCCTCCTCCTCTATGAGCTGTTCTTTTGTGTCTTGTCACATTTTCAACATCTAACATCACTACTCTTTTGCCTGTTATTTCTCAGGCACCATGTGGTAGGAAAATAACACATTTGGGAAATATCAGACCACATAAACAGTAACCCACTTAGCTGATTGTTAAATGACCACTTTTTTTTCAGTAGCAATGGCTTTTCTTCTAGATTCCCATTGAATAATGTTCCTCTAGTCCTCAAGCCCATGTTACCCCTCATTTCCCATTAAACAGGCAGACAGAGACTTTTGCTCCATGGAGGAAGAAGATCTATGTTCCAAGCCCTGACACTCTTGGTCAGTGGTGCTCACAGCATCTTAATGCAGCATGTGTGCAGATGGAATGTGCTGGTAATTGTCTGACTCTTTCTCCTCTATACTCTTCAGTATAGACTTTGCATCCCTGATCATGTCAAACTGGCTTCTGAGTATGGAGTAATCCTCTCCTAGGATGTCTGGAAGCTGATTTTTCACTTTTTGCACCACTAACATCTACGAGGTGAAGATGAGTCTGCAGTTGAGTAAGGGTGAGCACTAAGATGCTGCCAACTATTCTTATCTAGCCCCGAGTTCTAACATTGAGGATGGCACAACCTGGGTTGTTCCCTCTTCATTGGTAAAACCTCATAAGATGGCAGAGAAAGAGAGGGAAAATAGTGGGGGAGATAATATCGCTGAAATTGAGGTACCTACCATTCACAGAACAGAACGTTCCAGAACTGCTCAAAGAAAGGAAGACTTTGACTAGTTCAACCTGAAACCTGGGAATGATGTTGGGGTCTGGAGGCCATGACTAGATCCTTAGAGGAAATTGATGGAGACCTGCGAGGTGCCCAGAGAAGGCAAATGGGATGAGATGATTTTACTCCTTGGCCCTTTCTGTCTTCTCTCTATTTCCCAATTGCAGATGCCTCTAGCCTTCAGCCATGCTTAGAGATCAGTTCCCTTCCTGTAAGTCTCCTGGGCAGGAACAGCATGGAACTGGGCACTGGCATCTGACACACAGGGAAATGACATGGACAAGCCCCATGGGCTGAGGATAGCAGGCTATTGTAAAGTGAGGTTCACCAGGGCTTCCTTCTTACTTGGAGACCTCTGTGAGGATGAATGACTCCTTGCTATAGTTATAGGCTTCCAGGCCAAGTTTGGAAGGTTCCATGAACTAAGAATCTTACTGTAGCATCATCTCTAACCCCTGGCTGGCATTTGAAGGAATATACTGGGAGCCAATTGCAGTTAGACCCCTCATGCCTTCAGCTACCCCATGAGGAAGGCAGCTTCATGAACAAAGAAAGGTGGGAAGGCAGCAACATAGTAAAACAGAGGAGGATTCTGCAGAGTTATTGTTCTTAGCCCATTCTTATAATAGATCAATGCAAGAATGGATCAACACACAGTTTCTAAGGGCTTAGGGTCCTCTAAAGATTAGTTCAAACTTTGGTGATAAGAGAAAAATAAAAAGTCACTGTTATGAGTTTGTTCCCCAAAATTACCTGAGAATCTGCATGTCCTCAGGCAAGATGCTGAAGGACCCTGCCTCTAGTTGGCTTTGATTGGTAAATAAAGTTTCTGGAGGCCAATGGACAGGGAGATAGAGGTGGGACTTTAGGATTCCCCAGGAAGGGACCAAGGAAGGAGAATTAGAATAAGAGAGATAGCTGCCCTGTCAGGGAAGGAAGAGGAAAATTAGGCCTGAGAAGTGTAGAAGAAGACAGAGAGACAGTTGTCATATAGGTGCTGGGGAATTCAGCCCAAGATGGCTGCAGGTCTGGGTCTGGGGCAGCCAAAATGAAATATAGGATTTAGTAAGTAATAACTCAGGAGAATTGAAGGGGAATGTGTTAGTCATATGGAGGTTTGGAAGTGGCCCAGCCATTGAACTGTTTAAGGCATATTAAAATATATGCTATATGTGTGTGTCTTTCATTCAGGAACCCAGAATATTGGGGCAAGTAGCTAGGAGCACCACCTTCACTGTCGATTTGAGTAGCAATATTTGGGTATTTGAGTAGCAATATTTGGGTGCAGCTACAAGTCATGTAGAAATCCACAGCCACGTAGCTTCCTTTTGGAGGTATTGACAACAGTCTCCAAACCTGCATTTAGCCATAGAGCTCTGCCTTCCGTTGAACCAAAGTGTAAGTGATTCAGTCTTCTTTGCATTATGGAGCATTTGAAGACAAAAAATGGGCCTCATTCACATTTAGCAAATGCCTGGTGTCTTAGTCAAGTTTCTATTCCTTAACAAACATCATGAACAAGAAGAAAGTTAGAGAGGAAAGGATTTATTCAGCTTATACTTCCACATTGCTGTTTATCACCAAAGGAAGTCAGGATTGGAACTCAAGCAGGTCAGGAAGCAGGAGCTGATGCAGAGGCCATGGAGGGATGTTCATTACTGGCTTCCTTGCTTCCCCTGGCTTGCTCAGCTTGCTTTCTTATAGAACCCATGGATGGCACCACCGCTAATGGGTCCTCCCCTTTGATCACTCATTGAGAAAATGCCTTACAGCTGGATCTTATGGAGGCATTTTCTCAACTGAAGCTCCTTTCTCTGTGATAACTCCAGCTTGTGTCAAGTTGACACATAAAACCAGCCAGTACAATTGACCCCTTGTCAACTTGACACACAAACACATAACCATTAAGCCTCAACTCTTAACTTTCTTATTCATTCCCAAGATCTAAATAACTTTAAAAGTTCTACAGTCTTTACAAATTTTACATATTAAAATTTCCATCCTTTTAAAATATCCAATCTCTTTTAAAATTCAAATTCTCTTACCTATGGGCTCCATTAAAATAAATACCTTCTAACTTCAAGAGGGAAAATATCAGGCACAGTCACAATCATAAGCAAAATCAAACTCTAACCATCCAATGTCTGGGATCCACTCATGATCTTCTGGACTCATCCAAAGGGCTGCTGTCACCTCTTCAGCTCTACCATCTGTAGTACTCTAAGCTCAGGTTGATCCAGTCCACTGCTGCTGCTGTTCTTGGTGATCATACCATGGTACTGGCATCTCCAATACACTGAGGTCTTCTGCTGAAACTAGGTTTCACTAATAGCTGCTCATAGGCTCTCTTCATGGTGCTGAGTCCCAAATCCTTTTCATGACCCCTTCGGTCCTGGGCCGTCAACTGGAACTGAGGCTGCATCTTCACCAGTAGTCTTCCATGGCCTCACACAGTGCCCAGGCCTCAGCTTCTCTTCATGACCCCTTCATGCCTTCAAAACCAGTACCACCTGGGTGACTCTTACACATCACCAAGTCCAGCTGCAGCATGAGGTACAACCTTGGCTATCTCTGGAAGACAGGTTCTTTGTGCTCTCAGAAAACACTTCCCAGAAGATTTCACCTCAGTGATGCTGGTCTCTTCTTAATCACCGCTAATTTCTTAGCTCCAGCTAACCAGCATCAATTGTCCCAATAACACAAAGATTTCATTTTAGCAGTTTTGCTATCTTGTTAATCACAGCTGATTCTTCAGGTCCAGCTAACCAAAACCACAGAATCTTTACAATCAAAAAAGCAATAGTCCTGAGAAGAGTCTTTAATCTTCCCTCTGAATTTTCACAAGCCGGGCCTCCATCTTCTGCACTGTTCTCAACATTATCTTCCAAGCTCCTACAAAACATCCCATAAAGCTCTTAACAGCAAATGGCTCTTCTAGCCCAAAGTTCCAAAGTCCTTCCACAGTCCTCCCCAAAACATGCTCAGGTTATCACTGGAATACCCCACTATCCTGATACCAATTTGACTTAGGGTTTCTATTTCTGCACAAACATCATGACCAAGAAGCAAGCTGGGGAGAAAAGGGTTTATTCAGCCTGCATTTTCACATTGCTGTTCATCAGTGAAGGAAGTCAGGATTGTAACTCAAGCAGGTCAGGAAGCAGGAGGTGATGCAGAAGCCATGGAGGGTTGTTACTTACTGGCTTGCTTGCTTCTCCTGGCTTGCTCAGCTTGCTCTCTTATAGAACACAAGACTACCAGCCCATGGATGGCACCACCCCCAATGGGCCCTCCCCCCTTGATCATTCATTGAGAAAATGCCTTACAGACGGATCTCATGTGTCAGAGACCAACAGGCTTTGGTCTGACTAGTAGACCTGAGTTTCAGTTTCCTGGACCCGGCACCTCGGGCTTCCCAGAAATCAGGTGACCAGCCTTCGGTTTTAGAGATATTCTGTTTGTCCCCGCCTGTAGATTTAGGGAGATTTTGTGATATCCTGTTATCATGTTTTTGCAACAATACATGACATCTGGCAGGAACATTGACCTTCTGGAACTTCCCCACCCCTGTTACTTCCCGCCTTAAGTGCTTTATATACTGCTCCGAAATAAAGTTCTTGGGAGTTTGATCAGATTACCGTCTTGCTCCCAAAATACCTCTTGTCTCCTGTCTCTTTCCTTTATCCGACAGTTCCCTCCTCGGACCCTCATTGAACGTCCCACAGGTCAGGACAGCTGGCACCCCAACATCTTGGAGCTTGAGGAATGGGATCATATGGCTGCTGGACGTCACTCACGGAAAAACCTGGCCCAGGTGGTCCTATTGAGGACTGTGTTTCGGAGACGTTCTTGGAGTGACCTGCCTGATGAAGCGGTCTCCTATGAGAGTGGTGAGTGATGATTAAAGTCTTTCATAGGAAATTTTATTCACAGAAAATTCTCCTTCAAGACATGAGATACTCGGGTAAAGGGGGCAGTTTGTGTGAAAGCTGTGAATTAGTAACACAAGCTTACGATCAGTTTATGTGAAATCTATGTGAAGTAACATAAACTTAGAAAAGGGATGTTTTATTGTGTGAAAACTGTGCAAACTAGTATAAAGTTAAAAAGGGAAATTTTGTATAAAAGCTGTGTAAAGTAGCACAGAATCATGGGGCAAACATTAAGTGAACATGAGATTTTTTTTTACAAGGAATCAAGGAGTCCAAGACTTGAGGTACTGAGGTTAAAAAGAAAGATTTAAGGTTTTTTTTTTTTTTTTTTTTTTTTATTTCATTCAGGAAACCTGCCCATGGTTCCCCAGAGAGGGGACCATAAGCGATGTTCACTGGTGCAGAGTAGAAGATTGTCTGCAGGATTATTATCAGACATTTGGTCCACAGAAAATCCCTGTACAAGCAATGTCATATTAGAATCTTAAAAGATGAATTAGTACCTTGTTGAAGGACAAGGTAGTGGTAAAATGTTATTCATGTGTTTATAGGTACTAGTTAAAAGTGTTCTGTGTTTACCTTTACGAATGATAGGATAATGTGTTTTCTGTATGTGTTTAGAGTTATGCTAAAGTCTAGAGAAGTATTTCTCATAGGTGCTCTTAGTCTTTGGACCCTGACTAGAGATAGTTTACACCCTAGACGTGAGAGAATGGATCTGGTAAAAGCAAACCTCCCCGACTATCCAGGGAAGGAAAGTGAATGTATGCTGTTTCAGAGCCCTCCTAGGGACAGAAGGAGGTCTGGAGACTTCCTACCCTCTCTCTGCCCCTACAGGAAAAATGCTCCCCTAGGGACAGAAGGAGATTCGGGAGACGTCCCAACTCTTCTCTGGCTCCTACAGAAGGAATGCTTAATTCTAGTCCTGGGTCTCTTAAGTAGGATATCTGAGTCCCTTTGGGACATCTAATTCTCTTGTATTGTAGGTTCTTGGTGCACCAATCTGTCCATGTGTCAAAACTGACTGTTTTATATTAAGTCTGTGTCCTTGTGTCGTATGAATGGATGTTATCCTGTGTTTCATGTTGGAAAGAAAAGAAAAATTGGTTAAAACTTTATCCGCTAGCTAGCTACCCCTTGATTTAGCTTAACTTGTTTTAAAAAGCAGTCTTATTTGGCTGTGCCTGTGGCTGGGAGCAGCTAGAAAAGCCCTGCCAGAGGCTTAATTATCTGCACAAGCCACTCTTAAAGGGGCCAACAGCTTTTTTGTCTTCTATGGTAAGGGAGCTAACGGCTGTTTCTCCTAGAAAAATTTCTCTGATTATTGGGTTCAACAAGTAACAAGGTGCTCCTCTCTTGAAATTACAACTAGAAAAAGGTAAATTTTGTTTGATCTAAGTGAGTAAATGTGTAGTTATTTCATTTTTGCTTCTGATTGGTTTTAAAAGTATAAAAATATTCTACATGTCTTGGTTATAGAGTATTGACTTATAAATTATTGGGTATGATTAAAAATATGTAACTTTGGTGACAAAAAGTGGGCTTAAAACTGGTAACTCGGGGTTGGAGTCATTCTAGACAACAAAAAATGAGACATGAGCCAACCCAGGGAAAGAGGTCTTTAAAGACACATTTAAATTGGGTAATATTTTTATGTAATTCTTATCCTAGAAATCAGACTAAGATTTAGGACAATGTCTCTTTGAGGCATTGAAAGCTGCACTGTCATGCATTCGGATATAAGAACTGACTGCCAAACTTTGTAATGTGAAAGTAATACTCTTGGTATTGATTTTATTGTTTAAAACTGAGTTTGTTTCCCAAAGTTATGGTTGTGCTCTGATGGTGCAAGAGAAACTTAAAAATTATGGTTAAACTGCCAGTGTTCTATTGGCTGCAGCTTGCAGTTCAATCACAGTCTCAGGAAAAGCAGCTAGTAGAATTTTTGGAGCTCCTCTAGCAGGAGTTCCTTTTGTTACACAATTGGTTTATGAGAATGCTAATGCAGCCTGAGTATCCCTATTAAGCCATACAGAGCAAAGATAGACTTAGCTGGATATATTCACCTTTGTGCAGAAATCAGACCCACATACAATCAGGGTATGGCTATGGCTTGCTGCCTTACAAGGGCATGCTTCCAACAGAAATGAGGGAATGAAGGATGTTTTAAATGTGGAGGTTTGAGTCATTTTAAAAAACGATTGTTCCAGGAACAGGGGCAGGAGCAGACAAACAAGTCAGGCCTCAGTAATCTGACCTTGGTGTATGAAGTAAAACTCTGGGCCTGGTATCTGTAAATAGACCCAATTAAGAAACATTTGCATTTGAGTTGGTGCAAAACTCAGAGCAGCCTCTGCAAAAGCAGGTGTGGCATTTTTTTTGTACTTGACCTTTCCTCGGGAAGGAGGGGTCAGCCTCAGACACCAAAGCATTCACAGCAGGCCCTTATCTAGGTGTCATAAAGAATTATGGCTGATTTCTCTACAGCATTAACAAAAGACTTGCTCAACTTGTTTTGGATGACTCTGGTTCCTCTGATGTGTGCTGAGTTCAGTCTGTTGTTAATGAAAGGCCTAACTTTAAATTGAAATTGAAGAAAGTTTTGAAGGATTAATAGACATTGGAGCTGATGTACTCACTCACCTCCAAAGGATTGGTTATTCCATTAACCCAAAACAAAGTTTCAAACTTAAGATTTATGAAAGGTTAAGAAGGCCATGGAACTTGTGAAGGCATTAGAACCTGGCTTGCCGACTCTAGCTGCTATTCCAGGAAATGCATATAGAATTATTATGGATTTGGAAGATTGTTTTTATACTGTCCCTTTACATCTTGATAATTACAAAGAGTTTGCTTTTAGTGAGTTTGTAATTTTGAAGAGCCCATGAAGCAATATCATTGGAAAGTTTTGTCTCAAAGAATGGCTAATAGCCTTACATTACTTTTTAAAAGTTTTAAAAAGTTGTTAGGAGATATTAATTGGCTAAGACCTCATCTTAAGCTCACCACAGGAGGACTTAAGCCTCTGTTTGATAACAAGGGGTAGGCAAATTCTAATTCCTCCAGACGGTTAACTGATGAGAGACAAATAGCTTTGCAGATAGTAGAAGTGTAAGACCTGACCCCCTTATGAGGAAAGTTAGACCCCTAGCACACTTGGAGCCAGAAACAGAAATAGGCCTGAAATTGCCTGCTTGATCAAACCCCACCCAGCTACATTCTTTCTCCTAAGAAACGGATGACCTTGGCCTGGCCCCAGGGCCAGAGGCACAATGTTTCAGGAACTAGAAATGTTTGT
>CM052709.1:81171474-81201045 GCA_028551405.1 Uromys caudimaculatus | reverse complement strand
GCACCAGGGTCGATCCACTGCCTACGCAGAGGCGAGGGGAAGCGACCCCGATGGAGGGGTAGGCAGGGTTTTTAAGGGCAGAAACCTCAGAGCAGAAATCATAAAGCATGTCAGCATAACCAAGGACAGCATGCCAGCATAATCAAGGACAGATAGATGTACAGGTGTGCTTATCTGGGCAGCAGAAACCATAGAGCAGAACATTCTCAGAAGGGAGGGTAAAACAATTTCTCAGGATTTATGGGTACATAGAGTTCAGATACAGTTCAATTATGGCACCTTGAGGTTTGGGGGACCCACCTGTTATTGTTAATTGGGTCAGCCAGAAGGCAAATGGAAAATTTTCTTTAGCCAGGTTCTTTTATTCCTTCACATTCATCTCTAAATAAGGCTTCCCCCTCTAAAAACATTGGGCCAGGAAGGGAAGACTGGCAAATATCTCTCCAGTCTTGGAGAGTGTTTAAGTTGGCAACATGGCTCTGTAGGAGCGATTTTGTCCAGGGTGTGTAGATGTCTTCTTCCTTTACTGCCTGTCTGAGGCTTGGAGTGGGTACCAATTGAGTGGTTTAGCTCGACTGAGGCTGATATTGACGGGAAATGCTTGAGCATTATGGATTTCTAGCTCCGTATCAGACTGTTGAGCAGCATGGGGGGCGGGGCTAGTTTCTGTAAAAGAGTCTCGGGCATTACAAAGCTGTTGGGTGATAGAGGGTGGAGGATAAGAGGCTGTAAGTTTTATAGGTCTCTGCCTTGGAGAAGGGGAAGGAGAGGAATCCCTCTCAGGTCAGATGGGGGGAGGTTCAGTAGGGGGAGAGGTAGGCAGAAGCTCTTCTGTTTTGTTAATGGAGCCTTACCCTTGAGTCAGAGTGGGAGGGGCTGGAGGAGTGGAAGGTTTGTTTAGTGTTTCCTCCAGGGCATAAGGGGGAAGGGGTGGGTAAATGGATTTAATCTCCCTTATCAGCTGTGTAAGGGCTGCTAGATCTGAGATAGAGTGGGTCTTAGATCCTTGATTTTTGGTTTCATCTGATCGAGGAGGCCCAGGAGCTGCGTTGCTACCAGCCTGTCCTGTTTTAGGTGACGGGCCTATGCATTGCCGAATCGCAGCTAAGATTGTCAGAAAATCACGGGAGGGTGTTTTTCCTTCTTGGGTATCCCTGCTTTTAATGAGATAAGCTACTCGGGCCCATGAGTCTAGGCTATATATTTTATCATTGGCCATACTTGACGCTACCTTAAGGACTTCTTCCCAAAACCTAGAGGCTTGTTTTTTGGCTACTTTTAATCCATGGGACTTTAGAAGTGCCCGAATTTCCCTGGCCTGGGGAGATTTTTTGTGTGATTGTGAGCTACCCTTGACAGAAAAGAGAAGAAATGCTTTGCCCAAGGGGAACTTTCCCTCGACCAATTGGCCTTGGGGGATTCCACAATGATTCAAAACGTCAAGCCTTTCCGCAGATTTAAGAGCTGGTGACTGCTGTAATAGCTTTTACATGGTCGCTGTGTTAATCAGTTTTTTTGTTTGTTTGTTTGTTTTTAAGATGAGTTAGACAGGTAGCCTTGACCACCACCCATTCGGGCTGTCAGAATCTGGACAGGGGCTAGGGGAATCTTTAGCCAACACCAGAGAGTAGCTCTGGCCAGAAGACCTCAGTTGTCCCCCTAGCTTGTCTGGATTCACGAGATGGCACCAGCTGAAAACATAGCAGGAATGATTGATTTTGATCCTTGGGAGGAGGGGAGCTTACCCTTCCATGGAGTCTGTTCAGAGTAGTTAGGTCACTGTTCGAGCCCCACTTTGGGCACCAGTTGTTGGACCGAGCTTGTTGGACCAAGCCCACTCAGTGCTCACCACCCTGCTGAGTTGGCCCAGGGCTAGACCCGCGAGAGGCCAGTTAGCCTATGGAGTGTGGGAGACTTCTGGCAGTTCCTGGGAGACCCCCAGCCGCTGTCGACATGTGCCCCACTGCGAGGCCCGGAGAGCAGATCTCCTCGCAGGCCCTTAGACAAAGTTCTCCAATGCCAAAGTAGTTTTGCAGCTTTATTCCTTCTGGATGGCGGGCAGTGGGCATGGGTGGAAGCGGGGACGGAGCAGGCTGGCGGGCAGGGGCAGGTGGAGAGCAACATAAGAGCAGGCAGGCAGGGAGCCGGCACAGGCAGAGAGCTTCACAGAGAGCGGGCGGACAGAGCCACACAGAGAGAGAGCAGGCAGGCAGAGCCACGCAGAGAGAGCTGAGCAGAGAGAGAGCTACGCAGGTGGGACAATCTGATATACTGGTTGGGAGGAGTCAGGGGATTGGCAACTGGTGCTTTCTATTGGCTAGGTCTGGGAGCTCTCTAGTGCCACATTTCCCTATGGGAGGGGTCAGGGCTGTTTTTCAAGTCTCACACGCCAGGCCTCTCTCTATACAGGGGCTGCAAAAGCTGTGACTGATTTTACAGGTGTCGTCCGGGAGGGTTGGCTAAAAATATAATCTGGTCCCTCGTGAATATTTCATGGGGTCTCCCAGAATTTTCAGCCTTTGCTTAACCAGGTATCAGACTGCCTGTAACAGACCACTGCCCCCACAGGAACTCATTTTCTCTGGTCAGCAGTCTGACATATGGCTCTCATCACTGTCCTGCCCCTGGTGTGTATTCCTCTCCACCTTCACTCAACAGGTTCTTGTCTCTGACATGCCTCCTATCACTTAGTGGTGACCACTGGCCCTGATCACAGGGTTGTTAAGATGATCCTGACCTGGGGGTAGGTCCATGACAACAGCTGTAATCATTGGGGTCCCTCTGTGGGACTAATGCTGCTTCTGTGGGAAGTTCAGTGGAAGAGCCATGTAAGGCTGATCCACAGAGTGTTTTTGCTGCCTAGGTCACAAGAGATGGAAGCAGGAATAGGTATTCTTTCTCAAGTCATGGAAGAAGGATGCTGGGAGACAGAGAAGATGCTGTTGGTCAGTACTTGTGGAGACAGCAGGGCCAGCTTAGCCCAGTAGCGTGGCAGTCTTACTCCTTGTGAATCTCTTAACGGTACTCATCTTCACACTCATACATGGCTTCTAACCTACGATATTACCTGGAAATGTGGATTGGTGTACTAAATAAAACAACAACAGCAACAACAACCAGCCCACATTAAAAGATGAATCTTAAATTTTATAGCACTTGTTGATGTCTGGCAATATTGAGTAGAAACCCCAGAAGTTCCCCACTCATTCTGAGTTCCCACACATGGAGTCCCAGCAGCAGCAGCTTCCACTAGAGTGGGATGTGCATTGTGGGAGATGAAGTCACACTGGAGTGTCAGAGTCACCCAGCCCACAGGAGTTGTACATTCTATATCTCTGGACTCATGTGCAGATCCATGCACCCACTAGTACAGTATGCAGAGTAGTTGCTCTGACCTAGAGCTTCCCTTGCTCCATATGCTCACCCCACTTTCCCTGCCACCATCGATTACTTTCTCCATAGCTTTGCCTTTCCCAGAATGTCATTTCCCTGAGGTCTCACTGATGATGAGTGGAACCATACCTTGACTAGTCTGCTTAGTTATGCTTGCATACTGCCTTCTATTGAGACCTAAACCTCATGTCAGAACCCTAGAGATAGGCTTGGGGTTGGGTGAAGAGTCACTGGATATCTCTTTGTGTCCTTTTAAATATAGCCACATCGAATACATCTCCTGCACTTGATCTTAGCTACTGGTGGAGAAGAGATGAACACTTCTACTTTTTCTGTTGTTTCATTAAATGTGTCTTTAGTTGGCCTGTTTGGAACAAGTGACTGAGCCTATGTTGTTATGGCTGCCAGAATTCAAGCTTTGATGTTCAAAATTCTGATAATAATTTTGGTGATCCAGGCATGGAGAAAAGATGCACTAAGGGTCTTAGTTACTCATATCAAGCTGACCCTATAGAAGAAGATATACTGAATATTCCCATAGCTGCTAGAATCACTTTATTAAAGGGACTTTTTCTATCTTCCCACTTCAGGCAGTATCAGCTGCTTCTTCCCTGGGTTAGGTAAATCAGAGAATCTAGGGTATGGGCTTTATTCTGGACTCCCAAGAAAGCTAGACCCTTGGCAATTTTCTCTCCGGTCATTGCTCCCTGGAATTTGCTTCCCTTGGGCCACTTGTGCTCCTTTTGATCTATATTAGTAGCTGCTATTTAGTGTTTGGATTTGATTTTTGGAATTATGGGCTATTTCAGTTCTGTGGAACTACTGGGCTTTTATATGACTTGTATGTCAGGCCTTGAACCATTCAGCAATCTGCTGTGTGACAGGAAAGACTTTGGAATGTGTTGAGTGATTCAGGAGGTCTTGAGACATCCCAGAGACTATACAATACTAAAGTCCTGGCAAATGTACCTGGGGAGGGCCCTTCTCAGTTCCTTTTGAGCAGAGGTTCTGTAGTGAAGCTTCAGGGATGTTCAACATACATCCATGTCTCTAGAATAAAACATGCTGCCCCTGAGTGTCTCCAGACTTAAGAGCATCCGAAGGGCTCTTCCACCTATAAATTCAAGTCCTAAAGTCTTGAGGTTTCTCATCACGAAATAAGTAAGTAACTAGACAGACAGACAGACAGAAAGATGCATCTCAACTTCCTAAATGAGATAGGCTACACTCATGAATCTCCCAGGAGTTATAAGCTTGTGTTTTGATTCCCTTGTTTGTTTGGTTTTTTTTGTTTTGTTTTTTGTTTGGACAGCATTGGTATTGTCATGTATGACCAATTAGTGTGGCCAACAACTATTTCCCTCCTCCTTAATGAGATGTCCTTTTGTGTGTCTTGTCACATTTTCAACATCTAATATCACTACTCTTTAGCCCGTTACTTCTCAGGCACCATGTGGTAGGAAAATGACCCATTTAGGAAACATCAGACCACATAAACAGTAAACCACTTACCTGATTGCAAAATGATCACTTTTTTTTTTCAGTAGAAATGGCTTTTCTTCTAGATTCTCACTGAATAATGTTCCTCTAGTCTTCAAGTCCATGTTACTCCTCATTTCCCATTAAACAGGCAGGCAGAGACTTTGCTCCATGGAGGGAGATCTATGGCCCCGTTCATCCTGAGGAGGCTTCAGCACATGGGTCCTTAGCCATCACAAATAATTAAGATAAAATAATACAAGTACAAGGTGGAGTGAAGCAGGATAGAAAGACAGACAGAATTAGGGAGCATGAGAAAAGAAAAAAGAAAAACACTTCAGTCTCTTAGGATCTCACTCATACTGACGACTGGCTTAGAGTTAATATTTTTCATAAAATTGGCCAGAAAACTACGCAGAGTCTATACCCTTTCCTGAGAGAGATCTCAATCAAGAGTGTTAAAACAGCTGGTGAATATTTCTATCACTTTTTAACTGTCTTTTTCTTCTTCCTCATTTACAAACCTGACACATGCACCTCATAGACTTCCAATCTCATTTATAAAAAGAAGTTCTTTAAAGGAAGTGAGTGAGACTTCTTCCCCACTTTCTCTTGTATTAGATTCAGTGTATCTGGTTTCACATGGAGAACTTGAGCTTTGCACAGGGAGATAAGAATGGCTCAATTTGTATTCTTCTACATGTTGACCGCCAGTTGAAACAGCACAATTTGTTGAAGATGCTGTCTTTTTTCCACTGAATGGTTTTAGCTCCTTTGTCAAAGATCAGGTGACCGTACGTGTGTGGGTTCATTTCTGGGTCTTCAATTCTATTCCATTGATCTACCTGCCTGTCACTGTACCAATACCATGCAGTTTTTATCACTACTGCTCTGTAGTACAGCTTGAGGTCAGCAATGCTGATTCCTCTAGAAGTTCTTTATTGTTGAGAATAGTTTTCTCTATCCTGGTTTTTTGTTGTTCCGAATAAATTTGAGAATTGCTTTTTCTAACTCTATGAGGAATTGAGTTGGAATTTTGATGGGGATTGCATTGAATCTGTAGGTTGCTTTTGGCAAGATGGCCATTTTTACTATATGTACTCACTGATAAGTGGATATTAGCCCAAAAATTCAGAATATCCAAGATTCAATTCACAGACCATATGAAGCCTAAGAAGAAGGAAGACCAAAATGTGGGAGCTTCAGTGTTTTTTAGAAGGGTGAACCAAATACAGGAGGAAATATTGAGACAAAGGGTGGAGCAGAGACGGAAGGAAAGGCCATCCAGAGTCTGCCCCACCTTGGGATCCATCCCATATACAGCCACCAAACCCAGATGACGTTATTGTGGATGCCGGGAAGTGCTTGCTGTTGGAAGCACAATAAGCTGTTTCCAGAGAGGCTCAAGCAGACAAATATAGAGGTGGAAGCTCGAAGCCAACCATTGGACTTAGCTCTGGCATCCCCAATGGAGGAGTTGGAGAAGGGACTGAAGAAGCTGAGGAGGGTTGCAGCCCCATGGAGGGAGCAACAGTGTCAACAGGCCAGACCTCCAAGAGCTGGGGAATGGATCACCAATCAAAGAATACACAGGGAGCAACCCATGACGCTAGCCACATAGGTGGCAGAGGATGGCCTTGTTGGACATCAGTAGGAGGAGAGGCTCTTGGGCCTGAGGGTGTTCGATACCCCAGTGTAAGGGAATGCCAGGGTGGGAGGATGGCAGTGGGTGAGTGGGGGAGCACCTTATCGAGGCAGGGGGAGGGGGAATGGGATAGGGGGTTTCTGAAGGGGAGATCTGGAAATGGACTAAACATTTGAAATGTAAATAAAGAAAATACCCAATAAAAATAAAATAAATGAAAGAAGTGAGCAGTCATTTTGGTAGCCAGCAGTGGAAATACAGGGCTGCCTATCCTGATGCTTGGCTCTCCTGGCTTTTGTTTCTTCACCAAGTCTATTTTGGGTCTGTCCTGACCGTGTTTCCAGTTTCTCTAATTAAAGAAAGACAAAGGAACTCTTCTGGAATGACTCTGAATGAAGACTGTTCCTGGTGAGTAAAGTCTTACCCTGGTGGGTAAATTATTTTATTGCCACTCCCTGAAGTGGTCAAATTTCTCTAAACAACTCTTAACAAGACACTTTGAGAAAAATCTCTGTTTTCTCCATTAGTCTTCATTTTTTAATGGGAGTGTTATACATATCATTTAGATCATCCAGAATTTCAGTAAGTTTAAAGATTTTAGTCCATTATAATCTGGCTTGCTGAGTTCTACCTTAGGCAGATGATAGTATTTTGCTTTCTTAACTGTAGTATCAAAGTGTTTTTATTTCTACATGCTCTGTTTCTCCTCCACATCTTTATTTTCACAAATACACGTGCATACAAACTTAGAACTGAGTCACTCTAGTGCTATGAAAAATATGGTCAAGAAATCTTGAAAGATAAGAATGAAAAGGGATCACATAGGAATGATTGAATTTGGACAAGAATTTTCTTCTTTGATTCGAGACTCTAAATTTCTTATAGAATTTAAGAATGTTTGTCTTCCATCCTGGAAGTAGGAAGGTGGATATTCAGGCCATAAGTCTGAAGCAATGCCATTCAAGAGTACAGTTTGATAAGGTCTAAGGAAACTTCTGCTGCAATATTAGTTTGCCACACACTCCTCGGGAACTCACCTGCTACCTTATCCTACTTACTATTGGGAAACATTAATGATATAGTAAAATATTTATTTAAACATATCTCCTTGGTGACATTGCGGAAGATGGGTGGAGAAAGACGTGGTGGAAGCAGAAACTGAGAAGACTTGGCGTCTGGGTAAGTTAGAGGGAGGTGGAAGTATATTATACCTTACAGTGTATGTTGAATTTTATGTTGAAATTACTTAGTCGACCAAAAAGGAGAAAGAAAGAGCAGAGAGAAAGGGAGTTGTATGCTAACCAGCTGGTGAGCAGATACACCCAGTAGGGATGTCATGGAAGGAGATCAGAAAGAAAAAGCGAAGAAACTTTATTTCAAGAAATATTGACCCAAAGCTTCTTATGGGTAGCAGAAAATGACACTCAATTCAAGAAAGATTTTCCATGGGGTAAAATTACAATGTCCATATCAGGATACATTGCAAGTTGGTAACTTATCAAAATTAAAATATAAAAGTGGAATTTGCAAGGTAGAAACTAAAAAGAGACATTGCATGCAAGGAAACAGACACAAGACCATTGGGTATTTCTTGCCATGTACTCTTTAGTCTAGACATAAAAGAGGGAGTTTCTCATACTTGGCCTAGTGTACAGAAGCAGCAGAAAGAGGCTCCCCAGGTGGAAAGATTGCTAAAGAGCAACACTAAGCATCTGAAACTAAAAATCTCCATCGTGGAAATGTGAGAGGTAAGAAGATGGTACCATGTGGCATAGCAAATGAGAAGGGAGAAGAAAACAGAGAAAGGAAGAAGAATATTGAACAGTGTTGGAAATAACAAGTGGTCATAAGAATGGGTGAGGACTAGAGAGGACCAGAAGACCAGAGGATGTAGGTCACTCCCCACTGCTAAGATCAACTGGGCCAGCTTGGTGGGTGGTACACATGAAGGAAAAGGAATTGTAGAAAGAGAAGACAGAGAGGGAGAGCATGTCATTAAACATGAAATGCATGTCACTCACCAAGTAGAATGTTCCAGAACTGTTCAAAGAGAGGAAGACTTTGATATCACCTGAATATAAAACCAGGGAATAATTTTTTAGTCTGGAGGCTGAGACTAGATGGTTAAGGAAGTAGATGGAGACCTGCAAGGTTTGGGGGAGAGGAAATGAGAAGAAGCCCGATTGGAGATCAGTCTATGCAGGTTTTCTGGGTAGGAATATGGGAGGAATAAAGGCTGGAATCAGACACACACAGGGCAGGCACATAGACCAGCCCCATGAATAGAGGCCAACTGGTTGGTGATACCCAGGATATTGGATGAATGTGAGTCCCAGAACCCACACAGCCAGAAGACAAGAATAGGGGGAATGAGGATGGGGAACAAGACAGTCAGGTGTACTGAGGACACAGGCACAGGCTCTTGGCCAGTGCCAGAGAGAACCTTAACTCAGCAAAATCCCAGAATCAGGAACAAGAAAATGGTTGTCTTCCCTCCACTCATCACATTATTGTAGCCACTGAGACTTCATCCTTCTTGGAGACATCTCTGGTGATAAAGGACCCCTTGGTATAGCCATAAACTGCCAAGGCAAGTATTAAAGGTTCTGTGAATCGTGAATCTACCTATGGCTTCATGTTGCTGGACATGGAATGGATATGTTGGGAGCCAGTTGCAATATGGGCTCCTTACGCTTGCAGCATGTGATGCCCCACAATGAGGGCAGCTTCATTAGCAGAAGGGGGGCAAAACAACACTATGTAAACCCAGGAGGAAGTCTACGGAGCTGTCCTTCTTAGCCAGTCATTATACTAGATCAATGGAAAGATGAGTCAGCACACAGCTTCTAAGAGCCACAACCGTGGATGCCCAGGACATGTTCCTACCTACTGACGTTAGGTTCAGTGATGAACGAAGGGGAAAGGGCCAGAAGGACTCTGCTGTCATGTAGCTTCACTGGGAGATGTTGACAGTGGTTTTTACACTTGCCTCAAGGATTCTTGTCTTAATATTCTGCCTTCTGTCAAAGCAAAATTGAAAGGCATCTATGATATTTCCAACTATGAATGATTTGCTTTATTGTGGCAATCAAAACACCTTACTTACATTTTGTAAGTGTCTGAATAATATTTTTTCACTCATGAAAGATGTGGTAGATGGGTAAATGGATTAAAAGAAGACATAAAGGAATAAAGCCACAACTCAGCAAAACAGAAAAGAAAGAAAAACAGAATGTGAAAGAAAAAAGGCAAAATAAAGACATCTATTATCATCCGGGATGTTTTCTTTCCATCGACTTGATCCCTACTTGCCTCCTCTCTTCACAAGGCTGTGTCTCTGTCGCAGCCTCTGCAGGGCATCCTTCACATCCTTGTTCCTCAGACTGTAGATGAGGGGGTTGAGCATGGGGATGACCAGGGTGTAGAAGACAGATATCACCTTGCCCTGGGCCATGGATGCCACTGCTCCAGGCTGGGCATACATGACAAACACAGTTCCATAAAACAAGGACACAGCCATCATATGAGAGCCACACGTAGAGAAGAGCTTGTGCCGCCCAGATCCCGAATGCATCCTGAGGATGGTCACGGTGATGTAGCCATAGGAAACCAAGACAGCTAAGGTGGTGCTCACAATGATGAACCCACAGAGGCTGAAGAGAAAGAGCTCATTGAGAGCTGTGCTGGCACAGGCCAGCTGGAGCAGTGGAGGCACGTCACAGTAGAAGTGGTCAATACGGTTGGAGCTGCAGAAGGGCAGCTGGAACGTGAGGCTGGTCTGCACAATGGAGTTCAGGCAGCCTCCACAGTAGGTACCCAGGACCAGACGGGCACAGGTCATAGGGCACATGGTCACAGGGTACCTCAGGGGACTGCAGATGGCCATGAAGCGGTCATAGGCCATCACAGCTAAAAGGAAAGCCTCAGTGGTAGCCAACAAGGAGAAAAAGAAGAACTGAGTGGCACATCCTGCAAAGCTTATGACTTTGGAGGCAGAGAGGAAGTTGGCCAGGGCATTAGGGGCAATGACAGAAGAGTAGCAAAGATCAACAAAGGACAGATTCTTGAGAAAGAAGTACATGGGGGAGTGCAGGCGGGCATCCAGGGTGATGACCACGACCATGGTGAGGTTGCCCAGGACAGTTACTACATACAGGATGAGAAAGACAGCAAAGAGCAGGGTCTGGGTCTCTGCTTCTCCCCCAAATCCCACCAGCACAAACTCCTGCAAGAATACTTCGGAGAGACTTCCATTTCTGTGGACTACTGTGGCCATGAGTGGGGACAGCTGAAGAGAGGTGGAGGCAGAGAGAGAAAGCAGATCTCATTGGTATTGTCGGATGTTCCACAGCCTGCATGAACCTGTTGGTGCCATGTCCACTGTGCAAAAGTTCATCGGATGCTCTGCTGTGCGGATCTAACCTAAAAGTAGACATTCCCTCTGACTTTTGATTCATGAGGATGTGCTGAGCCCTGTCTATGTACAAAGCTGAACTACAGATCTAAGGGTACAAAGAAACTTCCTGAGAAAGTGACTCATAGGACTCATGGGTTCAGCCTTCATCATCCTTACAGGTGCCTCTGGGTGGCTTGCTCTCCACTTCCAAGGACATTCCTGAGTGACACAATTTAGGAGCCACTCTTGAATGCCACCCTACCCTTCCACCTTAGCCACTGTCCATAAAATGGACATGAGGATCTGCTGACCTCTCAGTGGGAGTCAGGGTAAGAAAATGGATCTCACCACTCTGAGGCTGTGCTTTTGTTCCCTGCAGGGCTCTGATCTCCCCTAGGCAGCTTTTATTCTGAGCCTGGTCCTCAGATACAATTACCATGCAGAGCCTCTGCTTGTTTGAGCATGTTAGGGGTTCCTGCCAGTCAACATCTATATGTGATGTGTGGGTGGCCTAGGACTATGTTCTCAGAAACAGTGAGGCTGGTATCCATGAATTAACAGCTTCCAACTGATCTCCCTGACATCTCTGCTACTGTTTCACTTCAGCTTTGGGGGTTTACCTTTCCAATAGGAAAAACAGACAAGCTGGCCTCTGCCTTATGCCTGCTACCTATTCCCAGTCACTTCCTCTTCATCCTAGCGAACCACAGCAGTAGGAGAGAAGCACCTTTTGGGGACTGGCCACGGCTCATCACTCTGTAGGTTCCTGAGATAGATGCAGGAGGCTGCTGTGGTTGGGAGACTGGCTAGATAGGAGCAGGTGTCTACATCACCCTAGGGGCTTAAGGAAGCTGTGAAAGAGGTGGGTTCAGTTGTTGCAAAACTCACCACTGCCATCCTTTGTATACCACGTACAGTGCGGACATGGATCCTGGAAGATCCTGTTGGAGTCCACCATCTACTATGGAACCCAGTTTCCCAGTGCAAGAGCAAATGGTCATTTTCTCTTCATCTTAGGTACATGCTCACTCTTGACACACCCACCAGGGGTCTCAGGACTGACCACATAGGTTTCCATTGTGGTAAACGTGATGAGAATATATATGCCATGTCTGGATCTTTGCTTCCTACTGGAACAAGGACAAACCTGATCTCTCCAGTTTTCTAGGGATACAGGTTGTCCACAGAATCAGTGGGAAGAGCAACTGGTGACAGGGAATTGAAGGGATAGCTTGTGCTCACCTCAGTCCTGCCCCTCCTGAGCCTGCACCATCACTGCCTCTTGTAAGCTGGTTGAATACAGAGCTTTATTCCACATATCTGCAGAATGGGGGCTTTTATTTAACAAGCTGAGCCTAGGGTGGAGGCTCCAGGACTACTGGCTTTGAAAAGGACAAAGATCAGGGCTATTCAGGACAGGGACATTCTTACCGCTAAAACAGTCTATCTCTTCCTGCTGAATGTTGACCCCACTACTCTCTAGCTACCAGCTCTTCTACATTTTCAGTCCTGACAGGTGACACACTTACCATATCTAGGCGAGAATCTGGTCTGCAACAAGGTCACACAGCCAACATCTCTCCCAGCATCCTCAAGTTGGCAAGCCTGGTCTTTTATAAAGATGAGCACCAGTGATTCCTATTCATATGGTGATTTACAGCTGTCTTGGCAGTGGAATGAGGTGACTGTGGACAGAGATGGGCACCCAGTGTCTGAGAGGGTCTGCTGTGAATGTTTTTGATGTCTCAGGCTTTGGGCAATGTGAAGAGGGAAGATTCTTGCCTCCCTTGCCTTGGTTCCTCTCTGTTCCCTCTTAGATGGGTAGTGTGTGTTGGATTCACCTTTCTTGGGAGGATTCTCGGCATCTGGCAGGGCTGGGACCCTTGGCCTCCAGTGTCCAATTAGAAGGACACCATTCTCTGTGGTGGCTGGAACTTCATTCCCATCTCTGAGCTTCAGAGGCTCAGCATTGGCTCCAGCTAATCTCTCGGAGTATCCTCTCATGGTCTATTGGCAGGAAGCTTTGGTCCTCAGAGACTTGGGGAAGGACCATCAGGAGTATGGCAGAGTCATCTCAGAAAGACCAATGCCCTTCATTAGAACAGTCTCCCAGGTGGTATAGTCCCCACCCCACCCCCACCTCTAGCCACAGCCCTTGCCCTGTGTTCCCATCCACTTAAAGAATTCAATTTCTTTAAACAATACAATTCCTGATTAAAGGAACTCAAAATCCAAGCCAGTAGTAATAGCAGCTATCAAAACTAAGGAAAAGTGCTAATCCTGGACTGCAGTGAGCCTTTGCTTCCCTCAGTGGTTGACCATGTGTCCCTTGGATGACTGCATGCTTGTGGCTTTGGTTGGTGTCTTCATACCTGGGTCAGAGTACTCACAAGTCTTTGACTTGAAACTTTCCCTGATAACATATCAGTCAGTACTCACATCTTTTTTTTTTTTTTAAATTAATTTTCAGGCTACATAAATGCATTAAACAGCTTCTCGCTCACACCCCTATACCCACCCTTTATTTAGCTCACTCCCTTGGTGTTGCTTACTGTTCCCCCAGTTTTACTTCTACTCTCATTACATAGGTACACATAAGATTTTATGTATCTACGTAAAATCTGGGATCCACGGGTAAGAGAAAACATGGCACTTGTCTTAGGTTACTTAATATGACTAGCTCTAGTTGTATCCATTTTCCGGCAGATGAAATAGGTTGATTACTCTTATGGTTGGCAAAATCCCATTATGTGTGCCTACCATGTTTTTCTCATCCACTTCCCTGTTGCTGGACACCTAGGTTGGTGCTACCATAAAGGGTGATGTGCAAGTGTCTCTATGTGCTAATTTGGAGTAATCAGAAGAGCTTCATCTGGACCATATGGAAGATCTGTTGGTTTTTTGAGAACCCCCCATACTGACTTCCTTACTGAATTGACTAGTTTACACTCTCACCAGCAGTGTATAGTGGTTTCCTCAGATCCACACTCTCACCAGCATTTACTGTTTCATATTTTCTTAATGGTTCCCATTAAGACAAATTCATTTCATTAACAAAATTATCATAATCTGAGGTAAGATTGAATTTCAGTGTTTTTTTTTTTAAGTTTTACTTATTTGGTTTTTCAAGATAAGGTTTCTCTGTGTAGCCCTGGCTCTCTTAGAGCTCACTCTGTAGACCAGGGTGACCTTGAACTCAGAGATCTGTTAGCCTTTGTCTCCCAAATGATGGGATTAAAGGAATGTACCACAACCTCCGGTTTGAGATTTATTTTTTATTTTATGTGCATTTGCCTGCATGTGTGTATGGACACCACATGTGTGTATGGACACCACATGTGTGCAGTGCCCATGGCAGCTGGAAGAGGGTGTTAAATCTCCTAGGACTAGCATAACAGATATCTGTGAGCTGCATGTAGATGCTAATTCCTCTGCAAGAGTGCCAAGTGCTTTTAACTTCTGAACCATCTCTAACCCCTTCCCTGTTGTCCTAATTTGCATCTCTTTGATGACTAGTGAAGTTGAATGTTTCCTATGTTTATGGCCATTTGTGTTTCATATTTTGAGAAATGTCCCTTTCTTTCATTTATTAATTGGGTTATTTTGTTTTGTTGAAACATATTTCTTTCTTTTTATTTTGGGAATTTCATAATGAATATAATGTATTTTGATCAAATATATACTTCAACTGCTCCCCTATCCTGACTATCACTTTCACTCCCCAATGTCATGTGCTTGCTATCTATCTATCTATCTATCTATCTATCTATCTATCTATCTATCTCTATTTCACTGAGTCCAATTAGTGCCATCTGTATGTACATGGGTGCAACCTACTTTAATAAGCATTCAATCTCTCCTTTTCCCCATCACCCACCAGAGGTAGTGGAAGAGAACAGTTATTAGGATATGGGGGAAATAGACATGTTTAGCCATAGTTCTTTGGGGGCAAGCTTGATCTTCTTTGTTAGCAGTTCAATCATGTAACAGACACCAAATACAACTCAGAAGCTGCAGACCAGTCCTCTAGGCAGGCAGACAGCACATAGCAATTGGCAGCTACAGTCTCAGCAGGCAGACACCATGCATGAACCAGCAGCTGTAGTTCAATCCAGGAGAAACCACAAGGCTCACCAATAGGCTGGAGGAGAGGCCACAAAAGTAGCAACCTTCCACAGGAAGCTCATGAGCAGTTCTTGGGTGAGTTTCTCTCAAAGGTGACATTACCACAAGTTGAGCTCAACAATGTAAGGTGAACCAATACATGTGTGTTGTTAGTGCAGAATAGCAAAGTGGAACAAACCAAACCAATGTTCAGTGCTTATCTCCCACTGTCTATGGGGTTATATTTTTTACTCCTTCATCCTGGGTCCTTTCATGTGTTACTATATCTAAACATCCTTTTGCCTGTGTCTGCTTCAGGAAAGCATTCTTTCCCATGTCTGCTTTAGCAAGACAGCCTTTTATTTATGTGACCCAGCAAAACATCATTTGACATAACTGACTTTCCAAACAAACCAGAAGTTTCCACTTCAACCATCTACTTGGAGAATTGCTTGGGTTTTATGTTTTGTTTTGCTTGTTTTGGGTTTTGTTATAGTCTAGATAAATCCTATGTTATATTTGTAACAAGAATATTTTCTCTAATTCTATGTCTATCTATTCATTTAATCAGCTGAGTCCTTTGGTGTACACAAGTTTTTTTGTTTTGTTTTGTTTGCCTTTTAATTTCATGAGGTTCTATATGTTACTATTGGCCTTATCTTCTGAAAAGCTTGATTCTTTCTTAGAACATTCTTGCTAATGTCCTTGTCTTGTCTTGGAGCATTCTCCACAAGTCACTGCTTGGTTGGTGCTTGGGTTTAATGCTTCTGTCAAGCTTCTCTTTGTGGCTAACAAGGATACTGTTTGCTTGCTCCTCTAGACAGCCTGTCCAGCATTATCCTTTCAATCCTGGCCTGGAATGCATCAGGAATGGGTCATATGTGCTTCTGCTGTATTTCCATCATTTGTGTCTTATGAAAACATCCTATGTTATATAACAGTTAGCAACAGAGACACTATTTCCCTTCAGAAACGTGAAGTCTTTCTACATGGCACATGGAGGCCTAGGTTTCTCATTACTCAAAAAAAGTTGTTTTCCATCATCTTCATTCAACATATCTGGTGGACAAGGTGAGCTTGTGCTTAGTGAGCACATCTATACCTCTCAATGATGCACTTGTGTTCCTGTGTCTCGGATGCTTGCAGTTCTGTTTCTGAAAACTCTTTCCTAAGGAAACACTGTGACCTTGACTGTAGCGAGTTCCTGGGTTAACTAGGCTCTGCTATAACTCCTATCATGGCAATGGGACTACCAAAACCCAACATGTAGGAAAGCCCTACTTGTTCCCTACATGTTCCTGATATTGGACAGTCTCCCCCAAGGCTCCTTGAGGAACATCCTAGGCTCACAACCGTCACTTGCCTCAGTTTTGCCCTCCTGACCATGTTCCCCTGTTTTGCTCAAACAATATATGTTGCTCCAGGGTAATGCCCAAAGGCTCATGGGAGGATTGATGATCCAGGGTGGTGCTCAAAGGCTCATGAGAGGATAGATGAGTGCCCTTCATGTAGTGCCCATTTCAGCCAACTGGCTTTTGAAATATTTTTCTGATTAAATTTTTATTTTTAAATTTTTTTTAAAGCTATTTTTATATTTTATTGAGAATTTCATACAATATATTTTGGTTATTTCTCCTCCCCCATCTCCTAGATCCTCACATCCTTTCCTATCCACCCAATCCCATGTTTTCTCTCTCTCTTAGAAAAAAAAACAAAGCAAAAACAAAAACTCCAACCAATCAACAGCAGCAACTTCTCCACCATTTCAGTTGAGCATTTCTCCCTCGTCATTGAGTTTGTTTTCATATCTTTATTGGCTCTCTTATCTCCATCCCCTTTGGCTTTGTGTTCTTGGAGTGTGGCCATGTAGTTTTTGAGATGTTTGAATGTATTTATCATTGTTCTTTTGGACTCTCCCAGGATGATCTTTGAGGTCATTCTCACTGGGGTCCATTACTATGGGATTAGTTATTTTTGGAGGACACATGCTGTTAGGTCTTTTGGGTTGTTTCTGGTTTTGTCCTGGAAATTTAACATCTAGGGTTGGCTGGTTGAGTGGAACTGTGGGCCTGAAGCTGATGGTCAAGGGGAGTTAAGGGGAACTGTGCAAGTGTAGGGGAGAGTACGTTGGTACTTCTTACCCATTGATGCTAGGTACTGTGCAGAAAGGAAAGTCTGAGCCCAATGGGGGGTCTGAGGGCTCCCTTCCTATCAGCAGTGGGCGCTGGGCAGGCTGGGAAAGTTTGGGCCTAGTGATGGAACTTGGGGACTCTTTACCTCTTGGTACCAGGGGTAAGATGGACAGGGAAAGTTTGTGTAGAGTCTCACATGATCCCAAAATGCCGTTTGGTTTGGCTGTTGGTGTGCGTCTCTGAATTGCTATTCTTGTATGCATATTTCCACATGATTCTAATACAGAGTTTTGATTTCATGCTGTCAGGCAAGTTATTTGGTTTTTTCCCCCTTTCTTCTGTTCAGTCTTTAAAACTCAGTTATGCAAGAATGCCATCTCAAGTCCATCCTAGGTAAATCACAGAAATGCAAAAATTATTTTCAGTCTGGCTTGGGACTAAACAAATGCCAAGGACAACAGTTTAAAATTGAATCTCAGGGATGTTTACTCAGACTGTTCAACAGCAACAGCAAAAGTCAGAGAATGAACAGAACCAAATAAATACGTGATCCCAACACATTTGTTCCTGTCAAAACCTAGGTTCAGTGTTCCTTCAGATATTAGTAAATCTGCTTTGCTACATTTGTAACCAAGATTCCAACTCCAAGGTTGCCATAAATGCATAGGTCTCCAGATGCTCTCGGTGCATATGTGTTAGCTCATGTTTACATAATAAAGTCTTATCCAAAAAGATTTAGTTCAAATTGCTTCAGAAGATTAGAATTCACATATAAATAGCATACATTTTCTTTAGCTAATACTATAACAGATAAGTAGATAAGGTAGAAAGCCCGGGTCCAAGCTCGGGCTCTCAATAGGCTAGGATTAGCCACCTTTCCCTATATGCCACTTAAAGATTCAAGTGATGGCTAGAGTCAAAGAGAGGAAGTTTAATTAATGTAACTACATTGTTCAGAGTGAATAGCAAGGTCTAGCTATACATGAATCCTTTAGTGGGGTACTGATGAGAGTTTTAAGTTGAAATGGAATGAGAATTGGGACAGAGGGCAAGCGGTGCGGTGTGGTTGGTCATGCTCATCACAGGGGGTCTCTGTCATAGTTTTAGAGAACAGCCCAAGAAATCCCTTGCTGTTTGAAGGAAAAACTGGTTCTCAGAGCGTGATTATTTTAGCCTCCAAGGAGCAGCCCCATTCTTGTAGATAATTGTCCTAATATAGTACTGCCTATCCTGAGAGACTTTGCCACTCCTGGAATACAAGGGGGTGGAAGAAGGCACACACAAATGCCAGGAGAAAGAAAGTATGCAGGAAGCTACCCAGAAGCAAGCAAGAAAACAAGATTCAAAACACACATAAACTGTCCTAGTGATGAGATTGTCTTCCACACAACCCACCCTTCCATCCCCAGGATACCTTCCTTTACATGGCTGCATGTCTCTGTCTCTGTCCCAGCCTCCACAGGGCATCCTTCACATCCTTGTTCCGCAGACTGTAGATGAGGGGGTTGAGCATGGGGATGACCAGGGTGTAGAAGATGGAGACCACCTTGCCATGCTCTTTAGATGCCACACCTCCTGGCTGGCCATATATAGCAATTCCAGTTCCATAAAACAAGGACACAGCTGTCAAGTGGGAGCCACAAGTGGAGAAGACCTTGTGCCTCCTGGATCCTGAGTGCATGCTGAGGATAGTCACTGTGATGTAGCCATAGGAAATCAGGATGACTAATGTTGCCCCCATTAGAATGAAACCACAGATGGCAAACATTACTAGTTCATTGACAGAGGTGTTGGCACAGGCAAGCTGGAGCAGTGGGGGCACATCACAGAAGAAATGGTCGACGTGATTGGAGTCACAGAAGGGAAGTTGAAAAGTGAGGCTGGTCTCCACAATGGAGTTGAGGCAACCTCCACAGTAGGCAGCCAGCACAAGGCAAGCACAGACTATGGGAGACATGGTCACTGGGTAGTGCAGAGGACTGCAGATGGCCATGAAGCGGTCATAGGCCATTACAGCAAGAAGTAAAGCCTCACTTGTTCCCAGAAAGGAGAAGAAAAACAACTGTGCAGCACAACCAGCAACTCCAATGGCTTTGGAGGAATAGAAATTGGCCATGGCTTTGGGGGCAATGACAGAGGAGTAGCAAAGATCAACAAAGGACAGGTTCTTGAGGAAGAAGTACATAGGGGAGTGCAGGTGGGCATCCAGGGTGATGACCACGATCATGGTGAGGTTGCCCAGGACCGTCACTAGGTATAGGGCCAAGAAGACAACAAAGAGTAGGGCTTGGGTCTCTGCACCTCCCCCAAATCCCACCAGCACAAAACCCTGTAAGGACACTGCTGTGAGGCTTCCATTTCTGTGGACTGCTGTGGCCATGTGTGGGGTCTGCTGAAGAGGGAAAGATGGAGGCAGAGGGAAACAGTCTTCAACTCTAAAGGCACATGTCCCATAGAGTGCTGAGACACATCCGTGACATACTGTTCACAAGCCCAGAGCCCTGGATCTTCTTCCAGATGGACCAGTATGGCCTGAAAGAGGGCATTTCCTCTGAGTTACTTAGTTCCTGAGGATGTGCTGAGCCCTGTCTGTGCAGAAGCATGAGCTGAGCTCTGAGGATACAAAGAAGGTTTCTGAGTTGAGTGACTCTCAGGTACAGACAGCCTTTCAGTGTCCCCACATTTGCCTCTGAGTTGCTTGTTCTCTACCTCCAGGGACATCCTGGGTGATGCCATTTTAAAAGACACCCTCAAGTCCTGCCCTGCCCTTCTGTCTCACCCACTGAACTTAGAATGGACAAGAGAACCTGCTGACCTCCCAGAAACTGGGGTAGATGGTCTTGTCATCTCTAGGCATGACTCAGAGTAGGGAAACCACTCTCTCCAGACTTAGGCTGTATTTGTGTTCCTTGTTGAACTCTTAACCTCATTGGCAGATCTGACTCCCAAGACTGGTGGACAGCTATGATCTGTACAGACTCTGCTTCAATGAGGATGTGAGAGGTTCCTGCTAGTGAGAATATTTTAGAGATTGTGGCCTAGGCCCATGCCCTTACTAACACCAGGACTGGGGCCCACACATGTTTGGGACATGCTCATGGCATAGGACCTGATTTCACTGCCAGCTCTGTCTCCTTATCTGCTTCAGCTTTGGGGGTTTAAAGGATCCTGTCCCACCACATCCAAAGGTTTCCTGTGTCATCAGTACAGAAGTTCTCTAAGTCTCACCCCATACCTTCCAGGCTACATCATAGTCCCTGACTCAAGAATATTACAAGGGCCTCCTGCCCTTCCAGAAGTTCAGCTATGTTGATCCTTCCCTCTTCGGGCTGAAAAGAGAGCAGGAGCAGCCCTACCCAGACTGAGGCTGAGCCACTGTCTGTCCCATGTAGGATCACGATTTCTCATTCTCAGCATAGAACTGAGTAGCCATCAGTGTATGCATGAGGCTAGGGGATTCCTGTCAATATCTTGTTGTTAGATAGAACCTGGAGATGAGATATCCCAGTTCTATCCTGTCAAAAGCACCAGAAATGGGTCCTCGATATATCTGATATATACTTGTGCTCTCAAAACTGATCTCACTGTTAACAATGCTCTGAACTTCAACTCAAGTTTGGAGAAATGAAAAGATCTTACTCTTTCCCATTTGAAAACCAAATAGAGCTGGTTCTGCCCAATGCTCTCAGAGCATCCCTCTCACTTTCTCTTACAGTGCTCACAGCATTGAAAATCTTGGAGTGTTCTGAGTGGGGTTCACTATGGTCAGTACCATATTGGTACACACAGGACGCAGCTGGGACATGTTGCTGTGCTGAGGCACATGGGTAGATCTGTGTGATGTCCATTCCTTGTCTGGGTGAGCTCATTTTCTGTGCCCTCTTCTCTCCTCTACAGTTCTCCACAGTTCGCACATGAGTGTGAGTTGGTGGTTGGGGTCCCATCCATCCGAAACTCCCATGCACTACAAAGCTAACTTTCCCACTGTGAGCTGTAGGCTGTGCATGGAATGGCTTTGTGCTCACACTTTTGACACAGTCACCAAGGCTCACAGTACTGACCACACGTAGATTCCCATGGTAATAATTATGAAATGGAAAGGAAGGCTGGTCTGTTGCTTCTTGTTAACTCCCAAACAAGCTTGATCTCTCCAGATTGCTTATCTAATGCCATTTCTGGGATGAGAGGGAAGCATAGGTTGAGGGTATTTCTCTGCTGTGAGAGAGTTGGGTAATCATGATTGTAAGGAACAGCCATTGCTCACCTCAACCCTACTCCCAATAATCCAGAGGCCTCCTGTGAGCTGCCTGCATGCAGAGCTTCAGTCTGTCTGCCTGCAGAATTGGAGCTAGTGTTCAATACAGTTGAACAAGGGTAGGGTCCCCTCAAAACTGCACACTCTGAACTGGGCCAAGCCCAAAGATGATCAGGGTAGGACATGTCAGCTTACTGAGGCAAGCTCCAAGTGAACACTGTCTACCCTTCTGATCTCTGCCTACATAGTTTCCTACTCCTCACAAGTGACACAGTGAACTTACCTTTCATAAGTGAGTCATGTCTACCCCAAGGTCACACAGCCAACATCCAAGCACCCAGTTCCTGTGCTGATGAACTTGGTCTGTGATGCTGAGGTGGACATCAGTTGATCCTGTCTCTTAATCAAATCATTTGTGGGTTCCTGGGAAATGGAATGAGAAGACAGTGAGCAGAGGTGGTCACCTGGGTCCCCATGAGGATCCAGGATATGCAGGCTCGGGCTGTGACAGTTCTGGGATTTGTAAAGAATAAAGCCCGGTTCCTTACCTAACCTGCTCTCCTGTCACTGAAAGTAGGAACCTATGTGGAGAGGTCACTGTACTGGAGAGGATGCTGTGCTTCTAGCCATCCTGGGGCTCTTGGCCTCCAATGGCCAATTAGGAAGGTGCTGCACTGCTGACAGCTGGGAATCAAACTCCCTGGGCTCCAGAGGTAGAAGACTGGCTGTAGCCAATCTCTGCTTCATCATCACCCAAGCCCTATGGGTTGGCAGGAAGCCTTGGTTCTCAGGTACCTCTGGAGGTACCATTACGATTACAGCAGAGACAACTCAGGAGCACCTGTGTTCAATGTAACTCATTAGAGCAGTCACCTGATGGTCAGCGTGGCCACTGTCCATCCTCTTGTTGTTCCCTTCAACTTTCCATGTTGCTGTGAAAACCACATTGTAAAAGTCCTCCTGGAAGGCAACTGGTCAGTTTAATTCCCCTAAATGAGCACTAGCTTTTCTCAAGTCACTCACTCTGCAAATCCAAGCCCCTCAGTGTCATTAGAAGCCTGGGTAAATGAGCTCCATTCCCCTTTTGTTCTTTTTCTGTTTCTGACTGAAGAAATACAATCCAGTAAGTAGTGATCCAATAGAAGAGACAGAAAACAGAAAGGCTGGAGGAACCTCTTCCCTCCTCAGCAGGTCACTGTGTTTCCACACACATCTTGGGGTTCCATATGTCCTCATGTCCCAAGTCTCAACACTCTTTAGTTTTGCTCTTAAGGTCTTCCCTAGGATTGAGGAAGCAACCACGTTCCTACTGGTGGGATGACAAGGACATGAAGTCTCCATCTGCATTCTGGCAGTCAATCTCTGTGTTCTTTCTCATCATGGAAAGAGTACATGAGGACACAGCATAGCCCCTGCTAACACTTCTGTCATTTATGTCTTATAGGTATCATCCTGGGTTTTGTAATACCAACCTTCATCCTGATAAACATTTTCTGTTTCTCTTAAGAAACAGCATGCTTGTGCCATTGGCCAGAAGGTGTGAGTTTCCTTTATGTGGAGTTGGATCAGTGGGTAAAATGCTTAGTGTACAAGGTTACAATATGCGTTTGAATCACAAAGTGGGACTATCACCTCATGTGATTGTCAAGTCTTTGAAACTGTTTTGAGAGACAAATTTGAAAATTTTTCAAGGAGCGGGCTAACAGAAACCTAGAATTCTCTGAGAAGAATTAAGTGGGCATGGGTGATGACGGTGGGGATGCAGAAGACTAGACTGCTGGCAGGAATATGAACAGTGAAGGCCTATTCCATGAGATCGCAGATGCACCATGACCTCTGCTGGACACTGGACTGGAGGAAGGAATGTTACGGTCTGACAAAGAGTTTGTCTGCATTATGTCATGTTCTGGGAGTTCAGGAGATGCTGAATTTAAAGGGGCTATACTAAATAGTCTGCTAAAAGAAGTTTTAAGGGGCTCCACACTCAGGCTGTGGAATGGTGATTGCTGGCTACTCTTAGCCAAGCTTACAATGAGTACTGGAAGCAAACAGCAGAGCAGAAAGATTAAAAACTTGCAATTCAATCAGAAAGGCAGTGTAAAACAGGGACTATGGAAGAACATTAGAGAGAAGCCAAGTACTTTATTTACATTAGGACAATAGGAAAGATGTCCTGAGCAAAGTTCAGGAATTGGTCCATCACAGGCTAAAGACCATGGTAAACTCACTGAGGGACTTCCTTCTCACAAGAGAGCTTCTAAGATCCCTACACACACAAGCCAGCTGAGAAGTGTTTCCGAAGTATCTGTGTCATTGTACTTAACTGCCTAAACAATGAAGCAGCAATATGGATAGAGACTATCTATTGCCTGAGGTCAGAGTTTTGCATTGTCCACTAGATGGTGGTTTAACAGATATGTGAATGCAAGCACTATTAGCTCATGCATGGTTTCCACCCAGATTACAATGGGAGGTCAGACAACGGACAGCAGGGTTGCTATACCTGTGGGCAATGCTACTCAGTGTTATGTGTAAATCATGGGCTGCAGTGGTGACCTCAGTACCTTGAGGCACATGGATTACTAGTCAGGGCTGTGACAATTTCCTACATGCTCTAACATGCAAGGTCATGGGTGTGGTTTTTCAAGAACATCTTTTTTTCTTATTTAAATGTTTTAATAAAATATGGAAAAATTTAAGATTTAATAACACTAAAATCACTTTTAATTTAGTCATTTGGTAAATCCTAGGTGGAGAACAGGTTCTTTTTTTTTTTTTTTAATTTTTTGATACTTTATTTACATTTCCAATGTTTTCCTCTTTCAAGGTCTCCTCTTTGGAAACCCCCTTCCCCTCCCCCCTTTCCCACCTCTATGAGAGTATTCCCCCTTCCACCCACCCACCCAACCACTCCTGTCTTCCCACCTTTTCAAGGACATCTTGACTCCTCATGTCCTTAGGAATAAACATTGTACTAGGGGCATCTGTTGGATTTGGGTCTTACATTTTGTCCACTCTACCTTTCTATGCTCCCATTTTCTCTTGTGGAAATGTGTATTCTATGTCACTGTAGTATGGGAGTAGTCTGTCTTAGTCCCTGTTCTATTGCTATGAACAGACACCATGACCATGACAACTCATATAGAATAAATTTAACTGGTGGCTTGCTTACAGTTTTGTAGGATGAGCATATGATCTCCATGGCAGGAAGCAGACAGGTATAGTGTTAGAGCAGTAGCTGAACATCCCAATCCACGGGCAGCAGGCAGAGAGAGAGAGAAAGCAGCATGGCCTGAGCTTTTAAACTGGCTCCCAGTGACAGACTTTCTCCAAGAAAGCCATGCCTCCTAATCTTTCCCAAACTTTTTCACTAACTGGTGACCCTGCATTCAAATATATGACCCTGTGGGAGTCATTCTTATTCAAACCACAATAGGAGTTTATAAATTACTTTTATTAATATGAAACATAGCTAAGATTTTACTTTCATTCTCAGAGGAGTCTTTGGTCTTTGACTTTCCAATGATGTTCAAAGTGTTCAGAGTTTGTGGACTGTTATATATGGCTAAATGTATTTTCCCATCATGCACTGATCATAAGACTGTGGGGAGAGGGGTAGAATGGTGAGGTTTGGATACAAGAATATCCTTTGTGAATGCCTGTGTGAATTTCCCAGGTTGGTACCGTTTGGAGGGACTAAAATTTGTATTAAGTGGTGTTGGTGAATTTTTAGTGAGTTTGTTACAGTTTTCCTTAGCCTAGCTATTTCAGAAATAGCTGAGACTAGACCATTAGATTTATTTATCTAGCTTTAAGGGCACAGCAACTGAGCAGTGTTACCCTACTTTAATACTCTATGTTAATCTGGCTACCTCCCAGCCAAAATCCCTGAGATACTCATATTTTATGATTTTCTCATGGTGTCTCCTGAATCTCTTCCCATGGCTAATCCCCACTTCCTCTCCCTCCTGCATCCTCTTCTGGCTAGGAGAAATTCTAGCCCTATTCTCTCCCCTGCTTACTCATTGGCTGGTCAACTTGCTTTATTGACCAATCAGGGAACAATCTGGGAACAATATTTATACAACATTAGACAGGAGATTCTTGGACTAAGGATTGCAAACAGATATGGGAACACAAAAATCAGCAGTTGAATAATATATGAAAAATCTTTACACAGGGCACAATAGCATTATGCCTACATTTCCCCTTTTTAGTCCAATAAAAGGATCTTTTTATTTGGCGATTTTGGGTAAAGTATTTTATTATCTATTCTATTTTGGTGAGTTCAAACTTCTATATCTAAACCATTCTTTATCATACTTTCATAGAACTTAAAATAGTTTGTTAGATTCTGAATAATTTAAGCTTATATGGGAGAATATAATTATCTAGTCTTCAACCCTATCAGAGACCTGGGAAGGAATAATTATTACTTGAGTATCCAGGACATAGAGGCAAGCAGCTCCCAAAATTATAGAAATGACAGGGAGAGCTGGCTGCCTGAACAGTCCTCCAACATTTCTCTGTGATTTTCAAGCATCATCTTTAGCCTTCTGGCCCAGAATAACAGACAGACTTGTGAGGTAGGAATTATGAAGTATTAATCTACTTTGTCCTTTCAAAGCTCAGCAGTTGTCTTCTCCAGTTAGGACAGCATTCGGTCTGCAATTGTGGGAAGGGCATTTTATTTCCCAGTGGCTAGCTTGCCACAATGAAGCAACTCCATATGGAGGTCATTGATGCTCATCATCTCTTTAGAAGTGGGATGAGGTTGTTGCCAGGAGCAGAGTTGTCTCATTGTCAAAAATGAATTTAATTTAATAAAATTACCAAAGGAAAATATAATCTAAAGTAGAGTTAATAACCTACCCCATTTTCTATTATTCCTATATTCTATATATTCCTATATTCTCCTCTTACAAACGATGACAAACATTCATCACACACCGAACGAACAACCAAAAACAATTCACCCCACCTCTTGGGAATAGGGAGTAGTTTTCTTAAGATTGCTTGCTGCTGATTTGCAGTGTCACTTTTCTTTTTCAAGAGTCCTCTAAAAATTGGGATTTTTATCAGTCTAAAGAAAGCTACCTGTAGCATTTGCTGTCAAGCCTCTGCATGCTGAGAAAGTTCAAGGCTTAATTGAAATCCTGACTGAAACAGTCTGAAAAGTGGACCAATTGGGATTGGCAGCTGTCTCTCAAGCTGTCTCAGAACCAGGTTTTGATGAAACAGTTATTAGACAGTGTACAGTAGAATCAGGCAGATTTCTGGAATAAACAAATTTCACCATCTCATTCCCATGAGTGAACTTTGTCAAGCCTGCCTATCCGGTTGTTTTTTTCTGTGAACATATAAGCTTTTAAGGGAGTACACATTTTGCATTTACACATTGATGGAATGTGTAGTGTAGACAATTGAGCTAAACAGGATACCCTTCTCTCTGTTTCAGTAGGAAGGCATTTATTTTATTCTGTAAGTTGGCTTGGACTTTAAAAGTAGCCAAATTGAAATATAAATTAATTTCTATGACATTTGAGCACATGGTATGATAACTTCTGAGGGTTCTATAGCTAAAGATTCATTGGTTATACATAGCTAAGGTCCTGGCTAGAGGCATTTTCATGTCTCAGCTAGTCCACAGTTATTTCCATGTTGAAAGACCAGCAAATCATGTCACTTGTCCTGTTTGGTCTTGATTTCTTTCTTCCTGACTATAGCCAAGGTCTTCAGGAGGTTTCTGCTAGTCAAATCTGATTTTTATTGATTTGGATGGAATCCATAGTTTTTCTTTTCCTGTGGCAATAAGAGCATGTTCTCTCCTCTAACGTAACACTGTTTTGTAAATTTTTATCTGCCTCTGTGAGAATTTTTAATACTCATTTGTTTATTAGACATCTCTGTTTTACATCTACTCCCATATCCATCAAGCCTTCATTCTCAATTCCATCTAAATGTGATGTTGACTCTGGTGCCTTATCATTTTAGCCATTTGCCAAAGTAAAATTTTTTGTTTTTTGTTTTCTGAATTTTCTGTTTTATCAATTGAAGATGATCTGGCATTGATATCTGAGTTATTAATATTTATCTCTAGAGCAGTGTTGTTTAATTATTCTGAAGGTGAGTTTCTCCACTGTTGACCTGAGATGGCCAACTTGAATTTGATATCAGGGCCTTCGGGAGCATTTCCCTATAAGGGGTTTCTTTCTTTGTCCCTTGTTGATCTACATTCATTAGTCTAGTGTTGGCCTTTGTCACACCTTCTGCATATTCTAGTAGGCTTAGTTCTTCTTTTAGGATTTTCTCTAGAAAAAAAACACTGTTTATAGGAGTGCTTTGCCTATAATCCCTTTCAAAATGACCTTGTTTATCAAAATTAAAGCATTCAACAGTTGGATTATTAAAACCTGTAGACATTTTTTCTATTGAAGTTGCATCCTTCCACATTTTTAATTCTAGTCAAATGAGTTGTCATTTAAATTCTTACTGAGAGTGGCTACTGTGTGTCAGAAAGTAACTAAAGCCATACCCATATCTCCAAGTGCAGGGTGCAAGCAGTCCTCAACTTGCACTCACATGAAGCCTTACACACCATGCACCCTTCATTGCACACAAGCATGTGGATTAATGTTAGGAAGATGATGCTGAGCAACACATATCGAGAACAAGACAAACACCTTAGCTGTTATAGGATGCTCTTGGAAAAGCATGGTAACGCTGGTCAGATCTGGTCAAGTGTTGAACTTGGGGCAGAAGGTCTGAGGTTGAATGGAGGATACAGTGGGATTGTACATCTTTTCCCTAACTACAGTATAATGAAGTCCCAAGACTATGGGTTTACAAATTGATTTCAAAATATGCATATATACATATAAAATATGTATATATTCACTTCTACATTAAATTCAATCCCTTTGTGACATACAGTCTATGCTAGATTTATTTACCAGAACCATGGAACTCATTATGGGGAAAACTTGCCAATATGTTATTTTATATGACTTTTAAAATATTATTTATGTGTGTTGTGTTTATCTTTCAGTATGGATGAGTGTGTATGTATACCTAATGAAGTAAAAGGTAGGTGTGGAGTTGGTGTTGCATCTGGTCAAATATGACAGAGAGTTGATAACTTACATTGGATGCCGATATTTATCCCCCATGAACTGGGTATATCTTGTTTATTCTGAACTTATTCACCCACATCAATATTACTGAACATTTGCAGAACAGAACTGTTCAGTAAGGTTGGAAAGGCAGAACAGCTGGAACGTAAGACTGATCTGCATAATGTAGTTGAGGCAGCCTCCACAGTAGGTGCCCAGGACCAGATGGGCACATGCCATGGGACAAACAGTCATATGATACCTCAGGGGGTGGCAGATGGCCATGAACAGATTATAGACCATTACTGTAGAGAGAGTTACGAGATGATTCTGAGCCTCCTGACATAGGTACTTGGAACTGAACTCTGCAAGAACACCAAGCACTTTTTAGTGTTAAGCCACTTCTCCAGTCTCTGAAGTCAAATTTATTTGGTCTAAAGCTCTAAAGGGAGCCTAACTAAAGGGAAAAAGGAGACTACTGTGTGCTCACAAGACTTACCAGGAGACACATCAGGGTGGGATCAGAAATAGGCACTTGCTTTTAGCAATTTATTGTGTTTTGTACATTAGTCCAAATATCTATTTGCATTCATAGAAGAAAAACCTCTTTCAATATCAACAAGTATAAATCATGATCACTGCACCACACAATAAAAAGTGGCTTTGAACTTTCCCCCTCAACAGAGCAGTCCTATGCCGCCTGCATAGTTAGTACTTAGTCAGTAATGTGCGTCTACGAACCATTGCAGGACGGATGAACAGAAGAGGTTGCACAGTGTTTCATTAAAACTCTTCCCTCCAGACCTCATTGCACATCCTCCTTCACAAGGCTGTGTCTCTGTGCCAGCCTCCACAAGGCATCCTTCACATCCTTGTTCCTCAGACTATAGATGAGGGGGTTGAGCATGGGGATAACCAGAGTGTAGAAGACAGAGACCACTTTCCCCTGCTCCAAGGATGTCAGAGCACCTGGCTGAGCATACATGACAAACACTGTTCCATAAAACAAGGACACAGCTGTCATGTGTGAACCACAGGTGGAGAAGACCTTGTGC
>CM052709.1:81153821-81170974 GCA_028551405.1 Uromys caudimaculatus | reverse complement strand
TTGTGTATTTGGTATTTTCACTATAATGTGACGGGACGAATTTCTTTTCTGGTCCAATCTGTTCGGACTTCTGTAAGCTTCATGTATATTTATGTTCATCTCTTTCTTTAGGTTAGGGAAGTTTTCCTCTATAATTTTGTGGAAGATATTTGCTGGTCCTTTAAGTTGGGAATCTTCACTCTCTTCTATACCTATTATCCTTAGGTTCTGTTTTCTCATTGTGTCCTGGATTTCATGGATGTTTGGGTTAGAAGCTTTTTGCATTTTGTACTTTCTTTTACTGTTGTGTTGATGTTATCTATGGTATCTTCTGCTCCTTAGATTCTCTCTTCTATTTCTTGTATTCTGTTGGTGATGCTTACATCAACGGTTCCTGATCTCTTTCCTAGGTTTTCTAACTCCAGGGTTGTCTCCCTTTGTGATTTCTTTATTGTTTCTATTTCTATTTTTAGCTCCTGGATAGTTTTGTGCATTTCCTTTGTCTGTTTGATTGTGTTTTCTTGAAATTCTGCCTGTTTCATTATGTTTTCCTGTAATTCTTTAATAGGTTTTTGTATTTCCTCTTTAAAGGCTTCCATTTGTTTATCTCTGTTCTCTTGTATTTCTTTAAGGGTATAATTCATTTCTTTCTTAATGTCTTCCATCATTGTCATGAGAAATTATTTTAAATCTGAGTCTTGCTTTTCTGGTGTGTTGGGGTGTCCAGGGCTTGCTGTGGTGGGAGAGCTTGGTTCTGATGGTGCCAAGTATTCTTGGTTTCTATTCTTTATGTTCTTTTACCCTTGCCTTTTGCCATCTTGTTAACTCTGATGTTAGCTGATCTTACTCTGTCTTGTTGTGGTTTGCCCCTCCTGCAGGCCTCTGTGTCAATACTCCTTGAAGACCACCTGTCTCTGAGAGGTGTTTGGGTTTGGAGAGCTGTGGCACAGGGTCCACTCTGGGGTGCAGACAGAAATCAGAAGTACCTTGCCCCAGCTGTCCCTTGGTTCCTATGTCCTGATGGATCTGCAAGGGTCCCTCTTCATCCAGTGAGTTTGAATAGAAGTGGTGGTTTTGCCTGTGCTCAAAGGTGTGTCAGCACTCTTGGGATACCCGCTCTCTCCTGGAGTCCTGTGGCCCAGGCTGAGCTCCCCAGGCACAGACTCCTCATGGCCCTGGCAGGGGTCTCCACCCACAGATGGTAACCAGAAGTTTTAGAAGTTTCCTGGCCCTGAGTTCTCAGGCCCTGTATCCCGCCGGATCTGGGCGAGTCTGGGTGAGAGTTGTTGCTCCCCTTAACCCCACTCAAGGCTTTTCCAAGCTCCTGGGAGGGTAGCTTTCTCCTGGGGCTCTTTGGCTATGGACTCCTGGTGGCCCAGGCAGAGGTCTCCACCCGCAGTGGAAACCAAAAGGTTCAGAGGTTTCCTGGCCCCGAGTAGTCAGGCCCTGGATCCCACGGGTCTGGGTAAGAGGTGTTGCTCCCCTTAACCCCACTCACAGCTTTTCCAAGCTCCTGGGAGGGTAGCTTTCTCCTGGCACTCGTTGGCTATGGACTCCTGGTGGCCCAGGCAGAGTTTCCACCCACAGATGGAACCCACACAGTGTCTTTTTTTATGAGGAGAGGGTCAAGGCTCACTTGTTGGGTGATGCCTTTTCTCCAACAATATATGACCCTCTGGGAGTCATTCTCATTCATGCCACAACAGGAGTTTATAAATTACTTTTGTTAATATGAAACATAGCTAATTTTACTTTCATTCTCAGAGGAGTCTGTGGTCTTTGACTTTCCAATGATGTTCAAAGTGTTCAGAGTTTGTGAATGGTTACATATGGCTAAATGTATTTTCCCATCATAAACTGATCATAAGACTTAGGGAAGAGGGTAAGAATGTTGGGGTTTGTACACAAGAATATCCTTTGTGAATGCAAGTGTGAATTTCCCAGGTTGGTACCCTGCTTGGAAGGACTAAAACTTGCATCAAGTGGTGTTGGTGAATTTTTAGTGAGTTTGTTACAGTTTTCCTTAGCCTAACTATCTCAGAAATAACTGAGATTAGACTATTAGATTTATTTATCTAGCTTTAAGGGCACAGCAACTGAGCAGTGTTACCCTATTTTAATACTCTATGCTACTCTGGCTACCTCCTAGCCAAAATCCCTGGGATACTCATATTATAAGGCTTTCTCTGCTCCAGATGTTTTTCTCATGGTGTCTCCTGAATCTCTTCCCATGGCTAATCCCCACTTCCTCTCCCTCCTGCATCCTCCTCTGGCTAGGAGAAAGTCTAGCCTATTCTTTCCTCCGCTTAGTCATTGGCTGGTCAACTTGCTTTATTGACCAATCAGGGAATAATTTGGGAACAATGTTTATACAACATTAGACAGGAGATTCTTAGACTAAGGATTGCAAACAGATATGGGGACACAAAAATCAGCATTTGAATAATATATGAAAAATCTTTACACAGGGCACAATAACATTATGCCTACATTCCCCCCTTTTAGTCCAATAAAAGGATCTTTTTATTTGGCAATTTTGGATAAAGTATTTTATTAACTATTCTATTTTGATGAGTTCAAAGTCCTATATCTAAACCATTCTTTATCATACTATCATAGAACTTAAAATATTTTGTTAAATTCTGAATAATTTAAGCTTATATAGGTGACTACAATTATCTAGTCTTCAACCCCATCAGAGACCTAGGGAGGAATAATTATTACCTGAGTATCCAGGAAGTAGAGGTAAGCAGCTCACAAAATTTTAGAAATGACAGGGAAAGCTGGCTGCCTGAACAGTCCTCCAACATTACTCTGTGATTTTCAAGAATCATCTTTAGCCTTCTGGCCCAGAATAACAGACAGACTTGTGAGGTAGGAATTATGAAGGATTAACCTACTTTGTCCTTTCAAAGCTCAGCAGTTGACGTCTCCAGTTTGGACAGCATTCGGTCTGCAATTGTGGCAAGGGCATTTTCTTACTAAGTGGCTAGCTTGCCACAATGAAGAAACTTTATATCGAGGTCATTGAAGCTCATCATCTTTTTTGAAGTGGAATGAGGTTGCTGCCAGGAGCAGAGCTGTCTCATTGTCAAAAATGACTTGAATTTAATAAAATTACCAAAGGAAAATATAATCTAAAGTAGAGTTAATAATCTACCCCATTTCCTATTATTCCTATATTCTATATATTCCTATATTCTCCTCTTTCAAACGATGACAAACATTCATCACCCACCGAACAACTAAAAACCATTCACCCTACCTCTTGGGAATAGGGAGTAGTTTTCTTAAGATTTCTTGCTGCTGATTTGGAGTGTCATGTTTTTTTTTTTTGAGAGTCCTCTAAAAATAGGGATTTTTATCAGTCTAAAGAAAGTTGCCTGTAGAATTTGCTGTCCAAACTCTGGATGTTGAGAAAGTTCAAGGCTTATTTGAAATCCTGACTGGAACAGTCTGAAAAGTGGACCAATTGAGATTGGCAGCTGTCTCTCAAGCTGTCTCAGAACCAGGTTTTGATGAAACAGTTATTAGACAGTGTACAGTAGGATCAGGCAGAATTCTGGAATAAACAAACTTCACCATCTCATCCCCATGAGTGAACTTTGTCAAGTCTGCCTATCTGGTTATATTTTTCTGTGAACATATAAGCTTTCAAGGTAGTACACATTTTGCATTTAAATATTGATGGAATGTGTAGTGTAGACAATTGAGCTAAAGATGATAACCTGCTCTCTGTTTCAGTAGGAAGGCATTTACTTTTCTTTATAAGTTGGCTTGGACTTTATAAGTAGCCAAACTAAAATATAAATTTCTTTCTATGTCATTTGAGCAGATGGTATGATGAATTCTGAGGATTCTATAGCCAATGATTCATTGTCTATGCATAGCTAAGGTCCTGGCTAGAGACATTTTCATGTCTCAGCCACTCCACAGTTATTTCCATGTTGAAAGATCAGTAAATCATGTTACTTGTCCTGTTTAGTCTTGATTTCTTTCTTCCTAACGATAGTCAAAGGCCTGCTAGATGCTGTGAACTGCCAGATGACCTTCAGTAGCCTGAAAGGGAGACATTTCCTTCTGATTTACTGAGTTTTCAAGAATTTATTGAGCCCTCCTTCTACAGGAGGCTGGGCAGTGATCTGAGAACACAGAGAGACTTCCAGAGCTGAGTGGTGGGGTATAGGCAGCCTTTCAAGGTCCACATGCCTGCTTCTTAGTCGCTTGTGCTACCACATCACAGAGACACCCGAGAGCTGCCTACTGTGTTCACCTAGACCAGTCAGTCCTCCTCAGTTCAAAATGTTTTGAAGAACCTGTTGCTCTCCCCTAAACATGCTAATCATGTCCTCACCAGGAGGAGATCCTCAGAGTTAAGAGACTGAGCCCCAGTATACCCTGCGGGATGCTCAGCAACTCTAGCTCCAAGACTTGTCCACAGTAATAATCAGTGTACAGACTTGTGCTGGCTGGAGGATGTGAGGATCCCCTGTTAATGAGTAGATGTTGGAGATTGAGGTGAGGAGGCAGCTGAGGCCTGTATCCTGAAAAACAGCAGGACTCGATTTCAGACAGATTTGGGACATTCTCAGAGTCCCCCACTAGATCACACGGCCAATTCTACTTCCTGTTCCTCCTCATTTAGGTGAGTTTATAAAGTCTTGTACTTTGCCATTGAAAACCAGAGAGAACAGGCCTCCGACCTTCTGGCCATTTACAGCCACTTTCTCTTATTCACAGTGATCATAGATAGCATCAATAGATTAGGGTTGTTCTCTAAGTGCCTGGGTTTGGTGACCATGCTTCTGGCTGATAAATCAGTGCAGAGAGGTCCCACACTGAATGATCTGGGTGGAGATAAGACTGTCTGTTCTCCATTACTCTGGAGGGTTAGAGAACTTCTCTAGTCTTAGTGAGCTCATCTTCTGTGTCCTCTACTCACCTCCAAAGTTCACCCTCACACTGGAGTCAACTGGTGGGACAACATAGCCCATTGTTCTCACTGAGAGCTCACAGGTATGCAGGGAGTGACTTTGTGCTCACAGGGTGGACATACCAGCCATTGTTCACAGTGCTGACCAGGCAGGTTTCCATGAGGATATGTATGATGTGCAAATGAACGTTGGTCCTTTGATTGTAGCTGTAACAAGGACAAGCTTGATTCTCCCAGGATGCTGAGGAAAAATATTATCTAAGGATGTCTAAGGGAGAGGGAGGCATGGGAGTGAGAACCCTGCTCTGCGGTGGAGGAGCTGGCAGACATTGTGTCAAAAGGGGAAGCCTGTGCTCCTGTTGGCCTTGTCCCTCCTGAGCAAGTACCATCAAAGTGTTCTGTGAGAGTGTTGGATAAAGAGTTTCAGCCCACCTGAATGCTGAATTGGAGCTGGTGTGTAATAAGGCCCACAAACTGCATACCCCAACGTGTGCCAAAAGCAAAGGACAATTAGATTAAGACGTGTCAGTTTGGTGGGTTTGGTGCATGGCAGGCACTATGCACACTGTGTGCTCCATCTTTCTTCTCTCCATCCATATGGATGGTCTCCTACTGCTCACAAGCAACACAATGAACTTACCTTTCCTAGGTAAGAGTCCTGTCTACCCCAGGGTCACATATCTAACATGTATGCTCCCAGTGCCCCATGCAGAAGAGCCTGCTCTGTGATGATGGATACGGAGAGGCAGATATCAGTTGTTTCTCTACTGTCATCAGGTCAGTCATAGAGTGACGTGACTGTGAACAGAGGTGGGCACTTGGGTCCCTGTAAGGGACTGTGATGGTTCTAGTAGTGGCAAGTCCTTGATCCTGTAGTAAAGAAGGCCGGGCTTCCTCATTTTCTGGCTCTCATGTCCCCTCTAGCAGGGCATTGTGTGGAGTTGCCTGCCCTTGGGGTCACTCTGCTGGGTTCAATGCTCTGCATCACATAGTGCTGGGGCCCATGGCCTCCAAAGGCCAATTAAGGTGGTGCTGGCCGCTGGCAATTGGGACCCTAAATCCCTGGGCTCCAGAGTTGGAAGACTGGCTGGGACCTATCTCTGCTTCCTTGACACTGGTCTCTATGGGTTGGTGTGAATCCTGCAGTCCTCTGGAAAGCTTGAAGGGACCACCAGAATTACAGCAGAGACAACTCCAGATCACCTGCATCCAGTTTCCCTCATTCTGCCAGTCACTCCTATATGTTGTGGCTCACTGGTCACAGCCCATTTCTTGTTTTTCTCTCTCCAACTCACTGTCTTAGGGTTTCTATTCCTGCACAAACATCACGACCAAGATGCAAGTTGGGGAGGAAAGAGTTTATTAAGCTCACACTTCCATGCTGCTGTTTATCACCAAAGGAAGTCAGGACTGGAACTCAAGCAGGTCAAGGAGCAGGACCTGATGCAGAGGCCATGGAGGTATACTGCTTACTGGCTTTCTTGCTTCTCCTGGCTTGCTCAGCCTGCTCTCTTATAGAACCCAAGACTACCAACCTACAGATGGTACACGCAGAAACTCCCTCCCCCTTGATCGCTAATTGAGAAAATGCCTTAACGTTGGATCTCATGTAGGCATTTTATAACGGAAACTCTTTTCTCTGTGATAACTCCAGCTTGTATCAAGTTAACACACAGAACTAGCCAGTACTCTCACCAAATTAATTTGGGAAGAAGGATGTTGGGAAGCCTCCCTAGGGAAGATGGCCAGCTCACTCCATCCTGGGTGGCAACTAGGACCACAGAGTCAGCTAAATGCATATCCAAAACTCTTGGTGTTATTAGAACTCTGGTTAGAAGACACCCATCCTGTTTATGTTCCTTTCTGGCTGTTTCATGTTTGCAAAACCCAACAGAATTTCTGCATGAAGGAATCAAGCCAGTAAGCAATGACTCAAACTGAAGAGAGGAAACAGAGAAAACTCTCAGTGTCCAAAGTAAACCCCTTCTTTCCCTTAGCAGCTAGTTGTGTTTCCACATATGTATCTAAATATCTCAGGGTTTCACCATGTCCTCATGTCACAGATCACACCTAGACACAGTAGCTCACACCTACACACTCAGCATTCTCTTTAAAAATCTTTAGTTTTTCTCTGAAGATTGAGGCAGCAATCACATTTTTACTGGTGCTGAGGGTATAACCTTCACATCTGAATTCTGAGAGACAGTCTGCCCGTTCTTTCGCACCCTGACTAGCGTGCATCATTAGGGTACATCTAGTCTAGGGAGGCCTCTCTACAGTGTTCTTCCCAAATTAATACCGTGAGTTAGAGACAATGACCAGCAGGGATGCAACCTGTAGCTCCTTATTACAGGGGAACGCCTGGGTGCAGGTGTGCGTTCCTATGTGTGAATGTAGACTCCTGGGTGCGGGGTCAGATCCAGGGTGCAGGATGGGTTTCCTGCATGCTGGTGTCAATTCCTAGTGAGGGTGTGAGTTCCTGTGTACAGATGGAAGTTCCTGGGGACAAGCTGAGTTCCTGGATGTGAGCTAAAATGTATAGGTGTCAGCTCTTGAGTACAGGTGTGAGCCCCTATGTGTAGGTATGAAGTCCTGGGTGCAGATCTGAGCTTTTGGGTTCTCTTATGGGTTTATTGTGGTTTATGTTTCCCTGACAAAGACAACACAGGAAATTCCATCTTCCTGGTAAGAACTTGTGGGCTAGCAGCTGGTTCCAATGTCCATTCCCTCTCTGCACTGTAAATGCCCTTAAGATTCCTCAAACCATTGCCGTGTGCATTTGTAGATCTCAACACTGCTCAATGCCATCCTTTTTGAGATGTATATTTACCTAATATGGAATGAAGTGCCATTTCTTGTGTCAGCATGACTAGATAATTGAGTATCTGCAGAATGGGCCAAATATTATTCTGGGAGTTTCTTTAAAGATGCTGTGGATATGTTTGATGTTGCAGTTCATGGACTAGGAAAAGTAAATTTCCCGTTTAATGTGGGTGGTGCTTGTTTAATCAGCCTCCGGCCTGATAGCACCAAAGGACTGACCACTTCCCAAATGCAAGGGAACCTCTACTGCCTGCCTGTCTTGGAGCTGAGAACAGTTTTGCTCCTTCCTGTGATTTTGAACTGAAAACTTCAGCTGCCCCACGTGTCCTGCAGACTTGCTGACCACTGTGCCCAGGAGAGCACACTCTCTGAAGCCTCAATACCCAATGAGCATGGTACTTCCTTTTAGTGAACATGATTTTGCTACTATGGCTGACTGCTCCTTACACATCTGTCATTCATCTTTGACCAATCTCTTTATACCACACACCCCAGGCAATGGAGATATTGTTCTTCTGGGGTGGGGTTACTTTGGCATCTGTACCTCAATTTGTAATCAGGTTATTTAGTTTGCTAATGTCTAGTGTCTTCAGCTCTTTATATATTTTGGATATTGGCTCTCTGTCAGATACTGGGTTGGTGAAGATACTTTCCCATTCTGCAGGCTGCCATTTTGTCCTTTTCTCATTGTCCTTTGCCTAATAGAAACTTTTCAGTTTCACGAGGTCCCATTTATTAATTGTTGATATTAGTGCCCTGGCTGTGATGTTCTGTTCAGGAAATTGACTCCTGTGCCAATGCATTCAAGGCTATTCCTTAACTTTCTCTTCTAGCAGATTTAGTGTATGTGGTTTTATGTTGAGGTCTTTGATCCACATAGAGTTGAGTTTTGTGGAGGGTGAGAGATATGGATCTATTTGCATGCTTCTATGTGCAGGTAGCCAGTTAGACCAGCAACATTTATTGAAGATGTTTTCTTTTTTTTTTTTTTTCCATTGTATAGTTTTGGCTTCTTCATCAAAAAATCAAGTGTCCATAGGTGTGTGAATTTAAATCTATGTCCTCATTTAAAGTCCATTGATCAACTTGTCTGTTTTTGTGTCAATATCATAGGGTTTTCTTTTATTACTATTGCTTTGTAGTACAGCTTAAAATGGGATTTTGATACTTCACAAATTTCCTTAATATACAGGATTGCTTTAGATATTCTGGGTTTTTTGGTTTTCCAATATGAAGTTCAGTTTTGTTCTTCTATGATCTGTAAAGAATTGTGTTGGAATTTTGATGGGAATTGCATTGAATCTGTAGATTGCTTTTGGTAAGATGGCCATTTTTACTATGCTAATCTTAGCATTCTATGAGCATGAGAGGTCTTTCCATTTCTGATATCTTTTCCAATTTCTTTCTTTAAGAAATTAAGTGTCAATTGGCCAGACCCCCTGGAACTCCAGTATACTGGACCATCAACCAAAGAATACACATGGAGGGACTCATGGTGCTGGCCACATAGGTGGCAGTGGAGGGCCTTGTTGGCTGTCAGTGGGAGGAGAGGCCATTGGGCCAGATGGTGTTAGATGCCCCAGTGTAGGAGAATGCTAGGGAGGGAAGATGGTAGTGGGTGGGTGGGTGTGGGAGCACCCTCATAGAGGAAGGGGGAGAGTGAATGGAATAGGGGGTTTCAAAATAACCATATAAATCTATATAAAGTAAATATTCAAAAAGAAAAAGAAAAAGAGAAGAATTCTATACTCATGTTTAACCCATGAGAAAAACAAAACATTTGTGTTTTCTCAACTATTATGGAAAAAACAATTTAATCTAATAAACATTTTCCAGTTGGGGACAAAAAGAAATTGCTTTAAGTATCTCTCTCTCTGATTGCTTTAAATTTGATGTTGGTTAATGGCTTACTGGATGTTGCCTTCATTGTATTTGGGATGCACCTTGTATGTTGGATTTTCTTAAAGGCTTTTACAGCATCTAGGAGATGACTGTGTGGTTTGATTCTTTCAGTTTGTTTATATGGTGGATTGCATCAATGGATTTTCGCAGGTTGAACCACCCCTGCATGAAGTGGAAACTTAGGGTTTCTTTGGTGAGTCAGCTGTTTTGGATGGTGTTTTGCTGGGCAAACATGTGAAGGGATGTTTCCATGAAGTGGATACAGGCGAAAGAATGTTTGGGGGGGGGGAGTATAAATAGGATTCAATGGACTGTGGGAGGAGTTTGCTTAGCCAGCTTTGCAATGCTTCTTGGTCTCACATCTTCAGTGATCTTTGCTTCACTGAGAGAGATATGTCAGAGAACTTCCCTTGGCATCCCTGCTGAACATAATAGAGTCTGCTGACTCATGCCAATCCGGCTGAGGTCTGGCTGTTTCGCTATGTCCTGCTGCTGCTGATTCGTGTTTGCTATCTCTACACTACTGACCTGGACTGCAAGTATATTCATGGAGTATTTGCGAGTGTATCAAACTGCTTTCCGCTGCTCATTCCTGTGAACTGAACTGCAAATTTCATGACAATGCAGATGGGATTATCACCAAAGAACAATTTCTAAATAGGTCAATTTCCACTGTATCATAATAACATTTCTTTTCCACTACCTCTGGTGGGTGCTGGGCTAGAAGAGAGGTGAAAGCATTTAAGAACCATTATTAAAATTAGAGGAGAAAAAAAATAAGCCAACACCTGCATCCTTGGGATGAAGTCTACTTGATCATGGTGGATGATGTTTTTGATATCTACTTGGATTTGGTTTACTAGTATTTTATTGCATATTTTTGCATCAATGTTCATGTGGAAGGTGCTCTGAAATTCATTCTTGGTTCAGTCCTGTGTGGTTGAGGTATCAGGGTGACTGTGGTCTCATAAAATGAGTTGGCAGTGTCCTTATGTTTCTATTTTGTGGAATAATTTGAAGAATATTGGCATTGCCTCTTCCTTGGAAGTCCTGTAGAATTCTTCACTAAAACCATCTGGCCCTTGGCTATGAGAGATTTGAATGAGAGATTTTTCAATGACTACTTCTATTTCCTTAGTGGTTATAGAACTACTTAAATTCTTTACCCACCCTTGATTTAACTGTGGGAAGTGGTACCTATCTAGAAAATTATCCATTTCATTTAGATTTTCAATTGTGTAGTGTATAGGTTTTTAAAGTTAGACCTTATGATTGTTTGAATTTCTTTGGTGTCTGTGGTTATTCCTCACTTTTCATTTTTGATTTTGTTAATTTGGATATTTTCTCTTTGCCTTTTACTTAATTTCACTAAGGAGTTGTCTATTTTGTTGATTTTCTCAAAAACCAACTCTTGGTTTCATTGATTCTTTATGTTGTTCTCTTTGTTTCTAATTTATTGATTTCAGCCCGAGTTTGATTATTTTCTGCCATCTATTCCTCTTGGGTGTGTTTGCTTGTTTTGTTCTATAGCTTTCAAGTGTGCTGTTAAGTTGATAGCATGAGAGATCACTAATTTCTTTATGAAGAGACTTAGTGCTATGAACTTTCCTCTTAGCACTGCTTTCATTGTGTCCCACAAGTTTTCGTTTAGTATTCATTCATTTAAACAGAATTCTAAAAGGCCTTTAATTTCTTTATTTCTTCCTTGAACCTTTGGTCATTGAATAGGGAATTGTTCAGCTTCCATGCATTTGTTTTAGTTTTTTTTTTTTGTATTGAAATTTTCCGTTCTTTATTTCCTAGGTAAAGCTGAATAGGTGAGTGCTGCCTTGAGACAGATATTATGAGACTTTAGACAGTTGCTCGATTATTGTAAGACCAAAAGCGTATAATTTCTCACTTTGTAGTTGAATTAGGATTCACCATCTGCTAAAGGAAATTGAAAGATAATTCAAAGTTAACTTCAATATTTAACTTCTGACCCTATGTCAGAATGAATATTCACTCTGTTTCTGATTCAGTTACATTTAAAACCTCATGAACTGTGATCATTGTAAAAGCCATCATTGGATGTGTTCTTAAAGCATCCTTCCTTCTCTATATTTGAACATGTCTGTTCTGTTTCGGATCTCTATAACACAGCCGCCCATTTATCATTCCTTCTCTCCCTCTTGCTCATATCACACTAAAAGCACTAACTTGTCAGCAGAGCAAATATAAACCAAAACATTGTTTGTCAATCTCTCATGGTATTCCCATCTTAAATTTGACTTAACTTACTCTCTTTCCTCATTTTTAAAAAAATTTTTTGATGCTTTATTTACATTTTCAATGTTTCTCCCTTTCCAGGACTCCTCTTTGGAAACCCCCATCTCCTGTCCCCTCCCCCACCTTTATGAGGATATCCCCCCACCTGCCCACTCACCCACCCACTCCCATCTTCCCACCTTGACATTGCCCTTTACTGGGGCCTCTAACACCCTCAGGCCCAAGGGCCTCTCCTTTGTCCGATGGCCCACAAGGCCCTCCTCTGCTACATATGTGGTCTGAGCTATGGGTCCCTCGATATGTATTCTTTGATTGGTGGTTCAGCCTCCAGGAGCACGGGTGGGGGGTGCTTTCAGGCCAGTTGACACCAGATGTTCCTCAGCAGAGGAATGGATACAGAAAATGTGGTACATTACACAATGGAGTACTACTCAGGTATTAAAATCAATGACTTCATGAAATTTGCAGGCAAATGGATGGTACTTGAAAATATCATCCTGAGCGAGGTAACTCAGTCACAAAAGAACAAACATGGTATGTACTCACCGATAAGTGGATATTAGCCCAAATGTTCAGAATACCCAAGTTTTACTTTACTGTAACCACCGGACTGAGAGTGAGGTCCCAGATGGAGGAGGTGGAGAAGGGACTGAGGAGCTGAGGGAGTGGCAGCCCCATGGAGGGAGCTTCCATGCATTTGTATGCTTCTGTTGTTCCTTCTGTTGTTGATGTCCACCTTTAATCCATGGTCGCCTGCTAGGATACATAGGGTTATTTCAGTTTTCTTGTATCTGTTGAGGCTTATATCTGTTGGTTTGTGTCTAATTATATGATCAATTTTGGAGAATGTTCCATGAGTTGCTGAGAAGAAGGTATAATCTTTTGGTTTTGGGTAAGATGTCATGTAGATATTGCTAGGTCCATTTGATTAATAACATCTGTTACCTTCATTATTTCTCTGTTTAGTTTACAATGAGAAGTCAGACAATGGGCAGCAGGATTGCTATACCTGTGGACAGTACTACTCAGTGTCATGTGTAAAACATGGGCTGCAGTAGTGACCTCACACCACTGAGGTACATGGAATGTTTACTAGTCAGGGCTGTGACAATGGGAGAAACTGTGGACTCCAACATGCATGGCCATGGGTGTGGTTTTTCAAGGACATCTTGACTCCTCATGCCCTTAGGAATGAACATTGTACTAGGGGCATCTGTTGGATTTGGGTCTTACATTATGTCCACTCTACCTTTCTATGTTCCCATTATCTCTTGTGGAAATGTGTATTCTATGTCATTGTAGTATGGGAGTTGTCTGTCTTAGTCCTTGTTCTATTGCTATGAACAGACACCATGACCATGACAACTCATATAGAATAAATTTAACGGGTGGCTTGCTTACAATTTTGTAGGGTGAGCATATGATCTCCATGGCAGGAAGCAGACAGGTATGGTGTTAGAGCAGTAGCTGAACATCCTGATCCACAGGCAGCAGGCAGAGAGAATGAAAGCAGCATGGCCTGAGCTTTCAAACCGACTCCCAGTGACAGACTTTCTCCAAGGAAGCCATGCCTCCTAAATTTTCCCGAACTTTTTCACTAACTGGTGACCCTTCACTCAAATATATGATCTAATGGGAGTCATTCTCATTCAAGCCACAACAGGAGTTTACAAATTACTTTCATTAATATGAAACATAGCTAAGATTTTACTTTCATTCTCAGAGGAGTCTTTGGTCTTTGACTTTCCAATGATGTTCAAAGTGTTCAGAGTTTGTGGACTGTTATATATGGCAAAATGTATTTTCCCATCATGCACTGATCATAAGACTGTGGGGAGAGGGGTAGAATGGTGAGGTTTGGATACAAGAATATCCTTTGTGAATGCCTGTGTGAATTTCCCAGGTTGGTAGGGACTAACATTTATATGAAGTGGTGTTGGTGACTTTTTAGTGAGTTTGTTACAGCTTTCCTTAACCTAGCTATCTCTGAAATAACTGAGACTAGACTATTAAATTTATTTATGTAGCTTTAAGGGCACAGCAACTGAGCAGTATTACCCTATTTTAATACTCTTCGCTAATCTGGCTACCTCCCAGCCAAAATCCCTGAGATACACATATTTTATGGCTTTCTCGGCTCCAGATGTTTTTCTCATGGTGTCTCCTGAATCTCTTCCCATGGCTAATCCCCACTTCCTCTCCCTCCTACACACTCCTCTGGCTAGGAGGAAGTCCAGCCCTATTCTCTCCCCTGCTTAGTCATTGGCTGGTCAACTTGCTTTATTGAAAACTCAGGGAATAATTTGGGAACAATGTTTATACAACATTAGACAGGAGATTCTTAGACTAAGGATTGCAAACAGATAGGAACACAAAAATCAGCAGTTGAATAATACATGAAAAACCTTTACACAGGGCACAATAGCATTATGCCTACATTTCCCCCTTTTAGTCCAATAAAAGGATCTTTTTATTTGGCAATTTTGGATAAAGTATTTTATTAACTATTCTATTTTGGTGAGTTCAAAGTTCTATATCTAAACCATTCTTCATCATACTTTCATAGCTTGGACTTTATAAGTATCCAAACTGAAATATGAATTTCTTTCTATGTCATTTGAGCAGATGGCATGATGAATTCTGAGGATTCTATAGTCAATGATTCATTGTCTATGCATAGCTAAGGTCCTGGCTAGAGAAATTTTCATGTCTCAGCCACTCCACAGTTATTTCCATGTTGAAGGATCAGCCAATCATGTTACTTTTCCTGTTTGGTCTTGATTTCTTTCTTCCTGACTATAGCCAAGGTCTTCAGGAGGTTTCCCATGGTCAAATCTGATTTTTATTGATTTGGATGGAATCCATAGTTTTTCTTTTCCTATGAAAATAAGAGCATGTTCTCTCCCCTAACATAACACTGTTTTTTAAATTTTTATCTGCCTCTGTGAGAATTTTTAATCCTCTTTTGTTTATTAGACATCTCTGTCTTGCATCTACTCCCATATCCATTAAGCCTTCATTCTCAATTCCATCTAAATGTGATTTTGACTCTGGTGCCTTATCATTTAGCCATTTGCCAAAGTAAATTTGTTTTGTTTTTTGTTTTCTGAGTTTTCTGTTTTATCTATTGAAGATGATCTGGCATTGATATCTGAGTTATTAATAATTATCTCCAGAGCAGCATTGTTTAATTGTTCTGCAGGTGAGTTTCTCCACTGTTGACCTGAGATGACCAACTTGAATTTGATAACGGGGGCCTTCGGGGACATTTCCCTATAAGGGCTTGCCTTCTTTGTCCCTTCTTGATCTACATTCATTAGTTCAGTCTTGGCCTTTGTCACACCTTCTGCATATCCTAGTAGGCTCACTTCTTCTATTTCGATTTTCTCTAGCAAAAACACTGTTTCTAGGAGTGCTTTGCCTACAATCCCTTTCAAAATGATCTTGTTTACCAAAATTAAAGCATTCAACAGTTGGATTATTAAAACCTGTAGAGATCATTTTTTCTATTGAAGTTGCATCCTTCCACATTTTTAATTCTAGTCAAATGAGTGGTCATTTAAATTCTTACTGAGAGTGGCTACTGTGTGTCAGAAAGTAACTAAAGCCATACCCATATCCTCAAGTGCAGGGTGCAAGCAGTCCTCGGCTTGCACTGACATGAAGCCTTACACAGCATGCACCCTTCACTGCACACAAGCACATGGATTAATCTTAGGAAGATGATGCTGAGCAACAGATATCGAGAACAGGACAAACACCTTAGCTGTCTTATAGGACGCTCTTGGAAAAGAGTGGTAACGCTGGTCAGATCTGGTCAAGTGTTGAACTTGGGGCAGAATGTCTGAGGTTGAATGGCGGACACAGTGCGATTGTACATCTTTTCCCTAACTACAGTATAGTGAAGTCCCAAGACTGTGGGTTTACAAATTGATTTCAAGATATGCATATATACATATGGAATATGTAGATATTCACTACTACATTAAATTTAGTCTCTTTGTGACATAAAATCTATGCTACATGTGTTTCACCAGAACCATGGAACACACTATGAGGAAAACTTGACAATATGTTATTTTATATGACTTTTAAAATTTTATTTGTGTGTGTTGTGTTTATCTTTCAGTATGGATGAGTGTGTATGTTCACCTACTGAAGGAAAAAGTGGGTGTGGATTTGGTGTTGCATCTGGTCAAATATGATAGAGAGGTGATACCTTACATTGGATGCTGAAATTTATCCCCCATGAACTGGGTGTATCTTGTTTATTCTGAACTTATTCATCCACATCAATATTACTGAACATTTGCAGAACAGAACTGTTCAGTATGGTTGTAAATGCAGAACAGCTGGAACGTGGGGCTGGTCTTTATAATGGAGTTGAGGCAGCCTCCACAGTAGTTGCCCAGGACCAGACGGGCACATGCCATGGGACAAACAGTCATATGACACCTCAGGGGGTGGCAGATGGCCATGAACGGATCATAGACCATTATGGAGCTAGAGTCCCAAGATGATTCTGAGCCTCCTGACATAGGTACTTGGAACTGAACTCTGCAAGTACACCAAGCACTCTTTACTGTTAAGCCACTTCTCCAGCCTGTGAAGTCAAATTTAATAAGTCTAAAGCTCTAGAGAGAACTTAACTAAAGGGAAAAAGGAGACTGTTGTGAGTTCACAAGACTTGGCAAGAAACACAACACAGTGGGATGAGAAATAGGCACTTGCTTTTAGCAATTTATTATGTTTTGTACATTAGTCCAAATATCTATTTGCATTCATAGAAGAAAAACCTTTCAGTACCAACAATATAAATCATGATTACTACACCACACATTAAAAAGTGGCTTTGAACTTGCTGTCCTTCTCAACAGAGCAGTCCTATGCTGCCTGCATAGTTAGTTCCTAGTCAGTAATGTGCATCTACGAACCATTGCAGGATGGATGAACAGAAGAGGTTGCACAGTGTTTCATTAAAACTCTTCCCTCCAGGCCTCATTGCACATCCTCCTTCACAAGGCTGTGTCTCTGTGCCAGCCTCCACAGGGCATCCTTCACATCCTTGTTCCTCAGACTATAGATGAGGGGGTTGAGCATGGGGATAACCAGAGTGTAGAAGACAGAGACCACTTTCCCCTGCTCCAAGGATGTCAGAGCACCTGGCTGAGCATACATGACAAACACTGTTCCATAAAACAAGGACACAGCTGTCATGTGTGAACCACAGGTGGAGAAGACCTTGTGC
>CM052709.1:81106819-81153321 GCA_028551405.1 Uromys caudimaculatus | reverse complement strand
CTGAGTAGTACTCCATTGTGTAAATGTACCACATTTTCTGTATCCATTCCTCTGATGAGGGACATCTGGGTTGTTTCCAGCTTCTGGCTATTATAAATATGGCTGCTATGAACATAGTGGAGCATGTGTCTTTATTACATATTGGAGCATCTTCTGGGTATATGCCCAGGAGTGGTATAGCTGGGTCCTCAGGTCAAAACAAGTCTGAGATTCCACCTCACACCAGTCAGAATGGCTAACATCAAAAACTCAGGTGACAGCAGATGCTGGCGAGGATGTGGAGAAAGAGGAACACTCCTCCATTGTTGGTGGGATTGCAAGCTGGTACAACCACTCTGGAAATCAGTTTGGTGGACCCTCAGAAAAATGGACATATTTCTCTGTTTAGTTTCTGTCTGGATGACCCATGCATTGTTGAAAGTAGAAATGTGTGGGGCAAGTAGACTGTGTAAGAACTGTGATACGGTTAAATCAGGTTCAAACCCCAGATTATCTCATAATTAAGAATGATAGGTGTGGAACTAGAACTAGCTCCCGACCAGGATCTATTTGTCCTGGAACACATGACTATGACACCCCGAGAGGACCATGACAATCAATCACATAGGAACAACACTGGAAGTCTTTCCCCATGCAAACAAAGCATCCTTAACTTCTAACTTAGCCAATGGGAAGCATCTACTCCTGAATCCCACTCTACCCTGAAAATTTTTATAAGGTCCCTATCCACAAGGAATAAAGGGCACAACTTATTTCACTAAGAATTGTCTGGGGGTGGCTGTTTTATTAAGCTGTAACACTCTAGGGAAGAGTTCTTTCTCCAGAAGCACTGATTGCTGGACATACAGCTGGCCGGGCTTGTGTACTCTTGCAACTGCCACTAGCCTCTGTGGTGACCAGCTGCTGCTCGCTGGCTGTAGCTGTTGGCTGTAGCCACATTCTGCCATTTTGCTTAGTGGCTCTAGCTCTGGCTCTGGCATCAATGGGAGCGGAGGCACTTGGTCCTGTGGAGGCTTGTTGCCCCAGCGAAGGGGGATGCTAGAAGGGTGAGGAAGGAGTGGGTGCATGGGGAAGTACCTTCTTAGAGGGAAAAGGGAGGGGGAATGGGATGGGAGGTTGTGGAGGGAAGACCAGGAAGATGGACAAGATTTGAAATGCAAGTAAATAAAATAATCAATAAAAAATTGAAAAAGACATCAAGAAATGGGGAAAAAAGTAATTTAAACAGATCCAGATCCATACCCAGCAATGAGATCAAATAAATGATTTACAAAATATGTCCAAATATGGAGGTCCAGTGGCAGTGGGAAGGAATGGGAGGAACTGGAGGAGAGGGAGTGGCAGATAGATATGACTATATTATGTAAGATTATTAAATAAAATATATTTTTAAGTCTCCCAACTAAAGATGCCCAAGACCAGATGGATTCACTGCAAAATTCTCTCAGAACTTCAAAGAAGCACTAACATCAATATAACTCAAGTTATTCATAAAATAAGAAAGAAAGGGAGGCTAACAAGATCTTTTTATGAAACAAATACTATTCTCATACCCAAACTAGATAAACACACACACACACACAATTTCAGAATAATCTCCCTGATGAACATAGATACAAGAATTCTCAATAAAATTCTTGCAATATGAATTTAAGATCACGTCAAAAAGATCATTCCTCGTGATCAAGGGAACATCATTCCAGAAGTGCAGGGATGGTTCTAACATTATTTTTGAACTTCCAAATTCAAATCCGTGTTCCAAAATATGCCAGTTAGCCCACCTTATGTAATTCTAAATTCAAGCTAAAAGCAAACTCACAAAGCCTCACCTTAACACACTGTGAGCCAAACACTAGGTAACTGGGTGGTATGTGTGTGTGAGTGTGTGTGTGTGTGTGTGTGTGTGTGTGTGTGTGTGTGTGTGTGTGTGTGTGTGTGTCCAGAAAGTTCAGGGCCAATCCTGAGCCAGGACCCAGCATATGTCTTCTGCACACAAATCCTGGCACTGTCTCCATCTGAAAGCTGCCCTTGGCTGCTTGCCCTCTGCCCTGTCCCTCCTGGAAACAAGGCACCCATCTTCCTAGACTGTGTACTAACAATGTAGAACTTATTTTCCAGCCCTAAAGTAGCTGCTCCCTTGGGTTCCACCTTTAAACAACCTCTGCTAATTTGCTGGAGACTCTGCCTGGTTACTGAGTTTCTAATGAGCTCATCAAACATTGATGACGGGGCCAAGGACAGGGCCCTAGAGGATCTGGATTCTGAGACAGTGAGCAAGGCAAGAAGCCTCTGAGGATTCAGCCTGTACACTTTGGGGATCCTAATGAGCAAATCTGACTAACAACCTGCTCCTGTTGAGCAGAAATAATCAAACAAAATTATAAGGAGTTTGGACTTCTGATCGGGCCCTCAGTAGGCCAGGTTGGCATGGTTCTTCTTCTATGATTTTCAAATTGTTGTGCCACTACCATATGCCAAGTGAAGCCTCAGAATCCATAGGCCCAGGGGAACATCTCATTCTTTCTCCTGTTTAAGTTGGTTCTGAACATCTACCATCAGATAAGGAGGAAGCATAGATAATGTAGAATTTTATAGGTTTTATGAGTTATTTGATATTAATAATAAAGTGAAGATCCATAAATCATAAAACCTTCACAAAGGGGGACCATTACAAGGATATAGGAGACTCAAAGCAGCTCCTTAATCAAAAAACTCCACTCAGCATGGGAAATGATTGATGAAATTGCTCACCTGGAGCTCCATTCATAACTTGTAGGTAGCTCAGAGGTGCATCCTAGGGGAGTGTCTTCCCCTGAGTAAAATAGTTACTGCTTATATAACCTTGGGGAAGGGCAGTGTGCATCCTGTAAGTTTCAGGAGCTTCCGAAGACTTGTAAGTTGTTTACTTTCTGAGCCTTGCAAGTTTTGTCTTTTTTTAAAGTCTTTTTTTTTTAAGTCTTTTTTTTTAATTTAATCTTTTTTTCTTTTTTTTCTTTTTTTTTTTTTTACAGTCCAGACTTTATCCCCCCTCTCAGTCCGGTCCACCCTCTGACTGTTCCACATCCCATACATCCTCCCCACCACCCCTGTCTCCATGAGGATGTCTCCACCCCCCACTCTCACTCCACTCGATCTCCCCACTCCCTGCAGCCTCTAGTCTCTTGAGGGTTAGTTGCAATTTCTCTGACTGAACCCAGACCCAGATGTGTTGGAGGCCTCATATCAGCTGGTATATGCTGCCTGGTTGGTGGCTCAGTGTCTGAATCTTCCCCCAATTAATTTAAATATTAATACAAGATGCCTGTGATTGGGCAATGGAAAAGAGAGGCGGAACTAAGAGTTTCAGAGAGAGACAGGGGACAGGTAAAGGAGACGGGAAGGAAGATGGAGGAAGAGCAAGACGATCCAGATTCTGTGTGGCTTTAAATAGCCACAGGTAGCTATGACTATCTTATAAGGGATGGATAATTACAGGAAAATGTGTCTTATCTAGGTGGGCAATTTATATCAATTTAATTGGCTCTGAGTTCACTGTGTGGGCATTTTGTGGGGTGAAAATTTACTGATATAAATCTGACTTATAAATTACAAGCCTCTGGAGTTTTGATTTTACCGGGTTACTGGGATATGGGACCGCTGCCCACAGAGGATGGATGGCTGGGAATGTGAACAGACTCCACCGCGAGAGAACTGCGAGATAGACAGTCACTGCTTGGGGCTAGCTATGGAGGTGGTGAGACTGAGACCACTGAGGCAGAGAGTAGCTGGGTATAGTGCAGGATGGTGCATTTTTTAATATTTCCCACAACAGTCCAGGTTACTTGAGACTGCTGGTCCTCCTACAGGGTCACCCTCCTCCTCAGCTTCTTCCAGCTTTTCCCTAATTCAACCACAGGGGTCAGCAGCTTTTGTCCATTGGTTGGGTGTAAATATCTGCATCTGACTCTTTCAGCTGCCTGTTGGGTCTTTCAGAGGGCAGTCACGATAGGCCCCTTTGTGTGAGTGTGCCATGGCATCAGCAATAGTGTCAGGCCTGGGGGCCTCCCCTTGGGCTGGATCCCAATTTGGGTCTGTCGCCGGACCTCCTGTTCCTCAGGCTCTCTGATGGATAAAAGATTTCAAGTTACAGAGAACCGCTATACAACTCCATAAATTATCTACTCTAATATAAAAACTAACACAGGAATAGAGAGAAGAATGGGAAACTCTGTGTGTTTAATCACTTGAAGAAAGCTCCTGGGCTTATGAGGTACAACAGAACCAGCGCGGTTAAGGACTCTTAGTAAAGCACGAGTTGCTTTCAGCACAAAACATCCTGATATATTAGTTAAGACTGAGTGTTAGTAAGGGGTTACACAGATACATATAAATGAGTATTTCAAACCAGAGGGTACGGGGCAATGAGCCTTTTATTTGGAGAAGTTAAATTCTACCTTACTTAATAGAAAAATGAATTCAGATGGATAAAAATTAAAACATAAAGATACTCGAAACTCATGTAGGAATGTTGTGTAAATGATTAAGGATGGTTTTACTCACCGCCTACTGCAGATGTTGCCTATAAAAGTGCGAACCTTAGAAGTGATGATGGAACAGAAGGGACTCCACAGACAAAGGGATGGGCAAAAGCAGAGCATCCGAACAGCACCAGAACACCAAGCCAACAATGCCCTAGCGCCAAGTCAACAATGCTCTAGCACATACCGAGCGGTGCGATGGCGCAAGGAAAGTATTTTGGTTTATATTTGCTCACTAATTTATTTAGGTATTCACTTTACAACCTGATCACAGCTCCTCCCTCCTCTCCTCCCAGTCCTCCTCTCACACTCCACTCCCCCCATTCCTCTTCCTCTTCTCAGAGATGGGGAGACCCCTATGTGTACTTGTAAGGGTCCAAGAATCACTGAAGAAAGACCCCAGACCCAAATAATACACAAGAGCAAAGGGCATTCATTCTGCAGAAACAACCAGAATGCAGGGGTCAACCATTCATACAAAATGATGACAAGAGAAGTCCACAAGCTCCTTTTATGCAGAGTTAGGGGAATTTTCTAGAAGGCTTAGGTAAACTCTAACATGATTGGCTAGGAGTGTAGCCCTGATGTTAGTACATTTTTGATTAGTTGCTGTATTGGCTATATTATATTTGGTGAGACCTTAAGGAATTCCAGGAACTGACCCAATTCAGGACTTGTTACCCCTCCACCAAATGTCTCAGGACTTACGCAGCTCCAGGTTCCTTCCTCCTTCTCAGGGACCCTACTGACTAAGGACCCATTGTTTGTGACTCTACCAAGGAACCTTGCTTCCTTCTTTGGGAAACTGAAACTTAAGGCCTAACATGGCTGCTTGTTCTAAAAGGGAGTTGGTTAGGTCCTCTCATAACTAACCTGCCCTGGTACATCAAGTCACACAAAGACTTAGTGTATCCTCTTCCACTGAGGCCAGACATGGCAGTCTAGGTAGGAAAACAGAGATCCAAGGGCAAAAGACAGATTCAGAGACAGCCCCCATTCCAATTGTCAGGGGACTTATGTGAAGACCAAGCAGCACATCTGGTACATAAGTGTAGGGGGTCTAGGTCCAGCCCATGTATGCTCTTTGGTTAGTGGTTTAGTCTCTGTGAGCCTCCATGGGCCCAGGTTAGTTGGCTATGCAGGTCTTCTTGTGGTGTCCTTGACCTCCGGCTCCTTCAATCCTTCCTGAAACTCTTCCACAGACACCCTGTGCTCTGCCTAATGTTTGTCTGTGGGTCCCTGCATCTGTTTCCATCAGCTGCTAGATGAAGCCTCTCAGAAGACAGTTATACTAGGCTCCTGTCTGCAAGCATAGCAGAGTATCATTAATAGTGTCAAAGATGGGTTCTCTCCCATGGTGTGGATCTCAAGCTGGGCCAATCATTGGTTGGCCATTCCCTCAATCTCTGCACCATCTTTATCCCTGCTCATCTTGTAGGCAGGACAAATTTTGGGTCAAAGGTTTTTGGGTGATTTGGTGTCTTCCTCCTTCCACTAAAAGTCTTTCCTAGCTACAGGAGGTGGCCACTTCAGGTGCCATATTCCCTGATGCTAGGAGTCTCACCTAGGGTCACCCTCATAGACTCCCAGGAGCCTCCCTACCCCAGATCTTTGGCTCATCCCAGAGATGTTCCCCACCACCATTTCCTTCTCTCTCTCATCCCTTTCTCCTCCTACTCTCCCCACACTTGATCCTCTCCCCTGTTCACCTCCTTTGTAATAGCCAAAAACTGAAAAAAACCTAGGTGTCCCTCAACCAAAGAATGGATAAAGAAAATGTGGCACAATTATACTAGGGAATATTACTCAGCTATTAAAAACAAGGACGTCATGATTTTGCAGGCAAATAGACAGAACTAGTAAACATCATCCTGAGTGAGGTAACCCAGATCCAGAAAAACATGCATGGTATGTACTCACTTATAAGTGGACATTAGCCATAAAGTACAGGCTAACCATGCTACAATCCACAGATCCAAAGATGTTAAGTAACAAGGACATCCCAGGGGAGGATAAGTGAATCTCAGTCAGAAGGGTGGATGGAGGGAGTGAACTGTGTAGATGAAAAGCATTCTAAAGCTGGAAAAGGGGAAAGGATTGGGCACAGCAAAGATGATAAAATTCAAATGAAAAGACAACATGAAAAGATTTCATCTCAATGATTCATTATTGTTCATCTGTGAAGAATTGAAGTGTGATGTTGAATATTGTCTTGGTTTCCTTGTTGCTGTGATAAAATATTCTAACAGAAGTAACCCAAAAGAGAAATGGTTTGTTCTAGTTCAAACCCCATGTGCAGTGCATCATGGTCTAGGGAGTTAAGTTGGCAGAAGATTGAAGCAGTGGCCTCCTCATACCAGGGCAAGATTCCTGATTTGTTGATTTCAGCATAAAACACCCTGAATTATTCAGATACATCATCTAAAACTGTGTGTTAGTGGGGGGCTACCAGACAGATTGGTACATCCCCATACAAAAGGTAAACATTTTCACACTTCTCACCCATGCTGATGGGGCTTTTTGATGATGCAGCTGCTTTGAGTCTCCCATATTCATGTAATAAGTCATCCTTGTGAAGGTTTTATGATTTATGGATCTTTTCTTTATGATTAACATAAAACAACTCACAAAATTATAGAATTCTGCATTGTCTATGCCTCTTGCCTATTTGATGGTATTTGCTAAATGAACATTTGGGGTTGTCCAGGTTCTCTGAATCTGGCCCTGTAGGACATCGTCAAGAAGCAGAGGGTGATGACTACATGTTGCTGATCAGTCCCCTTTCTCTTGTACAGTCCAGGATTCCACCCAGGGAATGGTGCTGCCCACAGTGGGTGGCTCTTCACACTTTGGTTAATATAATCAAGATAATCTCCCAGTCGTGCCAGAGGCCCATCTCCCAGGGGATTCTAGATTCTATCAAGTTGACAACACTGATCACCACAAACATGTTCAACTTCAGTGAAGAGAAATTCAAATACCAATGGTTAGGAAAACCACGAACGGATTAAACACTTAAATTTCGTTGGTAGGTGAATGTGATGTTTACAATATTGATAGCATCTTGTGTGGGACAGGGATGTCTTTAACTGGATGCCAATGAAGAACTCTCAAAACGGACATATCCAGAAGAAACCCTTTAATTATCCCTTCCCAGCGGCCTCTTCTCTACCCACTCTGACTCTTCCATGAAAGCCCGGCACAGATTCTCTTCCTCTGCCCTTCTCTCTCACACTACCATACATTTCTCATCATTATCTACATCAAAAATGCGAGTTTAAAACTGGAAATAATGACACATTTTAGGATATATACTGACATCTTCCCCAAGGTTTCCAGAGGACTGCCAGGAATCCGCAGCTGAACAGAGGTCTGTGTAGAGCCGTAACAGTAGACAGTGTTAGATGGGAGCTGATGTCATTGTCCTCCAAACATGAAGTCGAGTTGATAGCTCATAGTGAGAAGACGACCTATTTCCCCACAACCCAGGGTTACTGCACTTATTGCTTTTAGACTTTAAAATGGAGGTAAAAATACACATAAATACAATTTATCATTTTAGCTATTTTAGAATGTTTTATGAAACTGAGTACATTCTACTGTTGTGAAGCCACCACTGCTACCCATCTCCAGAATTCTTTCAACTTTCCCACTGAAACCTGTATCCATCTAAAAGAACATGTCTTTAACCTATAGCAATCAAAACAATACCTTACTGGTTTGAAAAAAGCCACACAGAACAATGAAACAAAATGGAAAGCCAAGTAATCAATTCACACATGCGCGCACGCGCACACACACACTCTCTCACACACAGCCAATTGATTTCCAACAGAGGCACCAAGAGTTTTCAGGGTGAGGGGTGCCCTCATCATTGGAGAGGATGGCAAACTGGATGTCCATATGCAGATGGAAGCAAAAACCCTGTCACTCACACATGCACAAGTCATCTCAGAATGAGGAAAGACGTGTGAGACTGAAAGCCATGAAGCTCTTATTCTAGAATAAAGTTTACCGAGAATCTTCAGGACATGAGTTTGAGTGAAGATGTTCTATATTCCAACAACTAAACAACAAAAGCAACAAACAAACAAACAAAAACCCCAGACAAATTAGATTACATCAAACTAAGAAGCATCTGCACAGCACTGGAAACAATCAAAGAGAGAAGAGATGGTGTCTTAGTTAAGGTTTTACTGCTGTGAACAGACACCGTGACCAAGACAACTCTTATAAGGACAACATTTAATTGGCCTGACTTCAGTTCATTGTCATCCAAGATGGAAGCATGTTAGTGCCCAGCAGACATGCAATGGGGCAGGAAGAGCTTAGAGTTCAACACCTTGTTCTGAAGGCAAACAGGAGAAGATGTGACTACCAGGCAGCTAGGAAAGGGGCCTTAAAGTCCATGCCCACAGTGACATACCTACTTCAACAAGGTCACACCTACTCTAAATAGCACCACTCCCTGAACCAAGCATATTCAAACCACCACAGATGGCATATGTTGGAAAGGGCAGCCTCGTTAACAAGTGCTGCTGAGGAGGCAGGATCCAGATGTAGAATACTGACACTTGATCTCAATCCTTCACCCTTTACAAAAATCAACCCAAATACAATGAGGATTCTAACGAGAGTCTGGAAACTGAAAGTGGTACAGGAAATTGTAGGAGAACACCTCAAGATTGAGGGAAGAGCTCAGACTTTTTGAATGAGGTGCAATAGTGCAGACATAATACCAAGAATAGGCAAGTAGAAATGAATCAAATTAAAGCAAAAAAATACATCCAAAACCAAAAGCCAAAGAAAGGAAGAAAGAAACAAAGAAACGAAGGAAGGAAGGAAGGAAGGAAGGAAGGAAGGAAGGAAGGAAGGAAGGAAGGAAGGAAGGAAGGAAGAAGGAAAACAGAGTACATAGATACCCTACGGGGGGGAGGGGGGAAGGGCACATCCATGGCAGCTGTTCATCTGGCAGGAGACTAATTTCCAAGATGTGTAAAGAACTAAAAACATTAAATACCAGGAAAGCAAATAATCCAGTCAATGTATGAGAGAGTGAGCAAGACAGACAAGCCTCAAATACAGAAATATAAATGGGCAATAAACACATGAAAATGAGCAACATTTCTGGCCATCAGGGAAATATCAACCAAATCAAGAGAGATTCTATTTCAGCCACTACACAATCACTGTCATCAAGAATGCAAATCCCAAGAGCTGGCACAGAGGCAGGGCTGAGGGAGGGAGACAGACACTGTTGGTGGGAATGCAAATTAGCCCTGACTAATGGAAATCAGTGTGAAGTTTCCTCAAAAACTAAAACTGTAATTTGCATATAATCCAAATATATCACGACTGGGTACAGAACCAAAATAATCAAAGCCAGCTGACTAGAGTCACCTGCACGCCCATGTTTACCCAACACTATTGACAACAGCCAAGTCATGCAACCAGCCCACATACAGATTGGTGGAGAGATGGATCAAGAGCATGTGGTATAAATGGACAAGGGAGTTTTATTTATCCCTGGAGAAGAATGAAACTGTACTGTTTTCAGGGGAATGGCTTGAACTAGAGACCATGAGGTTAAGTAAAATAAGCCAGTTAGTCATATACAGCATTATGGTTTTTTTCTCACATGTGGACTTGGGGGAGGCATGAAAGTAAGAGGGGCCATGGGAAGTGGGGTGATGAAGGTCATGGAGAGAGGGTGTGATCAACACATTATATGGTGTATAAAAATGCAATAAAGGCTGAAATTTTGCACGAATGATGTGAGCTAAAACTGTTTACTCTCTTACAGTCTCATCACCCCAGAGTTTCCAAGAAGAGTTACCTTTATGCTACAGCCACTGGGTCTGCTCCAGGACTCCGCTCTGCTTCTGGGAATTGTGAAGACTCCCACAGTTCTGTACCAAATACCTGAGAAGAACAGCTTACAAGGAGAGAGAGTTCCTCTGGATCTCCTTTCTCTCCCTGTCTTAGTCAGGGTTTCTATTCCTGTACAAACATCATGACCAAGAAGCAAGTTGGGGAGGAAAGGGTTTATTCAGCTTACTCTTCATGATGCTGTTCATCACTAAAGGAAGTCAGGACTGGAACTCAAGCAGGTCAGGAAGCAGGAGCTGATGCAGAGGCTATGGAGGGATGTTACTTACTGGCTTGCTTGCTTGCTTCTCCTGGCTTGCTCAGCCTGCTTTCTTATAGAGCTCAAGACTTTCAGCCCACAGATGGTACCACTCACAAGGGACCTTCCCCCATTGATCACTAATTGAGAAAATGCCTTACCGCTGGATCTCATGGAGGCATTTTCTCAACTGACACTCCTTTCTCTGTGATAACTCCAGCTTGTATCAAGTTGACACACAAAACTAGCCAGTACACTCCTTTAGATTTTTTTTAATATAAAAGCTTAATTTTTTTATTTTACCTCTTTCTTCTTTTTAATATTTAAAGCTATAAAATTACCCATGAGCACTGCTTTAGTTGAATTCCCTAAACCCTGGCATATTGTGTTTTCAATTTCATTGAGTTAAAAAAATATATCTTTTGTTTTTAGAAAGTTCCATGCATGTATACAATGTATCCTTATCATAGTCACCCACCATTACTCCCTCCAACTCTTCCTCCAGCCTCACCAGTCTCCATCTCAGGTTCAAGTTCTCTTTTTATTTTTATTTCTTTATCAAGATCCCCCCTGAGTCCAATTAGTGCCTCCCCTATGCAGTTGGGTGAATCTCCTTCCCTCTGGGAGTTCAAAATTCTTCCTAAACTTCCTAATTCTTTGACAAATACTTTGTTTTTAATTTATTAAAACTCATATAAAATATGTAATTTATATCACACATACCCTTAAGACATCTCTGTGAGTATCATAAAATTTCATCAGTTTTTTATTTCTGTAGTAAACCTGAGTAAATCTATTTGTATGATTTTGAACTTTTAAATGTATTCTATGGCTTAGCCTATGATGAATCCTGAGTAATTGTTCATGTGGGTTTTCAAAGGATATTTATTCTTTTTATCTTGGGCTAGGATTTTATAAAAAGCTGTAGACAGGTGAGGCAATATCTTCTTCAAGGGTTCTATGTCAGTATTACTCTCATGGCTGCTGCTACAACAGAATACCTGAATGTGGGTACTTTATAAGGACAAGAAATTTATTTGGTGAGCAGTTTTGGAAGGGTGAAAATCCACCCAAGAGTCGCCTATGTCCAGACTTTGTTGAGGGTCCCTTTGGCTAGGTCACAACATGACAGAGAGGGAAATAGGGGAACTCGCTACATACAGAAGTTGTCAAGGACAGGAAGTGGTTTCACTTTATAGGAAACTGCCCTTAGCTGGATGGGACAGCATATGCCTAAAATTCCAGAACTTGGGAGACAGAGGCAGGAGGATTGCTGCAAGTTTGAGGATAGTCTGGTGTACACGTTGAGTTCCCGGCCAACCATGATGATAAAATGAGACTCTAAAAAGTAAAAGTAAATTAAAACAAAAACAAAACCTATTCTCCTGAAAACTATCCCACACATCCAACATGAGTCCCTCCCAAGGGCTACACTTCACTGGCCTAGTCACTTCACAATAAAAGAACAAACAAAGCCAGAGGGAGTGAAAATCAAGGTGCGAAGAGAGCTGTGGACTCCAGAGGAACAACTAGCCCTCCTCCGCCCCGCCCCGCCCCGCCCCGCCCCGCCCACCGCGCCTCGCCCTTGCAAGAGGCTCCTAAGCTTTGCACTGTCAGGCCTTCATGTCCCTCCTCATCTTCCCTCTGCTTCCTCTTTCATGGTTAGTATATATCTATAGCACAGAGAAGGGGGTTTCATTCTGACATCCCTACAGATGTTTGTCATGTAGGTAGCTTAGCTCCTATTCCCATCCCCCTCCCCCTCCTTCCAGGTGGCTCCTATCTCCTCCTCACACTGCCCCCTTCTACTGTCATGCCTTTGTTGTTAAATCTAAGTTTTGCATATGAAAAAAACATATTTATCAGTTTTTAGTCTGGCTTATTTTGTTCAACATCTCCAGTTCCATCCATGTTTCTGAAAATGATGTAATTTCCTTCTTCTTTATGGTTCAATAAAACTCCATTATGATGTATTTAGGTCATATTTTAACTTTATTTATGTTGATGGTCGTCTAAGCCAATTCTAAGCTTAAGGATCTCTGTGGTAGGACTTAGATTCCTTCAGATGGCACCAAGAAATAGTTTGTCTGAATCTTAAGGAAGTTTTATTTTTAGCGTTTAGTGTCAAGGTTGTTGGTTTTTTCCCTCACATCTTTGTCAATATGTGTTTTTGCTTGTTTTCTGGATAATGCTGCTTTGACGGGGTAAGACGGAATCATAATTCAATTTTTATTTCCCTGATGGCTAAGAATGTTAAGCAAAATTTCATATATTTGTTGGCCATTTGTAATTCATCTTTTGAGGACTGTTCATTTGCCTGTTTATTGATGGGCTCCTTGGGGTATTTTCTTTTTAAGCCCTTTGCATATTCTATTAACTGATGTCACATGCACAGCTGGTGGACTTCCTCATGACCTGCAGCCAGCTCTTCAGTCTTAGTTGTTCTACATGTGGTCCATGAACCTCAGAGTTTCACACAGTCTGAAAGATCAATCCCTGCTCTGGGCTTGCTCTTCCCTTCTGGGCTGTTGGAACCCTCTTCAGAAAACCTTTGTCTCTGCTTAGATCTCCAAATGTCAGTGCTTCCCCCTAGGATTTTCAGAATGGTTGGTCTTACATTAAGGTCTTCAATCTACTTTAACTGGTTTTTATACAAAGTGAGTCTCAGGATCTAGTTCCCATACATATGGATATCCAGCTTCCAGAACCACTGTGGGACACTCTCTTCTCCGATATTTTTGGCAACCACATCAAATATCAGGTGGCTGTATCAGTGTGCTATTCTTATTGAGTTCTCTACTTCATAACCTTGTTGTCTATGTGTGGTTTGTGCCTGTACCATGCTGGGTTTTATAATATGGTTGGGTAGTGTAACTTGGAGTCAGCCATTATGCCTCCATGATTGCTTTTCCTTCTTAGAATATCTTTAGCTATTTGGGGTGTTTTGTGCTCCTATAGAATTTTAGTGATTGTTCTAGTTCTGTGAAGCAGAAACATTCTTTCACATGTTTGCCCCAGCAAAACACCATCAGACACAACTGACTTCCCAAAGAACCCTTAGGTATCCATGTGTTTTAGTCAGGGTTTGTATTCCTGCACAAACATCATGACCAAGAAGCAAGCTGGGGACGTTTGTGGGTCCGGGTGTGTAACGAGCAGCAATTATGGCTAGCTATTTGGAACTCAACAATGGCACCAAGATGCCTACCCTGGGCCTGGGCACCTGGAAGTCTCCTCCTGGCCAGGTGACTGAGGCTGTTAAGGTTGCTATTGACATGGGGTATCGCCACATTGACTGCACCCAGGTGTACCAGAATGAGAAGGAGGTCCCACTGAAAGACAAATTATATTTGTTGTTCTTTATATGCGTGCACAAAATGGGCCATGTTATTACACAATAGGCAGATGATATATCTTATAAAGTGACCTTTATAAGTTATAATTAACTATTTAAATAAAAAGGTCCAAGTACATGTTTTTTTTAAAAAAAAAAAAAAAAATAGAAGTCCTTACCTATTAAAATCTGAGACTCCCCTACTCTGTCTTAAATCTGATTTCAACAGAGGTGTATGGGTAATTATTTTCCTAGATTCAGTTTCATTCTAGCTTCTATACACGTTTGTCTACAGACTCTCCATGCATCTTGCAATTTACCTCAGCAGACCATCAAGAAAAATACTTCCATGTTTATTTATTTTATGATAGCCGCAATGCCTTATGGTCATTCTGAAGCTGTTAACATACTTGTTTAATATTTTTAATTCATTTTTACATTATATAATTGTTCACAAGGCATTACACAATTGTTATATATGATTCATATATTACATATATATAATTCAAGTTATTGACAGCGTTCTTCTTTATGACAGAACAAGAAGATAAGAACTTGAAAGTTTACACTTTAACATAAGCATGGAGATGTTCTCTGAGTCGCACTCACTGTGAGATCCAGTCCTCTATGGTCCCCTATAACATTCAACATCCCATGCAATACGTTATTTATTAAGGTCAAGTTATTGTAGATATACTATACTTTTATTCTACAGGATAAGAAAATATTGAGTGGTACAAACTTTCTACATGTATATTCTTATAACTAAAGAATAAACTAGCAGGGGCTCATCCCTAGAGCAGGCTGATTCTCCTTGTCACAGCAGTCGATTAGTTGTTAATTACCTGAGGGCTTTTATCTTGATGTGGAACCAGGGAAACTTCTCTCATCCATGTCAGCTTTTTTCCTAATTTTTATTATTAATTAATTAATTTCTCTATTTACTTCCTAAATGTTGCCCCATCCCTGTCCCCTCTCACAAAGTTCTTTCCCATACTCCCTCCCCTTTGCCTCTGAGAGGGCATCCCCCTCTCCCTGGGCATCAAGTCTTTACAGGATTAGGTGCATTCTCTCCCACTGAGGCCAGACAAGGCACTCCTTTGCTACATATGTGTCGGGAGCCTTAAACCAGCCTGTGTATGCACTTGGTGGGTGGCTTAGTCTCTGGAAGCTCCCAGGGGTCCAGGGTAGTTGATACTGTTGGTCTTCCTGCAGGATTGCCATTCCCTTCAGTTCCTTCGGTCCTTCCCCTAACTCTTCCATAGGGGTCCCCTACTTCAGTTCAGTGCTTGGCTATGGCAGTATCTGCATCTGTTTTAGTCAACTGCTGGTGGAGCTTCTCAGAGGACAGCCATGCTAGGCTCCTATCATGCATGTCCTTTTGGGTCTGTGTTACCTCACTCAGGATGATATTTTCTAGTTCCATTCATTTGCCTGCAAAATTCATGATGTCCTTGTTTTGAATAGCTGAATAGAATTCTATTGTGTGATCCACATTTTCTGTATCTAGTCTTCAGTTGAGGGACATCTGGGTTTCTTCCAGTTTGGGGATATTATGAATAGGGCTGCTATGAACATACTGGAGTACGTGTCCTTGTGATATTGTGGGGCATCTTTTGGGGTATATGCCCAGGAGTGGTATAGCTGAGTCTTTAGGTAGAACTATTTCCAATTTTCTGAGGAACTGCCAGATTGATTTCCAGCGTGGTTGTACCAGTTTGCAATGTCACCAGCTATGGAGGAGTGTTCTTCTTTCTCCACATCCTCACCAGCATGTGCTGTCACTTGAGTATTTGATCTTAGCCATTCTGATTGGTATAAGGTGGTATAACAACCTCAGGGTTGTTTCAATTTGCATTTCCCTGATGGACAAGGACCATCTGTTGAAGATGCTTTCTTTTTCTCCACTGTATGATTTTGGCTTCTTCATCAAGAATCATGTGTCCATAGGTGTGTAGGTTTATTTCTGGGTCTTTGATTTTATTCTATTGATCGGCTTGTCTGTCTCATTACCAATACCAGGCAGTTTTGTCCCTATTGCTCTGTAGTACAGCTTGGGATCAGGGATGATGATTCCCCAGAAGTTGTTTTAATGCTCAGAATTGTTTTGGCTATCCCGGGTTTTTTTCCATATGAAGTTGAGAATTGCTCTTTCCATGTCTGTGAAGAATTTTCATGGGAATTGCATTGAATCTGTAGACTGCTTTTGGTAAGATGTTCGTTTTCACTACGTTAATCCTACTGATCCATGAGCATGGGAGATCTTTCCATCTTCTGAGGTCTTCTTTGATTTCATCCTTCAGGGACTTGAAGTTTTTGTCATAGAGATCTTTTATTTGCTTGGTTAGACTTACACCAAAATATTTTATAGTATTTGTGGCTATTGTGAAGGGTTCTGTTTCTCTAATTTCTTTCTCATGTTTATCATTTGTATAAAGGAAGGCTACTGATTTGTTTGAGTTATTTTTATATCTAGTCACTTTGCTGAAGTTGTTTATTAGGTGTAGGAGTTCTTTGGTAGAATTTGAGGGGTCACTCATATATACTATATCATCCATGAATAGTGATACCTTGACTTCTTCCTTCCCGAATTGTATCCCCTGATCTCCTTTTGTTATATTATTGCTCTAGCTAGAACTTCAGGTACTATATTGAATAGATAAGGAGAAAGTAGGAAGCTTTGTCTTGTCCCTGATTTTAGTAGAATTACTTCAAGCTTCTCTCCATTTAATTTTATGTTAGCTATTGATTTGCTGTATATTGCTTTTATTATGTTTAGGTATGTGCTTAAATTCCTGATCGCCCCAACTTTTAATATGAAGGGGTGTTGGCTTTTGTCAAAGGCTTTTTCAGCATCTAATGAGATGATCATATGATTTATTTTTCTTTGAGTTTGTTTATATAGTGGATTATGTTGATGGATTTCCATATACTGAACCATCCCTGCAACCCTGGGATGAAGCCTACTTGATCGTGGTGAATGATGTTTTTGATATGATTTTGGATTCGGTTTACACTATTGAGTATTTTTCTGTTGATGTTCATAAGCAAAATTGTCTGAAGTTCTCTTCACTGTGTCTCATGGCCACCTGCCGGTAACCTGACTGGAGCATCACAGAGCGCTGGTGGTTCTCTCTAGAAGTTAACTGATTGGGCAGAATGCTGGCTGGGGCATAACTTGGTTTTACAAGTGTAACAAGTTGCTTAGTATTAATGCTATTTACTCTCTTTGATTCTTAGTTATACTGGGGCCAGAAGCCTATAGCTTCAGATTCTAACTTTATTATTACATCTTTCTAGCAAAACAACTAAAACCATCTCTAAAACTTTCTTCCTAAGATTATTTGAGTCAAATCAGGGATTCTATAAAATCATTAATTCATCTGGAAGTTAATCTTTCTGTTGATCTGCAGGGAATCTGCTCAGTAGGTTAGGCTAATGCCCAAGGATTGTTATATTAATTTAATAATGACAGAGCAGATATATCAGCTGCAAGAAACAGTCTCTTTGGGACCCTGCTCATCCATTGCAGACCATGCAGAAATGTTTGACCACCTCCAGGAAGGCCTCTTGCTAGTTTTAGCCTACCCTAGATGGCTCCTGACAGCTACCTCACACTCAGTCACCACACCAAGGTGTCCCCAGGCCCCATGCATAGTGATATTAACATTACTTTACTGTTTGGGGAATGAATAAGGGAGAAAGGTTCTAGTTTTAAAGTGATGTGTTTGTGTGTCAACATGGAGTCAGTTGTGCTGGCTAGTTTTATGAAAACTCAAGACAAGGTAGAGACATTTTGGAAGAGGGAACCTCATTTGAGAAAATGTTCCTACCAGATTAGCCAGTGGGCAATCCTGTGGCACATTTTCTTAATTAGTGATTAAGGTGGGATAGCCCAGCTCATTGTTCCACCTCTGGGCAAGTAGTCCAGGGTGCTATGAGAAAGCAAGCCGGATAAACCATGAGTAATAAAACAGTAAGCAGAACACACACACACACACACACACACACACACACCTGTGACCTGCACATCAGTTCCTGCTTCCAGGTTCTTTTCCTGACTTTCCTAAATAATCAATTACAAGTTGTAAGATGAAATAAACCCTACCTCCCCAAATTGCTTTTGGTCATGGTGTTTTATCACAGCAATGAAAATATAACTAAACACACTCCCTTAGCATGCTGTTGTTACCTTGATGTGAGTTATTCGGAGGAAGTTTCTAATCCATCAATTTATCTTCAAGGCTGGAAAGCATTCTTTCTCCCTTTTTAAGAATTCCCTGAAGCCCACGGACTCACTAGGTAACCTGGGCCAGCCTCCCCACCCAGTCCTCATCCCAGTCATCTCTGCAAAGTCCCTTTGCCCTGTAGAATGACATGTATGCATCCCAGAGGTCAGGGTGTGGACATGATGGAGAGGATTAATCTGCCCACACCACTCCACCCAAAGTACAGCTAAAATATCTATGGAAAATAAAATGGATTATTCAAAGTGCATAATTCACCCAAAGGGGAAAGGATGAAGGAAACAGCAGGGGAAGAGATTAGAAACAGAAAGTAATGCAGAAGGCTCCACACTTCTCTTATGTTACATTGTAAGTTTATGCTACATGTGTGTAAGTTTATGTTATATTGTGTATACATGGACTATGTGCTCTAAGTAGAAGACAAGGTTGGCTGATTTTTTTGTGTTCTCTGATCTTAAAGTTTGCCTTTTCAAGGCAAGTTGCTTTGCAGATGTTGGCTTAGCGTCTGTGTGGCTGCTGGTCCAAGGATCCTGGGAGGTTGTCTCATTTCCTTTGTGGTTTCCTGAGTTGTCAATAGGAGCAACCCCCTTTCTCCTCAGAAGAGTATCCATCTCAAAGGCTGGAAAGCATTAAGTCAGCATTTTCCCTCCCCAGGAAGAGATCCAGTAAGCCAAGGGAAGTGAAAGTATTTTCCAAACATCCTTGACTGCACAATGGCCCAATACATCTTGAACAGTCAAAACAAACCCCCCCCCCCCACCGGTTTAGTTCCCAAACTCCAAACTCCATACCTAACCTGAGGTAACCTTTGTGCTTAGTGTCACTGTTGCATTACTCAGAAAGAAGGCTATCCAACAGGACTGCCTCATCTGAACACCAGGGTCTTTGCAAGCATCCAAGGATCATTTAAGGTTAGCAGAATGTTATTGCAAAGAGTTAGCAGGAAGGAAAATCAGTGGGACTCAAAGTACCCCAGACTTTTGTGGTGTTTCTCCATATTTCTGTCAGCATGACTCGATTGGTCCACAGAACATCCTCCCCAACACATGCTTCGATGGTGTTTGACTGCCCTACACACCCAGAGTTTCTGTTCCTCTTTTTCTGTGAGGGGAAGGCACCTGCACAAATTAGGACAGAGCCCCACCTCACCCCAGGGACTTTTAAAAACTATAACCAAAAGAGGGACTCCAACCTCTTGCAGAGGTGAAGAAGGAGACTGGGACCATGGATCCTGCTGACCATGGTTGTTTGTTGTGTAGAGAAAACACATCTGAGCCAAGGAGCCAATGGACATATAAAGATGAGGCAGCAAGCACAGATTCCATGACATGAACACGTGATACCTACATCAGCTCTGCATGTCCTTCCACTTGTCCTCCCCCCCAAAGCTCCCATGGCTTCATAGCCAAGACTTGGGGAGGGCCAGCTCCAGTTATTCTGTGTTGCATGGGATGGCTTCACGTTGTGCCTCGACCTGAGTTACTCCACTTTTATAAAGTGACGGTTTTGTCTTAAGTTATTCCATTTGAAGTACAAGTTATAGAATAGAATGACATGTTGCTTATACAAGTAAAAGCCACCTTTGATGCATGCCAGGAGGCATGCATAGATCAATTATGTATCTGTGTCAATAAAAGTGACACCTGTGGACAGATCATATTTCGTCAGCAATGTTGGACATGGTCTTCAGTCACACCAGAAGCAACCTCAACTGGGGCTTTAAAAACAGGAGGTTTTTTTAAAGCCCCATCAGGTGGCTCACTGTCCTGTTCTTTGACCAGGAAAATTGTTACAACAAAGAACTCTAGCCACTTGTCTTCAGCTCCAGCTCAAACATGGCTCCTCCTGCCTATAGCTTGAAACCCTCCTCAAACTCTCCACACTGCCTGTCCCCAGACCCTCCCTTGACAGCTCTGCGCTGAGCAGCAGTGTGTCTGAGTTCTGATCAAGACCACTTGGTACCTTGTAACCAACCCCAAACCTACCCACCCCGGCTTAATGAAGTGGGATGTCCTTCTCTTAAAACTGCTTCCTGCTGATTTGGGGTGAAGTATTTCTTTTGGGGGGCAAGGAAATTGGGAGAATGGTTGGTCTTAAAGCAAGCTGTAGCATTTGTTGTCAGTCTCTGTATGCTGAGAAAGTTCAGGCTCAAGTGAAGTCCTGACTGGATCAGTCTGTAAGACTAGATGAACTGAGGTCATCTGGGATCAGCAGCTTTCTTTGAAGTGGTTTTGGAAGTCTTTTGAAGAAACAACATTGAGGTAGTCTGAGGTAGGATCGGGTGGCTCAGCATCCCTAAGGGTGAACCTTGTCAATGGCTGTCATTTGGTTGTTATTTTCTGTGAACATATAAACTCTCACAAGTAATATAAAGTTTTTCATTAACATAGTATTGAAAGTACAAGGTGCACAGATCAGTTAATGAAAATTCTTTGCTCTTTGTTTGAATGGCTCAAAGGCATCTGTCTTTCTAAAGATAGTTTGGATTATAACCAAATTGCAATATAACATTTTATCTATGCCATAAAAGAATGGCATGATAAGTCCTGGGAACTTTGTAGCCAACAGGATTTATCAACTACACACGGATATTTAAATCTCAGCCAGACCTAGAACTGTCACCATATAGAGGGATCAGCATATATATTACCTGTCTTAGTCTTTTTGCCAACGTCCTTTTGTCTGTCTGTAGCCAAGAACCTCTGGGGGTCTTCCCTAGTCAAATTTGGTCCTTATTACTTTTGATGAAATCTAACGCCTTTTCTCCTTTTCTGCTGACACAAACACAAATCCTCACTCCTAACATAACATACCTTTTGTCCAGAAGTTTAAAGTCATTTTAAGTATAGACTGATCCAATCTAGCAATTCCCTTTTTATCTAGGTCTGTTCCACTTTGACCTCTCTTAAAGAGGATGTACAATACCATCGTTACCATTGAACGTATAACTGCTTTCCTGTTGATAAAGTAAGACGAGATTGTATGAAGTCCAAATATCCTCCTCTACAGTGATAAATATTTATTATTATTTATTGAGACAGGGTTTCTGTATATCCCAAGCTGTTCTGGATTTGTTCTGTAGATCAAGTTGGACTCAATCTCACAAGGAACCTATCTGTTTGTATCTTCATTTCTTTTAGCAAATCCTGTCAGTGTGTGTCACCTTAACTGGCTCAAGCATATTTTTAGGTATACTGTACCTGTTTAAAGGTTTGGGTTTGGGTTCTGTATTTCACACTAGGCTGAGCTGCCATCAGTTCTCCTGTGTGAGCCCCACGTTCCAAGGAGACTGGCTGGTTGCTCACAGCAGTGTGACATCCTACCTCATGTTAGCTCCCATGAGCTGCCATTAGTTTTCCTATGGGAGCCCCATGTTTTAAGGGTACTGGTTGCTCAGAGTAGTGGGATATTTTATATTAGCTTTCAATAACTTTTGGCTACTGGAGGCATTCAGCCTGTTCCCCTGGCAGTGGCTTCTGTGACCTCGCTGGCATTATTGCATAGCAGAGGCACTAAGTGTTTCTGTGATCTCTGCTGCCGGTCTTGAGCAGAGACTGGATTGCTGCTACCTTTTCAGCTGCTATCATGGTCGTTTTGTCTTAAAGAGATAGTGAGCTTCCAACCTGTCTCAGTTTTGTATAGCTTTAGGTTTTATCCATGAACACTGGGAGCCAGTCTTATCCAGACTTTTCCAGGCTTATCCAGAGCTGCACTTCTGCTTCAGAGCAGCACGTGGGAAGAGCCTAGGCTGGCATCTAAGCCCGCCATCTGTAGCTCATTGGCTTTGCCCACTATCCAGCTCTGGCTGGGGTAATAGGTGTCCACAAGCTAGCATGCCCCAAACCTCACTGCTGATGCCTCGGGAGTGGGGGTGGGGTCTGGGCACTAGTGGCTGTGTCAGGGAGCTGCTGCCACCCTTGAGTCCAGGTGAGTCCCCACGGTCTTGCATTTGCTGGGCTCTGGGACTGAGGGTCCCTGCTCTGGGCAGAGATGCAGCAAGGCCTGGCAAGCAGTCAGTTCCAGGTTGCAGCTGCCTTAGCTAGCGCTCTGACCCTTGGACTGGTGCCAAAGTAGCTTGCGGTTTTTGACCCTATCCAGAATCATGCAAGGCTTGGGGAAAGACCCGCCTTCCCAGCCACCAATACAACTTCTGTTTTAAAGGGATAGTGTGCCTTTCACCGGAATATCTGAAATCTGAACTTAAAGTAAGTTCTTGCCATGTTGGTTCACCAAATATAGTGTGGGTTAATTCTTTTGAGGCTAATAACTGATGTTGGAAATTAATACAGTGGCAGTTACTTTTTAACCAGCTATTATCCAAACAATATCATTTTATTTGTCCCCACTTTGTATAATACAGAATTAAAACAAGTTTTAAAGCACTGGAGCTGGGCAGTCTATCAACCATCTGAACTATTTTGTCTGCATTTATGCCTTGAATCCCAATATATTACTTAACATATGTTTTGTTCACACTGCTCCTGCTTCATCAGTTCAGCGTTCATGGCCACATGCTCATGGTCCATATTACCCCATGGTGATTGATCCTCTTCCTCTTCCTCTTCCTCTTCCTCTTCCTCTTCTTCTTCTTCTTCTTCTTCCTCCTCCTCCTCTTCCTCCTCCTCTTCCTCCTCTTCTTCCTCTTCTTCCTCCTCTTCCCCCTCTTCTCCCTCTTCTTCCTCTTCCTCTCTCCTCCTCTTCCCTCTTCCTCCTCCTTCACTCCCTCATGGTCCCTACCTGAGACCTCAAGCCTAGGAACCTTTGCCCTGCCTACCTCTCCTCTGCCCAGCTATAGGCTGTTAGCAACTTTTATTAACCAATCAGGGATAATTGGAGGGGGCAAGATTTACACAACAAAGTTGGTATACACGAGAATCTGCTCATCTTGGGGCAACCAGATCTTGGAATACAGAATTTAACATTTGAATGCATGGCAACAGACCAAACCCCAACACACTAGGTTTGTCCTTCTGGTGTGATGTCACCTCCTGACTCTAGGCACCACACACACTTGTTGCTGGCTTTGTGGATCTGGCAATGACAGTTCCATGGGCGTCTCTGACTGCCGCTGCTATACAAAGTGGGAACAAATAAAACGATGTTGCTGTCTGTGTCAGAAAAACTGTTCTAGCAGACAGCTGTTGCCAGAAGAGTGTGCCAATATATGCAACAACTTGCACACAAGTGTAGATCCTCAAAAACCCAGCTCATCAGAGCTGATGCGGATGTGATGGAACTCATGAAATCCACGTCCTCTGCGGAATAAATGAGAATTCAAGTAAAAATTCCTCAAGGAAAGAGCCAGGGTAGCAAGTTTTATGGAAGTTACTATAAAATATAGCAAGCAATAATGTCCATTTTAAGGAAACTTTTTTTTTCTGAAAATAGAGGTGAGTCCTTTGTGCCAGTTTGCGATTGAAGCTAATAAGACATGGAAGAGCTTACAAGAACATACCTGGCAAGGCCCTCATTAACTACAATCACAAAGTCCCCCAAAACATGAATAGGCCTGCAATGTAAAACTATCAGATCCTCACCCAGGGGGTTTTCTCAGTGAATTCAGATTCCCCATATTTGTGAAAAAATAACCCGGCAAAACCATTTGATCATCTGCTTAATGCAGAAAAACATTCAACAAAAAGTCAACATCCATTCAAAGTAGAGATCTGAGAAATCGAGCATAGATGAATGGGGAGGGGGGAATTTTTCCTTAAATCAGAAGAGGTGATCTCCAAAACCATATGGTTATAAAAGTGGAGCTTTCCCTCGGGTCTAGAAGAAGGCCACGCTTAAGAGGACCAGTACCAGTCAGCACAAGACACCCCAAGACCAAGTTCTCATCACAAAGGAGCTCTATTTGCCCCAGAGGGACAACAGGCAGGGAGTAAGAGCTAAAGACAGGAGATAGAGATGAGGGAGAGGGGGAGGGGAACAAGGGGGGGGAGAAGGGGTCAAGGAAGAAGGGATATTTTCCCCGTAAGGACAAAGGACTTCTCTGGGTAGAGAGGAGATGGTTAATAAAGAAAATGGGGGAGACCCTCGTGTCAGGATGAGGTGTTTAATTTTAATTGGGCATATTAATTAGGTGAGCCAAAGGGGATTTTTGATTACTGGGCTCCAATACTTAGATAGCTGGACCTGGGTAATCAGCCTCGGGAGGAGGAAGTGGCCATATAAGGCACTAGACCTTGGTGACCAGCTTTAGTAATGTAAGGTTTTTAGCAAGGCAGAGGGAATCGGGGAGAAGGGCAAAGCCTGTCAGAGCCATGTTTGCCATGCTCAGGCTGGCCAGAGTCTCTTAATGGTATATGCTACCCCTGCCCCATTGTATTTGACAGTGTGCCAAAGGTCATCGTGCTTAATAAGCTGAGGGAAATGAAGAACCAAAGGGATCAAAGCATCAGTGTTTATTCTCAAGTGACATGACATTCCATGTGTGGGTCACCCAGGAATCAGCAATCCAATGGATGAATCGAATGAAGTCAATGAGGACACACTGTGAAATAAAACTGAACTGTTTTCTATGGGCTGGAGACAAGGAAGATAAAAACTAAACCTCTTGTGTTGGGTGTCAATAAAGCAGCAGCCATTAACAACAGCTGCAGGTTGTCCCTGAGAACACCAAAGTCCTGAGAATAGAAATTAAGGAATAGTTGTCACGATAAACATGTGGTTTAGATGAAACTGAAGTGCTGCAGTTTTGTGTGACAGAGATGCACTCTCGATGCATTGTGGGAGAGGCGGTCGGGTCTGACCAGGGGCAGCTTGCCTGGCCTGGTGTGTGGGTCAATTCACTTTAATGGATATTAACTAGATTCATTTGTGGGAGCCCAGAGAACTGCCCCAGCCTGCATAGATCGTTCATTTGAAACAGCAAAGGACAGTGGATTGGAAAAACGGGAACAATGACTTTTAATTAGCATTTTAGAAGCTGGGGTGCTTATGAACTGATTATTGCACTGTAGCCCAAATGGCCTGGATAAAGGACAGATGGTCTCACACCCAGAGTAGTCAAAGCCCCGCAACATGTAGAGACTGGGCCATGTGCCGAGTCGAGTGGCTGTTCTGAAATCTATTTTCTCTATTGTATTTTCTTCCTACATGGCAGAAGGATGCCAACCTACTGCCATGGGTTGTCTGATTTCAGCAGATTCTGTTATTTGGTTAGGGAGTATTCGGACCTTGCATAAGCTTTGAGGACGATGAAACACTAAATTACTATTGTGGTACTAGCAGAGAGTGGAAAGCAAGCTGGGGCTGGCAGAAAGGATGCCAACATACACGCTCACATCGTGAGCATCGCCCTTGACGCTCTTGATGCTGCTGCTGTGGCTGGCTGTCCACCAGGAAGAGCCCCTTGTCTGCATTTCGAAGAGCTGCTTTCATCCCTGGGAATATGGACCTCTCCTGCCCAAGAGAACCCCTGAGGGAAGGCCACGCGTGGGGTATGAACAGAAGCGGGCTACTGATGACTTGTCAAAGGAAATTCATTGGTCCTTCAGCTTCTTGGGGTCCTGTGGTGATGAGCACAAGGATTCTGGGAATATCTGCTGCTCCTGCTTCGCAAACAGCTCTCAGCTGAAGCCCGCGGCCGCCACCCAGTGGTAGACGCTGGAATTTGGGACAAAAAAAATGTGCTGTAGAGATGGGGCCTGTGGTCACAATATCCAGAGTGCTATCGACCTAGACACCGCCTCAAGTTCTAGTCGACATAAAATAATCTGGGAATATGAAATACCTACAACGGCTGGGTAAGTTTCTAAGATCAATGCCCAGAGAGTTCTGGAACAAACGGGAATGGCTACCAGGATAGTGGACCTGTGCTTTTCTTCCGTGGCCAAGTAAAGGTACCCGAGGGACTGACAATCCTGCCCCATGTGGGCAGTGTCCAGGAAGCAGCTCTCAAAAGGTTCTCCCTGCACCCAGTGGATGAGACTGCAGATGGAAGAAGGATGTCTCTAGAGACTGATGAGCAGCAATGGAGGGCAGGGGTAGTCAAGGTGATAAGCAAGAGCCCCATGTGGAGTCTGTACTGGCTCCGGCAGTGGCCAAGGATCAAGCTGTGTGGCCAGTGGGAATCTGGTCTGGTGAAGGAGGATGCCCACGTGGGAGTAAGATCCTGCTGAGGGTGAATATGGTTGCTCCCACCATAACTCATGATGAGGCCTCAAGCCTCAGGTGGAGTGGGAGATAAGGGCTGTGTGGGCAGTACTGAGAGCACGGGGTGGAGTCCTACCGACAGGCTGATGCTGGTGGGCCTGAGTTCTTCCTATAGGACTGGATTGGTTGGTTGGTTGGTTGGATGGTTGGTTGGTTGGTTGGTTGATTTGAGAGTAGGTGCTAGGGTGTCAGAAAGCTGAGTCTGTCTCCCCACACACTTGCACACTCGTTCCACACGCCTGCCCTTAATCTCACATGTACTTCTGCCGGGGGATACACTTGCCCACTCTGGCACAGGTGAGGCCGGTGATCTTTTTAACTTCTCGGACTGATGTGATATTCCTTTAAGCAATCTCTTTTCTTTATACATTCCACAGCTCCGGGTGTTTTGTCGCAGCACCTGAAAATGGGCTGAGACATGATTTGTAGGCATCGCTGGAAATGTGGCAAATGCTACTTCCCAGCGAAGGTGGTAAATGCAGATTCATGGCTGCTCAAGGTACTGAGGATAAATGACAGGTGAGCGGCCAGCCCTGAACAAGACATTGAAAGCACTCCCTCCTTCCATGACTCAGGAAGCATTGCTGAAAAAAAGGACAGAAGAATGCAAGAGCTGGAAGATAAGGACAAGGACAGTGAGTGAGGAGCCATCTTCTGGGCAAGACTGAGCCATCAGAACCATGAACTCAGGGGAGCTGGGGATACCTGCACTGGATCTGCATGTTAGTGGATCTGTCAAGAGACAGGCATGGGCGGAGGAGGGGCCGGGGGCTCCGCCCATTACTGGTGAACTATTAGCTCCTTGTGGATTCAGAGAGAGAGAGAGAGAGAGAGAGAGAGAGAGAGAGAGAGTCAGTCAGTGGCTTCAGTTATTAACACATTGGTGACACCACCAGGCTCCATTGAATAGGTACAATCCAGCGCTTACACAGATGGTCTGTGTTAGACCAGATGGGTCAAAAAATAAAACTTAAAGCCATGCATCTGGGGAAGGGTCTGATGAGGAGGTGAGCTGACAGGCTGGGGGAAAGAGAAGAAAGAGTGTGTGTGGCGGGGGAAGCAACCAGAATAGATTATATGCATTGTGAAATTGTCAATAAACCAAATTAATTAATAAAAATAATTTCTATCATAACTTAATAGAACATCTAAAGGAGGCAAACAGTGCAGGAGACCATGAACACAGCAAAAGTCTCTCCACTACTGGCAAAGAACACCTTCCTGCCAGGTGACCACATGAACCACTCCCCCCTCCCAGGCAATGGCAAGAGCTTGTCTCCGTAATTCTGTACCTAGGACTATCTGGAGTATGAAGGGGTTGTTATAGCCTTGATTATTTTAGAGATTTGGTTTGGTCTGTGTTGCCCAGGAGCTGGGTGGGAAAGGACCATCCAACCCTGAGTTCACAGGCTCTGACAGGGACAGATGCAAAGTGCCTTTGGCTCTTCCTGGAAACCTAAGAAGATGCCCAAATGGGAAATGAGCATGTAGGAGCATAAGACCCACCCACATCATCCTGTGTCCAGACAGCTCACTTGTGGGTACAGCTGGCTCAGCAAATAACACATCGTGGGACATCAGGCTATTTCCAGCTTTGAGGGATTGTGAAAGGAACAGCCATATAGACGGAGTATCTGGCGTTGTACATGAATATATGTCTAGTTTTACAATGCAGTAAGAAACTGCCAGACTTCCTTTGCAGAGCAGCTAGGCCGTCTTGCTCACACCAGCAGTGTGGGAGAGTCAGCACCCACCACCATCCATAGCTGTCTGGTGTTCTAATTTAGCCTCTCTGAGAAGCTAGAAAGCTTACTTGGTAGTGTTCGATTTGCGACACCTACTGGCTGATGGGAGTTTATGACTTTGTGGAAGGGTTGGTTGGCCCATCAGCTCACTTCTAAACTGGGCCGAGCCTTATTCTCTCTGATGGCCTTGCTGAAGACATAGATAGGTCGAGCATTTGTTTACACCACGGGGCTCACTCTCCTGCATGGGTTCAGTGGCTTCCATCACTTTGCCCACCTGGCAAGTCTGTTTGCCTTAGACTTAAGCCGTGATATCTGGGCTGGTTCTTCAGGAGAAAGATGTCTCTGTCTACATCAATAGTTCAGTTTTCCCTTTTCACTCATGAATGATGGCATTCATAAACTGTAGGACTGAGTAGGGCCCTACCTCAGCCTCAACTTCTAGACCTTCTTCTGACTAGACCTGGTCATAACTGTCCACAGAGTCATGTCCCTCCCTGCCTTGAAGAGTGAAGGTCAGGACAAGACCATGTGGCCAGAGAATGAGTGAATGGAGATGAAGCTCTGCTAGGGGCCTGAAGGCTTGGACAGGGCACTGGGGACAAACAGCAATGACACTAAAAGGCCCGAGTTCCTTGCTAGCCCATGCCATCCAGCGCAGGAGACCAGGGCTAATTGGCGGTGTGGGGCAGATACACTTTACTGTGGGGTAATTGGGCCCTGGAGTCCCACGTCCTCGCACATGGGGAAGGGAGCTTCCCTTCTTCCTCAGTGCCTCCTTTAAACCAGCTGTGGCTCAAGCGGGCCAGCTGCTCTGAAGATTCGTCAGGCTGCAGCAGAAGCCAGAGGTGGTTTCAGCAGACTGAGGACAGACACACAGACTCCGGCAGATCTCCAAGGTAGGGATCACTGTTCTTGGAGCTGATTGCACCGTAGAAAGCTCCATGCCCATAGCATCCTGCCTCCTGTTGCTATCTGCATGCATTCTCCAGCCTCCTCCCACCCTCTGCGTTAACATCCTCTCCGAGTACTTACTAGTCTCATTTTTCTTTTTTCTCTCTCTTTTTTTTTTTTTTTTTTTTTTTTGCCCAACTCCATGCACATGCCCCTCAGGAGATGTCCCCCTGACCCTGACTCTAGAAAAATGAGTGAATGAGCCTCGGGAAGGCTGACATCTGCCCTGCTCCACTTGTTCCTCACAGAAAGGTGGCCTATTTCCCTGAATATAGCCGCTCCCTCTCTGCCTGTGGTCAGCTGGAGGGATTCAGGCAGGGACACCAGAAAACCCATTCTCCCAGTATCCTTTGCCAATAAACCAACCCGGTGTAGTGCCAGAGCAGGCAGGACTGTGAGCCAGCTACTATTTCCAGAGCCTGCCTTCACTGTAGCCACAGGGTGTTGATGGATCAGAACCAAGAACCTAGCCTCCAGGAGGACTATCCCTTTCTGCCTCCCACCTGCTCACTCTCACCTTTGGTGCCCTGCTTTTTCTTGCTCCCTCTCTTGCCCATTTAAACTTCTATTGCCCCATTTTGGTGAATCCAGAAAGAACCACAAGTCTTCCTTGCAGTCTGGAAGTCTGAAGACCACAAGCACAGAACTCAAAGGAATGCAGCAAACAGCTTCCCTCCAGCATTTCCCATCAGAAGTGGGACTGCCCTCTTTCCTGACGTCCTCGTGGGCTCCTGCCTGGACTCCTTGGGTAGCTAGGCACACTCCTGACTGTAACAAAGACCCAGAACAGTCCTACCTCCAATCTACCCCAGGCTCTAGCCCTAAGCAAAGTCCAAACATCCTTCCTAGTCAAGCTCTAGAGATAACCGCTCGCTCCTCCGGAGTTGGCCTGGACTCTAGGCAGGGCTGGAGAGCCTGGGGACAGACAGGACGGAGGATAACCATGTTTCCAGGGTCCCTCACTTCCAAGGCCCTACTGTGGCCATGGTCTCACCTGCCTGCTCCTGTTCATGGCCACTCAGACTGCAGAGCCGCTTCTCTTGAGAACCTCCACACTTGCCAAAAGTCTTGCCAGGAAATGGAGAAACAGGGCTCATGCCCTGTGCACTCGGCGGTGCTATTGTGAGCCCCATAAAGCTGAGCAACCAGGCCTCCATGTCCAAGGTGACAGAAGCACAGAGCTGAACTGAGAAGTGGTAGATAGTCTCTAGATTTCCAGTTATCCTCTCCTAACGGGACTCTGTTCTGTGTGAAAATGTGTTCCCATCCCCACACTTTCCCATTCTGTTTGCTCCTGGTCACTAGCCAGACAGCCCCATCCCAGTCCTGTGACCCTGAACTCCCAGCAGGGAGACTCCGCTTGGCCTGGCTGGAACCTCACATCTCTAACTATCCCCGTCAGCATTCCCTAGGGACACCGCCCTGCCGTATTTCTAGTCTTCCCCTTGGCCCATCTAATCCACATCTGTTGCTAATGATTCATTGACTAGGGTCACCCTTGACTCTCGGGGTCGGGGACAAGAAAATATGTCAGGCACTGTCCTTAGCCTGAGTTCTACTACCTCCTCCCAGAGGAATCAGAAGCTCCATATTTGCACCCTTCCTCTGCTGGGCCTCGCTACACTGATCATTTAGAATGTGGATCAGCCCAGCCACCAGCCATCAGAGTGACAGCCGATCCATCAGCCTCAAGTGTCCTTCAAATTCTCTTCTCCTCTAGTCCACACAGTCCCTCCAACTAATCCTGACCAACGTCATAGCCTTCAGCTATGCAGTAGGTAGTCTCCACCTTCTCCTTCCCAGGGAGCCATGTGGCAGGTCCTTGCCTCTTGGAAACTTTTCCCAAGTGTCACTTCTTGCTGCTGTCCCTACCCAGCTGTGCCCAGTCCCACCGACCAACTAGGAGCTGTCCATCTCGACTTGCTTTCTACTTTACTAAAATTCACAGTTCATGAAGGTGGTTGAGTTGGGGGCTAGTGTTTTCTCCTGATTGATCCAGTTGCTTGGAATGACTGCTATATAGCGGGCACTCAGTGAAACTGGATGGGCCATTAACTGGGGACAGTCCCCACCCCAGTCTTGCCATCTGACCTCTGCTTTCTGGGGAGTCCTACATATCACTCTTCATTCCTAGCACTTTTCATGGTGACTATGGGCACCAAACCCAGCATGTCCCTGATCTCTAGGTCCTTTACCACAAGTACACTTCCCAGTGCCCAAAGCCCCAAGAAGGCAAAAAGCCATCTTTGTGGTCTCCAGAACAGTCTTCATTTTCATCAAGGAACATCCTAATCAGCAGGGACATTCAAAAAGATTTTTTTTTTTTGAGACAGGATCTCACTGTGAAGTCTATACTAGCCTCAGGCTCATGGTAATCCTCCTTCCTCAGCGTCAAGAAGACAATTTTTAGCATCTATTTAGAAATCCCTCAGTTATAACAGAGTTGCAGATTTTCTACTTCATGTCCTCTGAAAATTGGGACAATTTGTCTATGTCTTTATCCCCTTTGGTAGCAGGTGGCACAAGGGAGTATTGGTATACAGTGGCCATCATGAAGAGCCCAGTTGATGTGCCTCACCGTGGTGGGATGAAGGTGGCTCTGAAGGCTGTGGGTTGCTTTGATCACATGAGGACCAACTTCCCTGAGATGGCAGATGTGTTTCAGTGCTAGCTTCTGACAGCTCCCTCTCTGGCCCTGACCTTGGAAATGAACTGTACTCCTGTGTGGCTGGCTATTGTTCTGACCAACCTCAAGGCTACTTTCTCAGATCTCCTCAAGTTCTGAAAGTGAAGTAAAACATGAGGCCACTGCAAGGGCTTTTCCTCCACAGCCCCTGACAGTAACTCTGTCAGTAGGCTCTGAGAGAGTAACTCTGGACACAGGCTTTCTTTCCATCTTCATCCCCAAGTCTGCATGTGGAGTTTCTAGCTGAGTCTTTCGGGGTGTGTGTGTGTGTGTGTGTGTGTGTGTGTGTGTGTGTGTGTGTGTGTGTGTGTGTGTGTGTGTGTGTAGATATGTGTAGCCAACGCTGCACTGGGGTCAGAAGTCCCATTGGCTGGGTGACCCTGTTCTATTTGCATTTTTCTTCACAGCTGGTATTTTTCTTAATCTGGTCCTTGTTCTGTCACCTGGTGCATTTTCTTGTTCCCTTTATTTCTGTTCATCTTTGTTGTCCTTGTGATACTTAAAGGATCCATGTCGTGTTAAACAGTTACCTTGAAAAGATTTGAGAATGTGCTAGTTACAAACTTTAAGAATAATAGTCTTCTGGCTTTCTCCATTGAAATGAGGCCAAACATATATATAGTTTGCTTATTACAATCTCAGCCCTATCCAAGGTTCCCTCAAGTATTAAAACATGGTTTGTCATTTTCCTGAAGAAGTAATATCTTGCATTGTGTGTCTTTTCCATTAGCAAGGACTGATGTGCGCTGCTTTGTCAATGTGCCAACAGCTCCTGCAGGGCTGAGGGGTGTTTTAAAAAGTTCATTCCTATCACATAGCCCTCTCCTGTGGAAACTGCCTATTGTATTCTGGATTCTCAATGCTTGGGACTGGAGACTAAATCCAGCCCATTTCATCTTCCATTTTATAACACATTTCATTCTGTCTGGATGCTTTAGGAGTCTTCTGCCTTGATGTTGCATTTGTGTGTGTGTGTGTATGTGTGTGTGTGTGTGCTGTTTGTCATTTGAAACCTTCACTGTGCATCTGAGGAGAGTAAAGGTTTGTTGTGGCTCACACTTGCAAACATTTATTTACATTCAAACCATGAAGTCCTTTGAAGGTCCTTCTGTCAAAGGGCTCATCATAGCCTGGGGAGCTACCAGGGGATGGTAAAATCTTGGGGGTTGACTCTAGAAAGGACTTAGGTCATTGGACAAGTGCTCCTGAAGAGGATGCTGGGTCCCCTAGTACTTTCCCCATGATCCCTAGTGTCATGGGGTGGACAGCCTTCACCACACACTCTCACCATGGTGTGCTTAGAGAGACTGAGAGCAACAAGGTTAATGTCAAAAAACAAAACAAACCTGGTCTACAGAGTGAGTTCCAGGACAGCCAGGGTTACATAGAGAAACCCTGTCTCGAAAAAACAAAAAACAAAAAACAAAAAAAAACAAAACAAAAAACAAAACAAACAAACAAACAAAAAAACCCTTTGAAACCATGAGCCAAAACCAAACTTTCCATTCTTCAGTGGACTCCCTCTGGTATATCCTAGTTACAGTAATCAGATGTGACTGACAGGCCCACTCTTTCTGGATGGCTGGAAAATATTCTATAGTATTAAGCAGCAAACATAGCCAGACCCAGTCCAAAGGAACATTGGATGACTTCTTAATTTCAAATATTTGCTTTAGCTGAATAGAACAGCCTTCTCTCTATAGCCCAGCATTTCCTTCCCTGCCTTTCCTTTTCAGCACTACTTTGCTCATCCTGTGACCTTTGCTTCTATAGTCTATGAGAGTAGTTCTAAACAGTACCAGCCATTGCAGCTTCCCACCTTAACAGTCTAGCCAGCACCCACATGGGGCCACTTTTTCTGTTCTTAGTATCTCATGAAGAGAGCAGCAGCCCTGGTGTTTTGTGTCCTGGCCTCAGGTAAATCCACAGACTGAAAGTGGAGACAAGACTCATTCCCAATTGCACTGAGGCATGAGGAGATGCTCTTCATCTTGTTGAGTCGAGAACTATTCTAGACTTCCTCTACTCTGCTGCCTTCAGACACCAGAGTTCTAGCTTTCCCTGACCCAGAATAGTGCTGAAATTCTTTCATTGTTGATGTCTCATGAGGTCTATAGAGACAGGAGTGGGGCCACCATCCTGTGCCTGAAAACAGTTCCAAGGGAATGCCTGATTACAGGGTCTCCATAACCTAAACAGACCACCCCAGAAACCCTGATTACTTCATATCTATTAAAAAATACCTTCTCTGAAACCAAACAAAGGTCTAGCCTCTGCTAATGTGGAAGGAATTGGTTAGAACCAAAACAGTACCCCAGGTGACCTAGCAATCATGAGACACTTGCCTAGAGAGTAAGCACAAGGAGCCCACCACTCTCTCATGTTCACAGATTTGCTGCACGGTTCCAGGGTGCAAATCACAGTCTTTCCATCCCTGTGGATAGAGAGGGATATGGACAGTCTATTTCCAAGCCCAGCATCAGAGCCACAACATCTGGTACCAATTACTAACTACACTTACAGGTTTTTTCCTTTCCCTGGCATTTCCATTTCTGCAGGCTTGGCTGCCTGTTCTTCCTGCCAGCTACCCTTCTCCTGGCCCAATGACTTGTTGATTCTTTCAGGTACAGAAGCATGAAGGGAGAGAACATCACCAAGGTCAGCATGTTCATCCTGCTGGGCTTTCCTACAGCCCCCAGGCTGCAGTACCTGCTCTTCCTCCTCTTCCTGCTCATCTACCTCTTTGTGCTGGTGGAGAACCTGGCCATCATCCTCACTGTCTGGAGCAGCGCCTCCCTCCACAGACCCATGTACTACTTCCTAGGCATCATGTCCACCTTGGAGATCTGGTATGTTTGCGACATCATCCCCAAGATGCTGGATGGCTTCCTCCTGCAGAGGAAACGCATCTCTTTCACTGGTTGCATGACTCAGCTCTACTTCTTCATCTCCCTTGTGTGTACAGAGTGTGTACTCCTGGCTTCCATGGCCTATGACCGCTATGTGGCCATCTGCCATCCCCTGCGGTACCAAGTCATCATGACCACAGGGCTGTGTGTCCAGCTCGTGGCCTTCTCTTTTGCTAGTGGCTTCACCATCTCTGTGATCAAGGTCTACTTTATCTCCAGCGCCACCTTCTGTGGCTCCAATGTCTTGAACCACTTCTTCTGTGACATCTCCCCCATCCTCAAGCTGGCCTGCACTGACTTCTCTACTGCAGAGCTGGTGGACTTCATCCTGGCCTTCATCATCCTGGTCTTCCCACTCTTGGCCACCATTCTCTCCTATGGCCACATCACCCTGGCTGTGCTTCGTATCCCTTCAGCCACCGGCCGGTGGAGAGCCTTCTCCACCTGTGCCTCCCACCTCACTGTGGTCACCATCTTCTACACAGCCTTGCTTTTCATGTATGTGAGGCCCCAGGCCATTGATACCCGGAGTTCGAACAAGCTTATCTCTGTTCTGTATACAGTTCTCACACCCATCTTGAACCCCTTGATCTACTGCCTGAGGAACAAAGAATTTAAAGATGCCTTAAGAAAGGCTTTGGGCTTGAGTCACGCTCCACTGTAGGAGGGAGCGCACCTTCTGCTTCCAGAGCATTTCCTCAGCATGCCTCCTTGGTGCAGAGGCTAATGGGAACCCTTGCCATTGCCTTCATGCTGATGGCAGTTAGAGTGTTGCCTTTTTTCTTTGTGGAGTGGGCATGATGGGCACTGTTTGTGTACTGATGTCATCCAGTTCCCTTGTAGCTGTGAGCAGGGTAGGACTTGGTAAGATTGAATGCATTTTCTACCCCTTTAAAATTATCGTGCACATTTCAGAAAAGAGTTAGCTCTGCTGGGCCAGACAGGTCAGGTCTGCAGTATCAGTAGGTCTCAGTATGTGGAAGTGTGAAAATACTGAAACATGGCAAAACAGGCTCCAGGGGTCCTCAACTCACAGTGTACCTGGGAACTGCGAGCGTCCATAGACTTGTTCTAACTAGTAGGGCATGCTCGGTAACGATTCAGGAAAACAGCTTTAGCGCTTTTTTCTCGTAAGATATCCCTCACCATAGCCCTTCTGCTGCTGAGAAAATAAAGCCCACCTACTGCTTGAGTTGATCTCAGTTGACAGTCAAGTGGGGACTAGGTATGTCTTCTTGGGACTGTTGCTTCCTTAAATGTCACCACAGAGCCCAGTGTCCCTTAACCAACAAGGAGTCAAGCTGGGAGTGCTGGCTTGTGGCATATGAAGTAGACGCATGTGCAGAAGGTTCCTGGGACCAGAAGATAGAGAATGCACAGGAGGTGTTTGAAGAGAACCTGGGTGGTGTGGCTCCTACATTTCAGAACAGGAGAGGTTTGTGTTGAAGGGTAGAGAAGAGGCAAGGAGGCCGCAGCAAGGCTCGGAGGCAGGATGGAGCTGAAATGGTGCAGATCACAGAGTTGCTGAGAGAGTTTAGAGTTTGGTGTTTTGCAAATGAGGGAGATGCTGGGGGCAGAGCCCCCTGCATGCACAAGTCTGGCCACTAAAGCTTAAAATTCCTGCCTAGGCCTACAAATAGCTGCTTAAGAGATGAACAGAGACTCTCTGGGAGGAGGAGAGACTGTGCAGGGGTTGTTGGGCTTTTCTAGAAGGGATGAGTAGCCCTGGGATGAGGTGGTGAACACGCAGTGTTCGGTGGGATGAGGTGGCTAGGATTCAAGGGAGGATTTGGGGTTAAGGTGGATAAAGCACATTGGTGCGCTGGACTGAATAAAAAGGAAGAGACCAAGTGAACATGGCCCAACCTCTCTCCCTCCCTCCTTCTTGACTGTGGGTAAAACGAGACCAGCTGACTCCTGCTCCCACTGCCATAGCCACTTCACACCTGCCTTAACACACCTTCTCCTCCATGGTGGACCTCACCCTCTAACTGAGAGCCAAAACCCCACTCATTTCCTTACATCACCTTTGCCTGGTATTTTGTTTCAGCAAAGAGAAGAGTAGTGACCATAGCAATATCTGTGGACAGAAAATGGAAGTGAGGTTGGAACAATGGGCTGCCTATGATTGGCTGCCTGTGACTGGCTGGAGCTGAGCTATGTTTCTGTTAAAATGGTATCTGCTAAATATTTGTCCCTTTTTGTTGTTATCTTGTGTACTGGCTGGTTTTGTGTCAACTTGACACAAGCTGGAGTTATCGCAGAGAAAGGAGTTTTAGTTGAGAAAATGCCTCCATGAGATCCAGTGGTAAGGCATTTTCTCAATTAGTGATCAAGGGGGGAGGGCCCCTTGTGGGTGGTACCATCTGTGGGCTGGTAGTCTTGGGCTCTATAAGAAAGCCTGCTGAGCAAGCCAGGAGAAGCAAGCAAGCCTGTAAGGAACATGCCTCCATGGCCTCTGCATCAGCTCCTGCTTCCTGATCTGCTTGAGTTCCAGTCCTGACTTCCTTTGGTGGTGAACAGCAATTGGAAGTGTAAGCTGAATAAACCCTTTCTTTCCCAAGTTGCTTCTTGGTCGTGATGTTTGTGCAGGAATAGAAACCCTGACTAAGACATCTTAGTAACAAAATTCATGCTAACCTGGAGATTCATTAGAAAAAAACACAAAGATTAAAAATCATTGGGGATCCCAGCGTACCTCCTACTACTTAGGATGGCTACAAACCAACCATTAGTTGCTCTGTAAACACTCCATATTACATTCTCGAGAGACTTACTTATTGAATTTGGTGTTAGTGTCTACAGAAGCAATGAGATCAGTTACTTTTTGGTTTTGGCTTTATGTTTGGTTAGTTGGGTTTTGTCTGTCTATTTATAGCCCAGGTATGTCTCAAACTTGATATACCACCAAGAATGACTTTGAACCCCTGATCCTCCTGCCTCTACATTTCAAGTGCCAGGAGTGTAGGTATGCACCACAACACCTAGTTTCTTATCTAGCCTTTAAGTCAAGCTTTCCATAATGGCAAAGTCGGGGTATAAATACGAGCAATAAATTTGTTTGATGGCAGACACAAGAGCGAACAAAAAATAAAAGGACACGCAATGCAAATCTGCATTGTCTGTTTCTGTGGCAGACACATGGTATCCCTGTCACTCAGGAGTAGCTTCCACCTGTCTGATACCTGGAAGGTCTGGCTCACACAGAGTCAAGATTTTCCAGTTTCCAGGCTGGTGTCAAACTACAAACTTCCAGGCCTCTACTACTTCCAATATCTCAGTAGATCTTTTCTCATTGTGGTGGCCTTTTCAAATTAACAGTTGGTACTAATTTCAGTTATCGATCATATGAGCCACTGATCATGTAGAGGTTTTAGAGAAAGATGATGGGCAGAAGTGAGACTGTGTAAAAAACAAAATTAGGCCTAAGTCAGCAGGAAGGCAGAGGGAGGGAGTGAATTCTGGCACAGAAACCCGGCACGAACGCTTAGGGCTTGGAATGGTTGGCTTCATGGAGTGTTTCAGCAGAGATCACTTACATTGGTTCACCCAGAAGTCTGGGAAACTTACGTGTTATCCTTATGTAGCAGTATGACATCAAAAGGCCATGCTTAGTGAAAAGGACAGCATGGATTTAATCTGGTGATTTCATCACATAGGTAATAACTTACAGACCCCAGGTCTTCCATGTGTGAACTCTAGGTGTACAATGAGTCTTTCCCAAGCATCATTCAGACAGGTTCCCAACTGGAAATGCTCCTGATGTCTCCAGTAAACTTAGAAAGTCAAGCATCAACAACATCTACGCCATCAGAGACATCTTCCCAATCTTCTCCTGGGGTTGCAGGATGAGAACCCCAAGAGGCACTTGCCTTCCAGGAAAGCTGTCTGACTGCTAGCCCACAGCCAAAATAACTATTTTGATTTTTTTCTGCTAGAGCAGAAACCCTAGGTAAAGTCATCCATGACTGTAAGGAGGGAGAGGAGAGAAGACTAAGACAGCAACAAGTAAGAGGGAACTCTTCCACCATCAAGCCAGGAAAGTCCTGCCTGTGCCCTTAGGAAAGCTGTCCATCTACTTCTAGGAGAAACTTGCCCATCTTTTCAGCATTGTCTTGGGGCTCCGGCAGATGTTCTGATCAGAAGACTGGGGCTGGGGTAGCAGCTTTGGAGTTATCGGTATGAACTACAGATCCAGGGTCTTGAAGTCTTAGGGAAGTTGGTGGCAGGGTTTGATACAGCTGCTGCCAGCTTGCCCTGAAACTGTCTTTCTCTGGTGCTATAATGAGAGCTAGGTTTCTCAGTTCTGAATAATGAAAGGTTTGGCTGTCTTTGTCATCAGTTGGCAGATCGCAGGCTTCCTTCTCCTGCTTAAAACCCACCTGGACATTAAAGCTTCCCAGCACTTAGCAGGGTGAGGGAGGTGTGTGGGCTTCCAGTGTTAGGGTTGCAGAGATTCGTGAACTGTTTTCACAGCGTCAGCATGTGCTTTCCAGTGGGAGTGGATCTTATTGTCTTTAATGACTCTTACCATCACAGTTCAGTTGACTCAGTTAACTTGCCAATTTCAGAATTAAAATGACTTTTCAGAAAATTGGTGGTGTAGGTGGGGAAAAGGCAAGAATACTGTGTTTGTCTATGAAACCCAATTGCTGTGGAAATCTTCCAATGGGATGGGTGCTCCTACCAGTCACTGGAGATTCCTCCACAGATGTTTCATAGAGAAAATAGATTTTCCGATAAATTCTTGGACATGGTCATATTGGCTTTCTTATGTGCAAATGTCTTTCCAACTAGAAATTACACAGTCTTCTGGTCCACCAAGGGTGTCATAGCTTATATCTGTTAGTGGGCAGACAAAGCCCACATGAAACACCGATGTCTTCCCGGAATGACGGGTCTCACAAACCTAACGTTGCTTAGGAGCTATGCTGGTACACTGGGAGCAATCACCTCACAGTTGTCTTGGAACCTGGATGACGTCTCCATCCCCAAGCTTCACAGAGTTGGACCTTTAACAAGAAAGCATGGAGAGCTCAGGAATGGCCAACCACTGAGCCCTCTGTGAGGCTGTGCTTACACATCCCTTCAGATGCCAACTTTGTTTTTTATCAAATCAGCAGCATGAGTGCTGCTTATTAAGTAGACAAGGTGGTTCATTCCGAGAAGGTTTGGACCAGAGTGTGGGAAGCACCGGGGTTACTTCTTATCAATGTTGGCACCGGCAGATGCAGCACACAACCTGCCTTGATGTTGACTGGTACATGTGAGCTTCATCTTAATGGTGGCAACATGACACAGAGACAAAGAAATGGGGTTTGCCACTTGGGGCTGTTTTGATGACAGTCCCACTGTACCTGAGAAGTTCTTCAATTCTCTTATGGGTTCAAAGTGTGTCTACTCCACAACTGTAAATGTGTATGGACACACTTTGGCTGTTTTGTCCCAAACCATATGATGGATGTAGCACAGGAAGCTCTGGGCTGGGCTGGCTTGAATCCTGAAATACTTTCTCTTACTGTAAACTTACTTGGAACTTGAGTATTTGGTCTGCCCAACAGTCTCCTTCTGAGTCTTTATCACAGGATGTTCTAGGAATATGTGGCTGAGGACTGTCCAATACACTATCTCACAAAGCAACACCATGAGCCTCCACTTCTGATCCTACACTTGCTGAGCTGATGGCTTCCCCATCATCAGACAGAAGAGGCAGAGTCATGTAAGATGTCATCTTAGACCAAGGCTTCTTAGTCTCGTCCTCTTTAAAACTCCTTCCATTTAGGAAATTTTTACACAAAGCTGAATACACAGGTACACAAACCAACCATTTGTTGATATTCAGCATAAATAAAATGATTTTTAAACCAACCATTTGTTGATATTCAGCATAAATAAAATGATTTTTAGGACACTTCTTTTGTATGTATAAAATTTTGCCATTATTAAAGATGGGAGCAACTTTACCAACTTAAAAAATAAATGTATTTGTTTATTTTTACACCAAGAATAAAATCTTTGGGGGAGGGTAAAGGGACTTCCCGTCACAGAGAGATTCTCAGGGACTTGTAATTCAATTCTAAGGGAAGACTGAGATAGACCAGGACCACTCATAGTAGAGAAATCCCCGTTTTGAGACAGGCTTCCAGTAGCTGAGGCATGAGCAAGCCCTTGTCATATTCTGTATTTCTCCCCCAGCAATCTCTCCCCTCTCCATCTATTCCTTTACCTCCTACCCAGTGTCAGTCTAGAATGCCTGCTCAGTGCTGCTCAGATCCAGTCCTATCCAGTATGCTCTTCTTGTTTAATCCTTACTCTGTCCCTTTTCATCTTTCTCCCCCACCAAACCAGACTGGACCAGTTTACAGGGTCTCTGTGGCTCAGCCTCCTTAGAGATGAGACTGTTGTGCATTATCTGGTAGTATCTTGCTTATTTTATTTTATTTTATTTTATTTTATTTTATTTTATTTTATTTTATTTTATTTTATTTTTCAGTCTACCTGGTCTTTGGCTACTTTGTAGATTCTTCTTTCTTCCATCCTTCTCCATCCCTTTTCCTTTACCCTTTTAAACCCTAAATGTCCAACACTAGATAAGAGAGAAAAATGCTAGAGAGAAAAGGAAAGAGCTCCCTGAATAAAGCAGGGGTAAGAAAGGGGAGATATTATCTTTAGACTGCTTCCTGCTGATTAGGGTCATTGAGTTCCTTGGAGCACATTTTATCTTTGCTGTCTTATAAAATTTAGGTGTTTTTTAAATAACCCAGTTTCAGAATCCAAATTTCTAACTACATTCCCCCTTTCTGTGCTAAGCCATTAATTGTGCTGTGTTTATCAGAAAATTATAAAAACAGAAACATTTTCAGTAAAAGTGCTTTCCAGGTCAGTGGACAAGGTGTTCAGGAGATCTGTCCTGATCAATTCTAATCAAAGCACAGGGCATTTTGAGATCTGAGACCTCTAGCTATAGCTTGACCTATGATATTAGCATGGTACATTTAGAACTGATATCAGTGAAATTCCTTTTCCATAGGCACTGCTCACACCTTGAATGGTCTAATAACTTTTTTACATTCAATATTCATATTTTCAAAAACCAAGGTCTCTATCAACCCCTGTCTTGTGTCAGGGTCTGATATGACTTAGTTCACAGCTGAGACTAATCTTCGTTAAAAATAATCAGTGAAGAGTTCTCCAGAGCCTTGTATAACCTTTGTAAATGAGGTGGATTCATTTCTCCAGGCTCCTCAACTTTGTCCCAAGCTCTTAAAGCCACTAAGCGACATCGTTCTATAGTAGTATCACTAAATTGAATCTGTTCTTGTATCAGAGTACCATCCTTCACCCAGCAACTGATCTTTGACTATATTCATTCCTCTCACTCCATTTCACTGTTCAATATCCAAGGCTTCTCCCCCACCATGTTAACTATTGCAACTGTGGACCTGCCTCTAGTACAGCTGTTACCAATCCCTTCCAATCTTAGATAATAATTCTATTTTGAGTAGCCCAGTTATTTAGAATTTGTTTTACATAAGGTGAGTGCATCCCATATAAAATCATGGCCTCTTTTAAATGCTTTAAATCTATTATTTTTGTAGCATACTGTCCTATCTCATCAGAACCTTGTTCTACCTGGTTAGCAGGTGTATTCTGTGTGACTACTAAGAAAACTGATGGTGATTTTGTAACCCTGGGCCACCCCTCCTCCCACTCTGGTGGCTCGGTTGGTTCATGATTTATCTTTTCTCTTAAAATGGGCTGTTTAATCAGCTTTTTCAGGGTGACCTAACCACCCTCCAGCATAGTTTGTTTCCCTCTTTCTTCCTGTGGGAAACTCCTGCTCTCTTACTCAGTCATCAAGACTGAGTCTTTGGTCTCCCTTTTCCAGTGCTCCTCAACTCCCAAGCACTTCACTTCCTCCCACAGTTTTTCCAGTTGCACAGCCATTTTGTTTTCCCAGTGAACCTTTTGTTTTCCCATTTCAACCATTTTTTGTTTCTCAGGTCCCTCCATTTTCACTGGCAGTTTTTCCTACTGCTCAGCCATTCTTCCAACCTTCTTTTAAACAGAATATACAACAAAGAAAAAGGAAAAACATAGAATCACCTTTAGGAGCAAGGCAGAGGATGTCCTAGCAGTAGCAGCCACAATAAACTTTTTGCTGACCTCTTAAAAATCATCCCCTGCCATTTCTGATATGGCATTTGGAATCAAATTTCCAATTCTGCCTAGCTCTATGTCTGGGTACCACTTATAACTGGTCATTGGTTACTTTGTAGATTATTCTTTTTTCCACCCCTTTTCTTCCACCCTTTTAACCCCTTAGCACTCGATAAGAGATAAAATAACAGAGAGAGAGAGAGAGAGAGAGAGAGAGAGAGAGAGAGAGAGAGAGAGAGAAATAAGAGATAGCTGAATAAGTCAGGAATTGGAGACAGGGTAATGTTATCTTTTGACTATTTCCTGCTGATTAGGGATGTCAAGTTTCTTGAAGCAAGGTTGACATTTCTTCACCATTAGAATATCTAATTTGTTTTTGTTGTTATTTCTTCTTTCTGTGTGACTACTTAACAGTGATCAACAGCAACCTGCAGCTGGCAAAATCTTGACACTGCTAGAGCATGAGGCAAGTCATAGTTAGCTGCTATGAACAATCTGATGCAGCCCAATATCCCACACTCAGGATTAAAACAGAAACAAATCTTATAATATTTCTGTGGATTTTTTTTAAGAAACAAAAGCACATAATTCTCACTACATCTACAATTAGCCAAATTATCCTTCTCTCCAACTCCCCCTTTGTCCCTAGAGCTCCCCTTTCAATTAAGTCCCATTCTCTACTTTTGATTTGAAAAATAAAACTATCTGGAAAAGGGAAAACATTTGAAATGTAAATAAAGTATCAAAAAAGAAAGAAAAAAATACAAGTACTTATATGGTTGTATTCCAGCTCAAATTAAAATCTGTATGTCTGTGGGGGGAAAAAAAGAAAAAGAAAACTGAAATAGAAATTCAATAAATCTAATAAGCTAAATGGAAAGCCTCTCAAATGGAGTGAATTTCACAGAAGACAGACTATCAGGACTTAAAGACACAGTAGAGAAATTGAAACATTCAGACAAGTACAAAGACAAATAATAAAAATACATGAGTGAAAATGGCAATACTGTGGATTCTATGAAAATATATCTGTGGATTCTAGTCATAGAAAAAGGAGAATTTAATACTGAGGACATAGAAAATATTTTCAAAAAATCATGCCAGATAATTTCTTCAAAATGGGGAAAGAGATGCTAAACCAGGCACAAGAAGCATACTGGACACCAAATGGAAAAGAGAAAAACAAAGAGTCTGTGCTATATTATAGTTAAAACACTAAATGCATAAAAATAAGAAAGCTGCAAGAGAGAACCATAATGTCACACTTAAGAATAGACCCATAAAAATAACAGATGCTTAACCAACAGAAACTTTAACAGCCAGAAGGGTTGGAAGGATCTATTTCATATTTTCAGTGGTCACACCTTTTAACACGAGCTACTATACCCAGCAAAACTATCTGTCGCAGATGAAAGCTAAAGAAAAACTATCCATGATCACTAAGTCAGATATACAGAGGAATTTGGGAGTCCAAAGAGAATGAAAAGCATTCAAGAAGCTAAAGGAAAAGAATATACCATACTAGAAGAGTAATTAAGAAAACAATAATTTAGAAAGCACCAAACACTACATCAAAAATTAACACACATCAGTAATAACTGGATGAATGGTCTCATTCTCCAATCTATCAGACTGAATTAAAAAGTAAGGATATAGGGCTAGAGAAATGGCTCAGCCATTAAAGGGTAGGCTCACAACCGATTACATATACATATACATATACATATACATATACATATACATATACATATACATATACATATATATGTGAAGATCCATCTATTGCCTCAAGAATCACATCTCACTATCAAAGACAAACATCACCTTAATATGAAAGAATGGACAAAAGTATTTCAAGTAAAAGGAACTAAGAAACAAGTAGGCATTACTGTTTTAATATTTGACAAAATAGACTTCAAGCCAAAACTTATCAAAAGTGATAAAGAAGGTCACGCTATACCAGTTAAGAGCACAATTTATTAAGAAGACATTACAATTATAAATATATACACCCAAAATGAGTGCACTCAATTTCATAAAATTAATAGTATTGGATATAAAGTCACATATTAACCTCAACACGAGCCCCGCCCACCTCCCCGCGCCGTCTCCTCGGCCTGCGCCAGTGCCGCTCGTGGTCCGGGTCGTGCTCCTTCCGCTCAGTAGCCTGCTTGTGAGTGCTGCCCGGCAGGCTGCCATGGCAAACGTGGCTGACAAGAAGCCGTACGACATCCTGGGCATCCCTCCAGGCGCCAGCGAGAATGAGCTGAAAAAGGCAAACCGAAAGTTAGCCAAAGAATACCATCCTGATAAGAATCCAAATGCTAGAGATAAATTTAAAGAAATAAGTTTTGCATATGAAGTATTGTCAAATCCAGAGAAGCGGGGAGCTCTATGACAGATATGGAGAACAAGGTCTATGGGAAGGCAGCAGCGGAGGTGGTGGCATGGATGATATTTTCTCACATATTTTTGGTGGAGGATTGTTTGACTTCATGGGCAATCAGAGAAGAAGTCGAAATGGCAGAAGAAGAGGCGAGGACATGATGCATCCACTGAAAGTATCTTTAGAAGACCTGTATAATGGCAAGACAGCCAAATACAACTTAGCAAGAATGTGCTCTGTAGTGCATGTAGTGGCCAAGGTGGAAAGTCTGGCGCTGTTCAGAAATGCAGTGCTTGTTGGGGTCGAGGCGTGCACATTATGATCAGACAGCTGGCTCCAGGAATGGTGCAGCAGATGCAGTCTGTGTGCTCCGACTGCAATGGAGAAGGAGAAGGGGAGGTCATCAATGAAAAAGGCCGCTGTAAAAAATGTGAAGGGAAGAAGGTGATTAAAGAAGTCAAGATTCTGGAAGTCCACGTAGTCAAAGGCATGAAACATGGACAGAGACTTACGTTCACTGGGGAGGCAGACCAGACTCCAGGAGTGGAACCTGGAGATATTGTTCTTTTGCTACAGGAAAAAGAACATGAGGTGTTCCAGAGAGATGGGAATGATTTGCATATGACATATAAGATAGGACTTGTTGAAGCTTTATGTGGATTTCAGTTCACATTTAAACATCTTGATGCTCGTCAGATTGTGGTGAAATACCCCCCCGGCAAAGTCATTGAACCAGGGTGTGTTCGTGTTGTTGGAGGTGAAGGAATGCCACAGTATCGCAATCCCTTTGAAAAGGGTGATCTTTACATAAAGTTTGATGTACAGTTTCCTGAGAACAACTGGATCAACCCAGACAAACTTTCCGAATTAGAAGATCTCCTGCCATCTAGACCAGAAGTTCCTAATGTGATTGGAGAGACAGAAGAAGTGGAGCTTCAGGAATTTGATAGCACTCAAGGCTCTGGAAGTGGTCAGAGGCGTGAAGCCTATAATGATAGCTCTGATGAAGAAAGCAGCAGCCATCATGGACCTGGAGTGCAGTGTGCCCATCAGTAAACCGCAGGCAACTGCACAGGTGGATTTTCTTCCCACATTTGCCGGATTTGCCAGCTGCTGGAGTACCTGATGAGTCCAGATGAACCGATGGACATCTGTTCATCTATGTGTAACTTCTAAAATTGGTATAGTATCCACAGAGTGTATAATTTAAACTAACCAAAGCTTTACATCTTCATTCGACTGTTCTGTAGCAGAGTAAAGCACTTGAAATAAGACTC
>CM052709.1:81059759-81106319 GCA_028551405.1 Uromys caudimaculatus | reverse complement strand
TGATTTTTATCAGTTTTGTGTAGACTTTATGTTTCATATTTTAAACTCAAATCCAGCATTGTAAAGTTTGTACAATTTGTCCTGAAGCTTTGTGTTTGGCTGCACCTGCATAAGCTGCTACAACTAGAATAAAGAATTCATAGCCTGTATCTATCATTTAGATGCATGGAAAAATGGGCTTTGCACACAGTGGGTTTGACTGAGAACAATGGAAAAAATTACATGAGCCATGGTTGTAAAGTTTTTTGGCTTTTTTAAAAAACCATTTTGTGAAAGGTTTCTGAAGCTTGATAATAAAAAAGCAGTTGGTGTAAAAAAAAACAAAAAACCTCAACACAATAATAGTGGGTGACTTTACTTCCCACTTTTCATCTCTAATTTTCTGGTTATGTCTTCTCTCTGTTTTGATTACTTTCACCAAGATTTTGTCCATCCTATATACTTTTCATAAAATATATAGAGTGAAAATATCACGCCTACCTATCTTAGTTGCTTTTTTATCATAGAAATCTATGATAAAATATCCTAACAAAAGCAGCTTATCAGGAAGGGTTTGTTTGGCTCCTAGTTGAAGGATCCAACCCATCTTGGTAGAGGAGTCCCCAGTGGCAGGAGCTTGAGGCAGGTGGTCACATTGTACTAGCAGTCAAAAGCTATAAAACAACAAACACCTGTGCTCAGCTAGCTCTTCCCTCCTCATACAGTCCAGGACCAACGCCTAGGGAATAGATCTGCCCATTTTTAAAGTGGCTCACCTCATTGAACAATGAACAATGAATAATCAACATAGTCCCTCGCACACATGTACAGAGGTTAAATATTCCCTCACAGATGTGCCTGGAGGTCTGTCTCCAGATATTCCAGGTCCTGTCAAGTGGATGATCAACAGTAAACATGATATTATCAAAATCAATCTACAGATTCAATACAATCCCAATCAAAATTCCAATACCGTTTTTCACGGAGATAGATAGAAATCTTAAAATTCATTTGAAAAAACAAAATGCTTTGGATGGCCAAAGCAATTCTGAGCAAAAAGAATGATGCTGACACCATCAAGTTCAAGTTATACAACAGAGCCTTAGTAACAAAAGCAGCATGATTTGGTCACAAGAACAGACACACAAATCCATAGAGCAGAACAGAGGGCCCAAATGTTACCATGCACAGCCACAGCCACCTGTTTTGTTTTGGTTTTTTGTTTTTGCTTTTGTTTTTGTTTTTTGTTTTGTTTTGTTTTGTTTTGTTTTTTGAGAAAGATGCCAAAAATACACACGGGAAAAAAAGACATCTTCAACAAATGGTGCTGGAAAAACTGGATATTTACATATAGAAGAATGAGGTTCGATCTCTGTGACTCACCCTTTGCAAGAATTAACTCCAAATGAATGAAAGGCTTTAACCTAAAACCCCAAACTCTGAAACTGTTAGAGGAAAAAATGGGGGAAACACCTGAAGCATAAGTATAGGCCAGGATTTCTCAACAGGACTCCATTTTATCAAGGATTAAAGACAACTGACCAATAGGGCCTCGTGAAATTAAAGTTTCTATAGAGCACAAGAAAAAAATAAGAGGACTGACAGCCTGCAGGATGTAAGGAAATCTGCCAGCTACACATCTCACAGAGAATTGATGTCTAGATATACAAGGAACTAAAAATAAAAACCTAAGCAAGAAATCAAACAACCCAATCAATAAATGAGCTAATGACATAAACAGATAGTTCTCAAAAAGTTCCACATGGTAATAAGCATATGAAAATTGTTCAAAGCCCCCAGCTATAAAGGAATACAAGAAGTGAGACTCAAGATGCTTTTTCCTCAGACCTCCATGTACCGAGGCATGGTTTTTGGAAGTTGTCTGAGGAAGAGACTCCCTGCTTAGAGAATCTTATCTCCTGATGCCTTCAGAAAGCAGCCCATAGATGTGTCTCTTGGTTAAATACAGATCCCACCGGGCTCACAATCATGGTTTACTGTAAGAATGTGATTTGTGGCATGTGCAATACAAACAGTACACTGTCACTGTAATTAGCTGGAAATCACCCAACACACATCCTTGTCATATCTCTGAAATCTATAAATGGTAACTCATTTGGGGAAAAAAGGCTGTTTCATTTGTGATTAGTTACATAACTCATATCACAAGTTCATTGTGGATTATCAGGGCAGCTTCCAATGCAACGACAAGAGTCCTTGCAAGACAGATACAAGCAATTTTAACACACAAAGAGGAAGAAATGACAAGGCTACCACAGGCCCAGGGACCAGGAGCCACCAGAACTGGGAGAGGTATAATAATCCAGAAGTATGCAGAGACTGAAGGAAGTGAGGGGAAGAGGGCTGGAAATGTGGAAAGAACAATCCACAGGAAATAGCTTGACCAAAACTCTCCATAGAGGCCTCACGATACATGAGCTGAGGGAAAGAGTGGAGACAAATGAGAGATCAAGATAACTGAGGGCAATGAGGACTAAGAGCGGAAGGCCTTGTGGGTCCATCAGACGCCCCCCTTCAAGTGAGGTCCTGCAGGTCTAGACATGAGTCAAGATCTGCTGGATTATCCAGCACCTCTGATGCTTTATGGTTCCTGAGGGATCAGGAGAGTCACCTCTGGGTTTACCTCCCTTTTTCTCCCACACTGCTAATGTACACAGGCCTAGGTTTCTGCTGCAGACCAGTCTAGCTCTCAACACATACACTTGTATAACTGCTGAGCCCAGGGACCCTCGCTACAGTGTTCTTCCAGTGAGGGGTGCAGCAACCTGACAACCAGGCAAGTGGAATGGCAGGCAAGACACTCCACAAGGTGACAGGCATTGGCAGTAGCAGGGATAGCCTGCCCCAGAGGCCCTGATCCAGCTCATTACCAGTATGGGCAGCTTCATCAGCTGCAAGGGGGTAATTGGGCCCTGGAGACATAGGACTCTGGCTAAAAAAACCATAGTTGGTCCTTCCTACATTTAAGGAGCCCACATCCCAAGAATCTGTCCTAGGCTCATCTGTTCACTTTGGCCAGCCTGGGAGTCACCAGCCAGGAAGAGCCCCCTCCTTGTTCCCAAAGTGAGAAGTGAGGCTCCCACAGACTCAGGTAGGATAAGTGTCTGCTTCTCACATCAGACTCACAACTATGATTTTAGAGTATGTTGTATAAAATGCATCATAGAAGAGCTGTGTGCCCAGCGTGGCTGAAACCCCATGACACATGTCCACACTGAGCCTGGAGCAGGATCACCTCCAGAGCTGTGGCACCCAGCATGAAGGCTCACAGTGCTACAGCAAAGGGTCTTGCATCTGGAAGTGTTATGCAGAGTGGTCATCTTCAGGTACTGCAATGAGGGTGTATTGATGAGTCCTGTGTTAGCATTAATGACTGCTGTGTTGAGTATGGGTCTGTGAGAAGTGTGTTGAGGGCATATTTGGAAGTCCATGCTGAATGCATACTTCAGGGTACTGTGCTATGTCCTACCATCTAGAAGCACACAGCCTTAGTCGGCATCCTTACTGCACTGAGCAGATCAGAATACATTGGCTCCGTACCCTGGCTAGATCCTTGTTCATCTGGTTCTACCAGATATGAGAGTAGCCTCTGAGCACATGACTACAGACAGACAGTTATCAGGATCCCCTCACAGACTTCCAGCAAATCCTTATTCGGCAGAGTCTTCCTTTCCTTTCTTTGTTTCTTTCACTGACCTGGGCTTGAACTCTGGCCAGGCAAGGGCATTCTGTCTGAGGCATATGGCAGACCTGGCTTGTGATGAGAGAATTCCTGGCTCCTTTTCAGAACCCCTGTGGTCATTCAGTCTCCACAAGAACCATGAAATCCAGCCTAAAAATGCAATCACCTGTGTCCCGACCCACCTCTTTGCTCAAGATCACGGAAGATCCTAGCCTGGGGCTTCACATATGGGCAGTTACTCCCTCACAGTTAGGAGAACCTGGAGTCCAAAATCCAATGGGGACCTGGGGCAGGAAAGGACATTGAAACTAAGAGAAGAGAGCTACACAAAGTGGGTGCAGCTGTGAGCAGGGTGCCTGGGCCCAGCCCTCACTCCAACAGCCATTAGCATTGAGGAAGATGAACAAAAGAACCACACACTTCAGAAGTCCACGATGATTCTAAAAGACAAAGCTTGTTTGAAAGTGCACACAACCATAACCAAGGTCCTAGTGAGATGAGAATTTAGCTTTGAAGGGTGAGGATTTGATACATGCCATCAACCCATTATTATCACGCCCACAGTGATGGGCAGCTGCACCCTAACAGCAAGCAGTCTGTGGGTATGTGGCAGTCCTGGATGGGACTGAGAGGCAGCACCCTTAGGCAATCCCAGTCTCTAGGAGAGTCCTGATGACCCTCCTCTGAGAATCTTGTGTGTGTTTCCAAGCTCTCCGTGGCCACTTAGCTGGGAAGAAACACAGCCACACCCTAGACTGTGTCCGGGACCAGATGTTTAGATCTCAATGGCAGTGGCTATTACTGAGCTGACTTAGAGAAGGCTCCACGATGTCCTGGAGAATTTTGAAACATGCAGTAGCATTTTACAGCAGGAACAGCTGCCTTGATGGCACCAAAAACTCCCCCAAATTCAAACCTGTCTCTGAGAAATTCACTTCTAGAAGTTTCTTTTTCTGCCAAGAACACTCATGTGACTCCAGGCCTGCAAAAGAAGCCATCCACATGGCAATAATGTATCCCCAAAACACACCATAACTCCCCAAGCAGACAGAGCTTGTGGACATGGGGCAGACATAGAACCCTCTCCTGTTCTTTCCCTCAATGACAGCTATCCTAGGTAGGCCAAATGTCTGGGCTTACCTGTGTTCTTGTCCACTTTCCAAGATCATTGAGGACTATAGCTGGGTCTTCAGGCAAGAGGCATCTCTTCCCTTATGATTTGGAGGACCAGAAGTTCAAAATCAAAGTACAAAATGGCCTCTCCTCTTTTGACAATCTTCTCTTTTTGAGAAGGATCTCCCTGCCTCTTCCAACCTGAGAATTTCTCAGTCCTATGGCTTTGTGACTTGGGTCTTCACACAAACTTCCCTTCCTGTTGTTTGCTGTCTTTCACGAGGACATGTCATCTCACTTAGGACCCACCAGTAAGGAGGCTGGAAGTTTGTGAGATCTGAGTCAGCCTTGTAAATGGGTGAGTGCTAGAGCTACCCATCAATGAGAAGAGTCCATTCATCCAGAGGCCCTGAAAACCTGTGACTCTGGGGGTTCCCACATCACAGCATTCCTGGGAGTTGCACCACTTTCCTGTAAGCCTTGATGCCTGCTATCTGCAGGTGCCAAGGTGTTCACAAAAACGCTGATCTATGCAAACCACAGTCCATCCGTTGGACTGTGTCATTCCCCTCGTCTCAGAGCACTGAGCTCTGTCTATCCCTAAAGCCCCTATAGAACTCCACCAGCGCGTCTCTTCCCCACTCCCTTGTGCCATCCTCAGGAGCCCCAGAGGTGAGTCACTTCACAAGTGGCAACACTCATCCCTGACTTTCCTTCATGTTCCCTTTGCTAGTTTCTTTCATTCACACATGCCAGCCTTTCCCCGTAGACACTGTTTAAAATTGGGGCACATAAATCATCACACAGTCTGGAACCACTCTAGTTTTCATCATCAGGACCAAGACCAATCCTGTGAGTTAACCTAATTCTCATCCACACACCCACCGATGGGAAGATCCAAGACCAGGACATGGCACCAGCACTTGTCACATAGGACCTCAGGAGTACCCCATCCCACTGTTCCTACAACTGCATCCTTACTTGGAATCATTTCACCCAATGCTCCTGGACACACCCACCTATGGGACCTCCCTCCATAGGGTGCTACGGCCCCTCTCCTTCTCCAGCTTTCTACTCTGAGTCCCTCAGAATCCAATCATGGTCTTGCAAGGGATCATTCATCTACCGTGTGACCAACCTTCCCCACTGTGACTTCAGGCACTGCCCTAGACCACCTCTGGCCTCCACTTCTACATATTCAAAGTAAGCTGGCTTTCCAGCTACCACTTTAGTCTTGAGGCCAAGGAAGGCAGTGATCATCAACACGGAATGTGTGGGTTCCTTCTGGTGTATGTGTGTGTATGTATGCCTCTTTGTGTGTGCCTGGGGGGGGGTTTGTTCATTCTAATGTGGGTGTAGGATGAGGAAGCAATTAATGACATGAGTGAGGCAATCCCAGCATGCCCTAGACCATTATACTCATGCATTCTGGGAGGTGGAGCATGATCCCGACTATGCTTACCCTTAAAGGAGAAAGACCATGGCCTCAGCAATACTCACACTTCCAGAGTGAGATCATAGACTACTATTTTTTAACTTCTTAAGGACTGAGGTAAAACTCCTTCTATACTCCCTTATGGATCCAGGGTAGGGGTTATGGAGCCACCAATAAAGTAAGGTAGGAAGCATGGACCCTCTACATCTAGCACTCCAGGATGGCACCACATGGGCAACATAGACACCATACATCCTGAAAACCTCTCCTCAGCACTACCTCTCCTCTATTTCCCCTCTTCTTTATACATACAAACACAAGTGCACACATCTTTCCAGTTTAAGACTTGGCAGAAGAATGACTTCCTTTCCCCGATACTTACAGAAACCAAGAGTGTTGTCTGTCAGCAAGATTACTATCTGGCCCCATGTCCTCCCATCAGCTGGTGCTTGGCCCTTCCTATTGGCCTCCTGGTCTTTTGCAGGTGCCCAGGGATGAGGGGAGAGAACGTCACCAAGGTCAACACATTCATCCTGCTGGGCTTCCCCACAGCCCCTGAGCTGCAGTACCTGCTCTTCCTCCTCTTCCTGCTCGCCTACCTCTTTGTGCTGGTGGAGAACCTGGCCATCATCCTCACTGTCTGGAGCAGCACCTCCCTCCACAGACCCATGTACTACTTCCTGGGCTCCTTGTCTTTCCTAGAGATCTGGTATGTGTCAGACATCATCCCCAAGATGCTGGATGGCTTCCTCCTGAAGAGGAAACGCATATCTTTCGCTGGTTGCATGACTCAGCTCTACCTCTTCATCTCCCTTGTGTGTACAGAGTGTGTACTCCTGGCTTCCATGGCCTATGACCGCTATGTGGCCATCTGCCATCCCCTGCGGTACCAAGTCATCATGACCACAGGGCTGTGTGTCCAGCTCGTGGCCTTCTCTTTTGCTAGTAGCTTCACCATCTCTGTGATCAAGGTCTACTTTATCTCCAGTGCCACCTTCTGTGGCTCCAATGTCTTGGACCACTTCTTCTGTGACATCTCCCCCATCCTCAAGCTGGCCTGCACTGACTTCTCTACTGCAGAGCTGGTGGACTTTATCCTGGCCTTCATCATCCTGGTCTTCCCACTCTTGGCCACCATTCTCTCCTATGGCCACATCACCCTGACTGTACTGCGTATCCCTTCAGGCACAGGCCGGTGGAGAGCCTTCTCCACCTGTGCCTCCCACCTCACTGTGGTCACCTTCTTCTACATGGCCATGCTCTTCATGTATGTGCGACCCCAGGCCATTGATACCCGGAGCTCCAACAAGCTCATCTCTGCTGTGTACACTGTCCTCACACCCATCTTAAACCCCTTGATTTATTGCCTAAGGAACAAAGAGTTTAAGGATGCTGTGAGAAGGACCCTGAGATGGGGTCACACACTATAGTAGTATATTACAACTTCTAGAGTATAATTTGTGGTGGGAAAAGTCCCATGTATAGCATCTAATGGTCTTTAAATATTTTTTTGTAATATCTAGTGCTATTACAAAGCCAGCTGCCATAAAGAGTCTTCATCCAAATATATTTTCTGACATAGTTGTAGAAAACACGTGTAGGCTCAGGCACCTAGATCCTAGTCACACTCTCTGCTTCCGGAGATCCACTATGTTGGTTTCTAGTGCGAGGGAGTAACCTGGGTGTTTTGAAGGCTTTACGAATGTGATTGTGAAGCACTTACACTTTCATGTTCTGCTTTGGCTCAGCATCATGCGTTTGGGCCTCCCTGACTTCACATGTAGCAATGATTCATGTGCTGTTGTTCAGTAGCATTCAATACATATCAGCACGCAGGTCTGTGCTTTGTCATTGGCTGGCAGGATTATGGATACCGTCTAGGATGTGTAATGCTGCTATATATAATCCAGGTAGTATTTTTATTTTACTGACATCCATGCAGTTTGGTGAATGACACAGAACTGTATCTGGGCTAGATGCAAGCATCTGGTGAAACACAAGGTACGTGTGCGTGGCCAGGTTTAGCAGAAACCTGGAAACTGTTTTCCAAACTGGATGTATCAGTTTTACTCCCGTTAGCAGTGTAACAGAAGATCAATTCTGTATCCTGTCCAAAACTACTGTTGTTCATGGGTTTCAATTCAGTCTTTCTTCTGGGCTCCAAAGGTATCTCACTCTCACTTAAAGCTGTTTCCCAAATGTCCCCATTGTTCTTATATTTTTCCTTGTTGCTGTGATAAAATGCTTTGAGGGAAAGAAGGGTTTATTTGGCTCACAGTTCCAGGTTACATCCCATTATTGCTGGGAAGTAAACACATTGGGAAATGAAGCAGCTGGCCACACCCACTGTCAAGATCAGAGAGAGAGAAATGCATGTATGTTGGTATTCATCTCATTTTTTCATCTTTTTATACCTAGGGAATGGTGTCACCCACTTTTAGGCTTGGTCTTCCCATATCAATTAACATAATCACTGTAATCCCCACAGACTGGACCACAACCCAGCCTGATCTAGAGAACCCCTTATTAAGACTTCCTTCCAAGATCTTCACCATTGTGTCAAGTTGACAATTGAACTAACCTTGATGAACTACATTCATCAAGGGTATCAGTTCATAGCTTCCATCTGTAGGTGAGCAGACAAAGCCCACATGAAACACTGATGTCTTCCTGGAATGATGGGTCTCACAAACCTAACGTTGCTTAGGAGCTATGCTGGTACCCTGGGAAAAGTCACCTCACAGTTGTCTTGGAACCTGGATGACGTCTCCATCCCCAAGCTTCACAGAGTTGGACCTTTAACAAGAAAGCATCGAGAGCTCAGGAATGGCCAACCACTGAGCCCTCTGTGAGGCTGTGCTTACGCATCCCTTCAGATGCCAACTTTGTTTTTATCAAATCAGCAGCACAAGTGCTAATTTACTTTTTTTTATTTTTATTTATTTATTTATTTATTTATTTATTTATTTATTTATTTATTTATTTATTTATTGGTTTTTGAGACAGAGTTTCTCTCGGTAGCCCTGGCTGTCCTGGGACTCACTCTGTAGACCAGACTGGCCTCGAACTCAGAAATCTGCCTGCCTCTGCCTCCTGAGTGCTGGGATTAAAGGCGTGTGCCACCACTGCCCGGCACAAGTGCTAATTATTACATAGATGGTTCTTTCTGAGAAGGCTTGGACCAGAGTGTGGGAAGCACCAGGGTTACTTCTTATCAATGTTGGCACTGACAGATGCAGCACACAACCTGCCTTGATGTTGAGTGACACATGTGATCTTCATCTTAACGGTGGCAACACGACACAGAGACAAAGGAACAGAGTTTGCCACATACGGTTGTTTTGATGACAGTCCCACTATACCTGAGATGTTCTTCAATTCCCTTATGGGTTCACAGCGTGTCTACTCCACAACTGTAAATGTATATGGACATTGGCTAATTTGTCCTAAACCATATGATGAATGTAGTACAGGAAGCTCCAGGGCTGGGCTGGCTTCAATCCTGTAACACTTTCTTTTGCTGGAGCTTGAGCATTTAGTCTGCTCAACAGCCTCCTTCTGAGTCTTTAGCATAGGATGCTCTAGGGAATATGTGGCTGGGGACTGTCCAATACACTATCTCACAAAGCAACACCACGAACCTCCACTTCTGATCCTCCACTTGCTGAGCTGATGGCTTCTCCATCATCTGGGAACAGTAAGAGGCAGAGTCCCCTTGGCTGCTGTGTCTCAGAGGAAGGAGTCTTAGATATTTTCCACTCATGGTTCTCTTTATGCATGAGAAATTTTGCACAACCTTTGAAACATTGGTACCTAAAATAGGTTTATAAATCAAGTATTTATTGATATAACACATACATAAATGTTTTTTAAAACAATTCTTGGTATAGAAGAATCCCCCCATGTAGTAAAGATAAATGCAGATTCCACATAGACGTGCTTGCTTATTTTTACAGAAGGAATGTAATCATGGCTGGCAACTTGACACTGAAGGACATAGAGAATCTTCACCTTCTGCAGCTGATTGATAGATATCTTGATTTTATAATTGTCAATGCTGAGAATGCAGTTTCATATAAGTATGTAGCAAACAATGGCAGAAGTCTATTTAGGACCCTTCCAGGAATTCTTGGAGATTCCTCATCTCAAGACAAAATCAATTCAACACTTTGTTCATGAAACTCAAATCAGTGACTCAAACAGCAATTTTATAAATCAAGCATTCTAATGCACTCATCTGAGTCTTAGATGCTGAGGAATGACAGTAGGAATACATCGAAAGGCTTTGATTTCCATAATTGTACTGGCTAGTTTTGTGTGTCAACTTGACACAAGCTGGAGTTATCACAGAGAAAGGAGTTTCAGTTGAGAAAAATGCCTCCATGAGATCCAGCAGTAAGGCATTTTCTCAGTTAGTGATCAAGGGGGGAGGGCCCCTTGTGAGTGGTACCATCTGTAGGCTGGTAGTCTTGGGTTCTATAAGAAAACAGGCTGAGCAAGCCAGGAGAAGCAAGCAAGCCAGTAAGCAGTATTCCTCCATGGCCTCTGCATCCATCCTGCTCTTTGACCTGCTTGAGTTCCAGTCCTGACTTCCTTTTGTGATGAACAGCAATTGGAAGTGTAAGCCGAATAAACCCTTTCCTCCTCAACTTGCTTCTTGGTCATGATGTTTGTTCAGGAATAGAAACCCTGACTAAGACAATAATTAAAGCATTATCCTTCTAAAGGAGCAGACAGGTGTGCTCTTACAGTACAGACGCTGCAGCTCATGACAGGCAGTGATCTGGACTCTGAGCCAGGTTGTTTCAGGCAGAGTTCTTTGGTGTTGTGTGGCATGAGGGCATACACAGTACATGGCATTCGTGTTGTGTTCAGGAAGACTGCAGTGATGTTACATGGTGAAACACAGGAGAGCACTGTCAGCGTCCTGCCTTCACTTAGCTTCATCAGAGGTCTTTGTGTTCAGAAACCGTTTAGTATGGCTAAATCCTTCATGAGCCCCATGCTAAGCTGCAGACGATTGTCTCAGCTAGAACTTAGGAGAGGATGGGAGAATTCTGTGGGATAGTGGGCTAGCTACTGAGAAACACTGGGTGTAGTTGTAGAGTTCAGCAGCCAGATATCCAGCAGGGCGGAGAGACAAAGAAAGGCTCCATGGGCTCCTCTGGCTTGAGGCTAAAGGACAGGGCCAACATCAGAGGCAGCCTGCCCCAGAGGCCTTGACCCAGCTCATTACTAGGATGGGCAGCTTCATCAGCTGCAAGGGGGTAATTGGGCCCAGGAGACACTGGGCTCAAGCTAAAAAGCCATAACTGTTCTTTCCCTCACATGAGGAGACCATGTCCTGATAGTCTGTCTAAGGCTCATCTGGTCACTGTGGCCAGTCTCAGAGTTACCAGCCAGGAAGAGGCCTCTCCTCATTCCCAAAGTCTGTCCAAGTGAGGCTTCCAGAGACCCAGGTAGGATGAGTCCTTCTCAAGCCAGGATAAACTCACAGGGTAACTTTGAGTATGTCGTATAATGTGCAGCATAGAAGAGCTACCTATGCAGCATGACTGAAACCCTATCATACATGTCCACATTGAGACTGGACCCTGAGGATTCACCTCTGCAGCTGCAGCACCCGGCAGGAAGGCTCACAGCGCTACAGCAGCGGTCATTTGTAGCATCCGTAGGTGCGAAGCAGAGTGGTCATCTCGGGTACTGTAATATTGATGGGCACTGTGTGACTATGCATCCCTGAGTACTGTGCTGAATGTGTATGGGTGAGTCGGGTGCTTAGTCTGATAAGCACGTGTTCAGGACTTGTGTGCTAAGTGTATATTGAGGACGCCTGTGTTGAGTAAGCCTGGATAGGAGCCGTGTTGAGTACGGATCTGTGAGGACTGTACTGAGTACATAGTGTCCAGGACCAAATGTTGAGATTGCAATGGCAAGACCATTACTGAGTTAGCTTAAAGAGATGTGGGCTGGATGACATTCTGGAGGTCATTGTAAGTGCTGCTCAGGTGGATTCTCAGCCTTGAATCACACGAGTGTTTTATGATAGGAAACTGCTCCCTTGAGACAGCCTACAGCTGTCACAAGTTTGGGTTCTTATGGAATGCTCACCCTTATGGCAGGAAGCCCTATCCCAACTACAAATCTGTCCTGTGCCATGTCTTTTCTAGATGTTTCTTTTCCATCCCTTCCTGGGAACTCCAAGCTTGCTGAGCCAACCTTACAGACAGCCATGAAGCTATCCAACAAGCACTTGCAGTACACCCCCAGCCTCCCTAGCAGAGCTCCTAGATATGGGGAAGCCACAGGACCCTCTCTTATACTTTCATCACAGCGATGACCTGGGAAGGCTAAGGAACTGGGCTTGCCTGTCTCTTCTTTTCCTCTCTCCTTGCTGCCAGTATCCAAGGCTATTGCCACTGAGAACCAGAGCCCATGGCTTAAAACAGAAGACATTTGTTCTTTGAAAGTTTGGGGAACCAGAAATTCAATATCAAAATGTGGCAGGATTGTTCTCCCACCTGACGTCTGGGGTGAATCCTCTCTGCCTCTTCTTATGTCTGGTGACTCAAGGGGTCCTGTGGCTGCTGCATGATTTCAACATATGCCTGAGTTTTCATGTGGCCATCCTGTCCCAGATGTCTATTCTTTGCTGTCTTTCATAACGCCAAGGTCCATTATAAAGGAGGTCAGAATTTGTGAAACCTGAGTCTGCCTTGGATCATACCATCATGTGTATGCTTTGACAGCCGACAGGAAGGAAAGGACTCTCTATACTCAGTGCCCAAGATCCCCTTACTGTGGCGCTAATGGCACAACCTTCCTAGTAGACACCGCCCCTTCCCAGCAAACATGGAACCACTGATGTCAACTGGACATCTGAGTGTTCATATGATGCTTTCTTCTTTTGCAAACCAGAATTCTGGGGCTAGAATCACGGTACCTCAGGGAGCGTCCTCAAAGCTGCTTCTCCAGACTTACTTTATCCAAGGCCTATAAACCTGCATCTGGCTGGCCATCAGCACTAGCTCGGCTTCAGCAGCCTGAGCAAGTGCCCATCATTCCAGTCTGCCTTCAGGTTTGGTCTCTACCTCATCTTAAGCAGTGCACCTAGATGGGCTGCAGCTGTATGGCTGGACAGACACACAAGCCTTACTGTGAGCTGCCAGGGGGCATTCATGAACAACTACAAAGGAGAGACACAAAGCCTGAACTGAGCAAGTGTAGCTATCAACGGGTGCTGGTGGAGAGAGCTGGAGAGCAGACCCAATCACTGACCCAGAGGTCAGCAGACACAGCAGGATAGGAAAGCTGCCAGCCTGCAGTTAGGGGGATGTGAATTCATCAGTGTGTGAGAGTCGGTCTATGGTCAGCCTACACAGTCAGTCTTGTACCCTAGAGGTGGTGTGTATTTGAGGAGTTTGTAGGAAACAGGTCTGTGCCTGTGTTCACTGCCACTCCAGTACCTGCAAGAACTATCTGTGGCTATGGGTGCCCATCCTGAGCCCGAATCCATCCTCCTGAATGAGTAGTGGCCTTGGCACTGTTTCCTCCATTGTTGTGAGCTGGTGGGGGTTGGTTGTCCCATAACCCCGTGCCCAGGATCTCTAGTTGGAGGGGCCAGATCTCCTGACTTCTCTCCTGCCTGCAAGTTCTACAGGAGCCTGAGTAGCCTCTAGAGTCTCCTTTTGTTCCCTGCTTAGTTTTGGGTCACCTTGATTGCCTGGCATCCAGACCTTGTACCAAAGCTTACTGCCTGAGCTATAGGATTCTTGGAGGCCTGCACCATGTGTGTTCTCTGTCTGTGCTCATTGTCTACCCTAAGTTCAGTCTGCTCTGAAACTTTGTCCAGTTCCTTCGGTGCTTCTGAGACCTGGGCCTGTTCTCTTTTCCCGTGAGTGGAAGAGCTTCTGCAAGTGGCAATGCTAAGTCCTGGCTTTCTTGTGTTTCCCTTTATTGGAGCTGCAGTGGGCCGGCATTTGCTGCATGGGTCCCAGCTGCACCTCAGATCACTATCCCCACAGCTCCATCCTGACCTGTCCTCACCCCACCCAACATTTCTGGCCACATCATGAGGCCTCCCTGCCGGAATCTGCATGGTTTGCTGTACCCAGTCTCCCTCTCCAGTTCTCTGATGTGTGTGCTTCAGAACTGCAGTGGTGGCCCTGGAGAGCATTGGTTTTTATCTGCTGAGAGACTAACTCTCCCCCAAAGTGCTTCTAGGAACATTCCTGGACTTCCTTTGGCCTCAGTTTCCCTATGTCAAATTTAGCTGGCTCCCCACCCCATGTTAAATTAAGCCAGCTTCCTAGCTGCTGCTCCAGTTGTAGCCAGGAAAGGCAGTGCTGTCATTATGAACCTGTGGAGCAGTGGCTTTCAACCTCCCTAGCACTCCAACCCTTTAATACGGCTCCTCATGTTGTAGTGACCCCCAACCATAAAAATAATTTTGTTGCTACTTTGTAATTTTGCTACTGTTATGAATTGTAACGTAGGTATCTGATAGGCAGGGAATCTGATGTGAACTCCCGTGGGGGTCAAAGGTTGAGAAGCACTGGTGTGAAATGTCAAAGTGTGTGAGCAAATGTGAGTTCCTCTTCAGGTGAGGTGGGGTGGGGAGGAGGTGGTCACATAGTCAAGGAGCCTTGGAGACCTCACTGAGTCACAGCGACAGCCTAGACTGTCATACTCACAGCTCCAGAGAGGCAGATGGAATGTTCTCTCTCTACTCTTTCTTCCAGACTAAGGAGCAAGGCCCTGTCTATATTCACCTCTACAGGGCAGCACACCCAGCCCTGTCTATACCAGTTTTCTCTCTCCATGGTACAAAAATACAGCAGAGAAAACACTATGTTGGCACCTTTGATTCTAGGGAAAATATATAAAATAAGTATTATCATGTTTGCCATGATTGAACAGGGGGTGGATGCTGATAGTGGCTGGAACAAGCAAGCACGCCCTTCCTAGAATATAAAAGCCAAACCCAGCAATGCAGCAAAGAAACCCATTTCAGATCCCAGCTACTCTCCTGATGGGCCATTAAATATCTATCCTCAACAGTCCCCCTTGTCTGTCCCCTCTCAGTAGGCACCCAAACACAAGTGCACAGGTCTTTCAAGTTTAAGACTTGGCAGAATAAATTCCTGTCCTTGCTGCTCACAGGACCCAGAAGCTGAGGTTACGATCTGGCCCCATGTCCTCCCATCAGCTGGTGCTTGGCCCTTCCTATTGGCCTCCTGGTCTTTTGCAGGTGCCCAGGGATGAAGGGAGAGAACGTCACCAAGGTCAGCACATTCATCCTGCTGGGCTTCCCCACAGCCCCTGAGCTGCAGTACCTGCTCTTCCTCCTCTTCCTGCTCGCCTACCTCTTTGTGCTGGTGGAGAACCTAGCCATCATCCTCACTGTCTGGAGCAGCGCCTCCCTCCACAGACCCATGTACTACTTCCTGGGCTCCTTGTCTTTCCTAGAGATCTGGTATGTGTCAGACATCATCCCCAAGATGCTGGATGGCTTCCTCTTGCAGAGGAAACACATCTCTTTCACTGGTTGCATGACTCAGCTCTACTTCTTCAGCTCTCTGGTGTGTACAGAGTGTGTACTCCTGGCTTCCATGGCCTATGACCGCTATGTGGCCATCTGCCATCCCCTGCGATACCAAGTCATCATGACCACAGGGCTGTGTGTCCAGCTCGTGGCCTTCTCTTTTGCTAGTGGCTTCACCATCTCTGTGATCAAGGTCTACTTTATCTCCAGTGCCACCTTCTGTGGCTCCAATGTCTTGAACCACTTCTTCTGTGACATCTCCCCTATCCTCAAGCTGGCCTGCACTGACTTCTCTACTGCAGAGCTGGTGGACTTCATCCTGGCCTTCATCATCCTGGTCTTCCCACTCTTGGCCACCATTCTCTCCTATGGCCACATCACCCTGGCTGTGCTTCATATTCCTTCAGCCACAGGCCGGTGGAGAGCCTTCTCCACCTGTGCCTCTCACCTCACTGTGGTCACCTTCTTCTACATGGCCATGATCTTCATGTATGTGCGACCCCAGGCCATTGATACCCGGAGCTCCAACAAGCTCATCTCTGCTGTGTACACTGTTCTCACGCCCATGATGAATCCTTTGATCTACTGTCTGAGGAATACTGAATTTAAGGATGCTGTGAAAAGAACTTTGGGATTGGGAAATACTTCTCAGTAGATATCAAGTATTCTCAAGAGTAATTCAAATGAAACCTTTTATACCACCAAATTCTATTTAACATTTTAATGAAATTTAACAAACCTGTAAAACTGCCTAAAGTTATAAGCTTCATCCAAATATGCTTTCTGAGTGTGGACTCAGGGAACTAGCTCCCAGGTAGACCCCCAGTGACCCTCTCTGCCTCAAGAGAACCACTATGCTGGTTTCTAATGTCACAGAGGAACTTGAGAGTGTTGAGTTTCACTAATATAATCATGAAGCACTAACGGTTTCATGCTAAGCTTTGGCTCAACCATGTCCGGTTGTCTCCCTGTCTTTGCATGTAGCAATTCATGCATTATTTCTTGGTTATATTCACATGTACATCTGCATGCAGTTCTGTGTTTTGTCATTGGTTGACAGTATTATGGATACTGTCTAGGATGTGTAATGCTGCTATATGGAATCTGAGTAGTATTTTTTTTCCCTTACTGGTATCTATACAGTTTGTTGATCTACACAGAATGGTATCTAGGCTGTACCTAGGTACGTATAAGGCTTATGTGCCTGTAACTGCTGCAACACAAGGTGTGTATATGGCCAGGTTTAGTAGAAACTGCACAGCTGTTTTCCAAACTGCACGTACCAGTTTAACTCCTGTTGGTAGTATAGGAGAATCCCAGTGGTCCCTACCTTGGCCAACACATAGTTGTCCATGTTCATATGTTTCAATTCAGCCTTTCTTCTGGGCTCCAAAAGTATCTCACTCTGACTTAAATCTGCATTTTCCAAATGCAAATGGTTTTCTGCTGAGATCAAAAGACTCTCTCCCTGTCCATTTGGATGTAAACTCTCTGATGAGCATTTTCTGCCCACGTTCATATGGGGTCTCTTCACACACAGGGCTTCTTACATCATCTGATTCTGAGCTCCCTGTCAGATCTGAGCCCTCTGATGCAAAAATCTTCCAGTTTGTTAAATGTGGTGTCCTCCTGGGTCTTACAATGATGAAAAGTTCTTTATTTTAATGTCTAATGTGTACATTTCACCTTATAGAGATTTTGTAATCTGTCTGAAACTGAATCCATTTTCTGGATGGGAAATTGTTCTAGCACTCACCCATTGTTTGGAAGATCACACTCTGCTCTAGGAGGTGTCACCCTTTCATAAATGAAATCACTGGAAACATGACCCATCACCCAGCCGGCTCTTTTTGTCTTCTTTTTGGGAACCAGATGGACCCAAGATTCTATCAGAGGCTCTGATGAAAGATCAAGTGAAACATTAATTCTGTGTCCACGTCCAGGAGTGGACTTTAGGGGTCAGGCAGTGGTTTCTCTTCTCCTTGGGCTGTGGTTATCAGTCCTAAAGCAGCTGTGTCTAAGGATCCTGTATTCTCTTGCCAACATGGTCTGCTTTAGTTCTCTGTTGACCTTGACCGTATGCCCCCAGCAAGTAGTATATAAGATGCTACACTTCATAATCAACTTGTTTGGCATATGTCATCAGCTTATGTAAGACTCTTGGTCCAAGCTTTTATTTCTCTACCTTTTCTATTCTTGTCCTCTCTTTCTCCCTCTCCCTCCCTCTCCCTCCCTCTCTCTCTCTCTCCCTCCTTCCTTCCCCCTGGCACCTCTCTCTCCAGACCCTGTTACTGAAGATGGACCTGGTTCGCGCCACCCTGTCTCTTCCTGCACCAGTACTACAGGGCTTTCTGGAATATGGCCTTTCATGTACCATGAGGTCCAGGTCCTTAGCATGTCTTCCATTCACCTGGTTGAGGTCACCTTTTTTTCTCCTAAGTCTTCCAGAAAGGAGGGGTTACACATCTTAGAATCTGCTTGTCAACATCAACAAAAGAAAAACTTGTGGGTTCATATTCATGGGATTTGTTGAATCTACAGATTAACTTGGAGATGAATGTTATATTTACAATTTTGAGATTTTTTACCAGAAAATGCTGAGCATCTATCTTCTGATACTATTTCAGTTTCTTAAAACTACCGTTGTAGCTTTGGCTTAGCAGTCCTTCTTTCCAGTGCTTGAATTTCTAAAAATTATACATAAAAAGTATCTCAAGATTAAAATTTAAAATCCTGTTAGTTTATTATACCACACACAATACAATTTCAAGCTTGCTCTTAGAGATAATGGTAGATTTACAGAAAGTTGCAAAGAAACATGCCAGGTAGGAGTCCCATGTGTCCCTTGCCTGGTCTCCCCACTAGTGTTGTCTTGCATGACTAAGGTACAGCTCAGTGGCAGGGCACTGACTCTGGCACACCCCGCTGCACTTGTCCAAGTTACATCCGTTACGCAGATTCATGTGTCACAGAATGTGCACGTTTGTGACGAGTGTGGACTCGGTGGAGTCGGGGGCAGAACCTTTTCATCCCCGGAAGATGTCTGATGCTGCTGACTTGCGGCCACACCCTCACACTGTAGCCTCTGGAAGCACCTAACTTGTTCCTCCTGTAATTTTATTTCAGCACACAATATAATACAAATGGAAGCATACCACTTGACTTTTGGAGTGTGCCAGCCACCATGCTCAACCCTGGCTTATTTCAAATGTGAATTTAAGGAAGCTGATTATATATTCTAGATGCTAGTCTGTTATCAACTATGTGCTTTGTAAATATTTTCTCCATCTGTAGTTTGTCTTCCCAACCTCTTAAGAATGTCTCTCCCAGAGCTGGCATTTCTGAGTTTGATGAGTCTAGTTAACCTGTTTTCTTTTTTGAATTATGCTTCTGATATCAAGTTAAAAGTATTTCCCTACTCCTAGGCCCAAAATGTTTCTATTTTTTTTCTAAAAGCTTTGTTTTACATATTATATTCAAATACACATTCCATCTAGACATGTTAAGCTTGGTTTTGTTGTTGTTTTGGGCTTTATTGTTGTTTTCTTGTGGTGAGGTTTTTGATGGTTCATTTGCTTCCCCACAGCTAGCCAATTGTTCTCACACTGTCTGCCATGGAACCGTGTTTGCACCATTGTACAAACAGCTGAGAATATCTGTGCTGAGTCATTTGTGGAAACTCTCTTTGTTTCACTGGTTCTTGTTCTATGAACACCATAGCCCTCGTCACCATTACATGGTCTTGATTTGTATCAACATGTAATAATAAAGCTCATTATCAGAAGAGTGACTCCTCTGACTTTATTCTTTTTAAATTCATTGTGGCTATTCTAGTATCTTTACATTTCTGCAATTTTAATAAAGCTGGTCTCTGCCCATTAAAACATCCTTGTGGAGGTTTTAGTTGGAACTCCATTAAACCTGGAAGATTTGACATTGCCTGTTTCTTCCCATCTGTGATGCTGTTAGCATACAGAATACTGTGTAATTCTCTCTCTCCCCCTTCCTCTCCCTCCCCCTCTCCCTCTCCCTCCCCCTCCCCCTCCCCCTCTCCCTCTCTTTTTCCCTCTCTCTCTTTCTCTCTCTCTCTCTCTCTGTGTCTTTTTTTATTTCTGTTTGTTTTGCCTTTGGATTGCTTAGCCTGGCTAAACTTGCTATTTTATTCTAGAAGCTTTTAATTTTTTTTGTCAACTCCTTTGGGTTTTTTGAGTAAAAAATAATGTAATCTACAAATAGTTGTATCTCTGTCTTTCCTATATGTATTCTACTTAAATCTTTTATACTTATTATATGGGTTAGGGGTTCCATTGTTGAGTAAGTGTGGGGAAAGCAGACACCCTTGCTTTTTATTCAAAAGGCAAATCCCACTTTTTCTCTATTCACATGATGTTAGCTTTAGGAATTTGTGGGCACGCTTTATGAAGACGAAGCAGTCACCCTGTAGCCTTTGTTAGAGCAGATGTGTTCTTTTATTTTAAATGATTATTGTTTTGTCAAATGCTTTCCCTGAACCAGGCAATCTGACCACATGTATTTCATTTGCTTAGTTTGTGTTTTATATTAGTTGATTTTAAGACACCAGGTGCCCTTTCATCTTTTGATGATATCCCATTTGCTTTTATGTGTTGCTGGATTCAATGTGCTGGTGTTTTCCTGTGTAAGTTTATAAGAGATCCTGATCTATGGAGGTCTTAAACTTTTGTGCTGTTTTTGACAGTTATGGCAGCATAACACGTGGTGGTAAGCATTATCTCTTCTGTTTTCTGGAGGAGACTGTGCATATTTAGTATTATATATTTATGTATTAAGTACAGTTCTTCAGTAAAACATATGTGCTTAGGAAACTTCTCTTTTTGGGTTGAGTGATTTTTGAATTACAAATCCAATTTCTTCAACATAGAACTACGAAGGTTGTCATATAATTTGAAGGCTTAGATATGACTTTTTCATTTTAACGGTTCAAAACGTTTGTATGCTTTTACATGGGCTACATCATGCATGTATGTAATATACTTTGAACACTCCCCACACCTCGCCACCCTCTCCTCACTTCTTATACCTCATACCACTCTCTCTGTCTTCCAGCTTCCCTTCTACTTTTATATCATCAGTACACACATGGTTTTATCTATCTACATTTTGGGGCCCATCAATAGGAGAAAAGATATTTGCCTTAATGTGATAATGTCAAGCTGCATCACCCCCCTCAAATAACACAACTTCAAGATTCTTTATGTCTGAACAAAATTTAATTTGTATATCCAACACATTTTCTGCATTTTGATGCTGGACACTTAGGCGGGCTCCATAACTTAGCTATCGTGAGCAATGTTGCAATAAACATTGTGGTACAAGTATTTTTGTGGCATGTTGACTTGGAAATTTTGGGTAAGCACCTGGATGTGGTATAGCTTACTCATATGGTAGTTCTAGTTCCAGTTTTTGAAAAAAATCTCAATACTGACTTCCATACAGGCTAGCTTAGTTTACATTAACACTGTATATATATAATACACATATTATATATATATATAATTTCTTTCTTTTTTTTTTTAAAGTCTACATCCTCACCAGCATCTGTTGTTATTCATTTTCTTTATGACTGCCATGCTCACTGGGGTGAGGTGGAATCTTAATGTACTTTTTATTGTATTTTTTTGATCATTAATGTCTTTCAATTTTTCATATGTTTATTGGCCACCAGTGTTTCATCATTTGAGAAGTACCTATTCGTTTTATTGGTCTGCTTATTGAATGAGCTATCTGGTGTTTGGTGAGTTCTTTGTAAATTCTAGACATCAATTGTATGATGGGTGTGTAGCAAGCAAAGATTTTTTTCTCCCATCATGTAGGCTATCACTTCTTTTAGTTGTCTCTCTTGCTGTGCAGAAGACTTTTAGTTTCATGAAATCACTGTTTTCTGTTTGTTTCCTCTGCTTGTCTTCCACCTTCCAATGGATACCTTGTACACATCTTTTTAAAAATTCCATCCTTATTTGCTTATGCAGTGATTTTGCAGTATTTTTAGTGGTGAATCTAGGTGTTGCAGTATGTAGATAAATTTATAACAACCTGCTGTAGGACTGATTCACTATTCCTCATGCTGAACTAAACATTACTTCCATTTAGGTTCTTCTACCTGCCCTCTCCCATTTTCTAATATGATTATTGTATTTCCTGTATACACATGGGGCATGACACTAGTGATGCTAGTTTTGTTCAGCCACCAAATATGATTTAAAAACCCATTCACTGAGGGCTGCATATGAAACTTCCGTTCTCCATTACTCTCTCTGATCAAGTTCCCAGTCTTCTGCTGTCATTTGGAAAGCTTCTCCACCCAACTATTTTATAGAAGTTTATAGGGATGAGAGCTGCCACCCAAGTAGGTTTATTCTTCCTCTGAATGACTGAAGAGTTCCTCCAACAGCCCAGGAGAGCCTCAACCCCCATCAGGAAACCCACCTGCTGGTCACAAGCATCCAGGGAAAATAAAATGGGTGGAAATGCTCCCCAGGTCACTTTGTTGAAGCCATAGTATCTTGATATTAAGGCAAGACAAAAAGTGTCCCTAACTAATAATCATAGACCATTATTCTTCATGAACATGTAAAGAATTCCTTTTAAAAGCCCAAGTACAACTCATTACTAGAAGAATGGCATATAATCAAATAGGGGGCAGTAACCCAGGGATTCAAAGCTCATCCAATAGTCGATACTGAAAAAATCTCAGGGTTAACTCACAACAAAAGCTTGCAGCAAACTCTGGGCAGATGGACGGACTGCAGCTTAGGGAGCACCATGAAGGCCTGCAAGCTAATTACATGCACCATTTTTTCATTATGCCACCTGTAGAAGTTGTCAAACACAGAGATCCTATCTTGGGAGGTAAGGACAGTGTCTTTCCTTAAGGGTGAGCCTGAGGCTGACACCTAGTGCACTGGAGGGGAGTTGTGAAATGAGACGGTGATCAGGGTGCAAAAGGAATGTGGACCTGTTCTCAGTGTACTGGAAAGGACACAGGGCTTTCTAGAAATCCAGAAACGCAGGGGAGGTTTTGTGTCAACTACATGGAAGGTGGCCTACACCCAGCCCAGAACTCCCCATTGTCTTGGGGATCCTCTCCCTATAAGCACTTTTCTGGCTTCTTCACACTCTTCCACCTTAATCTCAGAGGGTCTTGGAGCTAAAGAACTTTCCAGGAGGTGACTATAAAGTCGGCAGCTGTGGAAGTGAGGCAGGGAGCTCTGCACTGACGATATGGTAGTACCAGGCCTGAGGCCACCTCAGCTCTCAGCACTACAAGAGCTCAGAACCAATAGCCCAAAAGTTCGGAATACCCAAGATTCAATTCACAGCAACCGTTGGACTGAGCGTGGGGTCCCAGATGGAGGAGTTGGAGACAGGACTGAAGGAGCTGAGGGAGTTTGCAGCCCCATAGAGGGAGTAACAGTGTCAACTGGCCTGACCCCTCGGTGCTCCAGGAGACTGCACCACCAACCAAAGAATACACATGGAGGGACCCATGGTGCTGGCCACATATGTGGCAGAGGAGGGCCTTGTTGGCCATCAATGGGAGGAGAGGCCCTTGGGCCTGAGGGTGTTAGACGCCCTAGTATAGGGGAATGCCAGGGAGGGAAGGGGGAGGGGAGGAATACCCTCATAGAGGCAGGGGGAGGGAGGATGGGATAGGGGGTTTCCAAAGGGGAGACTTAGAAAGAGGAAAACATTTGAAATGTAAATAAAGTATCAAAAAAAAAAAAAAAAAAAAGCTCAGAACCGTCGGTCGTGAACTGGTCGCACTCACAGGGCTCAGGCTGATGATTGGTCCTTCTCTCAGAAACCTAGGCAGGGAGAATGTGACGCCTATAGAACCCAGATGGGGAATGGACTAATGGACTCTCTCCTCAGCGACCAAGAGGGCAGGGAGCAGCAGATCCGCCCTACAGAACTCAGACTGGGAGTGGGTGACGTCCATAGAACCCAGGAAGTAGGTCCTCCTGTCAGAGCTCGGGGGTGAAGCACGGAGGCAGCAGGTTCTCACCACAGAATCTGGGGAGCGAGTGGATCCACCCCACAGTGGATCCACCCCACAGAATACCCGGAGAGACGGGAGTCACACTTTTGTCACACAACTCAAGCATCTGCGAGAACACGAGCTCAAAGCTGACAGCCTCCGTTGCAATCCACCAGGCTCAAGCGGGTCTTCTCGCCCTTCGCCGCACTCAGAGTGTAACTGTATGAAGGAGCGCTCCCCGCCCAAACAATCTAGGCCTAAGCTCCGCCCCTTCCCGCTGGCTCCGCCCCGTACCATCTCCCGAAGATTTTTTTCGACAGGCGCCGCAAACACTCGGTTGTGACGTCATGGCAGCGCGCCGCGGACAAGATAGGACCCCGTCGCGTTCATGTCCCTCTGGTCCTTGAGCCGGCGCAGACGGCGAAGCAATGGCCTTGAGGTTGCTGCGACTTGTTCCTGCGTCGGCGCCCGCGCGCGGCCTCGCGGCCGGAGCCCAGCGCGTGGTGAGCGGCGGGTGGCTCTTCTCGCTTGGATCCCAGCCTGTCGGCTCCGAGCCCTGATGCTCCGGCATTGTCGGTCAGACCCATGAGCCGCGAGCTCCCGAGGCCTCCACCTACAGCTCAGGGTACAGCGGGACTCATTTTCCCGGCTGCACTTGGGGAACCGAAATGCTGGAGCCTTGGAGCCTGGGCCGGCATGCTCATCCGTTCAGTGATTGGCGAAGCTGCTTTGTCGAACGCCCTATAGATTCTGGGGTGACGTGATGTGGAGCAGCAACAGAGATTTGGGGTAGATTGGGGAGGATTAGGACTTCCTAAAATGCATGCAGAATAGTGGGTGATAGTAGGTGCCAAGGGGACTGTGGCTGGAAACGGGGCACATTTTATGACAGCATCATAACTTCTTTGCTTTCTAGTAGCTAGAACTACATAGGTGTTAAATTGTAAAGGAGCTGACAATCATGCTAAGGATTTTTATTTTGAGCAGGAGTGATCTGTGTGTGAGAGAGGTATGGATGTGAGCCAGAGACGTGAGGTGTGTGTGTGAATGTGAGCCTGGATCAGCGCTGTCAGCCTAAGCCCCATTGTGAATTAGCATTGTCAGCTTAAGCCCCATTAGGATCACAGGAACTAGAGCACAGCATGTTCACAGTGAACTTTTGACATTGATCCTTAGAGACCACACTCATTTTCCTGTATCTTTATCACATCACCCTCTTCAGTGAGATTGTTTCACATATTTATATGTTGGAAGTTCAGTCACATTCTGTGTTCCGCCCTAAGTAAGTTTTGAGTTCATTCCTTACGCTGTGAAGTTTTATTGTTTTGCACAATAAACAATGTTACAGTACACAGAGTAGTTCACAGCCCTAAAAAAATCTATTGTCTTTAATATTTATTTATTTTCCACCCTTTCAGCTCATGATGATTTTTGTCATTTGCCTTTTCTAGACTCGTGTAATCAGTCACACATGATACCTGTCACAGTGCTTTCTTTGTTTACATATACTTTTATAGTTACAATTCATTTGTGGGGCTGCACAGCTGTTAAGATTACTTGTTTCTCTTTTAACACACACACACACACACACACAATCTAAATAATAATAAATCTTAAGCCAGATGTTGTGGTGCAAACCTTTAATCCCAGCATGAGATAGGCAGAACTATGAATTCTAGGACAGCCTGGTATATAGGGAGTTCCAGGCCAGCCAGGGCTACATAGTGAGACTCTTATCTGAAAACCAACCCCCAAAAACAGCAAGGAAGAAAAAAGACTCACTCATGTCTTTATGGCCTGTTTAGTCATTCCCTTTAATTTCATAGTTTGGTTACACTGCCATTTATCCAATTACCTATTGAAGACTATCTTGGTAGTTTCCTCTTCAAGGCAATTATGAAAAAAAGCTGATTTAAGAATACATGCAAGTTTCTTGTGGGAATGTTTCTTATCATAGGGTGATGTGTTTTCGGGGTCGTTAGTGAGGCAGTAGTTTTATAACCATCTGTCTTCCACCGACTGTCCCATTTGCACCCCTTAGCAGTACAGAGCATCCTACTGCATGCTATCTTGCCGATGTTGGTGCTGGAAGTCATTGGCATTTATGACCATCCTGTGAGCACAGATAGCACATCTTCTGGCACTTACGAGTCGTCTCCGTTATCTCTGTGAGATCAGTTTGTTTATTTTAAAATTCGATGCCATTTCACTTGTTCACCTTTTAATGATATATCCTCCACTGTCCCCAACTTGGTGAATTTTATTTGGGGAGAGTGGATTATTTTAGCTTCCGTTTGATGAATAGACTGGGAAACTGCTGATGAGGATGTCCGTTGCCTCGTGGATGAGAGATACGAGGAGGACCTTTGCATCTATGCAGCAGGAGAGGGAGGTGATGCTTCTTCCACAGTGCCTGGGCATTTAACTTCTCTGGATGATTGTGGAATTGAAGAAAGGCAAAAATAATGCTTATATCAATCTGTTTGTGGGTTGTGGACAGTTCCCACCGTTCAGGGCATCATACTCGGGGTTAGAGCATGGAACTTCTACTTAAGCTTAAGTTTTTAGCTTTCTCATGCTTAAAGTGTTTACTCAGTAGTAGGATAATTAGGTAACAGGCTTAAGGCAAACGCCTAGATCAGAGAGGTACTTTTATTCTGTCAGGTCCCTGTCCCTGCTGCCATTTGTTCGTGTCCATCCTTCTGTCCATCTGTTCATCTATCCATCCAGTTTTCATTAACATAGCAAACATCCTTGTTTCTAGCCCTGTTCTGAGACCTAAGGGGGTAAATAACCAACTCCCAGAAAGCTTGTACTGAAGAAGCGAGTCAGGTCATTAAGCAAGCGGTACCTCTTAGTGTTTTACATAATAGCTGCTAATGCCTGCAGTAACCAGAGAGGTGATGTGGTGTTGTGTTTTTCAGGGACGAATTCATACCAGTGTGCACTGCAAGCTGAGGTATGGGCTTTTGGCCTCCATTCTTGGTGATAAGACAACCAAAAAGCTGCATGAGTACAGCCGAGTGATAACAGTAGATGGGAACATATGCTCTGGGAAAAACAAGCTCGCAAGGGAGATCGCAGAGCAACTAGGTACGCACTGGGCAGAAAGGCCCTGGCTTGTCAGGCATGTGGCTGCTTATCCCACTTAGAATTTGCTTGGCTATTGACTGGGTAGATTGAGGCCTAAGGTAGGTCTTTTACATTTTTAATTGCCTTGGAATATATGCTTATAATCTTAGTGCTTGAGAGGCTTCAGTGAGAGGATTGCTGTGAGATTGAGGCACTCTTGGGCTATGTAGTGAGTACTAGGTCACCACAGCTTCGTGGGGAGACCCTGTCTCAAAGACCAAATGGGGGAGGGGTATTAATCTTTCAAAGGTAACAGTAAAACATCCGTGGCAGTTACCAATTGGAACAGGATTTTACCTTGGAGTGCAGCAGAGTCCTTGTCTGAGCTGCCCTGACAGAGGAGCTGTCACTCATTCGCTCTCACATGGGGTGATGGGACATAGGCTGACCTCTTCAGTTCCTCATGCAGCCATCTGCCTGCTTGCCTCTGGAGATACTGGACTGCAGCAGTGGGGTGAGGGTTGGAAGGGGCTGTGCTGAGCTCTTGGTTGTGGAGAATGGAGAAGCATGCTCTTAGCTGTTGTCCACAGCACAAAATGGGCTTCTTGAGCATTTGGTGAAGTGTGGGCACAAAGGGGACTTTTCCTTGGGTTATGCCCAGCCCTGACAATAGCATTCAAATTTTCTTTGGGTTTCTGTCCAACCACACACTTGCAGTAGGAGTGAGTGGTCTGCCCATGCCTCATCCACGTCTTCTCTCCTTAGGCATGAAGCACTTTCCAGAAGCAGGGATACAGTACTCAAGCAGCACCACGGGTGATGGAAGACCCCTCGACATAGAATTTAGTGGCAGCTGCAGTTTAGAGAAATTTTATGATGACCCCAAAAGCAACGATGGCAACAGCTACCGCCTACAGTCCTGGCTGTATGCCAACCGCCTCCTGCAGTACTCCGATGCCCTGGAGCACCTGCTGAGCACAGGTACCGTTGTGCCCTCGGTCGGGGTGGAGGGCGGCCTCCCGGTTGATTCTTTTCTGAGGAGAGGTTTTCTGAAAAGGTACTTTTAGGTAAGTTCTGTGTTTCCAGTAAGATCTGAAGTCCTCAAAATCCCTGTTGATGCAGGCTCAGAATAGCACGGCCTTATCATTGCTGCCCACGGCAGGGAGATCTGCAGCTCGTAGATGGCATGACGCTGCATTTGGAGGACAGCATACAGGTGACTGGGAGAAGGTGAAGTCGCATTCATGAGGATGGACAGCATCTGTAGAGAGACATGGATGACAGCCCGGGGGGGTTCTGGAGGGACAGTGGTCAGGTTGAAAGTTAGACCTTGAAAAGGTGGCAGAGGTGGGGGTCCAGGAGCCCATTCAGTTAAAAGAAAGTATGTCCCCAGATGTTATCCAAGCAAATCTTAGGGCAAGCAAAGTGTATCGTAAGAGACTGGCAGCAGGGACCAGGAAGCAGTTAGAACATGAGAGGAGAGCAGATGACAGAACAAGAGTGTGTGGATAAGGTCACAATATAGCCCTTCCCTGTCCTGAACCCAGAATGCCCTTAGAACAAACAGTAGACATCCTGCTGATCCTGTAGCCAAAGCTGTGTACCAGGAACTATATTCACAGTGGTGTACTGTGTGGGGGGGGAGAAAGGATGCGGTCGGTATTCAAGGCTGTGTCTACCCCTTAGAGCAGTGGCTGCTCTGGTTGATGAGTGAACTGTGTGGGAGAAGGGGTAGCTGGTATATACGGCTGTATCTACTTTGTATGGCTGTCCATGATTGATGGACAGATTGTGTGAGAAAGACTGGGTGGTTTATATTTAAGGCTATATCTACTTCCTGTAGCAGTGCTTCCTTGTGGTTGATGGTGGGTTTAGAAACAAGGTCAGCTGCCCTTGGGAAGTTGGCTCAGTGATTCTGAGCTGAGAACAAGGATGTGTTTTCAGCAAGGTCTCAAGATAGCTGATGACGCTGATTCACAGACTTGCATGTGGGACCCATTGCCTGGGACTCTGGGTTCCTGAGCCCATGGCATGTGTCCACAGTCCCCAAGTCATGCTAAAGTTGTCACAAAAGTGTCTGGTTTTTATTTTCCAATTGTGTTAATGCTATTTCCTTCCATGGACGGAAGCCCTAGTCTTAGTGTTATTGCTAGAAACTCTGTGGCCTGGAGTCACCCTCTTGGGTTCTGTGCCAGGACCTGCCTCAGGGAGACCCGAGCAATAGCTTGGGAATGATACTGGCTTTCAGGGCGGTCCATTTTCTTTTAGAAGCATATTCTACCTTATTTCCTAATTACTTGTTTCTTAAATTAAAAAGAAACACTTTACATGTTAAGTGCATAATGATTTGTTTCATTTTATGCTGTGTTCAGTCACTAAATATCTTGTGATTACCTGTTGTGTGCTGGGCTTATTCCAAAAGCCAGGAACACTACAGGAAGGAGGCTTATATTAATAGGAGGATACAGGCTGACTGGAAATATGCACGACAGGAGTGAGTGGTGGTGAGTGCTCTGGAGAAGCTGGTCCTAGGTGAAGTTACGGAACAACCAGTTTTCTCCCTGTGGTGAGTGGTGCCCCAGGGCCCACCCACTCTTCCTGAGGGGAAAGCTCTGCCCGGGCCCGCAGGGTGGATTGCAGGGACTTTGAAGACCTTGAGTGATTCTATTGCAGTAGATGGAGCTGGTGATGCTGGTAATAAAGGTAAGAAGTTGCCAGCTGGGAATTTTAAACTTGGAAGTCTTTCCTCTGAAGGAGAGAGGAGGCCATTGGGAGGTTTGAGCACAGCTTCATCAGGCTGAATTTGGAAGTGTCCTGCTGCTGAGAAGGAAGGATCAAGATATAATTGCGAGATGGTGTCTTCTGGGAGCCTTCAGTTCGCTTCTCACTGAGTGTGATCGGAACGCTCACCTTTGGCTTCTTCTGCATGACCACCTCAAAGACAGGAGTGTCCCCAGGCAGCTGCGCATCTCTCAGATCATGCTAAAAGATGCAGAAGACACTGGACCTGGAGAAAGAAGTGATCTGAGATTGGTACCTAACTGCTGGTCTGCAAAGCATATTTGATTAGAATGTTAAGCAGTTCTCTGTCAACAAAACAGAATGCTCTGAACCAGGGTGTTCTTTGGGACATGTCTGAAGCTACTGTTGAAAGAGAACAAAAAGCTTTCTTTAATGATGGAGGTGGTCTCAAGAGAAGAAGGAATGTTGCTTTGGCCCTCTGGTACAGCGTTATACCAAATGCTGGAATGCCACCTCTTGTGACAAGCCCTTGAATTTGTCCCATTTCCAGACACATGAGATAACTAAGAGCTATGAAATTATCCTGAACTTGAAACAAAAACTAGATGTTTGAGAGGCCCTGATGGCTGTGAGGAGTAGGACATGGAGTGGAGGAGGTGGCCAGGATTGGAGAGGTCCCAGTGCTCCTTAGGGATCTGATGGAGACCCACAGTCTCTGTCACAGGTGATGGAGAAGACAGTGTTCCCCAGACCAACAGAGCACTGTGCTCTAAAGGGCTTTGCATTTGTAGTTAGCGTGGTCTTTGCGTGTGTGTGGTAAGAGCTGGAGTTGTAAGGGAATGCATTTTTATTGTTCTTGGCTTTCCATTTCTAACATGAAATTTCTAGTTAGAAGTACTATTTTGGTTCCAGTTTTTTGTTTACCTGTTTTGACAGGACAAGGTGTGGTCCTGGAGCGCTCCATCTACAGTGACTTTGTCTTCCTGGAGGCAATGTACAACCAGGGCTACATCCGAAAGCAGTGTAAGTTGTTTAATATACCTCTGGGGTGCTTGTGCCTCTGCTGATGGGTGTTCCTCTGCAGGGGGTGAGGGGAGGGTCTGCAGGGGGTGAGGGGAGGGTCCGCAGAAGGTGAAGAGAGGGTATTTTGAATGAAATAAGTGCTATGGCATACCATATTCCCAGGGGAGAAAGGAGCTCACCGAGTTCCCGTTGTCCTCTTCATCCTAAATAGCTGTCTTTTGTCCCTTCTCTTACCCTGTAAGCAAAGTGGCGTCCTAGTGCTCAGGAATACTCAGGATCCCACAGCTCCCATGGCCGTTCCCTAGGAGACCCCCTGCCCTCAGTTCAGCCCTGCAGCCTCACTAGTTTTCCTTGGCCTGGGTAACTAATTGTGCTGAACTGTCCAGTTTCTAGTATATGGGTTGTGGTTCGGGCTGTTTCATTTTCCCCTCTGTCCCTGCACAATTGCCAGTGTCATTGCTTCCCTCCAGTTGGTGACCCTGTTTTAGGAATATTGCCATTGGTTGCGTCATTGGCAGATAGCAAAGGAAAAAGAATAAAAGCCTATTGGTTAGCGTGGACTGGCCTGGGAAACCCAGGGAGGTTGCTGTGTCTGTAAGGAGTTTGTGCGCGCTGTGCTTGGCCTGGGTCGGTTTCAGTATCAGGTTCTTGCCTGTGTGCTTGATGGCTGCACCAGTGGGCACTGTAATCTGGAGGTCAGCAGAAGTGTACTTGATCAGGGAAACTGAGGCAAGCAAAGGAATTATTGCAATCTGAGGCTCTGGCTCTGGCCCTGCTGTTTCCTGGTGGCTAGAGGTCATGCACTTATGTGTGGAGAGCAGAAAGAGTGGGCAGAAACATTTTGCTACTGCCTGAGGGGAAGCCTGCCCTCTTCCCGCCAAGCAGCAGTTGAGGTTGGTCAACAGGTATTTCTGAGGCCCTGTGAGCACAGTTCTGGCTGGATGCGCAGGCGCACCAAGCAAGGCTGTCTTGGGGAAGGGTTATTAAGGCAGCGGAAGTGAGCAGTGGCAGAACAGCATCCCTGGCACCCCTCAGCTGATCCAGAGTACTGTGGAGGAGCACCCTGCAATCTGGCTAGTGTGTGTCAGGGGTAGGAGTCATTGCCAGGGACAGTTCCTGTGGCAAATGGCCTTCAGGGATCATCCACTGAGTGCAGGGGGGAGTGAGGACAGCTGACTCCGCGCATTAGCGAGTGCTGTGGTAGGGGCCTGGGGCTGGCCGGTGGGGGTGTTGGCGTGGAGCCATGGACAAGCAGGGGCCTGGGGCTGGCCGGTGGGGGTGTTGGCGTGGAGCCATGGACAAGCAGGGGCCTGGGGCTGGCCGGTGGGGGTGTTGGCGTGGGGCCAGTGCTGTGGTAGGGGCCTGGGGCTGGCCGGTGGGGGTGTTAGCGTGGGGCCAGTGCTGTGGTAGGGGCCTGGGGCTGGCTGGTGGGGGTGTTGGCGTGGGGCCAGTGCTGTGGTAGGGGCCTGGGGCTGGCCGGTGGGGGTGTTGGCGTGGGGCCAGTGCTGTTATAGGGGTCTGGGGCTGGCTGGTGGGGTGTTGGCGTGGAGCTATGGGCAAGCAGGGGCTGGCACCTTATTAGGGTGGAAAGCTTGGATCCCTTCTGGAAGTACCGCGGGACCACTGAGCACCTAAGTGTGAGGAGGAACATGTATGGTGAGGGACAGTCCAAGGAAGGAGGCCAGTCGGGAGGAAGTGGGAAGGGAGCAGGTGGCCTAGGTTGGAAGACACTGGTAGCAGGAGCTGTCTACTCCCGAGGCTAAGGCTGACAAGAAGGGGTCAGTGGTCACTCTCGCAGAAGCACAGCAAGGGTGTGATGGAAGACCCCTTTCTAGAATGAAGAGGAGTCAGTCAGTAGGCTGCATGGGGGGCTTCTGCCTGCCTCTCTTGGGTGTGAGACTCTCTGAGATGGGCTCAGGATACACCTCCAGACAGATTCATGCTGCTAAGGCCTGAAGAATGGATGCCAGCGGGTGTCGTTTGCCATCAGCACTGACAGTGGGCTTGTTTTGACTTGATAATGCCCACGAGTGATAACAGAGAGGCAGCCAGGTCCTGGTACAATATCTGAGGAGGCAGAAACCGCAAAGGGTAAGGCTCCATGTCTACGTATGCACTAGGATAGCTGAAGGGAGGGAGGGGTTGGCTGTGCCACATGTGCTGTGGCAGGTGACCGTCGGATTTCACCTGCGTAGGGTTAGTGACTGGTCATGTTTGTGCCAGGAGAGGGAAAAGCACATTAGCTAATGTGGGCACCCAGGGAGGGAGAAGTGGCCTAAGGAATGGGATGTACAGAGACAAGCAGGCAAATGGAGATGGAACAGAAGAAGCAAGCCGAGGGCAAGGGCTGGTACATTGCAAGTCTAGCAAGCAGGGCAAGGCATAGCTTTCTCCTTGTGTAGGTGTGGTCAGGGCAACTGGGGCAGGTGCCCTAGGCCCACGGGCATGTCTCTTCCATCACACCTTTCCTGCGTCCCCTTGGTTCTCCTTGGTCTTGGTCACAGAGCAGTCCAAAATAGCCTTCAACACAGTGACCTCAAGGGTCACTGGAATGTTCAGAACCTAGTGCATGCTCCCTGTTGGGGCTTGTGTGGATAGGATAATGTGTGTGTGATGACCCTGGGTTGTTCTTTCTAATGCCGAGAGTGGTCATCAGGACTGTGGTATCTGTTGGGCACTAAGGTGAGATGGCTGCAGCAGTCACAGTGCTCTGCTTCATTGTGTAAATCTGACTCAGTGGATGCTTGCATGTAGTCCGTCAGAGTCTCAGACATTCTGAACCCAGGTAAGTGTAGCCTACATTTTTCAGCTGAATCTTTGTGAAATACTTAGAACTCCCTATAGAGCAGACTCTTATCTGTGTATTGTGAAGAAATAGATACGTAGCCGGTATATCATATATCCCAGCTCAAGAAACATGAGGAGAATGCAGGTGTGCCTCCAGCTTGCCCAGGAAGTGAGGTGGACACACTCAGGGTCTGTTGGGTGGGCAGTGGTTAGGTTAAGTCATGGTTTAGAGCCTCATGCCAGAAGAAGCCTGTAGCCGTCTGGACTGTGATGATGGTGGGCTCTCTTGTAGGTGTGGACCACTATAATGAAATTAAGCGGCTCACTGTCCCAGAGTACCTGCCACCACACGTCGTCATCTATATCGATGTGCCTGTGCCAGAGATACAGAGCAGGATCCAGAAGAAAGGAGATGTAAGTCATTACCCGTAAGAGCCAGATGTCTGCGTGTTCTTGTGATCAGCATGTGACAGGCACCAGTTCCCAGTGGCCTTTATAGGTCAGCACACATGTGCAGGAGGTCCCAACTAAAAGCACACATCTGTCCCTGAGTCATTCTTGTGGGGAGACAGAGCACCTTGTCTATCCTGCCTGGATCTTTCTCTTCTCTGAGAGTCTCATGTCCTCTGTCCTGGAAATGACCTGATTTGGATGTCCTTCACATGTCTTGATTGTAAGAGAGCCATGTGCTCCATACCCAGCTGCCCTTTTGGTTGACACTCTGAGAGATTAATAGATGCTAGTCATGGGGAAGACATGGCCTTTGCATGCTGTGGTGGAGATACACATATTGCTGCAGTGAGCTTAAAGTGGCCATCCTCAGTGCCGTGTCCTCACAGGTGCTGGGGCATCGTGCCTAATGCAGGCTTCAAGTGTCTTTCAAAACATTTTTTATTACTGTTATTGTCTGTAATACTGTGTATTGTAAGTTGGCGAGAGGTACATGTATCATAGCGCACATGGAAGTGTGAGGAGTAGCAGAAAGATTGGCCAAGGGGGAGGGAGGAGGTCCTGACCCTGATCTGTGTAGAGGAGGGTCATGACTGCAGGTTCCGCTGTAGTCAGGAATCATTCTCACGCCTGTTCCCTGAAGCCCTTCTTTAGAAGAAAGAGCGTCTCTAGTTGTGGTCATGATTTACATACATTACAATAAGAAAATGAGTCTGAACTCCTCCTGGGTTGTTTTCTCTGCTTTTGTTTAGCCACATGAAATGAAGGTCACCTCTGCCTATCTCCAGGACATCGAGAATGCCTACAAAAAAACCTTCCTCCCAAAAATGAGGTGAGCCCAGCACAGGATCACATGTAAGACTCAGACTGCCTTGCACAGGCTGGAGCCACACAGCCCAGAGGTCTTTCTCTCCACTCACAGCCTCAGGCTGCAGAGCCAATGGGAGCCTTTTCAGTTCCCGTTTTGTAAATTTGTTTGGGTAGGTTTTTTGTTTTTGTTTTTATTTTTTTCCCTCCTGTTCTACCCTTAAAATTCTTGATGCTAAAAATAAATCTATGTTCAAGTCCATGGCAAATTTTAGCACTAGAGGTCCTGTGCATTTTTATTCAGGTAGCAGGTAGGTCTAGAAAAAATACTCAGCATACCTGAGGAGGAAGTCCATGAATACACAGCCCCATAGGTCCTTTGAGTGGGCATCCTTCGACAAAGTTAGGGTCAGATCAGCAGGTGGGTCTTCTTCTATCCCTGCTACGTTAGAACATGAGGGAAGTGTGCTTTCCTCTCTCCACATGGCTCTCTGGTCCTTGGCATATCGTGTGTAACAGATTGTTTGATACTGAAAATCTTCATAGTGTTGTTTAAATCCTCAGAGTCCTTAGAACTACAAATAAAAACAAAATGAAGTGAGTGACCTTTGCCCGTGCAGTCACACTGTGTTGGCATGAATACCAGGACACTCAGGTCACAAATGGTGGGGGACACTTGTGTCAGACAGAGCAAGGGGCTTTAGTGGCTTCTGGGCATTTGCACAGACCTGCTCCCTGGAAATGCTGACACTGTGCCTCTCGTTCTGTCTTACAGTGAGATGTGCGAGGTGTTGGTGTACAGTTCCTGGGAAGCTGAAGACTCAACCAAGGTGAGGCAGTGCCAGTCAGTGGCAGACGCTCTTCAGCTTGACGACAGCGTTCCCAGACCACAGGAGGAATTTGATTCCTACTAGTTCACAACCATTGGCATTTTTTTGTAATCAGATCTCCACCGGAAGATCCCTACTCACCAACTTCCCTGAGCTATGATGCTTTTGACTTTTCAAAAAATAGCTTCGTGTGTATGATCTTAAAATCATAGACAGCAAAGATGCAAAATGCCTTGGGACTTGTATCAAAAAACATGACAGAACCTTGGATTAGTTCAGAGGAAAAGTTTGTCATTTAAAGAGATCCGTTTTCCTTAAGTCTGCATTTTGTGAAATTGTAGTTAATAACTCTGCATTTTATGAAATTCCAGTTAGTCTTGATGGAGTTTTCAGGGAACTTAATGAGTAACAACCAAGAAAATTCTGAAAAGGAGTAATTCAGGACATCTGCTCTCCCAAGTACAAAAGTGTATGCACAGTAAGGAAAAGATTGTGTAGTTAGTGCGAGAAGTAGCAGATCATCCAGTCGGTGTTTGGTTCACCAGACTCCGGGAACAGCACAGAAAGACTATCTTAGTTTCGCAGAATTCCTTCAAGATAATAATAATAATAATAATAATAATAATAATAATAATCAAAAAGTGAAATAAGAGGGGAAAGGTCATTTCTTAAATGATACTAAGGTAAATAAATATCTATTTGGTGAAAAAACAGAAACAAGTTTGAGACCAGCCTAAACTACACAGTAAAGTCAAGACCAGCTTGGGCTGCATAATGAGACCCTGTTAACAACAACAAAAACTAATACTCTCCCCCCCCCCAGCCTGAAGTGTTCTGCCTTATATTTCATTGTATATTCATTGTGTCTAAAGCTTCAATTACCAGCAAACAGGCCTGGCCTAGTGAGGCTTGTTTGTAATGCCAGCACTTGGGAAGCAGAGGTAGGAAGATTATTGCAAGTATGAGGAGCTTGGTCTATATAGTGAGCTCCAGGCTAGTCAGGGCTGCATAGCAAGACCCAGTCTCAGGCAGAAATGAAGGTCAGGAAAGGGTTAGTAAACAAGAAGCATGCGTATTCAGGATGTAAGCGCCAGCTCAGGTCCTCGGACCTGCAGAAGGATCTTGCAGAGCTGATGGCTGTGAGCCACCTGTGTGCTCAGTTCCTCTGTACAGAGAGCAGGAGGAAGGGGACCCGGTGAGCTCTTCTCCTGGGGAAACAACATTCTGCTCTCAGAAGGAGGCTGTGTTCTGGTGTGACTCTACTGCTTCCTCTTGTAAGCATTCTTTTGAGTTCCTGGCTTATCCTACTTGGACTGAAAGGCTAATTTTACTACCTTCCTGGACCAACACCAAGTTGTTCATATTCAGTTTATTTTTATACCTATTGATTGGTATTTAGACTTATGTTTAGATGGTATATCTTAGAATAATGAACCTCTGACCTTTAAGTGAGGTCTGAGCTGGGCATGCCCTAGAAAAGCATTGAGCCTGAGATTGCCTCTCTGAAGAGCAGGACTGGAGGCCTGGGCTCCCCAGGAATATGTTGGTGTTCAGGCCTCTGCTTCTCTGTGTGGCCATCTTCCCTTGGAACAGGAACTTGCTTAGGAAGATAAGGGTGCTCTGCCCTTAATGTTGGCTTTCCTCTCGTCTTACCTTTCTTCCCGTCTTCAGGGTAGCTTCTGTTCCCTTGCTGGTTTAGAATGTTGATGAGGCAGGGTAATGCTGAGCCCACTCAGGCCCCGCCATTTTGTTCTTCTTGGTTTGTATGATCTGCCAAGACTTTGTAAACTTGCAGTGTTGCCACATTCACAATTCTGAGCTGGGGTTCTCTGTTTCTATTGCTTTAGGTGGTAGAGGACATTGAATACCTTAACTACAACAAAGGGCCTTGGCTTAAACAGGACGACCGGACCTTTCACAACCTGCGGATGCTGTGAGTCACTGGGGGAGCTTTTGGGACGGGGACAAACTACTCCTTCTGTACACTGCAGGGGTCTGCTGCATGCTGTACAAGTAGACAGTTTTTAAATAATGCTTCAATTTAGCTGTCAACTGCACCAGCCAGGACTGAGGTATTTGCCCTTTTTCCTTCTGAGCAACTTCTCAGTACTAGTGGTTTGTCGTTATTAATTCCGTCATTATTTTGCTTCTACTCTGTGCCAGGTTTGGTTTTAGTTTGAAAGACTTTAGGATCAAATAAAATTTCTTCTCTCAGCAGAGACATATTTTAGTGGGAGATGCAAGCACACTAGGGCATGGAACTGTTGGGTTATAAAGGCCACTCCCAAGTCTGACCCCTGGTAAGCTTCAGACTCGAGGCAGAGTCCTGCTTCCTCAGGCCTTTTCGTGCAAGGGCCTATGCACCCTGTCAGCTGACTTAACACCACAGAGAACCTGGATATTCTGAGGTACCAGAGGCTTTCCATTCTTCTGTTTATCACTGTGTCTGTCAGCGAGCTTGCAGCCCTCGGTTGGACCATGGTGTGCATCCTGAGCAGATACACCTACACAGGGCCACAGGCAGAGTTGGGTGCCTGTATTTCCATAGAGGATATGCTGGATCTTTAACGAGACTTCTAGAGATGCAGTTGTACCAGCAGCTTACTTTCATTGAGAATAAGAATTGTTACTGGGTCAGACTGTAGGAATAAATACATTTTACAACTGCTGATTTTTTTTCTTTTTATGCAAGATTATTCTGTAAAAACTGTTGGCAGTGAACGTTTTATCTGTAAAGAAGCACAATTAGGGTTGAGAGATAACTAGCTAACTAGTAAGAGACCTGAGTAGATTCCAGGCACCCCCATAAAAATCTAGGTTTAGTTGTGCATGCTTGTGTGGAGGCAGAGGGATCCCTGGGGCTTGCTGACCAGCCAGTCCAGCCAGATTCATTTAGTAAGAGACCCTGTCTCAAGCATTAAGATTGAGAGCGAATGAGGAAGACTCAGAATTAGCCCCTGGCCTCTATACACATTAGAGACACAAACATGCACACATGCATTTGCACACACACAGGAACATGGATGTGTGTGCACGTGGATACACAATGATGCAGTATAATTAAATGAAAATCTAAGGAAACCTGCCATTTTGTTCCAGAGAAAAGAATCGCCTTGGCATGCGGTTTCTAAATTTCAGTTCCGTTCCTCCTGGTTGCTTTGTGCTGTGAGTCTCCTTTTCCTGCTGGCGACTTTCAAAAAGCCAGGTGTTGGCTGTTCATTGAGGGCTCTGTTTTCAGTGATGGTTTTCACTCTTCCTCCTGCGCATCCCAGGGTAGACAGCTGAGTTAGACCCTCTGTCCTAACAAAGCCCAGGTTCACTCAGTTCCCCCTAGTACTGCTTTTCCTGCAGTCTACACATCAGATAAAGAATATTCTTAGTTTCACTAAGGTAAAATATTTTTCAGAATTCTGTTGAAGCTTTCCTTGTCTCACATGTGATTTAGGAGCATGTTGTTTGGTGCTGTATCTGGGGTTTCCCACCTACCATTCCTCCCCCATCCCCAAACCCCATCCCGCTGTGATCTGCAAACATTGTGCCTATTTCTCTTCTTTCACCTTCATTCAGGTGTCTTTCTAGCTGGCATGACTTTTGCCTTGGCACGTGCTCCATTGAGCAGCAGTGTGGGTTCTTCTGTGGGACAGGGAATGCTGAGCCTGCCTGTTGATAGAGCCGAGGCATGCGGTGGCTGGGTCATTTGTGCCCCCTGCAGGATCTGTCAATTCTCAAAGGGGATTTAAGCTCAAGCATTGCCCGTTCTCCCTAGGCTCCATTGAGTCCTGTTTATTTTTGCCTTGTGTTTCGATTGTTGTTGTTAAATACATCTTCTAATTAGATAGTGCTCATCTGCGTGTGCCTGCTGTTTTCCTTTGTTCTGAAATTTCCTCTGTCTGAAATGTTATATTATAATACTTTGCTCTCAGCAAAGGCATTGCGTCTTTTTGTCCATTCTTTTACTTTTATTATCTCAATTTTAAGTCATTTTCCTGCATAACAAGTAGTTAGGTCTTGGTTTTTCATATTGTCTGACAGTTGTATCCTCTATTCTTGGATCTTTTACTTTAAAATGAGCAGTACTATTGGAATCTACTTCTCCATGCTTTGTGCTTTCTACTTATTACATTGTTTTCTTTCCCCATCTCTGAATTTAACTGATCATTTAATATATTCTACTTTGTATTAGCATTTCTTACTTTAAAAAAACCTACATTTTCAGTTGCTGTGTTTTCCTGTCATTCCTAGCTCCTGTGTGTCCAGTGCCATTCCACAGGAGGGCAGGTGGCTGACAGCAGGGTACATCCTCTGTCCCTTACAGCATTGCTGGCGTGGTTCCACTCTGCTGCAAGATATGATCTCTTAGTATATTGTAACCATCATCTAAGAAATGTGCAGTTAGCCTACTTTAGCCACAACATCAGCCAAGTGTTTTGTTGGTTTTTGTTTTTTAAATATTAGGACTGTGCTGAGTATGTAGAGACTTTTCCTTCTTAGTATTCTTTAAGCATTGTGGTGTGACAGCTGTGTCCACTGGAAACGTGGAGGCCGTGTGACAGTACTGTGCTTGTTATGTCCTTAGAGTCTCTGGAAGCATCCCTGTGGATACCAAGGGATACCTATAACTGCTTGAAATGGAGTCATACATTCCATTCCCTTGAATAGGGGTGTGTGTGTGTGTGTATGTGTGTGTGAGAGAGAGAGAGAGAGAGAGAGAGAGAGAGAGAGAGAGAGAGAGAGAGAAAGAGATTTATGAGATTGGTTTATAAGATGCTGTTGTGATAATCCAGCAATAGCTATTTCACACTGGAGGGGCCGAGACTCTGGCAGGTGTTCAGACCGTGGGGCTGGATTTCTTTCTCTCCAGTCTGTCTGGTGCTGAAGGCCTGGAGGATCCTAGAGTCTTAAGTATACATTAGAGTCCCGAAGAAGTTGGTTCTAATGGTGGTGCATAATTGCTGCAACAACAGGATAGATGGACTTGCCAGCAGGAGTGAGGGCAAGCAGGCTGGAAGCAGTTGCCTCCTCCTGTAGCCCTGACCATCCAGCCAAAAACCATCTCCAGCCCATTAATCAATATTCAGACAGTCACACATCTGGCTATTTCTCCTTCCAAGCAAAATCTACAACCATGTACACTGCCTATAGTGCTCACTGTGAAGATTTCCCTCAGTGTCCTTCAGGATTCTCCAGATGGTAGTGTATGCTTTGAACCAGCATTCAGTATGTGGTGCTGCTGCTCCTATAGCCAGTCTAGGTATCAGGGTGTGGGAATACGAATGATTCCATTCACTGTCACCCCTAGTACCCCAGTAAGGAAAGTGTTGCTTCCTGAGTCGATGGCCTTATACCCTGCTATCCTAGAAGTTTGGGTACTAGAGAGTAGGCTGTTGCTGTGAAGAACTTGACCATGCTTTATTTATTTGTCCTGTTTTAAGGAACATGGGAGGCTTTGGTGTTTTGGATTAGTAAAGCAGTTGAATTTTGTAAGCAGAACTTAACGGGCTCTTCTAGTAGGAACTTGGCAGTCAGTAGCACTGAGGGTCACACTCACGCATGGGCTTTACCGACATAGGCTGTGGTATCTTGGCAGAGACCTGGCTGCCTTCTGCCCTTGTCCTGAGAACTTACCTGAAGGTAATTAAGTAATATACTAATCTCTTTGGCAGAGAAATTTCAAGAGTATAGAACTGAGTCTGTGGTTTAGTTATTATTGATAACCAATATATAGTTCTACACTGAAAAAGAGGGAATGGAACAGAAGGAAATAACAACATATATAATTTGGAGAAAAAAGCATAGGAAGTTTAATGTTTACAGCCAAGGCATCTTGTTTAAAGAGATTAGTTAAAGGAGAGTTCAACTGTCCCTTATTGGAGGATAAGATGCCCAGGAACCAAGACTAAACTTCCAGCTAAACTTCCACCTTATGAGGAAGTTTGAGTGGTTTCTTTACCAATGTGGTCAAAGGCAAAGAGGGGCCATCCCAAGCTGGCTGCTGAACTTGGCAGTGTTATCTAAATGGTATTGGCTCTAGAGGCATGAAATAAGCACGAACTGAGGAGTCAGGAATTCTTCTCCCATGGGTTGAGAGAGCTATGAGTCCAGGCAGTGTGTGGAGGGGAGTCCTGCGTGAAGACCAGCCCTAAGAGGACAGGAGGCCATATAAGATTGTTGCATGAAGCTGAGAAAGTAAAGCTTGGTTTGCAGTGGAGCCCCCAGATGTTGGAGATGCCGTGAGATGTCTGTCAGGAAGAACTCCAGGAAGTGGAGCCACTGCAGCACTCTGAGGCTGTGCCTGTCTTGCCCTGCTCTGTCATGGGCTTGGGGTTGACTCTGAGGCTGGAGTACTAAGCTGGGCTCCTCCGTTCATGCTAACCCTCACTTCTCCCCAGACTACTCTGAAGGCGGATGCCCTCATTTTGGATCTCTGCTACTGGTCAGTTACTAACTGCCCTCACTGTTTTCCAGTACACCTCTAGAGGTTGGTCTGTTTAGCTTGCTTGGTTCTAAGTTAAGAGAGTTCCTGTTTCCCCTTTATGAAGAGTGCTCCCAAGCACTGACATTTCTGATCTTGGATTAGCTCAGGAACTGCAACCTTTGTCCTGGTCTAGCGCCTGGTGATCTGAATCCCAGTGTTGAACTTCATTTCCTCACAGCCTGCGCAGTCATTGCTGCCTTGTTACACCTCTTAATGCTGTGGGTCTGACTCACGAATGTCTTGTGATCCTTGCTTTTAGGATCAGTTACTACTGGGCAGAGCGTATGAGCCAGCATTCTGGGAAAGAGGACCATCTAAGATCCAAACAGACTCTCTGAGACGAGGGAATATTTCTGGCTTTTGACCTCCCACAGATAATACCATGTCATTTTCTAAATGTGATCTGAAACACGTGTTGATCTAACCCATGCTTAAAAATCATAATTTTGGTAATTACTTAGTTATATGGTTATCAGGGTATAGAGTTGTGTCCTGTAATTTTTCCAGAGTCTGTGAGTTACAACATCCAATTAATTGCTTTTATTTCATTTACTGTGGCTCTGTCCTTTCCCTGTGTTGTGTCCTCTACTCAGTTTCATAACAGTTTTCAATGGTAATTGTGTTGATCTTAATTTCTTGAGTGAAAATTATGATCTGTTTTCTGAGACAATTACTGTAAACATGCCAATTAGACATTTTTGGTCCAGAACTTAACCAAATTATTGCTTTAGAACATTTCTGTTTAATTTCAGTTACATTGGTCAGTGCACACACACCCCCCACCACCCAACCTCCCAGCCCCACCTGCTGCCCATGAAGCTCACGGCAGCTGCTAGAAGCTTGTTTCCAAACAGATCTAGCACTGTGGTGACGGATGCAAGTTCTCCACATAGTTTCAGACAGAGATCTACAGTTCAGAAGGAAGTAAAAGACAGGCTGTGGAAGGTGGGAGAAAAGCGGACTTTCTCCTGTCGGAGAAATATTCAGTCATTAAAACCTTAGTTGCCATTCTACGCTTTTCTGTTGTCTTATCTCAGTGCTTCTGGTTAAAGCTGTCTGTCCATCGTATTAACCAACCCGTGATACTTCATCACATCATAGTTGGGCAGTGCTGTGGCAGGAACATTGTTCTCAGCTGGGTTTTTCTATCTCCAGCGTTGGACCACGTGTGTATTGTGTAAACAGTACAGACTTGTATCGGCTTTGTGTTCTGAGTCATAAGAGGCCTGTAGTTTTTCATGATCTCTGATCAAGGATGTTGTCTCTAGCCTATCCAACAAGTATGTACTGGAGGTGTGCTGTATCTCTCCGAATCCTGTGAGCTCTGCTAAGAGTTGTTCTCCAGGTTTATTACTTTTAAAGCCTTCTTTTCTTTTTCTGGGGCATGTGTAAATTGTAATTTTGGCAAATTAAACATAGATGGCGCTGTTGTTCTACATTTCACATACTTCCAGGACACCTCCCTGTGATATTTGTTAACATTTACCATGTACTTCATTTTTAGTTGAAATATTTTGTTACCACTTCAACAGAATTAAACACTAGCAGGTACAGAATAATCCTGTGTGTTACATAGAGAGCTGTGTGTGCATATGCTGTTGGCTAGTCATGGAGAGGGTGAGAAGGTTGTCGGCTTGTAGCTGTGGAGAGGGGGTGCTCGACAGTAGTGCTGAAGACGGGCTTTGGTACTGTGGGATGTCACCTAACATCAGAGCAAGCCTGCAGAGCACAGTTACTGTGTCGTCTACAGACTTCACTGTTGGCGTGCTTGAACTGTTTTTAATGTTTTCTTTTGGCAGAAAAACCAACTGGATAGGATATGAAAGCTAAGAAAAGAGCTCTTAATCTTCGACTGTGTCTAGTATGGCCACTAAACCAGTGCAAAGCACGTGGGGGGACAGGCAGGCAGGGCTACCTGAGCCGCTGTGCTTGGGGGATTTGAACCACTGAATCGTTAACCGTGGGAGTGGCATGTTGGTGCTAGGACACGAAGCTGTGATCTTCCTGCCACCCACAAGGCTCAACCTGCCACCGTCCTTATTTCCCTGTGGTTTCTTGTGGAAGCATGACCCATGCACCATGCACCATGCACCACACATTCCTCCTCCTGGGCTGTTCTAGTTCTACGGGGACCTGGCTGTTTACAGGTTTACATAGTGAGCCTGGATACTTCTTAGGTCCAACCAGCAGGAGACAGATACTGTTATAGAATCTACACTTGGAAATTGCAGGCAAGAAGCATCCTCTGTTGCCTTTACAACTTAGGTGTAGCTAAGTATCTATTGAAAATAATTACCTTGTTTCTTGAGCCTGTAAGAATAAGAAAAACTTGAGTGCCTTTCCCCCTCAGACAGTTGTCTCGCCTGGTAGCCCATGCTGGACTCAAACTTGTGGCAGTTCTTTGCCTTAGCGTCCCAAATATTAGGGATTCTAGTATTCACGGATTTCAAGCCTGCATGACTATGCCCAGATTTAATAAAAACAAACAAGCAAACAAAATTAAAGGTTTGTCTCTTCAAGCATAGTGGATATGTTGAACCCAACTTTGAAGAGAATGGTCTGTAACAATTGTATAAACATTCTTGAATCAGCAGAATGAAATGGTAAAGCAAGGGGAGAAGCCTACAGTCGGTATTATTAATACCAGAAATGAAGCTGACCCTTGATAAATACGGCCGCATGTGCTGCCTAGCGAGTTCCATGTGGTACTGTCACATCGCCTTCTACAGGCATTAGTACCTGTGGAAAGGCACTACAGTGCCTCCCCACTGGCATTGATGAGACATCTTTCTAATGAGGGCATAGTGTGCATGCCATGGGGACCTACCATCTGCTGGTGGATTACTCCCTGCTTTGTGTGTGAAGCACACATTGGCTCCACTTTTCCATTTCCCAAACCCTTCATCCAGAGCCCACTATCTGCAGGCACCAGGGCTTCACAGAACCCCCTCAGTTCTGGAGCTGTTTCAGCAGAGTGGCTACCTGGCCCCGGAGATCTACGAAAGAAGTGCTGCTTTAAAATACCTGCTTATGAGCAGCAGTTACCTTAGTTAGTTTTTTGTTTTGTTTTGTTTTTAAGATTTATTTATTTTTATGTGCGTTGGTGTTTTGCCTGAGTGTATGTCTGTGTGAAGATGACAGATCCCCTGGAACTGGAGTTATAGACAGTTGTAAGCTGCTGTGCAGGTGCTGGGAATTGAACCCAGATCCTCTGGAAGAACAGCCAGTGCTCTTAACTGCTGAGCCATGTCTCCAGTCCCTATGGATATGTGAAGAGTCAAAAACATTTGCCTGATGGTACTTACTTTGATGGCTTGTTGTAATCCATGTTTGTCTTACTTTTCAGGGTTCAGGATAAGGCAGAAGTGCTGAATTATACGACCATCCCGGTCTACCTCCCAGAAATCACTATCGGAGCTCATCAGGGTAGCCGGATCTACAACAGCTTCAGAGAGGTGAGCCCTACCATGGGGGCAAAGTCAGGGACACATGTGGCCACTAAGCCACCTCCGTGAAGAATGGATCTGCTGCTGTCCCCCTCATTTCCAGTGATAAAGCAGTGAGTCCTCAGGCACGCACCAGCTCCAGTGTCCTTTCTAGGTGCATTGTCTTGATGGACACACGTCCTCCGTTCTTCAGCTGATAGCTCTCAGTTCTGCACTGCTACATCTGGTGTCGCCTTGCTTTCCACAGTGTGTCTCTAAGGCTTACATGGTGAGGCCTTACATTTCTGTGGAATGTCCTACAACCAAGTGGTACATTGCAGCAAGGGTGATGGAGCTCATGCCGACATGGAGATAGCAGTTAGCGCCCCTCGTGCCCTTCTCTGACTTTGTTCCTCCATTGCTGTTATTTCCAGCTGGTTAGGCAGGGCCAGGGGCCTAACAAGACCAGTAGCCTGCACCAAGCAGCATAGTGGAATGGGAAGAGTCCTCTGTCCATGGTCTGCTGTGGCATGTTGGTTATTGGAAAGTGTGAAATCATCACCAGGATGTGAACACATGGGTCCGTATCCAGAGACAGCTACCTGTACTCCTGTCAGTTGAGCAGCAGAGGCTACAGACCACTGGAAGCTTTGATTAAGGGTTCAATGTGGCCAGTTGTTCCTCCTCTCCCCTCCCTTACTTGAAGGACTCAACAATTTCTTTTAAACAAGTTCTTTGGGTCTTTTTGAAAATAATTGTATTCACTATATAAATTTGTGAGCGCAGCCATAAGGTGTCTCCTTACCATGGTCTGTCTGGGCTGACATCTTACCTGAGTGGATGCAGCTGCTCCCTCTAGCCTCCAGGTCCACACACTCTGCAAAGAGCTCGCTACCCGCCATGTCCTGGAGAGCTCTTCCAGGATAGGCTAGCGACTAGGTTCGAAGTTCCCGCCAGCAGGAGCTCCGTGCTGTAGAGAGAAACCGTCGGTTGGGGAAAGAAGCAGGAAACAAAGGACACGTTGGGAGCAAGACGAAATTCCGTTCAAGCTCCGTTTAATTTTTAATGTTACATATTTTTAAACACTTTTGGGCGGGAAATGGCAGAGGGAGGGGAAATTCCATAATGCAGATCAGACATAATCTCTGAGTAGAAGGC
>CM052709.1:80907920-81059259 GCA_028551405.1 Uromys caudimaculatus | reverse complement strand
GGTTGGGGAAAGAAGCAGGAAACAAAGGACACGTTGGGAGCAAGACGAAATTCCGTTCAAGCTCCGTTTAATTTTTAATGTTACATATTTTTAAACACTTTTGGGCGGGAAATGGCAGAGGGAGGGGAAATTCCATAATGCAGATCAGACATAATCTCTGAGTAGAAGGCCGGACGTCTACTCCCTACCTGGGGGCAGTAACACTGGGGAAGAAACAAAGGGAGGCCTGCTGGAACACCTTGATTTGCTAATCCAGCCAAGCCTAAAGGTCAATGCCGTAGATAATCTGATATCAGGTGGAAAGGAATCAAAGGAATGCCTGCTACAAGATAGCTAGCAAGATTAAGTCAAACCTGGGATCAAGCAAAAAATGCCAAGGCCAAAAGCCTTTGTCTCCTACAACACTCCCTTCCTCCCTCTGCCATATAAGCCTCATTCAGTCCAGCCTGCCCTCTGTCAGCTGCAGGAGGAGGGTCTGTCTACAGCATTGCTGCACCTGCCTCCCTCTGTGAGCCTTGGCCTCATTGGTAGCAGGTGTGTGGTTGGCAGGGTGGTTAGTACTTCCCTTCTGTGCCTTTGACGTCACCATCTGTACCCTTATCAACAGAACTGGCCTTAGGTTTCTTCTCATGAATGTTGCTCTAGCACCTTAGACTTTCTTCAGCTAGTATTTGCCCAGGATTTATTTTCAGTTCCCTTTCATGTCAGCCTCTCTCTCCGGTTACCTGAAGGTATTAAAACAAAACAAAAAAACAAAAACAAAAAACAAAAAAACCCTCTAGTTATTCTGAGGATTTGTAATATTTATCCAGTTACATTGGAAGAAGTACTTAGCATGGGTTGTCTCAGTGTCTTCTGACCTGAGGGAATTACCTTTGGGGATTACGGTTTTTTTTCTGGATTTCATGTATGTCCCTCTGCTTGCCAACTGCTCATCATTCTGTTACTAGTTGACCACTGTACTGATTAACCTGGTCATTTAAATGGTCATCTTTGATATATTTGAGTCTAATGTCGGTAGGTTTCCTGTTGCAGGCAGTGTAAAGTTGCAGACTGTTGAGCCCTGTTTGCTCAACTCCTCCTGTGGGCTGTAGTGATAATGTGTCTTAATTCTCCATACCTTTTAAGTCCCTCAGGACATTATGGGGACTGGGGACAGTATTAACTCAAGATGGGGAAAGTGCCCTAACACTTACTTTGCTGTGGTTCACTCTTTTTGTGGCTTCACTTCTGCTTAGGGTCATTCCCAGGAAGAATACTTTACTGCAACAAACTAAAGTGATCTTTATTTGCTCTTCATTTATTTTTATTTTATTTTAAAATTTGTTTGGGGGAAATATTTCAGACTTTTTAAAGTGATAAGAGGGCAGGAGAGGTGGTTCAGCAATTAGGAGCATGTCCTGCTGTTGTGGAGGACCTGGGCCCAGTGCTTAGCCTCCGTGGGCAGCTCACACGGTTTATAACTCTGCTTACAGGGATTCTATGCCTTCCTTGGGTCTCCACTGGCACCATGCATACACATGGTACACAAACACACATACAGGCAGAACACTCATAGACATAAAATAAAAATTAGTAAATCTTTAAAATGACAAGAATAAGCCAGGCCTGATTGTCTCTAGTCTCAGCGTTTGGGAGATAGACACAGGAGGATCAGGAATGTAAAGTAATCTTTAGTTATACAGTGAGTTCGAGGCTGACCTAAAAAACAAAGATAATAGAAAAAGTGTCCTCTCTTGATACAGCTGATCACTTCATCACTGCGTGCCCTTCTATCGGCCTCTGTGGTCAAGCGCTTTGAGCACCCTTGTTCTTCCTCATTGTGTGGGTGCAGGCTCGTGCATAGGAATACAGCTCCTGGGAACACCAGCTCTGCCGGATCACACTCCAGCATGGACTGTGGGATTATGTCCTCTTGAGCCTTCCAGGCCACTGTAATAACCATTAAGATTTTGGGGCAATTCACTTAAGATGGGGTTCTTATAGGCAAGATGCCACAAGACCCCACTCTGCCTGGTAGTGTCTATAACCACACGGCTAACCACATACCAACCGAGGGACATCAGTGAGCACAGAGCCCCAGGCTGGATGGGAGGCTACATCTGCGGCTTTGTCTCCAGTCCTTGCCTTGATCTCAGTATTTAAGGGCTTACACTTCAGAACTTTTGGAGACTACAGGGTACTTAGTTGTTGACTATTCCTCAGTCTGGTTTGTTGGATGAGATTTAGGCTATAGTTTTTTGTGGAGGGAGTATCAAAGAACTCATTTCAACTTCCTAGGCAGTATATATTCTCATTGGCCCTATAACTAATGTGACTAAATATGGTGTGAGTCTTTCCTTCACTCTTCAGACTCAGGAAGCACTGGAGGAAGTTGACACTGCAAACATGCTCTTCTGACCTTTGTATACCAAAGTTCTGGCATCCATTTCCTTTTTTTCTTTTTCTTTTTTTTTTTTTAAAGGAATTATTCATTTATTTTATGTATATGAGTGCACTGTTGCTGTCTTCAGACACACCAGAAGATGGCATCGGATCCCATTGCAGATGGTTGTGAGCCACCATGTGGTTGCTGGGAATTGAACTCAGGACCTCTAGAAGAGCAGTCAGTGCTCTTAACCTCTGAGCCATCTCTCCAGCCCCCATCCAGTGAGTTTCTTAACTACATACTTACCACTTTGATGGTTTCCTAGTTGTATTCTTCCACATCTCCAGCATCTGGTATAAGGAAACCATCTCCCTGTATGCGAGTCATTTATATGTTTGTCTGTATATGTTGAGACTCATGAGTCCATAGCAGTTTCAGGTTCCCACTTCCTCTACGGGGCTGCAGGTGACTGTTCGGTTCTTCTCACATTCTCCTTGTCAGTACTTACAGGACCAAGCCTGTGAGCAGCCCTGTGCCCCTCTGCTGGCCCACTACCATTACCATGGTATGCTTCAAACCCTACCAGTGTCTCACCCCACTTTTAGGGAATCAGAAGCCCTATTCAACCTTACAGAAAGCTTTAGGTCACACTTGGAAGGAAGGGAGACTACCTTTCTTTTTGAGGAATAAATAAGCACAGGGCAGAGAATTCTGAATTTCCAGCTTATTTTTCTTTCAGCCAATCTGAATTTCAGCATCTTAGGCTTCTGACCCTGTTCTAAAGAGCAGCTTGCTTTTTCTGATGAATGTTTCTCATCTCTTGTGGGTCTGATTTTTGTCTGCTTTCTGATGTGCTCTTGAGCTTTCCCAAGGCTGTGTGCACCTGGGGGCCAGGCTGTGTGCCTTTGTCATCACCTGGCTTGGGGTCCATGAAATCCTTTGTCCCTTTAGCTGGTCTCCACAGTCAGTGCTAGTTCTTGGCTTTCCTCAGGTTCCCAGGGGTGATAGTCTCTGTCACACTGTGTGCTGGGCCTGTGCTGACCTCTTCTGGTGTTTGTCAGTGTGCATCAGCCTGCACATGTTCTGCTGCTGTCTTCTAAGCTCCTGACTGATCAGCTTCCCAGCTCTTCCAACCTGTTTGTTCAATGAGCCTTTAATTTTAATCATGGTCTTTTGTTGTTGTTGTTTCTAAGTTTACACTTTAATTTCAACTTTGCAGAATAATTTTGCCATACATTTTGAGCCTTAATCTGTGATAGAGCAATCTGATAACTGCAATGTGTGTCTTTTAGGTCTGCTCGGACTGCCAGGCTCCCTTCTGCTGTTTGGTCATTTCTCTCTGTGCTCCCTAGCAGGTGCTCCCTGTGTTTTGTCTCATGTTTTCTCTCACTGTGGCTGTTATTTGTCACTTTGATAGTATTTTATTAAGAATGTAAAGGTAGGAGATCTTCTGATCAGCATTAAAGTGAAGGCAGACCACCAGAATCCATTCTAATATCAAGCTGGTGGGCTGGCTGTGTGTGAGTTCCATGAGGTCTGATTTTCGTTCATTTTGATTCTCAAGGATTTTTAATATTTAATGTTATTAGGAATTTTGGTGATGGAGATGCTGGGAATGTTTGTGAAGAAATTTTTAATTGAAATAAAATGAATAATGTAAATATTGATGAGATGATTGTAGTAAATCATGTGGGTGTGTCTAACTGTGGCATGTCACTATGGAGATTAAAGATCTCTTAACTTTAACTTAAAAGGTTAACGCTCTTAGCTTCACAGTGAATTTAGATTATTGAAGCTGATCAATTTTCGAAATATTTTAGTGGTACTGTTTCAAGTACAATAGGTCTAAAACTGTGATTAGATCCACAGATTTCAGAGCATTGACCATAAAATAATCCTGGGCGATTTGATGTAACTGTGGCTTGGTTTAGGCACCCTGAGATTGCGTCAGTTTTTAGTCCTGATGACGGAACAGCTCATGAGTGAAGTACATCTTCGGATGAATTAATGTACAGATTGGAAGTTCTGTAGGTAGAACAACTGGATTGTCAGCTTCTAGGAGGCGAAGTTCTCCTGGTTTTAAGTCGTTTGTTGGAATTATATATGAATCAAAGCATAGGTCTTCATAATCAGTATATTCATAGCTTCAGTATCATTGATGACCTATAGTTTTTACTGTTAATACAGGATTATTAATCGCGTCTATTATATATAATAGCCTGTCTTGCCTGAGAGAGCATGTTTAACGGGGTTTTCCTGTAGATTTCATCCCTACTGTGTGCACTGCTTCCAGATGCTCTGTTTGGTGCCTCACTGCTGCTGCTCATGAGAGTTAGGGAGACCCCAGGAGGCTAATATGCTGACTATAAGCCCACCTCAGACAACTCTGACTTAGTGATCTACTTACACTGCACTGGCAGACACTACTGCCATTGCAGTTTGGGAGCCAGCACTGCCTCATGCCACTCCTGGGAAGTGCAGGAGTGCCAGCAGCCAGCGGTGGGTCCACCCGAGCACTTCAGAAGAGGGTGTCAGGACACTTCATGTCATGAGGGACAAGGGGGCTAGTGAGAAGGCGCAAGCTGGCTGGGTTGTGCAGGAGCTGTGCATCTTGGGTACCTGGGGAGGTCAAGGAGGGAAGGTCAGGATGCTTGTTTGATAACTGCATGGGGTCTGCAGTGAACCTTGAGAACGTGTTATTAAAGACAAGAGTTTATGTGAATGGCTAGGCAAAGGCCAGTGCCAGTGGCAGTGGGAAGAGGAGTCACAGGAGACTTAGGCAGAGGACAGAATGGAGACTAGGGCAGGGGTCAGCAACTGGCCCGGCCACGCTGCAAAGAGGCATGTTCCACTGGGGCCATGGGGCTTAGACTGTCACTGTCATTTCAGAAGACTTTTTAGTAGTTGCTTTTTTTGTAGCTGCAACTAAATACTTAACAAAAACAGTATCAGAAGAATAACTTATTTTCTGCGAGTTTCAGAGGTAGCAGTCCATCCAGGCAAGGGAGAAGAGGTAGGTAGTTAAGCCAAGGAAGGAGTGAGAACAGGTAACACCCCAAAGACTTGCCCACAGTGGTCACTGCTTCCTCCTTCCCCAACTCCTACTTTTGACCATCCAAGCATCTTGTCATCCTACATGTCCATCCAGGGACCCGTCTACTCTCCGGTCAGGGCCCTCATGCTCTTATTGTCTCTGAAAACACAGGCACCCCGAGACCACCCCAGTCCAGATTCATTATCACACGTCCACCCTTTGGCACCCAGGACTCTAAAGGTACATTACGCCCAGGCCTCTGTCCACACATGTGCTTAGCAGTGCTACTTGCATCGCTCAACTCTGCGTGACGCCATAGGGCTGGTGATAGAGAGCTAGGGGCAGTCTTTGCACTCATGGCCTCTGCATTTGTCCCTAGCAAAGTCTTTGACATCTGTTAGCAGCTGCCTTCAGAGGGGCCTTGTCAGGTGGTGTGGGTCTCACTGTGGGAGCATGGGTTCAGAACTGTCACCATTGGGTATGCACCTGGAGTCAGTAACTTCCAGAATCTGTCGGTAGCCAATAGTTCAGCACGGCTGGGTAGGGTCCCATGAGTCCCTCGCTATCCAGGGTTGACTGTTGACAGGCCTACAAGAGTGCAGGCACAGTGCAGACAACCACAGCTGCCGTGAGAGCATGTTTTCAGTCATGCCCTGAAGATAGCATTTTGCAGCCCTTCCCCTTTCTTCCCACTTCCACGATGCTGTCTAATTAAGCCTTAGAGGGGGTGTATAAATATCCTTGAGGGATGAGCACTTAGCTATCACTTATTCTTAGCACCTTAAGCAGACCTGAGTCTCTGCATTCATTGTTAGTCACTCACAGAGAAGCTTCTCTGCGTCAATATGCATTTATCCATGAGTATGAGGCAGTTTAGTGTCCTGTCAGACAACAGTTGTAAGTTCCTATAAGACCTATAAGTCTGCGAGCAAAGGGGTGTGTGTGAGAGAGTGTGTGTGTGTGTACGTGAGTGTGTGTGTGCATGTGTCTGTGTGAGTGTGCGTGCGTGCGTGTGTGTGTGAGTATGCGTGTGTGTGTGAGTATGCACGCGTGTGTGTGAGTATGCGTGTGAGTGTGTACGTGTGTGAGTGTGCGTGAGTGTGTGTGAGTGTGCGTGCGTGTGCATGCGTGTGTGTGTGTGTGTGTGAGTGTGCGTGAGTGTGTGTGTGAGTGTGCGTGAGTGTGTGTGTGAGTGTGCGTGCGTGTGCATGCGTGTGTGAGTGTGCGTGCTTGTGTGTGAGTATGCGTGTGTGTGAGTGTGTGTGTGAGTGTGTGCGTGTGTGTGTGTGTGAGTGTGTGTGTGAGTGTATGTATGAGTGTGTGTGTGTTTTGTATATTTTGTATTATCTCCTATGGAGCAGGCCTCAAATCTATTCCAAGAGTTGTGGGTTACCCATAATAGTACCGCCACTATTGTACGTGTAAGCACATCTTGTCTCCAAGTTGTGTTTATTGTTGTAGGGTTCGCCGCTTGTGAGAATGGATGCCTTTTCTCACCCTTTAGTCTGTACAGCACCTTCTAGCTGTGAGAGCTATCCAGCAGGGAAGAAGCAACTGGCCAAGTTCCAGCTTGATCTCTCTGTACACTGCAACCAAGGTGCATGGTGCCTTATCATTTAGTTCTGGTGGGTAACCAAGAAGAATACTGGAAATCTATAATGGGGCCTCCATGACCAATAGCTTATAAGGGAAGATTTTACATTTGGCACTGGGATTTTTGTTTAGGTAGCCTATGGAATGGAAGAAAATATCTGGCAACTGTACATCTGTCAGGACTAACATTCAGATTGTGCAAAGAACTTTAAAAAAGAAGAAAAGGAAGGAAGCTTCAAGAAAACAGTTCGATTTAAAAATGGGCTTTGGAACTGAATACAGAATTCTCAAAATATTCTTATATTAATGGCTAATAAATACTTTAGAAAGTATTCAACATAATTAAGCCATTAGGGAAATGCAAACTGAAACCACTTTGAAATTTCGTCTCATCCTAACCAGAATGGCTATTATCCAGAAATCAAATGGTAGCAGATGCTGTCGAGGTTACAGGGAAGGAACTCTTATTCACTGTTGGTGGGAATGTGGACTGGTATATCACTATGGAAATCAGTGTGGAGATTCCACAAAAAGCAACACAGAGACTCACCATATGACCCGGTTCTACCACCCTGGGTATAGACCCAAAGGACGATGTATCCTATGACAAAGACACTGGCCTCAGTGGTCATTGCTGCTCTTTTCACAGTAGCCAGGAAATGGAATCGGCCTTCTGAATGTCTTGTCAACAGATGAATGGCTTAAAACAATGTGATGTATACAAAGTGGGATTGTACTTGGATCTGGGAAAATGAAATATGAAGGTAAATGGACAGAACTAGAAAACAGAGATGACCCAGGGCCAGAAAAGACAAACAGCTCCTGTTCTCTCATGTATGGACCAGCTTAGACTCTTCAGAGCGCTGTGCTTAACTTGGAGCATATGTAGAAGCCAGGAGATGGAAAGGAGCCATAGGCGACCCCGTGAGGGAGGGTACCTGGTAGAGCACGGGTGATAGGAACACAGAAAAGGCTGATCCTGGGCACGGATTGGTTCCAGGCAGAATAAGGAAGACGGGGTATGGGATGGGAGAGTTAACAAAGACAACAGGTTTATGAAAAAAATCAAAACCTCCTATTTTGTAAGCCAGTTAGGAAACCAGCTTTAAAAGGGGAGAGAAGGGAGGCCTCCTTGGCTGTAATGTCTCTGGAAGCAGTGGTGAAGTGATGGGTTGGAAGAAAGGCTGTAGGGAACTGTCTGCCCTTTAAGGACCTACCTCTGTTCTCTCTTGAGCTGTCATGTTGGGTGTACTCCATTCTTTTGTTTGGACCCAGATTTTGCCTGACTAACTGAACAGTTTTTACATATGGGTCTGATGGTGACAAATTCCAGTGGCTGGCTTTGTTTAAAAAGTATTTACTTCAACTCAATCTGAGAGGTATTTTCAATTGATACAAGATTCTAGCTTGGTCATTCTTATTCACAACACATAGCGTTCTCTGTGCCTCGTACCTGTGTTGTTTCTAATGAGAAGTCTACTCATTCTTGGTCTTGGTTCCCCTGTTGCCTTCTATCTCTGGCTACTTTCAGAATTTCTGCAGCCCCTTTACTGCTTGCTTTCAAGCGTTTCATTGTGATGTGCCTCTGTGGTTGTCTTTCTGTATCCTGCAGAGGTTTGCCAAGTTTCTCCATGTAGTAGCTGTATTTTTCAAAGCCTTTGGAAAAGGTTTAGCCATTACTTTTCAAGATTTGGGGGACTCTATTTATACATGCACTAGATGAAGGTTTTCATGGGTCCCTGGAACTGTTTGGGCCTTTTTCTTTCTGCTTCATTTGGAGTCGGTTCTTCATGCTCTTTTCTATGCTGGTAAGAAGTGTGCTGGTGTTCCATTGTGTTCATTTGACTCTTCAAGGAAACAGAAAACATGGATGTGCTGAAGCAATAACAGGGAAGTACTGGGAGAAAGCAGAGAAAGGTGGCCTGGAAGGGGCAGGGGCCAGCGGCATGCTGACAGGCAACGCGGGGGTGGGGGGGTGTCCCAGGATGTGTGATCCAGGTTAGAGAGGGTGACTCTGGGAAGAGCCTGTGGCCACAAAGCAGATTGGCACTACCCTGTGCACCCAGCAATGACAGTATGGCCTGCCGTGATCAGCACAGTGAATCCCAGGGACTAGTCTTTCATAGCCCCACGTAGCACATTTGCATGACCCCTACACCTAACCAATAGAATTGTACTTCAGGAATCTTATTTTTACACTCGGAACTCCTACCTGATCCCTTTTGTTTTCCAGTTCTCCCTTATTTCTGTCATCTGTCATTTTGTTCCCAGAACAGATCAAGCATTTTCCTAACAGATGCTTTAAAATCCCTGTTCACTAATTCATCGCCTTCGTCATTTCAGAGTCAGCTTGATTTTCCCTCTGGTTGAGGGTCATATTTTCCACTTGCACGTGTCTGGAAATGTATCACTGGCTGTGATACATTGTGAGTTTCATGGTTTGGAATGCTAGATTTTGTTCTATTCTGAGACAAGTGTTAGAAGTTTTCTGGCTGCAGTGCAGTTACATGCACATCAGCATTAAGCCTGCTAGCACTGAGTTCCAGCTTTCCAATGCCTCTAGCATAGCCTGTTTGGCGGTACAATATGGCCTGAGATCTCTCTTGTGCTTGTGTGTGAGGAGGAGCTGGTGGGAATCTATCTGACTCCCAGCCTTTTGTGAGTAGCCATGATTCATTCTGTTCACAGCTCCTGGAGGCTCTTTGTCCAGCCTCGCATGGACATTGTCTTCAGCCAAAAGACCAGTGGCCCTGTAACAAATTCTGGAACTCGTTCTCTGCCTAGACCCTAAGTCCCTACCTTCTACATTTTGGCTTGTTCAGAATCAGATGGGGTGCGGGTCTCAGCTTTCCAGTTGGGAAGCTAACTTGATAGCGGTTAGTCCAGCAGGTCTCAAGTTCTCAGGCTCCAGTACTGGAGTGCAGGGCCTGGAGGCTGCTGTGTTAAAAGTTGACCCAAGTCCAGTATGTGGTCAGGATAGGGGTTGGGGATCCACGCTGAAGACTGAGTTAGACACTCAAGCTGGCTGTGGCATGTAGAAAGGGCACCTTTTATGACTCTCAGAACCCCATTCCTTCATGTGGCTTGAATCCAGAATTCAGTAGCTTCACTTGGTATACACAAGATGACAGTTGCCACCACGTCTCAAGCTCCCAACTGGACCTTGGTGAAGCCACCACAGCTAACTTGCACACAGTGGGTAGGGGGGTGCCTTGTTTGCAGTGACAGTCAGTGGGCCAGGGCTGAAGTGAAGCCAGCTTGCTGATCCCGGTGAAGGTCCTAGGAGACCAAGATCATGGTTAGCTTTTTAAGGAGAGACAGTGCTGAGTCTACGCCCTTGCCTGAGCCTCCACACAGTAATCCAGACCAGCTCTTCCACACTGTCACGTTAAACCCAGGAAGGGGGGGCTTTCCACACCTGCTCTTCAGGCTGTTTTGCTTCAGCAAGCAGTTCTGTTTCTGGGAGTTTATCCTAAGCACATAGCAAGGGGAAGCCTTGTAAGGTGGAAGGGGAGCTGGAAACAGCAAGGCTCAGCGCACATGTCCACCCTCAGACTGGGGTGAGTAAATGAATTGTCTAGGAACTTGGGCGCAGGACCCACTCTGAGAGACTGAGATCCCCCCTGTGCTTGTGTGTAAGGGGGAGCCGGTTCTTGCTCTGTGGATGGACTAGCTGTGTGCTCCAGGCAAGTGACTTACTCTGTATGAAAACAGAAGCACCTGTGCATCCTGTAGCATCAAAAGGTAGAGCAGAGCGTCCTGACCTTCTGTCTCCAGCTACCCATGGCCTTCCCCAGAGGGAGCTGGATCTTGGACTTCCTTTGCAACCTCCCAAAGAACTAATTGTTGATTTAGCTTCAGTATGACCTCTGGGAACTTAGGGGTGCTTTTATGTATGTTCGAGTACTGTGCTTTTTCCCCAGAACCTGAAGACAGAGTACCCCTCACTGGATTTTATAGACCAATTAAATGCCCCTAAGAATTCCAGAGAGTGGCTTTTGTGAAGCAGTTAGTAGACATTGGTGAGGCTCAGCAGGTTGGTGGTCTTCAGCTAGTTTTTTCTTGCTCTAGTTTAAAATTCAGGACAGTGGTGGTTGAAAGTCCAAGGACATGCTGGCCAGCTGGCCACTGATGTAATGCAAATCTCAGTAGCTTCACTTGGTTGCCACTGCCTCTCAGGGTCCCAACTGGACCTTGGCGAAGCAGCCATAGCCAGCGTGCACACAGTGGGTAGGAGGTGCCTTATTTGCAAGGACAGTCAGTGTAGATATAATTCTCTAAAGGGTGTGTGTGTTCTGTTCATCAGCCATAACCGTGTGGACTGGTTCATCAAGTGAGACGTGACCTCTTCAGCTGGTGGGAGCTCTGCCGGGGCTTCTCCCAGCACACTATGCCTGCGAGGCCACTCCAGACACCACCTTCTCGCTGCAGAAAAGCCTCCTGCTGCTAGCTCTGGGGAAATGGGGGTAGGGGTGCTTCCAGCCTCTGCCTGCCCTCATGCAGTGTACTGATAGGCTACTCTATGTGGTGCAACCTCCTTTTATGCTAGACGGGTCCATCATTCACTTTGTCTGTCTGTAGTTCTTTCTGAGCTCTGTGGCTGTGCATGCCTGTGCTCTTGTCTGCGCAGTCGGCTAGGGAAGGACAAAGCTGCTGGCAGAGGGAGGCTGAGCTCTCCATCCCTCAGCCTGGTGACAGCTCCATCCCTCAGCCTCTCCCATGGCTTCCTTGCTTCCAAAGGAGTTTCTTGCCATTATTCCTTCAGGCCTGGGCATGTCAGTGGCTTCCCAAGGCCTAACCTTGTTGGTGTCCTCTGCACTTCCAGCCTTGTGCTGTCTCGCTTACCTGTCTGCACTTCCCAGGTGTGTTAAGTCCACGCCCCCTTTATGCACTCCTTCCAAACCAAGGCCCTGGGGACCACTGCCTCTTTTTTTTTTTTTTCTAAAAAGGGGAAAAAATAAACTCAGTACAGAACAGGAAACCACAGTACACATCTCTGAATACATGGTTACCCACACAACAGACTACTGAGACTCACGAAGATAATCTGAAGTAGTTATAATAATGAATTCTGAAAAAAAAAAATCTCCTCCAGAAAGATTCAAATCAATATATTTTGAAATAAGCCATCACCTGAAAAACTTTTCAAGATTTTTCAAGGTTCCTAAATTAATTTTAGCTAAGAAATCAAAAGAAGAAGTTAGTTCCTCAAATATTTTTAAGTATCAATAATCCAGGGGGAGCCATCAGTTATTAAGTGTAGGAAATTCATGAGTAAGTCAATAACTTTTTAAACTTTTCACATCTTGCACCCCAGTCCCACTCATCTCCACTTATACCCACCCTTCACTCGTGCAGCCTCCCCCAAAATAAAACACACAAACAAGCAGCCACAACAGAAAGCATGGAAAACCTCTTATCGTGGAAGCTGCAGTGTGTCCCAGTTCGTCCCACAGTCTGTCTCTCTGTCAGCACTGCTTCACTTGTAAATGTCCACTGCAGTGAGTCAGTGGCCTCAGGAGAGCTGGCCCTTCCACTTGTCTGCCGTGAGGCGATGTGGGGATGATGCCTTGGTCCCTTTTGCCCTTCACCATCTGCAGCAGTGGGGAGAGCTGACCCTGGGGTCATGAAAGCGGGAGAGCTAGCCCTGCTCTCACTGGCTGTATCACTGGGGGAGGGGGAGTTAAACTGTAACTCCCTTGGGCAATACAGCAGAGCTGGCCCTGATGGCGAAGGCACAGGTGAGCCAGCCCTCACAGGCCGCAGTACTTGGGAGAGTGGAGCCTTGGCTGGGTAGCACAGTAGAGCTGACTGTGCTGGTGAGCTGACCCCAAGGGCATGAGAATAGGAGAGCTGACCCTGCCTCCTGCCAGTGGGGGCATTGGGTGGCCTAGCCAGAGCAGTGTGCTCGGGTGGTATGGATAAAGGGGATCTGATGGGCTGGCCAGCTCCGCTGCTACCCAAGCCCAGATTCAGGCTCTGAATTTGCCTTCCCCAAAATCTCTATTATCTGCAATTGGTTGGAGTACATGAAAAGGCCAGTCCTGGTGTTCCAGAGCTGCAGAGTCTCCATGACGCAGAGCGACAGCAGACTAACCAGGAAGAGTCCTGAGGAGTCGATATTGATGATGTCACAGAAGCCAGAGAGGTCGGACTGTGGCCTCTTAGTGATGAATCCATTACTGGTTCCCAAAGCTAACCTACTGCCTCCATTCACACTAGTCAAACAGGCAGTCAGGGCTTGAGAACAAGGCATTTTCTAGGCCCAGCCTCTTCTGCCAGTCATCACTGAGTGCCACTGGTTTTTGTCCCTCCTACTCATCATACAAAATAGAAAAATTAGCTAGGGTTTGTCTCCATCTGGATCGCTGTCCTGGACAGGACTAATGTGGGCAAGGCCGCTTCATTACAATAGATCCCTGTTCTCGGGTGTCCCTGGTACTGGATGGGCAGTAGCTGACCAACTCCGAGGGTTGGGAAAGTGCTCTTTACTCTAAACAGTGTTTTAATGCCTTCCCCCAACAGCTGCCAGGCCGCAAGTACGCTCCCGGGTACAATGCCGAAGTGGGTGACAAGTGGATCTGGCTGAAGTGAATAGTCCCCTCTGCCTAGCTGCGTCACAGCCATGAAGATGTCTGCTCTGCCCAACTCTATGAACTCCAAAGCTTTACAAGACAACAGGAAAAAAGCAAATGATCAAGAAATTGCCAGAAAAAAAAATGATCTAACAAAAAGAGTCTGCCCAGACCTAGTCTCAGAGTTGAAAGAATCAACTTCCATTGAAAAGGTTCTGGAACCTTCTAGTGTTGTTTTGGAATCATCTGGGGAAAAAACAAAACAGAGCTGGTCTGCTGAAAGCCCAGTCCCTACTGGAAGCCCCGTGCCCCAGTGCTGTTTCCTTGAGCCCTCCCAACTTGAAGAAATAAAGCCGGCTCTGTAGCCCCTCCTCCTGTGTCTGCATGGCACACATGTGCGTGGTGGCTGAGGGTGCTCAGCCCTGCACTCTCCAGCCCTCCCCTGCAGTTCAGGTCTCTCACACAATGTTGAAGCATTTTTCTGAAGCATTTGTTCTTTTAAGAGCACGTTAGAGCCGGGCAGTGGTGGCGTGTACCTTTAATGCCAGCACTTGGGAGGCAGAGGCAGGCGGATTTCTGAGTTCGAGGCCAGCCTGGTCTACAAAGTGAGTTCCAGGACAGCCAGGGCTATACAGAGAAACCCTGTCTCGAAAAACAAAAAACAAAACAAAAAAAAATTTCAAGAGCACATTAGAGCAGAAGGGGAAATAGTGACCACAGACTAGCAGAAGCCTGTCTTTGAGCAGGCTCACTTCTCTACCGCCCTCGGGCTTCTGTGCTCTTATCTCTGAAGAGCAGGCCGAGCAGAGAATATGGATACAGATGCTGTTAGCCAAAGTGAGGGTGCCAGTCCCAGGTGAGAAGAGCAGTGGCATCGCACTGTTCACTGTATTGGAACCCGGGGGGAGAGTCCCCATGAGCTGGTGTCGGTCTGCTGTTTCAGAGTTCCTTTATGGTGGCTGTCCTAAGCTGTGAGTTTGTACTGAGACCCCTGCTGTGGCTGCTCCCAGCACATGTAACTTACATTTAACGTCATTAAAACTTAACGAAATTTAGCACTCAGTTCCCTAGTAGCACTGGGCTCCATCCAGACACTCACAGCACATGATTGGGGAGCAAGTCAACATTAGACAGTACAGAAGACAACACTTTGATCTTCCAGAAACGCTGGCCTGACTGCTGCTGCCACCTGCCTGCCTGCTGCCCCTCCCCTCCCCTTCTGAAATGGGCCAGCCCTGGGAGTCTGTGGTTTGAGTAGTTTGTGAGCCCCCTGAGAGGGTTAAAGAGAAAGAAAGCCTCTTTATCTTCGCCCTACCTACTGTCCCTGGCTGGATGGCGCTGCTGCCCCTGAAAGCCTATATAGCAGGCATGACAATGTTGTGAGAAGTAGGTGCTGGGCCACTGCCTCGAGACCTCTGCCATATGGCTAGCACGTCAGCACAGACTCTGTCCCTCAGAGTTCACGTGCTTGTTTCTTTCCCTGGTGGCTCCACTCCCTGGGTGTAGTGTGACACTTGTGATTTGTGTTGCTACAGGAGTCCATCTGCCCATTTCCTGTGTTCACTCTGTTAGGTAGAGGAAGATGAGTGAATATTCATTTTCAGTCTCTAGGATGAAGCCCTGAGAGGATACTGGTAGATACTCTGGTCTGGTTTCAATGCAGTACCTCATCAGTTTCACCAAAATACCTACCTGCCTTTAAAACGTGGGTCAGGGCTGAAATAGAACCAGTCACTTTGAATAGCCCACATTGGCAGCCTCCGCACTTTGAGGAAAAGAACACTGTCTCAACACTGGCTCTGTGTGTTTTCTGTTGACAGAGGAAGTCCTCACGGACTTCAGGCTCTCGTGGTTTCCTCCGTCTTCAGCAGAGCAAGGCTCAGCCTGCAGCCTGGCGGCAGCTGGCATACTCCCCAAGTATCTGCTGCCAACTGCAGCCCACCGCACAGCCATGGTGCTACGGTAAATAGCTGCTCACCAGGCAAAGCAGTTCAGTGAGGGCAGCATGTGACTGAGTGGCTACTTCAGGATGAAGGGTGCCAGGGGGTCCAAGGACCTGCAGTCAGGCTACACCTTGATATAAGTGTGTGGCTGAGCAATGCAACAGGAGTGCTTTCCACGGCCCCTCTTCTAAAGCCTGCTGGCCCCTAACTGCTCGGAAACAGCCTGTGTTCTGTTTACCAAAACAGACTTCTGGATTGGCTGTGAGCTGTGTGCGCTGGCGCCAACTGGCGCCAAGGTAGACAGGCCTGCCCTGGGGCAGGTCAGCAAGGTTAGGGCTGTAGCACCCCAGGCTACCTACACTTGGCCTTTGAAAGGAGACAAGCTCAGAGCTGAGGAAGAGCCTGAGTCACCCTGGGCTTTACTTCTAATATAAAGCCAGCCCCTGAGGGCAGTGCTTCTACCAGGACCTCAGCCCTCAGGACCTTTCTTCCTGTTGGGTTTCTTTAGAGGGAGGCTCATCTGAAAGAAGGCAAACCCAGGATTTCCTAATTTGATATGACCAGAATTTGAGGGAATTACCCTTTTCAGCTGCATGGGCCTGGACTTCTTGTCGGGGGGTCCAAGCTGTTGAGTTTTAGTGTGACCTGTTCTCTCGAATTCTCGCCAGACAGCCTGGGACCAGAGATTTCCAGTATAGGCTTACTGCAAGGGATCTTCAAAGCAGAATAGCACCGGCACCATAAGCGGTTGGCTTTTACTACAGTTTTTAGTATTCTGACAGGATGTCAATCAAACAAATCTTTTACACCTGCATTTTCCTAGAAAGGAGTGGCGCCAACAGCAGTAGGATCTTTTTCACGCTGTGTGGATTGGAAGCAGAGGGCCCCTGTGTTCCGACCAAACTCAGTAGCCTCATCGCAGAGTGAATGGACAGGGCCCAGAGCCAGGGCATTCCACGAGTAGGAGCATAGTCCAGCGGGATGTGAATGGGGCCTCAGCCAGCAGGTCAATGGCAAGAAATGAAATGTACCACCTTCGAGCCAACCTGGGAGCCAGACTGAGACAAAGACACATGCACTGGCTTCTCTCCTCACAGTCCCAGAGGGCACAGCCCAGCAGATGGTAAGATCCAAGTGTGGGGATCCTCCATCTCAGACAGCCCTACCACTCCCTGCATCCTTCCTCCAACCCTCTCCACAGCCTGCAGCAGGGAAGTGCAAGATCAGCTTCAAATTGAAGCTATCTGTGCTTGTGGGCCACTCCTTGCCTGCAGGAGGCACAGGGCATCCACGTGGTTGGCATTCCCTGCATGCAGCCTCACAGAGCCACCTGGCTCCATCCTTCAGTCTGACCTTTAGAGGTTCAGGTTGCTCAAAGCACAAAGGAGCAGTGGAGAGGTGAGGGGTGAGGCAGAGCTAGAGGAAGCTTCCTTGTGGGTAAGAGCTGGCCAATGGAATAAGCACTGCCTTGAAGGACCCTCTGGTTTGAAACTGATACAGGAAATGGGTGGTCACAGCTGGTAGGGGCCCCACAGGTGCAGAAATATGGCCAGATGTGTGCACCTGCCCTTAATCACCTCACCCTACAAGCCTCCAGCAAAACAGTTATTTTTGACAAGGGTCATTGTGTTATCAACCTTTTAATCCACTGGCTGGTTCAGCTCCCACCTTCTCAGTGACCCAGCTGGAGAGAATGAATGGCTGCCCCCAGACCCTGTTACTGATGAAATCCAGGTAAGGACTCTTCCTTCCTTGTGAGACAGAAGAGTCTAAAGTTCACACTTTAGGGGTGGGAGAGAAACCTTACTGATCAGCATCACAGCCAACCTGCAGGCCCTGAGCGCATTCTTGTCACAAGACAGGAGTAATCCACTGAGGAGCTGTAGCCACAAAGAAGGAAACTCCAGCACTCTTAGATGCCCCTTGGCACACAGCTGCTCAGAAGTCCTGGGTGATTTCTGTAGAGACACCTGAGTGTGGATATGCTGCCTGCTCTGTGCTCTGTACGCAGTGCCTTGGGAGGAACCGGGAGTCACTGCTGTTACCCCTGCCTCCTTAGAGCTCACATCTGAGCTCTTAGGAGTGTCAGTGGGAGGTAAAAAGGTACCCCATCAGCCAGTACCCCATCAGCCATGGTACCTGAGCACAGAGCTCCCAACTAGGACCATTCTCCAGAGTCTGTTTTTGTTGGTAGTGATGATAGTTTTTGTTTGTTTCTTTTTTGTTGTTGTTGGTTTTGTTTTGTTTTGTTTTTGTTTTTGTTTTTTTTCGGAACAGGGTTTCTCTGTAGCCCTGGCTGTCCTGGAACTCACTCTGTAGACCAGGCCTTAAACTCAGAAATCCGCCTGCCTCTGCCTCCCGAGTGCTGGAATTAAAGGCGTGCACCACCACTGCCTGGCTTGTTTGTTTGTTTCAAGGCAAGGTTTCCCTGTGTGGCCTTGGCTATCCTGGAACTCATTCTATAGACCAAGCTGGCCTCAGACCCAGAGGTCCACCTGCCTCTGCCTCCTTAGCGCTGGGATCAAGGCATGGACTACCACCGACTCAGATCCATTTTTTTAAAGGCCACATGAGTCATGTCGCCACTCTGGGAGGTGAACATAACTGTGGCTAAGGATGAATAGCCAATGCCCAAACAATACCCTCTGATTACTGCCCAGTGAGAAGTGTCTCTCTGTAGCATGGGTGTCCTGCTGGAGTTGAGCCCTTGATTTCATCTCTTGAGGGGCTCTTGCTGCCGTCAGTAGATTCATGCTTTCACACAGCACATTCGGAGCCCTGAGACCTGTGGGCTGAGCAGACCCTGAGGAGGTCTGAATGTCCCCACTGCTCAACCTGGAGATGGGCTCTGGGCACAGAGAATCTCAAGGTCCATACAATGAATTGACCCTGATGCTATGCTCAATGTGAGCAAAACAAACTTGCTCTGTTTTCCCACAGCCCTGGATGTCATGTGGCAGACACCTCTGCCCTCAGGATTCCCCATGCAGCTACCCAGGTACCCTTGTCACCCCTGATGTGAATGCTCAGTGCTCCCTAAAACTAGGAGCCACCCCCTTTTGCTAGTCTCCTTGGCCTAAAGTGAGTCTTTTGGCAGGGCTGGTTGGGAACCAGCAGCTGTTGAGGAGAAGGGACCATCTGGGAGAAGGGCGAGCTGGCTCAGAGAGCCCTGGACAATAGTAGGGGAAATTACAGGAAATAGGAAGAAATGGCAGATCCGGGCCCTATTTCCAAGCTGCCAAGCTCTTTGAATATACATATAACAGGTATAATTACTTCTCTTCCTTTAAACACTTCCAGATCATCTTTTCCCTTTTTATAAACTGGCCAGCATCCCACCCTCTAGTCAGCAGTACTCATGCCTCCTCCCCGGCTTTAGGGGCTCCCAGAAGCCTCCAGCCAGGACCAGTGGGAAGCCAAGAGAACAGTCTTAGGGTTGCTACAACTATAGATGCCTCTGGCATGTGTGTGCCAGGCTGGCAGAGCTACTGTCCTTCCCAGCTACCTCCAGGTAAGACCTGGCATTGTCTCCAGCCACTATGTAGTTGCTATGGTTATGTGCCTACAGGTGTTTCAGGTTCAAGGCCATAGTTTGGTTTTCTAGGTATCTATGTCTTAGTAAGAGGGACCAGAGTGCTGATCGTCTCCTCTGAGTCCAGCTTTGACCTGGGAAGCCTTACGCACTGGGCAGTATCACCAGTCTGGTGATCAGGTGACCTGGGCCAGGCAAGAGGGCCTATTGAACCCCACCTGCCCCTCGTTCATCCACTCAGACTCCCGCTCTAAGTCTCCTCATTGATGAAGCGTGTACATGACCAGACAGAAAGGCATGGAATGAAATGACCTACCTGAGGTTCTAATGTCACTGGTCTCAGGCGTCTCTGCTTCCTGACTGCAGATAGAATGTGAACGGCGGCCTCAAGCTGTTGCCACCAGACTGTCCCAGCCATGACAGACAGTACTTGAACTGGAGCCAGAGAAAACCCTTCCTCTTTGGCTTTTTTTTTTTTCTTAAATCACAAAAACAAGAAAAGCAACTAATACAGCAAGTCTGGGCATTTCCTGTTTTCCTCAGCGATGATGGACTCCCTTTCAGGGAGGCCAAAGGAAGGGATTTCCTGGGAGATGGGACATGGGCAAGGTACTGTGTGCACTAAGCTGCACGGGGGTCTGGGCTGTAGTATTTGGCTCCCCCCCCCCCCCCCCCGGCAGCTCTGACTTGCGAAGTCTTGGTGCTGGAGTTAGTTTGAAGCCAGAGGAGGCCCCAGGTTTTAGGACCCCTCCCAACAGCAGGGGTGCTCACTTGAGACTTGGGGATGGGTTGTGCACAGAGGAGGAAAGGGGGAGGAATAGGCCTAGAACCTCAGATGCCTTGGACCCCCTCTCTCTCCTCTACTCTGGAACCACCTGGGTGTCACTTCCTGCTGTTACCAAGATGGAAGGGGACCAGGAGGGCTTCAGCTATACAGCCAGTAGGTGTCCTAGGTCCATGGTTGGGTTCCAGACTCCTAGCCTGTTGTTGCCTCGAGTTTGGCCCCCAGATATAAGATCTCATTAAGGGCTCCTGCTAGACTGTTCAAGGGCCTTTGTAATTGGACAAAAGCGGGAAGTGTAGTGGGTTGGCCTAATGCTGTTTATATTCTAATGCTAATTTGGGTCCCCCAAAACTGCCCCAAAGACAAGAGAGTCCTCACATAAGACACTGAGGGACCCTACCGCCAGTTAATTCTAATTGGTAAATAAAGATGCCAGCAGCTAATAGTCAGGGAGAAGAGACATAGGCATAGGTGTAAGTTTCCAGGGCTTGAGACCACAAGGAAGAGGACAGAGGAGAGAGAAAGGAGCCACCTTGGAAGAAGAACATACAGGAGGGAAGAGAGACACAATGAGATAGCTGAGCCATAGAAACATGGCCATGTGGGCTGGCCGATTGGAGTTAAGAGCAGCCTAGCCAGAACATAGAAATTAATAAGTAGTAACTCAGAGTTATCAGTAGGGAAGTGGATTCTAACAACATGGAGGGTAGGCAGCTGCACAGCTATTGTGCTGCCTAAGGCATATTTAACAAGACAAAGGCAGTATATGTCTTTCATCTGAAAACATACATGGTCCAAAAATGGGAGAAAAAAAAACTGCAGGGATTTTTAAAAATATTTTTACTACACTAGACCTTGCTAGAGTCACTGATGTGAGTCACGTGCCTTCTTGCCTCCTGACCCCCACAGAACTTGAGAGGACAGATGACAGCTCTCTGTGACCCAATAGGCTCTTAGAGCCCAGGGTATCCTGCAAAGATGACATTAGGGCTCAAGGCCAAAGCTGACACGCCTTTGAATGAAGGTACATCCAGGGTACATCCTTAGCCTCAGAAGCTGATGACAGGAGCTGCTAGGCTTGAGGAAGTATCCTGTGAGCCTGGGCCTGCTGTTTGGGCTCTGCTGGGGGATGGTTCTGTGCACTGTGTATTCAGATGCTGATTTCTATGCCCAGACATCTGGTCCCAGTCAAGCACCTCTGCTCTCACTGTTAATGTAAAAATTGTTTTCCTTCACCTCCGATTGGTTAATAAAGAGCTGATTCAGCTGATAACTGGGCAGAGGGAAGAGGGAGGCAGAATATCCAATCCCAGTGATGGGGGTCCCAGATGAGGGAAGAGAGGAAGAGAAGATGTGGAGAGACCAGGTGGAGGGATGAGGGGGAGTCACCATGAAGGTGCACATGGTGTAGAACAAGTCTGAGCAAGACTCAGATTACAGGTCAAGGACCACGTGGCTGGGAAGTAGCCAAGCTAGCCTTGTAGGGTTAGAATAAATGAGTATCTGCCCAGTTAGTCTGCAGCTTGTTAATAAATCTATTAGGTCTCAGTGTTGTTCTTTTGGGAGCTAAAACAGGCTAGAGTGGGCATAGAAACACTCGGCAATTATTTAGGAGCAAGAGGGAAGAAAACCCCCAACATTACTTTTACAGGGCTCTCCAAAGGTATTTTCTCCTGTGTGCTCAGCTCCAAGGACAGGGCTATAACAACTGTCCCCGGCACAGGACCCAGCCCACTTGCCTCCCCCAGCCCCAGCTTGTCCTTCCTAGGCTCTGCCTTCTTGCTTACTGTGAGCTCTGAGTATCCATTCACAGCCTTGCTCCTGGGGCTAAGATTCTCCCTGTCCATCTGCTGAGCTGCCCTCTGGAACCTGCGAAGCTGACCAGGTGATGCTGAGAAAGAGCTCTCTCACTGTAGAATGACCACTCCCCATTCCTGCGAGGGTTTGGATGTTCAGCCTATGCCCGATTCAGCACTGTGAAGCATCTTCAAAGGTCACCACTGATAAACTGTTTCTCCACCAGTGAAATGAACCAATTCAAGCCAGATTAGAATATATTAAAGGTGAGTTTATTGGGAAACTACTCTCAGGTCAGTTCACTGGCCCCATGGACAGAGGCCCGGGAAGTCAGCATGGGGAGAGGGGTGGAGGAGGGAGAAGAGAAAGAGAGAGAAGGGAAAGAGAAGAGAGAGGAGACCAAAATGTCCAGATTATATAGGAAGGAGCCTCTGGGAAGGGCAGCCCAACCCCTGGGCTGGAAAGTCCTGGGTTGGGAACAGGGTATGCCAGGTAGGGACTGAAGGATGGTAGGACAACCTGGAGGCCAGGTCTGCTTTGATATGTAAAATATGCACCACAGTCCTTTGTCCTGGGGTCCAAAACCAAACAACCAGGTGAGGCTTTTGAAACTTTGTCTGCCATACGTACTTTTTCCAATGTCTGCATCAAATACGGATGGTCTTCAGAATCACATAGTGAGCATGTAACAGAACCCACGGTCAGTTTCACCCTTTGACTTTGTGAACTTGAGGTCATGATTGACTGAATCTAATCTACTCTCATATTGAAACTTGTCTCTCGTTTGTTTATTGTCTGGGCCTGTTTATTTTTTTTCTTCCATTTTAAGAAAAAATATGACGTAAAACACTTTGTTGTTGGTTTTGTACGTGCAATGGAAGGTAATTAACTTATCATCAGACATGTTAGGGACAGGATTTTTAATAATGATTAGATTTCTCTTGAATTTGTCTTTGGTGCAAACTCACATAATTAGCCATATATATATTTTTTCAAGCAATATTGTCAAACAGAACACAGAACTTTGTTGACTACCCTGTAATTTGTTGTTTAAAAAAAATCAGCATTGAAAACAAAATTTCTGAGATCTTAGCAACGCAGAAGTCCAGACACCAGAACTGTCTGAAGAAGAGGCCTGAGATTGAGGAAACTCAGGCCTGAGCAGGCCCAAGCAATGGCAGAGAGGCCCGAGGACCTAAATCTGCCCAACACCACCGTCATTACCAGTATCATCAAGGAGGCATTTCTGGACGGCATTAGCATCTCCCAGGAGGCCAAAGTACCATCTCCTGTGGCACCAGCTTCTTCCTTCTGTATGCCACATCTCGTGTGTGGATAACTTCACAATGAAAGGAAGTGCAGGTTCAATGCCAGTGATGTGCTGTCAGTCACGGGAGAGACAGGGTTCCAGCAGTTCATTACACCATTGAAAGAAGCTCTAGAAACATACAGGCAGCAGGAGCAGAGAGGCAAGAAGGAAGCTTCTGAGCAAAAGAAGGACAAAGACAAAAAACCAGATTCAGAAGGGCAGGGCAAGAGCAGGGAGGAGGAGGAAGAGGAGAAGGAGAGGAGGAAGAGGAGGAGGAAGAGGAGGAGGAGGAGGAGGAGGAGGAGGAGGAGGAGGAGGAGGAGGAGGAGGAGGGGGAGGAGGAAGGACTGCATGAGGAAGGACAGAATGAAGAAGAGGAAGCAACTGTATGGAAAGAGTGTACAGACTGTGCCACGGTGGGAGGAGATCCTGACACATGTATATGTGAAGCCTCTCCCTGCACGGCACAGCTGTCTTCAGCACCGATGCCTTAGATCAAACTAAAAGCTGGACAGAAAGATCCAAACCAGCTCTTCCCAGACTCCGAGCATGAGTTACAGAAACCTGCTGTCTTAGTTAGGGTTTTACTGCTGTGAACAGACACCGTGACCAATGCAAGTAAAAGACATTTAATTGGGGCTGGCTTACAGGTTCAGAGGTTCAGTCCATTATCATCAAGGCGGGAGCATGGCAGTGTCCAAAGCAGGTGTGGTGCTGCAGGAGGAGCTGAGAGTTCTACATCTTCATCTGAAGGCTGCTAGTAAATACTGACTTCCAGGCAGCTAGGACTAGGGTCTTAAAGCCCATGCCCACAGTGACACACCTACTCCAACAAGGCCACACGTCCTAATAGTGCCACTCCCTGGGCTGAGCATATACAAACTGTCATACCTGCTTTGCTTCATCAGACTGGAGGTTATGTCTTTTTAGTATGAGGGATTCTGAATGACTGCATAGTTTGGTATCCGTTGTTTACTTAAGTATATGGCTAGCTAGTTTTTGATCCCATTTCCCTGCCCCTCCAAAAAAGTAATAACTTCTATGTTGCGTGCTGTATTCCGAGTCACAGAGGCAGTAAAGGCTTAGGGGGAAAAATGGGGCTTTGATCATGGTCACCCGTTTGTACAGTAATTGGCAGATTGTTTGTGTAGTAATTGACAAATTGTTTGATTGTACAGTAATTGTTAGCATTCTGTCTAAGCCCACAGTTACCTGGCAATAGCCAGGTAGGCCTGACCCACTATAAAAGGGGCTGCTTACCCTCTCCTCACTCTCTTGGTCTCTTGTTTCTCTCTTTCTCTTTCTCTGCTTCCCTTCCCCTTCTCTCCCCATTCCCTTCCCCCCCTCTCTCTCCACGCGTGCTCATGGCCAGCCTCTCCTCCTCTTCTTCCTCCTCCTTCATATCTCTCTCTCTCTCTCTCTCTCTCTCTCTCTCTCTCTCTCTCTCACTATCTCTGCCTCTACTATCCTCTTAACTCCCCTCCCCATGCCCTGAATAAACTCTATTTTATACTATACTGTAAGACTCTGGGGAGTCTTAACTTCCTGGAGAACCCCCCCCCCCCAGTGAACACCATAGAGTCGGGTGGGGGTCGATACAAAATGCAAGAGGAATTTATTGTTCCAGCATGCTGGAGTCGCCCTGTACACCAAGGTGGGAGAGAATGACCCCGTGTAGCCTGTTCATTGAGCTTTTATAGTTTTTAGAGCAGCAGCCATTAGGTACAATATGATTGGCAGAACAGTGTGACTTTTACACTGATTGACCTTTAGGGAATGAGGTAGCAGGGGCTTAATCAGCCCCTTCCTTCCAGCCTACGTGCTCTCTAACCTGTTTCTTCCAGGAGGGGCCCTGGTGGAATTTTCCAAAGTTCCTGATCTGACATCTCAATATCATCCTGTGGCTGGTCCCTCAGGGGGAAGGGATGCCTTGTCATGGGCCCACTGAGGCACCCCCTCCCCCATATCTCACCACACCTCCATAGGACATAACTCTCCCATCTCTTTATGTTTTTATAAACTCAACAGTAATTGACAGTAGGTATTAATGGTCAGAATGGTTGCTCTTTAGGAAACAAATAAAGAGCCCTAAGTGAAGGAAATCTCTTCACTGGATGGTAGCATTACTTGCTTGGTTTCTTGCTTTCTAGACTTAATTAGCTTGTAGTCCTTTATTGAGTGTTGATGCTCAGTCTTCTGGGGTGGTTGCACTCCTATGACATACGCTCTTAAATCCTCAGTGTCTGTTTGAATCTGTCAAAGAATGGTGCCAATTCTTAAAAGCAGGTGGCTCAAGTGCCACCTCCTGGGAGGTATAAAATCCCAGGTTTTCTCTAGTTCATCTCCCAGACTTGTGGCTGCGGCTTTTCATTCCCTGATCTCATGACAAGTTCCAGAGACTTCATCTCCTCGAGTCGGCCTTCCCTCTCTCCATCTCTCCTGCCTCTGCTTCCCAGCCCCACTTTCTCCTCCTTTACTTAATCTCGTCTTCCAGTCTCGGGACTTTGATAACCTACGTAAAGTCTCATAGTACACGTTCCTCAGCTTCCTTAGTCCTAATCTCCTGTCCTTTAAAAAGAATTTCAAACTACCTCTGAACCTTAAGGGAAGTGTAACGATGCAGGAGTCGAGCACCACTGCTGGAGCTTTGAACGAGCACCACTGCTGGAGCTTTGAACTCCTCTGTGGCCTTTCCTTTCCCCGCCTAGTGCTCCAGGCACTGTCTCTGTCTCAGTTGAGCACCTGAGGCTGACAGGTGACGGAACATAGGTGGATAAAGTTAAACAGTTGAGGGAATACAGTGAAGAGGTTGTTGAAAGTGACTGGAGACTGTTGAAAAATTTAATGTTTTATACAAATAAAGAACATTCTTGTTTGTTTGTTTGTTTGTTTTTAAGAAGAAAACAGTATTCCTTATCATTTAAAAGAAAAACAAACTATCTAAAGAATAGTCCTCACTTGACATTAGCCAAGAGACTGAGACACAATTACAGAATAGTCTTTAAGCAAATATTTTCTTCTGCAAGGACCAGCAATCCTACAAAATTCTGTCATATATGTGTTTATTTGTGTATGGGTGATTAACCTTTCACCCATATTCAAAAGTCTCTGAAGCTGATATGTAGCTCAGCGGTAGATATTTTGCCAAGCATGTATGAGGTCCTGGGATCTCTATCCCTAGTGTTGAAAAGAAGAGGAAAGTTGAAAATCTTGTTTCAACTCCACCTTGCTGGAGCCATTGTCTGCAGCATCCTGAACTTCAGTGAGGTGAGCCAGTCCCTTTGTTCTAAAATGTGCTAGAGCAAACAGCTTGTCACTTGGCTGCTGGCACATGAGCGGCACCCTTCAGTGGTCAGGCCTTTCCCCACATCACCTGGACCCAGAAGCTGTCTGGCTCAGGAAGACTTGCCTTGTAGCATAACCTCAAGTTCATATCCAGATATGACGGAGTGGTGTGCTCACAGCTGGCTGTTTGCATCAGGGGCCATCAGGTTCGCATGCCACCGAGTCTCCTTTCTCTCCCTGCCTCTGACCCTGCAAATGACTTGCTGGAGAGCCAGGGACATAGTCTGCAGCATTCACGACTTGAGTGAGGTGAGCCACTCTCTGTGAACGTTCCAACCAGTTCCTCTATTCCTGGACCTCATCATGTGCAATGAGAGGCCGTTGTTCTTGTAGTCAACGAGTTGAAAAAAGAATAGTTCAAGAAGGCTATGGTAGCTGCTGGCACACACCTGTAAGTGAAGTACTCGGGAGACTGAAGCAGGGCTACAGAGACCTTGAGGCCAGCCTGGAGTACATAGTAAGACCCTGCCTCCAAAGAATAAGTAGATAGATACAAGATAGATGGTTAAAAGGTCAATGAATTGATAGAAGAGGGATGGATAGTTGAATGAACAGACATATGGAAGCCATATTTTTTATTGCTTGCTTGATTGATGGGAGACAACTGGTTTTTCTGAGGATTCTGGCAATACTGGGTGTGAGATGAGAAGTCTTGGAGTGGGTGGGAATAAGAAGCTCACAGAACTCTAGGGGACACAGCATCTAGATGAAGGTTCACAGGGAATGGTCTACTTCACCCAAGTTAAAGATGCTGTAGACAATATCCCAGGCTCTCCAGAAAGCCAGGGGTCCGATGGAGAGGGAGAAAGACTCTGTGGCATGTGGATTTAATGGCTATTGATACAAACAGGCAGCTGTAAGCACAGCATTCAGCATGTGAGCTTTCTGTTTCTGAGTGGGAGGAGGGGCCAGATCTGCAGGCCTGATGTATACAGAAGCCAGGAACCTAGTCTCATAGGCTGTGGTGCAGGGATTCTCCACAGGAGGGAGAGCGGAGTTAAGCAGGTGCAGGCTGACAGTGGGCAGGTCAGAGACCCTTCTCAGGCCAGCCCAAGCAGTGTGAGTTTGTCCTGAGAGTAGCAGGCTGCTCTCCTGGACTTTTATAGGGAGAAACTTGGCAGTGGGAGGGCAGCAGGTGTCCAGCCTCAGGGACCTTCACAGCATCCTGATTCCCTCCACAGCTGTCCTCTGTCACATGTCCTACCCACTCAAGTGCTCCATGACAGCCACTCCAGTTCCTTCTAGAACACAGGCAGGCTCTCCTATACTCCCCAGGAACACAGTAGGACAGGTGTGCAGCTGCAGGTTCTCAAAGCTTCACACTGATTTACTTGCTTGCTGTTTCCTGCTTGCATCTTGCAACTTTGATCCTGGAATTTAGGTTTTTGAAGGTCAGCAGAGTAGACACAGGAGTAAAGAGCCGCACACCGAGCCTGCCCACCATCCACACCTCACATACAGGTAGCTGTTCTGGTGGGGTCAGCTGCAGAACCCGAGTATCCCCTGTGTGGTGTGCTAGAGACTAGACAAACCTCGGGCAGTGAATAGGTCACTGAGTTAGAAGAAGGCTGAGAACCACCAGCACCAGGTGGCCTGGGACAGGACCCCTTGGTGTCTTCAGCCTTGAGCTGGAGGATTGCTGGCTTGGCATGAACACTCCCTGAATGAACGTTTGGTTTATCTGTGCAGCGTTGAACAGGACTCTGACCCAGCATCTTAGCAGCAAAGCAGACAGCTGTAAATGACAGTAGAGATGTCAAGCATTTTGTCCTGCTAGTTGTGATCCCCAGGACATCTGCAGGCCCAAGAGAGGACTCCAGGGCAGAAGGGAGTTCTGGGCCTACCTTTATGAACAGGGTTTGCCAAGTCTGGATGAGCCTGGTCCTGTCGGTGAGCAGGACCTAGGCAGCCATGGTCTCTGCTCAGGTTGATCAGAATCTCAGTGTTGAGTTCTAGCCAAGGCTCAGCAGCCCTGGGCTGTGTCAGCTCAGCAGCCCTGGGCTGTGTCGCTGCCTAAGATAATGTCACCTTCAGGTGATGACTTCTGTTCTCCTGCTCTGCTACAGGAATGTCCCCTTACCGAAACACAGTTCTGGCTGTGGGCACTGTCCAGGACAGCCATCAGCCGTCAAAGTCAGTCAGCCTTGTCTGCCCCATGTGGAGGTTGGTGACGGCTGAGGATGTAGATTAGTGTTCTCTGAGACATCTGAGAAGCTTTCAACCATATTTCTTCAAACATTTTTCTATTGTTCCCTTCCCCTCTGTTATCCAAATGTGTAGGGCAACATTGCCTAAATGTCCCTGAGCTCTTTCACCTTGTCACGTATCCTTTGTACCTTGTTCTTCGGACTCCATGGTATTTGATTATAGATCTAATTCTTCCAGTTCACCCCGTTCTCCCCTAACAGCTGGGCTTCCATTGAAGTTTTTTTTTTTTTTTTAATTTTTGAGACAGGGTTTCTCTGTGTAGCCCTGGCTTTCCTGGAACTCACTCTGTAGACCAGGCTGGCCTCGAACTCAGAAATCCACCTGCCTCTGCCTCCCAAGTGCTGGGATTAAAGGCATGAGCCACCACTGCCCAGCTTCCATTGAAGTTTTTATTCCAATCTTTCTGCCTATTTGCTAGGGTGTGTGTGTGTGTGTGTGTGTGTGTGTGTGTGTGTGTGTGTGTGTGTGTGTGTGTGTGTGTACGTGCGCTTATGTGCATTTTGATGGGTGGGTATACATGTTTGTGAGGTGTGGGGAGGGATGTACCTATATGCGTGCTTGTGGCGGTCAGAGGGCAGCCTCAGATGTTTCTCAGGCGCCATCCACCAAATTTAGAGACAGAGCCTCTCACTGATCCTGAACATCAGCACCTAAGCTAGGTGAGCTGGTACGATCGCCAGGGACCCGCTCATCTTGAGCTCCTCCCTTACCATTGTTGGGATTACAGATGTGGGCCACTGTGTCTAGTTTTACATGTGGGTTGTTCAGATCAAACCGGTTCCTCACACTTGCATGCCAAATGCTTTACTCCCTCCAGCTTAAATTTAAAAAAAAAAAAATCTTTTTATTGATGCGATCTACTAGACGAGACGCTGTCTTCACACCTGCAGTTTCTAATTTAATCAAGGTTTTTGTTATTTGAACATCTTCCTAACTCATAATGACCATTTTAGGTCTCTTTGTTAAATGACAATTGTTTGCCCTCATGGACAGTTTCTGTTTGCTTTTTTTTTTTTTTATGATTTTATCTTTAATTATGAGAGCTGGAGGGGTAGCTTAGTGGTTAAGAACAAATGCTGTCCTTGCAAAAGACCCGGGCTCAGTATCCACACTAGGCAGATCACAACTGCCTGGAATTCCAGTTCCAAGGGATCTTTTCTGGCCTCAGCAGACACCTTCACACACCTGGTGCACATACACACACCCAGATACACGTATATGCATAAAATAAGTAAATACATATCTATTTCTGATTGCGTGAGTGTGTGTGCTCATGAGTGCAGGTATCTTTGGAGGCCAGAGGCATCAGATCCCTGGAGCTGGATATGATGCTGCAAACAGCCGCCTCACATAGGTTAAGCTCCTCTGTAAGAGCCGCAAGTGCTGAACCTGCTGAGCCATTTCACAGTCCAGAATGCGTGTGTTTTAAAAATCCATTTCTTTGTGTTCTCTCTATGTCTCTGTGTGTCTCTGTGTGTGTCTCTGTGTCTCTGTCTCTGTCTGTCTGTCTCTCTCTCTCTCTCTCTCTGTCTCTCTGTCTGTCTCTCTCTCTCTGTCTGTGTGTGTGTGTGTGTGTGTGTGTGTGTATGTGTTAGAAATAGCACTTTAAGATAATATATTCTATACTATACCAGGGTCACTTGTTCCTCTCTCACTGACCTACTTGGAGCCATGCTGTGAACTGCTAGCATACCTCAGGGGCCCTGTGTCAGGAACTTCAGGAAAAGAGCAGCCCCAGCTCATGGCCAGCAAGAAATAGTGTCCTCCATCACACAGGCACAAGGAGATGAACAAGGCCATGACCTGATGACCTGGACACATGGTCTTCCCGAGAACCTCTACTGGGACTGGAGTGGACCCCATCCTGATTCCCAGCTCCTATGACCCTGAAGCAAGCCCTGCCTGGTTATGCTGAGCTTCTGGCTTTCAAGTACTAACTAAGCTAATATGATGCTTGATACTGTCAACTTGACAAACTAATGTCACCGGGAAATGAGGCTCTGGGCATGCCTGTGAGGGATTTTTCCTGATTGAGTTAAATGAGGAGAGAAGACCTACTGTGGGTGGCACCATCACGTGGACTGGGGTCCTGAACAAGAGAGCTGAGCTCAGCATTCATCTCTCTGCTTCCTGACTGGATACAGCATGGTCAGCGGCTTCCTGCTCCTGCAGCTATGCCTTCCCCGCTGAGATGGACTGTTGTGCCCTCAGACTGTGAGCCAGAACAAACCCTTCTTAAAGTTGATTTTTGTTGCCAAATATTGTACTTTAAACCTTTGGAAGCAGTTGGCAAGTTGAGCAGAGGTGAAAGAGGCAAACAAGTTCCAGGGGCAGAGGAGTGAGCGGGCTTGGGGAGGAGGGCTTGGGGAGGAGGGCTCAGACTCACTGTGACTAACATAGTAGGTGACACAGATGACAGCCACCACAGCTCACCGCGGGGCACTGCACACTGCTCACTGCTCACTGCAGCAGTCTTCATCCATCTAACAGAGAGGACATCCAGTGACCAAGCATCCTGTCCGGAGGTGCGCCAAGGAACTGCTGAACTCATTACCAAGCCAAGACACAAACAACCCAAAGATGATAGTCCTAGGTACCTTCTGTCCTCGCCAGTCCAGAAGCGCAGAAGAGGACCCAGCCCACTCAAGACTGTACTGGAGAGCACCACCCCAAGAGTTCTGGCTCCAGCCTGCATCAAAGTGCACATGCGCTATCATCTATCACTGCAACAGGCATGGAGCAGAGAGGGGTGTGCCATTGTTGGCTTTATGCGAGGGGCAGAGTTGGGACTCCTCGGTCAGTGGGGACTCTACAGGCACAACACTCCGAGCATCTGGAAATCAAATAAGGCATGCCAGCTTAGTGACAGATCCGCGTGGATAGGACGCATTCCACAGAGTCCTATCCTGCATGCTGGGTTCTCGCTGTCTCCATTCTAGACACCGTGCATGGTGTGTATACCAGCAATAAAAAGTGAAAGAAAAAAATCAAATTTGTGTGAGAAGGCAGAATTCTGGTTGTGAATTCTGTGGGGTTTGGTGAAAGTATTAGCAATAAAGATACTGTAGCCACGTTGCCTGTAAGTAGAACACTCAGGTGCCAAACACCCAGTTATTTAAATTAAACACACTGCTCATACACATTATCCTGAGCTACAGCAAGCTGTTTCTGCATGAGTCAGAGAATAATCACTTAATGGCAATAAAACTAATAAAGCCATTTCAGCAAAGGGAGAGGCCTCTTACCACAGATCTAGAATTCAGAAGGGGGCTCACTGTGTGTGCATTAGGCAGAGATGACTCCTGCCTGGGGTCAGGCTGCGTGGGTAATGCTAAGTGGGGTTCAGGGTCTCTGGTCCTCCATGGAGATTTGAGACTTAGGTCACCCTAAATGGGGAGACACATAAGCCATGTCTACCTCCCTTTCTAGAACAGGGAAACAGGCAGAATCTTCTACCTAGAGTCTGTTCCACAGCCCATGGGACCCTCTGATGCCTGACATAGAGATGAGGAAAGGATGACCCGTAGTGCCTCTATGGGAGAGGTGGCTTGAGGTGACCTAGGCTATGGATACCATGGGAGTCAGGAAGACAGAGGTTGTGTGGCCCAGCTGTGGAACAGTCACTCCATTGCTTCTGGGGACCAATGGGGACTCTGGGTTCTTGGCTTTAAGCTGGAAGGGGCTGTCTGTCTAACCTAGACTCCAACCTCCCCGTCTACCTGTGTGCCCTGATGTTTGAAGTCTATCTGTCCTGGCCCCTGTTGTTTGAAGTCTGAGCATCCTGCTAGTTCTTTAGTAAATTTCCAAACCTAGCATGAGGAGCACAAAGACAGAGTATTCCAAATCCTCCTCTGTGGGCATCTCCACAAGGCCTGGCCTCTCTCTCAGAAGCTGTGCAGGTCTCAAAGCAAACTTCTCCCACCCTGCTATCAGGAGCTGATCTATCTCAGCCAGGATGGAAGGGACCTTGGCCTGTGGCCTGCAGGCACTCAGCTCTGTGCCTGTGGTGAGGAGGCTCCTCTGTTCTGTGATCCGAGGAGTCATCCTTAGCCTCTGTGGGACACAGGGTCTACATCAAGGGTTGGGTAGGCATCCTTTCTTCTTGGTGCAGACTGGGGACATGACGTGATATTTCCCCTTTCTGACTGTAGCAGAGCTTTTATGATTTAGGATTCCTCCTGTGAGCATTAAGGTCCCCCCCTGCATCCATTTGCATCCATTCTCAGCAGCTGATTCTCCACTCCCCACCCCACCCCACCCCCAGCCCCGTGTACATGTAGGTACCTCACTTGACCACACCGGTCCATTTTTCTCAGAGCCCTGCTCCATGTTTTACTGATGAATTTGTCCTGTAGAATTAGGAGCTTCACCACCAGCACCCCTGCACCCCTGCCCTCCCTGGGATTCTTGGCACGGGGAAGCTCCCCTCTCCATAGGCATCAGATGCTCTCTCTGCTTTTCAGAGCATACACTCTTGGCTCCCCTCCTTGATTCCACTAAGGACAGGAATTTTCCCTCAGAGCCCTGGCAGTGCGCTTGGGGCTGTTCCTTGTCCGTCAGATGAGCCCCGAGGGAGCATGTGCCAGCTGCTTGACTTGTCCTCTATGTAGCAGCCGCCCGGATCTTTCAGGAAATATCAGCACAATTTGTTTTAAATGCTGAGAATTGTCTCCTTCAGCTCCTTTGCAGAAAGTGTTCACATTATGCCCAGAGGTAGATCTTTTGAGGCCCTCGCTGGCCTCTTGCTTTTGTATTTCTGAAGCTGATTTTCCCACAAGGAAACTAGTATCATGAAAATTTGTTCCAATTACACTGAGCTTCTAAAAACTGCAGGTACGTCTGGGCCACTTTGCCTCCTCAGCATGAACCAACATGACCTTACCTCAGGGACACAAAAGCCCACAGTAGGTATCTACAATCCTGTGCCACACAGTAACCAATCTTGAGGCTGCCAGAGATCTCCAGTCCCTGATACCATGTCCCAGGACCAATCTAGATTGACTCAGAACGTCACATAGTGCTGACTTTACCAAGGTCCTGAAGCCTATGCAGTTTCTCAGGACCCTGCTGGCCACCACAAAGACACTTTACCGGGAGCCCTCTGAGCAGGGAAAGAGAGTGGGTCAGGGATGCAGCTGAAATCTTAGGATGTCTGCAAGGTCCCTGGAATAAACAGTCCCACTATGAGCTGCAGGCTTAGCATGTGGTGCGAAGTCCAGGAGAACCTCTTCATTCATCTTCTTCCCAACTGGAGACTCTGGCCCTCTTGCTTTTGGGACCCCCAAGCTCTTCTACGGTGAAGCCCAGAGATAGTTTAGAGGAAGCTGCCCAGCCATTTACCTTCTGGGTTTAGCTGGAACCTTCTCACAGGCCTGGACACATTCATTGGCATTCATCTTTGGAAAAGTTGACTGTTGGCCAGTTTTCCACCACTGTGGCACATAGAGAGGCGATGTTGAAAGGAGGAGAAGTTTGCCTTGGCTCACTCCGTGGCTGAGAGGGCACGACGGAGTGAGCCGTTCACACCATGTGCCCAGGCAGCAGAGAAGGAAAGACCTGTACTACAGGACTTCCTCTCCCTCCCCCTTTAACCCACCCAGGCCTCCAGCCTGTGGGATGGTGCCGTTCACACTCAGAGCAGGTCTCCCCGGGTCTCTAGAAACCCCAGGGGTGTGCTTTCCTACAGTAGCAAACACAGCCAGTCTTTGCTGCTGACATCCAAGGCCCATGTGCTGGAGTCCACCTGCTCCCTGACCTCAGCTTGGGACCCCTTGCCCTTCTCACCATGGCGGCACAGTGTGCTCACCATTGACTTTGTCTCAGCTGCTTCTAGAGCTGCAAATTACCTGAAGTATGTAGCAGGGCCTCCCTCCTCGCTCGGGCGTAAGGGGATCCATCATCTGCATAGTTGCTTTCTATTTTTTTCTATTTCTGTTACATTTTTGTTGAGTTTGGGTTTTATATAATTCCTGATGCTTGTTTGAGGGTGCATACTGTTATTCTGAAGATTCTGGAGGTCACCTACTTTAGTGACAGACGGTGCCTCAGGTCCCCTCTCCACATCGGAGCTCTGCTGGAAACACTGGTGACTTGTGTTGGATTTTCATTCAGATCAAAATGCTGTTTCCTCATGACTTTTTTTTAATTTCACCTGACAATTGGCTAAAAGATTTTATTTAGCATCATACTATTTGGGAATTGTCCAGTATTACGCAGTGATAGAAGTATGGCTTGTGCCCTTATGGGAGGGCGTCCTGTAAACTTGAATCTCACAGTGGTTCGTGTGTTTATCCATCTTTTTACTCTTACCTATTTTCCTTATAGCTGTGACATTAATTATGGGGAGAGAGATGTTAGCTCTGGCTGGGATGTGGGTTCATGTGCTTTCCCTTTTTGCTTTATCAGTTGTCTTTGTGTGTTCTGAAGCCCTGTTCTAAGACTATCTATAAAAAGACTCGTCTCTTGGTTTAGTGCTTACAAAATTAGGGCGTTGACATATTCCTCATAAATTAACAAAAGAATAAGAAATGCTCATAGGTGTTTTGGCTGCACAGAAATCTCTGCACCACATGCATGCAATACCCCTGAAGGGCAGGAGATAGTGTGGGAAGTCCTGGAACTGGAGTTAATAGAAAATGCAAGCCACCATGTGAGTGCTGGGAACCAAACCCAGGCCCTCTACAAGATGTCCGCTGTTCTTGACCACTGAGCCATCTCTCCAGGCTCACATTCCCATTTGCAATGGCAGCCTCTCTCCTCACAGATCTTCCCTGTGTGTTAGTAGCCTCATCCCTTCAGCTCAGCTCTTGCAAATATATTTGTCTGATTTGACTTTCCTGTCCTTTCCTTTTACCAGAATATATTTGTGCATCTTAAGATTGAATTTGATCATTTCTGCTTTTTGTTTTGAGTTTAGATTTTTTTTTAATCCTTACTGTGATGTGTTCAATTTTGTTCTATTTATCTTGCCCCAACCCCTCTCTCTCTCCCTCTCTCCTTTCTCCTCCTCACTTCCCCCCTTTCTCTCTTAGTATTGGAGATAAAGCCCAAGGTCACACACATACTAGGTAAATGCTCTGCTGTTAAGCTATAGCATCCATCCCAAGACATCGCGTCTAATGAGTAGATTTCATCGCCCCCCTCTCACAGACACACACACACACACACACACACACACACACACACACACACACACACACCCTCCCTCCCTCCCCTTACCCGTGGGTCTAGATCTCACACCTGAATTTTAATACATTTTGCTTTTCATTTTCATGCAGTTCAAGGTATCTATTTTTAATTTCTCCTGAAACTCCATTTTTTTGGCCCGTGGACTATTTTGGGGTGTGCTATTTAGTATCCAGTGTCTGGGAGGATCCCAGTGGTATTGGTCTTTGGGTTGATTTCCTCGAGTCAGAGAACGCACCTTTTCATTGATTCTTTAGCTTTGGTGAGGTTTCCTTATGGTCCAGGACTCAGTGTGTCTTCCTGGATGAGCCCTTTGAACCAGAGGTTATGTTCTACAGGCCGTGATGGGGCTTGGGCTCACGCTACGTGCTTTCCCGTGGCTTGGCTGACTTTCTGCTCAGTTTTTCTACTGATATAGTTGAAAGGCAGGTTTTTTAAAGTCACTGCTCTGAGGATTTGTGGGTTCCCCCTTTCATTTCTGACAGTCTTCGCCTGATGTCTTACGGTCCTATTTGGGAGGATGCACACATATGTGATTGCCCTGACCTCTTGATTGGTGTCCTCTTCTGCCATGTGCCTCTATCTCTGGTCTTTTTCTTTGCTCTTTAGTGCACTTTAATATCTGTGCAGCTGCTCCTGCCTACATGTGACTGGCTTTTGTGACTTTGTCAGCCTTATCTTCTCCATATCACCACGTGTCTTAGTTACTTTTCTATTGCTGGGATGAGACACCCTGACACAGGCAACTTATAGAAGAAAGAGTTTATTTGGGGCTTGTGGCTACAGAGGGTTAGAGCCCATGGCTATCATGGTTGGGAGTGTGGCAGCAGGCAGATAGACATGGTGCTGGAGCCGAGAGCTCACATCCTGATCTACAAGTTGGCAGAAGAAGCACTAACTAGAAACGGAGACAGATTTTGAAACCTCAAGTCCATCCACAGTGACACACCTCCACCAACAAGGCCACACCTTCTAATCCTTCCCAAACACTTCTGCCAGCTGAGGACCAAGCATTCAAATTATAAAGCCATGGCGGCCATTCTCATTCAAGCTAGCACACCCTGGACGAGCATCTCAGATGGTGTAAGCTCTGTTCTAGTTGGCTGGTCTTTGCCTGTCTTTAATTAGTGTGTTTAGAGCCTCTGACTGTGCTGTAGGATAGCCACAGGTATGTGGGCACAATGTTTTATGTATTCATTTTTGCTGCTTGTTTAGCCTTTCTTTGTCCAGTATCTGTTGGCCCCTGGACATGTCTAGCATTGCATCTCGATTGCTGGGCAGTATTGCATGTGTCTTGCTCCAGCAATTTTAGGATTTGCTTTAGATGTTACACGGAGCACATGTCACTTGTCATAGGCTCTGCGTATCTCCATTTCAGGTGAAGTGTGCATGCCATCCTCCTTTTATGTCCCGTTAGCCCTCCCCGTTCCCGATGCAGCTGGCGATTCATTGCATCTTCAGCCGGGGATGTTCTGTTTTGTCTGCAGGAGTGCCCTGGTTTTGCCTTTGTTTTGAGTTTACATCAAACACATTTACATTTGCTTGCTGAAGCGTTGTCGTGACAGTTTCCTTGCCACCTTGGTGGGATTCTGACTTCTTTGCCCTTTCACTGTTGTTGTGTTATAGTTTTCACTCAGTTCCAAATCCTCCTGGGTCTTGGAATGACAAGTGACCGTCAATGAAACCCATGTGTTTCCATTGCATTATTGAACTCTGGCTCTTACTCAGATCCTGCATTGATTAACTCCTTAAGCAGGAGACTGATTGCCCCATTACTTCAGGTGTAGACAGAGATCCATTTTCCCTCCTTATCCTCCATTAATACCCTTGGTGAGGGTCCTTGTCACTGCTGGATGTGATAGGACATCAGTTTACAATGACACTGCTTTGTACTTGAAACTTATTCTAGGACTCTGCAGGGACATGAAAGGAATGAATGGCCTTTGGCATGAAAGACAACACAATAAAGTTGGAGAACTTTATTGTGAGTCCAGATACACTGTCAAGAAAGCCAAGGGAACCAAGAAGATAATTGACTTTTTAAAGTGGCTGTGGACTGACCATGGGTGATATTTCCCAGATGTCTATCATAACCTGAACTCAACTCATGGTGGACATGCACAGGGAGCTCAAGGCCCTGCATAGTGGGCTCATTCGGCATCTTGAAAGGTAGCTGTACTGGCTGATTTTGTGTCAACTTGACACAAGCTGGAGTTATCACAAAGAAAGGAGCCTCCCTTGAGGAAATGCCTCCATGAGACCCAGGTGTAAGGCATTTTCTCAATTAGTGATCAAAGGGGGAGGGCCCCTTGTGGTTGGTGCCATCCCTGGGCTGGTGATCAGTCCTGGGTTCTGTAAGAAAGCATGCTGAGCAGGCCAGGGGAAGCAAGCCAGTAAACAGCGCACCTCCATGGCCTCTGCATTAGCTCCTGCCTCCAAGTTCCTGCCCTGTGTGAGTTCCTTTCCTGAATTCCTTTAGTGATGAACAGCAATGTGGACGTGTAAGCTGAATAAACCCTTTCCTCCCCAACTTGCTTCTTGGTCATGATGTTTTGTACAGGAATAGAAACCCTAAGACAGTAGTGCTTTCCTCAAGAGGAAAGTTGGCATGATAACTTCTTTCTTGCCCTACCCACAGGCATCCAGGCTCTGAGATTTGCTGAGTGTGAGGAGACATGATATTCTCTAGGATCCAGATTTTGCCGTTGATTTTTAAAGACATACATACACCCAGTGAACAAGATCATGGAATTAGAGGGCAGGGCTTGCAGTAAAAATTAGAGGTGCCTGGGCAGCTGGAGCTGAAGGTGACCACAGTGAGTCCTGAGTGTGACACTCCCAATACCAGCCAAGAAGACCACTGCCCACATGATGTTTTGCAAGTTTTCTGTGACCACCATGACCAACAGAGTAATAATCTGGGAGAGACCAGAAGATAGTTTGATTCAACATGACTAAGTACCTGGTGTTGATTCAAACTTTGGGAGTCTGACCCAAGTAGCTTATTTTAGGCATATTTAAGCACAGCACAATTTGATGAAAACTTTCCTGGTGATAATTAACTTAATCCTGTGTACATAATAAAGCACACATACATCTCCTTAAGGAACAAAGTAAGCTAAATAAAGACTGGACTTGACTATATTGAAAAGTGCACATGATACCTTCCATAAAGATGGCTTCTGGAGACTGAGAAACACAAACTTACAGTAAGGGTCTGGGGAGGATCCAGTGTGGTCCCTGGCCCCATTCACCAGGCTATTAGCCACATCTGCTCCCAGTGTAACCATGCTTTTTGGATACTTTATTGAGTTCCTATATCTACTACTCTTCTCCACCCCAATTATTTCCAATCCCCCAACACTAGGTAGAAGAGTAAGAATGTTAGAGGGGAAAGGGGGTGTAGACCTCTTTAAACTACTTTCCAATGATTAGGGCTATCGAGTTCCTTAGGGAAAATCCAATCTTTGATGTCAGAATACCCCTAACCAGCAATCCAGCAAACAGCAAACCAGTAATTTAGCAATTCAGCAGCAGCAGGAACCACCAGCAGCAAGGGGAGCAGCAGTTGCCACAGGCACCCTTGGGACTCTCTTATTTATATCCTCTCAAGAGTCCCAATATTTCCAAATGTGAACTATCTGCAGTTGGCAAAATCACACCCCTCCTAGAGCAGGAGACAAATCATAGTGGCTGTGGACAATCTGAAGAAATCCCATATCCCACACCTGGGATTAAAAGAAAAACATTTACACGACATAACTGGGTTTTTAAAGAAACAAAGATTCTCACTACATCCCAGCCTTCCTGGTGGGTAACAGGCTGTGCATTCCTTCCTTTGAAGGAACAGTCCTGGGTGTTTCACATTCCAGGCTTGCCTAGTGCTTATCTGTGAGCACAAGAACCTCATGCCTCCTACCATGTTTAACCCTGTGTAATGGCTGTTCCTGCTGTCTACTCGACTACATCTGGAATGAACTACAATCCAGAAATGAAGGGCACACCAGTGATCCAAATTTCTGACCCAGATCTTGACATGGAGATCTTGAGACCTAGCGGCCATGAAAAGCTTAGGCAAGAGACTGAGGCAAGCAGATCTCTGAGTTCAAGGTCAGCCTGGGACAAAGCAGTGGTTCAAATCGAGTTGGCAGGAGGGATGCTGTGGTCTTCTAACTTTATGGCTGGCATGCACCATATGAAGGAGAGTCAATGTTTTTGACCCCAAGAGGCTGCCCACACTCCAGTAAACAGTCCTACCCCGTGCACAAATAAGCAGCACAAATTGGACTCAGTAGATGTTTTAAAACAAGAGCATTGCTTCATATGTGGTGGACAGCCCTGTCCCCCAGTCCGATAAGCTGGTGGCGGGATGATCAGAGTACATGACCTCTAGGAGCTATGCTCACAGTGAGTACGCAGCTACCCCACAGTCCAGACTCCTGTTCTCACCTAGGTTTGACTATAGGACAACACCCCACAAGTGCTAATGTAAGTAGGGTACTCTTCGTGTTAAGTCCATGGAGCCGGGCTTTGTTCCTGCCACATGAAAGGAGGCAGAAGTCTGTTAGTAAACACTCATCAATTATTCCATAATTGATGAAGAATTTCAGAAGCTGAAGAAGCTAGGAGCTAGCTGAAAGCTGTGTGCTGGTGTCTTAGTCAGGGTTTCTATTCCTGAACAAACATCATGACCAAGAAGCAAATTGGGGAGGAAAGGGTTTATTCAGCTTACATTTCCACACTGCTGTTCATTACTAATGGAAGTCAGGACTGGAACTCAAGCAGGGCAGGAAGCAGGAGCTGATGCAGAGGCCATGAAGGGATGTAACTTACTGGCTTGCTTCCCCTGGCTTGCTCAGCCTGCTTTCTTATAGAACCCAAGACTACCAGCGCACAGATGGTACCACACACAAGGGGCCCTCTCCCCTTGATCACTAATTGAGAAAATGCCTTACCACTGGATCTCGTGGAGGCATTTTCTCAACTGAAACTCCTTTCTCTGTGATAACTCCAGCTTGTGTCAAGTTGACACACAAAACTAGCCAATACAATTGACTCCTTGTCAACTTGACACACAAACACATCACCAATAAGCCTCGACCCTTACTTCTTTATTCATCCCCAAGATCTAAATAACTTTAAAAGTCCCACAGTCTTTGCAAATTCTTACGCATTAACATTTAAGTCACCTTTAAACACCCAATCTCTTGAAATTCAAAGTCTTTTGAAAATTCAAAGTCTCTTAACTGTGGGATCCACTAAAATACCTTCTTTCTTCAAGAGGGAAAAATATCAGGCCACAGTCACAATCAAAAACAAAATCAAACTCCAACCGTCCAATGTCTGGGATTCACTCACGATCTTCTGGATTCCTTCAAGGGCTTGAGTCACTTCTCCAGCTCTGCCCTCTTTGTAGCACACACCTTGTCTTCTTTGCTTCAGATGCCTCTGTACTCCACTGCTGCTGCTGTTCTTGGTGGTCATCTCATGGTACTGGCATCTCCAAAATACTGCTGTCTTCCGCTGCAACTAAGCTTTACCAACAGCCTCTCATAGGCTCTCTTCATGGTGCCAAGCTTCACCTCCTTTGCATGACCCCTTCAGTCATGGGCCATCAATTTCAACTGAGGCCTCACCTTCACCAATGGCCTTCTATAGCCTCTCACAGTGCCCAGGCCTCAGCTACTCTTCATGACTCCTTCATGCCTTCAAAACCAGTACTACCTGGGTGACTCTTAAACATTACCAAGTCCAGCCACAGCACAAGGTACAACCCTGCTATCTCTGGAACACAGTCTCTGTGCTCTAAGAAAACACTTCTCAGAAGATTTCACTTCAATGGTACTGGTCTCTTCCCAATCACCGCCAATTTCCCAACTCCAGCTAACCAGCGTCAATAGTCCCAGTAATGCAATAGTTTTGCTTTAGTAGTTCTGGTATCTTGTTAATCATAGCTGATCCTTCAGCCCCAGCTAACCAAAACCACAGAATCTTCACAGTCAAAATAGCATCAGCCCTGATAAGAATCTTTAATCTTCCCTCTGAAATTTCACAAGCCAGGCCTCCATCTTCTGCACTGTTCTCAACATTATCTTCAAGCTCCTACACATCATCCCACAAAGCTCTTAACACTGAATGGATCTTCTAGCCCAAAGTTCCAATGTCCTTCCACAGTCTTCCCCAAAACATGGTCAGGTTGTTACAGGAATAGCCCACTCCTGGTACCAATTTGTCTTAGTCAGGGTTTCTATTCCTGCACAAACATCATGATCAAGAAGCAAATTGGGGAGGAAAGGGTTTATTCAGCTTACATTTCCACGTTGCTGTTTATCACTAAAGGAAGTCAGGACTGAAACTCAAGCAGGGCAGGAAGCAGGAGCTGATGCAGAGACCATGGAGGGATGTAACTTACTGGCTTGCTTCCCCTGGCTTGCTCAGCTGGCTTTCTTATAGAGCCCAAGACTACCAGCCCACGGATGGTACCACACACAAGGGGCCCTCCCCCCTTGATCACTAATTGAGAAAATGCCTTACTACTGGATCTCATGGAGGCATTTTCTCACCTGAAACTCCTTTCTCTGTGATAACTCCAGCTTGTGTCAAGTTGACACACAAAACTAGCCAGTACAGCTGGCTTAAATAGGTCATAGGAAAGGGCAAGAGATGGCCTAAGAAAGGAAGGAAGAAGGTGTCACTGTAGGTGAAGCAAGACACCCCTTTCCTGTGGCCCTCGGCTTCTAGGTCCAGTCTGTGTGGCTCTACAGTTCTGTCTCCTCGCTGGATCCATGTCAGCATCTCTGTTTGTTTAAAAATTTCATACATGTTTTGATCAAATCTACCCCGTTCCCTTCTCCACTGAGAGTGATGCTTTGTGGGATTCTGACCCTGCAGGCACAGACCTCATTGTGACCTGTGTCCTTTTATAGCTAGTTCCCTGTGGCTTCACCCATGACCTGCACTGCCTCTGGATTGGATCATGCTCACATGGCTTCAGAAATCTGTAGGCTGTGAGTCTTCCTTCTCCCCATCCCTGTCCTGTTGCTCTGGGAAGTGACCATTAAGCCCACATGAGCCTCTCTTCACAGCTGGATTGTACCCCATATCCCATGCTGCTGAGCACAGCTCTGTAATTGAATTTTGGCCACATGAGGTTCCCCTATACCTATTCAGAAAAAAATCCACTGTGCTTCCCACCCTGTACTGATGGAAGTGGTGGACTGTGCACAAGGTCATGTGTTAAGCTGTGATGGAAGCTCCTGGATGTCCGCATCACCCTACTCTGTGGATCTATTGCTCACCGAGGGCAAACAGTCTGTTGCCATCACATAAGTCTGTGGCCTTCGTGGGTGCCCCTGTCACTGCAGGCTCCCTACTATCATCTAGTGGGTGTGTCCTGTGTGTCACTTGAGAATTTGCCCACTGCTCAGAATTTGCCCCATCTCCCATCCCTCTGGAAAGCTCACCTTCTGAGGTACCAATGCTGACATGTCCTCATGGCTGAGTGACTCCTGACTGTCAGCTCACAGCCCTGCATTCCGCTAAAGCAGCATAGACTCCTCAGGCCTGGAACCTTTTCCTTCTGTGCTTGCAGTACTGCAGCCCGGCGTATCTCCCTTCAGTTGTGACAAGCGGCAATGCCTTGTGGAGATAACAGTTATGTTTCGAGCCAGCAAGAGAGCAGAGCAATCAACCATGCAATTGTGCAGCTTGTGCTTTGGTAGCTTCAGTGGCTTTAGGCTCTGATTGGCCCTGCACTGCCAGCTCCTCCAGGGCCCTTGCCCCAGAGGAACGCTATCCTTGCCCCTGCACCTTCACTGGCATGGGGAAACAGAATTTCTATGTGAAGATGTGGGTTTGCAGTCCAACCAGGTCCACTCCCCCTCCCCACCCCACTTCACCCTCCCTTTACTTCACAGGACATCTGCCCAACATTATGGCCAGTGATTTGGAAGACATCTTTTACTTGATGTCTTGTTGAGTGAACGTGGCCTTTGTCCTGGGTGATGGCAATTCTGGTCCAGGAAATTCTGCCCCAAATGACCTATGCTTGGATTCTGCAAGCCAGCGCACACATCCTGGAGCATGAGGCCACCCAGGAAGGTTTCTTCCCACCAGTTCTGCTGTCCTAGGGTGAGGAAGAGACCCTCACAGGCTGAGGACATGGGACTAGGGGGAGGCAGCCCCCTGCCCATGTATATGAGCTTTACTTTTCTGTTTTAAGGAGAGTCAGGACTGAACATTCTCACATTTGCTGGCTTGGCCTGGGACCCTATCTTACAGTATAGTCTCCTGTGATGGCAAGCTTTTACCAAGGAAGAGGCAGAGCTAGGGGAGGGGAAGCAAGTACAGGCAAAGATGGCCTCGCCCTGGACCCAGGGACTTCCCATGCTGAGCCAGATTGTCCAGCCACATGTTTACTCACTTACCAGCTTGTTACCCCTGTTCCCTGCAACTGAAACATTCTTGCCACAGGGTCTGCCTGCCTCTGCTCCACCTGGGAGCTCCCTTTCTATGTCAGAGCCATTGGTGTGGCCTCCTCTCCGTTCCCTACACTGTCAAAATTCCACCTAAATATTCTCTAAATAAACCTTCCCTGAGAGGCATGGCTAAGATGGCTTCACCCATCTCTTCTTCCTGTTTCCAGTTTTACTTTTCTTCCCAGCCTGTGTCATAACTTGACAAGTCAAGTGTTTGTTCCTTTTGTTTATTGTTGGCTGCAATAAAATGATGTGGCCTTGTCCTCGTGTGTGTTCTCTTGCCCAGGAGGGACCGCCCGACATCCAATAGGTCCTCCGCAAGGAATTGCTGCTTTCAGTTTGTCATAGACAATCCACTCATTCCTGACCTCTGATTGGTACTATACAATTCAAAATACCCACACTCCATAAACAGAATGTCAGGATAGCCCCCAAGGCTCGTGTGTAGTCAAAGCCGTCTGTAAACCTTGTGGTTTCATCCCTCCATTTTGCTCACAGAAATAAAAACTCTGAGACTAAGTATTTCATGAGTAAATGCCTAGGCCAAAAGCTTTACTTGTTTCCCTACTCTCTCACAACCTAATTGCCCATTTATTCTATTCTAAGTCATGCCATGTGGCTGGTTACATGGTCCTCAATTTCATGTGACCATCTTCTGTGTCTGGGGCTAATCTGTGCCTGACTATGCCTCTCAGAATCCCCCCCCTCTTCCCCCTGGATGTCCCACCTTCTCATCCCTCCTCAGCTCATTGGCTATCGGCTTTTTTATCGACAGGTGAGGCTTCCATACATTACGCAAGAAATTATCTCTACACGCATATGTTAAAGGCTCGTGAAAGGTGATCGGGAAGGCTCTGATTCCATCAATGGATCAATCTACTGATGAGTTCATAACCAAATGGGCTACCAGGATGTAGGGGCCAACTTGGAGGAAGGAGGTCACCAGGAATGTGGCTTTGAAGGGTATATTCGCTCCAGTGGTCTCATCATGAACCAAACAACTGTGTTCTTTTACGTGTTCCTCCCATGATGCTCTGTTTCACCATGGCCCAGAAACAACAGAGCCAGGTGACCATGAGCTGAAACCTCAGAAACTATGAGCCCAAATAATACACCTTTGTTCCTTTAGTTGGTTTTCTCTCAAGTATTTTTGTATAGCAATGGATAGCTGACTACCACAATGTGGGACAGGTCACATGACCTTGAGACGAGGTCACTGCCACACCATCACCTGTCCCCTTAACATTCCCATCTCTGCTGTCTTTAAAAAACAAAACAAAACAAAAACCCTTCTGTTATAGCTGGATATGGTGGCACACATCTGTAATCCCAGACTTGGAAGGTAGAGAAGAAAAGAAAGAAAAAAAAACTAAGAAGGAAGGTAGAGGAGAGTCAGAACTTCAAAGCAGCTATGTGGTGAGTGGAGGCCAGACTGGGAAACAGGAGACTTGAGGGAAAAAATGAGACAGAGCAAAACAGAAACATTCATGTACTGGCTGGTTTTGTGTGCCAACTTGACACAAGCTGGAGTTATCACAGAGAAAGGAGCTTCAGGTGAGGAAATGCCTCCATGAGATCCAGCGGTAAGGCATTTTCTCAATTAGCGATCGATGAGGGAAGGCTCATTGTGGGTGGTGTCATTCCTGGGCTGGTAGTCCTGGATTCTATAAGAAAGCAAGCTGAGCAAGCCAGGGGAAGCAAGACAGTAAGTAACATCCCTCCATGGCCTCTGCATCAGCTCCTGCCTCCAAGTTCCTGCCCTGTGTGAGTTCCAGTCCTGACTTCCTTTGGTGGTGAACAGCAATGTGGAAGTGTAAGCTGAATAAACCCTTTCCTCCCCAACTTGCTTCTTGGTCATGGTGTTTTGTTCAGTAATAGGAACCCTGACTAAGACAACTCACATCACCATACTGATGCCAAAGTCATTTACAATAAGGCAGAATTCTGGCTGAAGCAGATCTAAGGTACTGCAGTCCCAGTGGAGCCTCAGACTTCTCCCACTATGTCCAAAGTAACCTTGTTCCTTATTGTCAGGATCCTCTGTCAGCACCAACCATGGGCCCAGCACCAGTGGCCATTTTGCTAATTCTAGACCTTGTGTTCCAGAACTGCCTCAGTTCCTAGACTCTGATTTTCAAAGTCCCTGGCTCGTGTGGCGGCATCTCCTTCCTTCTACTGCTGAGGGACATCAGCTGCATCATGCTGGCTAGTTCTATGTCAACTTGACAGAAGCTAGGGTCCTCTGAGAGGAGCAAGTCTCAGTTGAGGAGCTACTCCATGAGATCATGCAACAGGTTCCTAGTTCAGCAGTGTTCAGTGCTGGGGCCTTGTGACTGGACCATGAGGGCCTTCCTCAATGAACTCAACTTGTTGATAGTGTTGTGATCTGACAGTGTTACCTGAAGGAGATAGGCATATAAAGAGGTGTAGTCCGGCTGAAGGAAGCAGGCTCCCAGGGTTGTATTTTGAAGAATGTACCTTCCCCCATACCCCTTCCTGTAGGGCCCCTTTCAGTCTGACTCCTTCCTGTTTGGCCTCTTCTTGTTTGGCCTCTTCCTGTCTGGCCCCTTCCTGTCTGACCCCTTCCTGTCTGACCCCTTCCTGTCTGACCCCTTCCTCTCTGGCCCCTTCCCATCTGGCACCTTTGCTGGTCGGTCTGCTTCCTGGCCCCATGAGGTGAGCAACCATCTTCCACCATGATGAGCTGCCTCAACAGAGCCAGCTGTGTGGGAGCCAAGTCCCCCAAACTGTGACAAGACAAACGCTTCCTCATTTAGTGTTTTTCTCGAACACTTTGTCACATCCATGAAAAGCTAACACACCCACTTGTGTAAGCGAAGATTTATCACACAGCCACGCCCAACACCTGCCACTGTCTGCGGCGATCCACAGTAGCAGATCAAGGTGAGGTGACTGGCCTGAAGAGGCCGTGGTGCACCCTCAGCCTGAAGTGTTTACCATCTGCTTTTGTGGAAAAAGGGCATGCGTCATGTAGTGGATAACTGGAGGACTTCTTTAAGAATCTAGGCACTGCCTAGCAGCTGCGGAAGTGGGCTACGTGCCCCAAGCTCTTTCCTATGGTCTCTTCCATTTGTTTTTGGAAGGAAACGTCATGGGCAGCCTGGCCAGGAGGCACCCAGGCTAGTGTGGGCATGTGCTCCTGATTTAGCAGAGGTTCACACTGGCAGGAAAGGTACTCTCAACCGATCCCAGGTAGAACTCCGTCCTCTGGGTATGACAGGGCCTCTGTGGTCTTGGAATTGGCATTGATGGTTACTCACATGATCTGTGGGTGTCATCAGACCGCAACAGAGATTCAGGCATTCACTCACTCCTGGCCCCCATCTCAGGCTGGATGTAATCCTGCCATGGTACCACTTGGCTTTGATGTCCTACCATAAGACATGGAAGACTGACTGGGGTGGGACTCTAGTGAGGAGGCACTCATGAATCATTGCCCATGCTGGGGTGGGCAGCCGCCTCCAGAACCCTCCTGACTCGTTGGCCCACCAAGCTGGACCTGGCTGGAATTATTTCTTTAGTCTGTCTATGCCCTCTCTAGCTGGGGGTGAGTAGAAAGAGACTCTGAAGAGAAAGTCACACAATGCCAGGCTAGGGTTCAATTCAAAACCAGGGCTGTTGGTCTCCAGGACCCTTCCGTGTCACTCGGTGACGGAGGAAGGCCAGCTGCCACTACCACACACTGATGCCCCTGCATCCCTGGATCAGCCTTGGCTTGCACCTTAAGCTGCACTTCATGGCCGAGCTGAGCCTATTGTGATATATAACTGCCAGGAGCCATGTCCTGAACCCTAGTGTGTTGGCCTCTGTGTGGAGATCCCTGCCACACCCAGCTCTGCAGCTGTGTTTCAAATCAGTTTATTAAAAAAAATTATTATAACTGAAAGTGGAAAATAATACACCTTTGGAATGGCATTGGGAAACCTTCCTGTAATGAATCTGCACGGAGAAGGTTTGTTTCTATGCTGTTTGGTTGTCATGGCGACAGTCTGCATTAGCTAATAAGTTTGTTTTGAGAATTTTAACACCGGTTTGCCAATTTTTCTCTTTCTGCTGTAACTATGGCTTGCACCATTACACCTGGTGTTCTTGTGCTGTGTCCTCAAGCTCCTGAGCTGGCCAGGCCAGAGCCTCTGCTGTGAACACCGCCTGAGGGAGGCGCTCAGTACACATGGGGCTGAGCTGAGTTCCAGGCCAGCAGGGTTGCCCCTATTCATGGGAAGGATGGGATGGTTCCAAGGTCAGGGATAGGAAAACCTAATCGGGCCGTTTGTCCTGTCAGCTGCCCAGAGAGAGCTATGCAGGTGGAGGCAGCAGAGAAACGTTAGGGCAGGCAGTAGTGCAACCTGGCCCCGACACCAGGCGGATACCAGGGAGGCCTGACCCTTGTCATTTAGCTTCAGAACCTCCAACAGAACCCCCTACTCAGCAGACAGGGCGCCAAGGAGGGGGAACATGAGTTGTTGAGTCCCTGTGACTCTCTCTATGCTCTGGGTCTCTTTCCCCTGCTTGAGCTGTCAGGGGGGGATGTGACAACACAGCAGGCCCAGGAACAGAAGCACAGGTTTTGGACACTGGCACTGAGCTGCACCAGGGCTGTGGTGGAGGGCGTAGGAAGAGTTCTTCTAAGACCCAAGAGGGAAGGCCTGGGAGGAGGGCCTTCTAAGTAGTTGTAGACAACTTGAGAGCTGAGCAGCCCTGGACAGTAAGTAGGATTCAGCAGCTGGGTGCAGTCGCTCTAACCAGCGCAGACGATAATCCATGAGTGAGCGCCAGACCGTCCAGTCCTCGGCATGCCCCTGGATGAGGGGAACAAGCCCCTTGATAATTGGTGCAGTGACCAAGTGCTGCCCTTTCTGAGTTCAGACCGAAGCGTCTCAAAGGCCGAGCAGCCCAGAACATTTGTCTTGCCCTCACAGGCTGCTGAACTCTGAACAGTTCATTCCATCTTGACATGCCTCATTTTCCCTGACTGTGACGTGGGGTTTTCAGAGAATGTTGGGATCTCCAAATTTGACCAGCAAAGGAGGAATCCAGGTGGAGCGTCTGCTGGTAGGGAAGGATCTGGGCAGTCTGTGAGAAGACTTCCAGGTGCGTTGACTTATAGCTGCCGCAAGTCCCCACTATGTTCATGGCATGTGTTATTTTGAGCAAGTGTTTGTGTGTAAAAGGTAATAAAACACAGTAGTGAACTCGGATTGCAGCATATGTTTACGGGTGATTGCTTGGCGTGTCTGTAGCAAGGTGTGTCCATGTGGTTGGACTGGCATCTGCTCTGGCTTTCAGTGGATTCCCTGACTGTGTCCACTGTAAGCCAGAGCCCAGAGCACCAGTCACTCTGACACTTACTTTTCTATTAGCATAGTAGTGGAAACCAAAGGAGGGAAGACAAAGGTTGGTGAAAACATGGAGTCCTCCCCACACTCCCTCGGCCCCCACACACTGCAAACACATCTCCTATCTGGCTCTTCTTAAAGCACAATGGTTAGGAACAGAAACCTGAAGCAGAGGAGGAAGGTGCCCCACACAGGACATTCAGAGTAGCTCTCGTGATTATAGAAACAGTAACACAGCAGATTCGCGGTCCTCGGAGGCAGATGGGAGAATGGGGCAGAGGGGCTGCATAGGCTCCTCACGTCAATCCTGTGCTTGGAAAGGCTGCGTTTACCAGGTAATAGCCAACCGAGGTGTAGCAGAGGAGGGAGGCAGGGTGCCATAGGATGAGCCATGCCCACCAAGGGGACAGCCTCAGCTCAGCCAGCACTGGTCATCAGCAACTTACCACCTCTTGTCACACACAGCTGGCTCTGCACAGCCAGCTCACGGCCGTGCAATTTACCCAGTGGGGAAAGAGGTTTGCAGGGAATTTGAGTGTTGCTACGGGACTTGGAGTTAGGGACCAGTGGCTTCTAGGACTTAGCTTAGTGGGCCCCCTGCCAAGGCTGGCACATTTCTGTGAGAGTAGGTACAGAAGTTAAAGCTAGACCTTTTAAATGGAAAGATTGAAATTACGGAGTCCACGACAGCACTGAGGTCGCCGTACATGGAAATCCCTGCGTCAGGAGACAGGCTCACTTCTGATCAGAGCAAGAGTTGCTGGCAGAGACATCACTTTCCTCATGTCAGAACTCCCTTGGTTCCACTTCAAAATGCCCGGAGATCCCAGTTCCACTGAGCGCTAAACCCTGGCCAGACTTTTTTGATGTTTGTGCTCAGTCCTGCTGTCATTTTCCCCATGTGCCCTCTATGTCCATGCTGAAGAGCTTAGTGGGCACTGGGGAACACTGGGGGAGGGACTTCAATCTGGGACCTTCCATAGACCCTACTAGAGAGAGAGGTGGGCCTCAGGAAACGGGGAGGTATAGCGTCCTAGCTGCCTGTCTCAGGCATGACCACTACTTGCAGATGCTTAGCCCACAGGGGCCTGAGTCAGGAGCATGTGTACCCTCCTGAGAGACTCCTGTCCTCATTGCCAGAAGGAAGGCCAGAGAAACCAGCTTATGTTTTTGTACTGTGTATATCAAGCTAGGGGTTCTGGTTGGTGTTGAGATGAGATTTGTCATTAGTATATGAAAAAACTGGCCAGTGGCAGACTTTGCAATGATTGCTGTCACCTTTGGGCACTTCTATCAAACTCTCAGGGCGGGTGGGCGGAGTATGTAGTGACCCTATTAGCATGAGCAGTTCTAAGCATTTCATCCATTAAGGGAGGAAGTGGGGCAACAAGGAGCTGAACTGGGATTGTGGCCTCTGGGACTGTGCTTCACAACTCTTGATGCTGTGCACGGACAGGGGCAGCTACAGGCCAAGAGTCATGCCTCTGTTTCTCCCCATGTGGTCTGTGAATAGGCAGGATCACAGATGTCAGAACGCAGACCTTCGGGCCCCACCTCAGCACTTCTGGCTCAAAATTGAACAAGATCTCCTAGCCCAGACAAAACCAGCTAAACACCACAGAAGAGCCAGAGGTGAATTTAAGGAGACCTTCTTAGACATGCCTCAGCACCTTCACGGGAAGACATGGCTCACATCTCATAAGTTAGGGTTCTATTAAAATCTTAACAGTTTTGACCACTTTTGTGCTCGGAACATGCTTGCTTTCTGCACTTAGAGTATGTAGTTATGAACTGTGGCTGATGCCAGGTTATTTGAGGGTAAAGATCTGGGATGCAATCTGTTTGCTGATGTACAGGAAGCAGCTGGCACCTTGCCTGGCCCTCCCACCCAGGCCCAAGTTGGATCACTTCCATGGAAGGTCAAGACATTTGGACATAGCACTGGCTTAGGGGATTAACTCATCCCCAGTGACAGCATCTCCATCCGTTCCCCAAACCCCCAGGGGATAGCTTTTGTATAGTCCCACAGGCTTACAGACAAGGACTGGCCTTGAGAGATTGAAGAGGTGGAGAAAGGCCTCTAATGTATCACCCAGTGTAGGGATCCACTGAGCTGGGTTGACAGCAGCAATTGTGAAAAGGAAATTCTAATTTCATGTGACATAAATCGCTGCAGAGAAGAGGAAAGTGCCTGTTCAGTCATACTGGCTCACTCAAGCACCATCACACTCAACTTTTCTTATAGTGGGTGTCTACTGCTGTGAACAGACACCATGACCAAGGCAACTCTTATAAGGACAACATTTAATTGGCGCTGGCTTACAGCTTCAGAGGCTCAGTCCTTTATCATCAAGGCAGGAGCATGGCAGCATCCAGGCAGGCATGGTGCAGGAGGAGCTGAGAGTTGTACATCTTCAACTGGCTCCCATATGGTTAGGAGGAGGGTCTCATTGTCCACCCCCATAGTGACACACTTCTTCCAACAAGGCCACACCTCCAAAGAGTGCCACTCCCTGGGACAAGCATTTTCAAACCACCACAGTGGGTTTTGCCACAACAGTGAACCAGCAGCATTTACACTTGTAAGGTGAGAAAACTCAGTCAGAAGCTAAGTCATCCTCCTAGATGTGCGTGATTGTGCCCGTCCATCCATCCATCCATCCACCTACCCACACAAGCCACCCAGGCATCCCAGCAAAGTCATCAGTGTGGGATGAAGCACCCATGGCACCATCAGATTCCTACCTGCTGCCCACCTCCTCCCAGATGAGTACCGACCATGACAGATAGTGACAAGTTCTAAAGGCTCAAGGATAGATTCCCAGGCCATTGACAAACTTTCCTCAGGACTCCAGGTTAGATGTGCAGGTGAAAGAAAGGAAATAGCTGGAGCCCAGCCATTCAGTTGCTCCCACACCTGACAGTTGCAGAGCTAGCTGAAGGTACAGGAAGGCAGGAGGGAGGTGGCTTCTGTTTTTGGAGAATCTACATAGCCTGTGAAGAAAGCCTAGGCTTAGGCAGGGACAATGGTCTTGGGAGGGCCACAAGGGCGGAGCTGCTGAGCAGGGTAGTGCAAGAAGATGGGACTTGGACTGCCAGCATTGTAGAACGGGGTCCTGGAGGATGGCTTCTGAGTTGGTTGCGGGGTTAGAAAGAGTTGAGGATTGCATCCCAAGCTGGGCATTTCTGCCTTTACTCATTTTTCTATAGACAAGAGGACATGGTGCTATTGTACAAATCAGACTCCTCTCCCACAATGGAGAAATGAAACCCACAACTCTCAGAAGGAAATGTCTATGGGTGAGCATGTCTAGGAACTGCACATATGGAATCAACGTATTGAAAATCTTGTCTCTCAGACCCATGGCAACAAGCCGGGAGGACTGACAGATACATGGATAGGCACACAGACAGACAGACAACCTGGCTTCTCAGATAGAGAGAGGCTGACTTTCCTTGAGACAGTGCAATGCTTGGAGAAAGACCGTGCTGTCAGCCCTGTCTTTAGCAGGAAATAGATTCACTCTGATCAAATAGGAAAGACCCAAATTAAGAACTTTCTAGAATAATATGTAATATGTAAAAAGTTTGGAAAGTGGCTCTTGAAAAAAAAAAAAAAAGGCATGGCCACAGTTCTAGAACTCTCAATGAAAGAGCATTGCTAAGTGTGACCACATACAAATGTGCTGCTTTGGTACAAGAAAAAGATGGGCAGCCAAGGTGAAAGCAAACTGACAGCTGACAAGGCTATTCCCCGGTACATCTGAGGAGAGCTATCCTGACAGACACAGCAAGAATGCATAAATAACCCAGATAAAGGCAGACCGTTAGTATAGGAACTAGATGCAAACATAACAAGGCCATTTTTTAAAAAATCATTTTTAGAATGACAAATATTACAAAGGTTGAAAATATTTCCCTGATGGCGCTCAGGAAAGAGTTTCCTAGTGAAATTACAGGTGAGACAGGCATAACAGTACACACCTGTGAGCCCCCCAGAGGGCTGAGGCAAGAGGATTGGGAGTTCAAGGCCAGTCTGGGCTATATACCCAGGCTCTGTCTCAAAAACAAAGCAAAAGAGAAGAATGATCAGAAGTCAATATTATTTATAAAACTAAAGAATAGAGAGAAACAACCCAGTAAGATCTACATGCTCGTGGAAGGCTGGCTCTGTAAGTTGTGACCTGTAAGTTTTAAAGATCATGCGGTAACTCAAACAACTGTAGATATGCCTCTTGATATAGAGCTACTGTTTTAAATATTGTTTTATTGACCAAACTGAGAACTTCAGGACCCCATGTATGTGTGAACTCCTGGAGTCCATTTGTCTGGACAGTTATGGGTCCTGAAGCCTTGACAGTACCTCGCTGTGTGTGTTTTGGAAGAAGGTGGCTACATGTCCTTTGCCTCCTATCTTCGCTGACCTCAGCTTGATGGGAGATGCTAGGCTCATCATTCTGTTCTGTTATAGATCGTTCTGGATAGAAGAAGGATGTGGAACCAACATGGCTGCAGTGCTGTACAGGTGGAGGGTGTGGTGGTCTTCTTGTCTCTGTTGTTTGGACAATGGGATTTGTTTTCCACTTTGGGGCCTGTATCACTTGCCCCAAAAGAAAGACAATTTTGCCAGATAAGCACAGAGTTGTGTGGAGAAGGTCTGCCATCCCACACTGGCTGAGTTTGAAGAAGTCCAGAGCAAGTCTCAAACCAGGGCAGGGTCTGTAAACAGTGCCTGGCCGTGCTGTGATTGCTCACTGTTCCTGGGATAGCTAACCTTTTCATGCTCTTGTGCCAGAACTGGCATGTTTAAAGATCAGGGCATGAGCTTCAGAGGCGCCTGAGGACAGGAAGAATGTCCCCCTGGCTTTTCTCAGAACGATGATGATGATCTGTTTCTCCAGGAGGTGTGAACTTTGACCTGGGGGCCTGAGCTGGAGACAGCCTGGTCTGGAGGTGCCTGTCCCCCTTCCCACAACTTTGCTGGACTCCAGCCACTGTGAGGCTGAGGGATCTGCCTTGCTTCCTCACTGCAGTCTTCCTTACCAGTCCTCCTCTGCTCTGGGTCACACGGGATCAAAGATAGGCTGATCTGATGGGAAAAGAACTGCCCTGAGGCATAAATCCTTACCTAGGATTAGCCAGAACAGGAACAGAGCCCAGGGCTCAGAAGCAAGGCTCCATCCTTCACAGACTTGGCTGGAGGCTTGGACTGGGTAAGTAGTGGCCTGTCTGCCCTGACTGTCCTCTGCTGCCTGAGTTACTTTGATGTCACAAAAGATGACAAAAGTCAGACATGCAGCATGGCGTCTTGGAAGTCATGTGTTGGGCTTCTGGTGTCCTTCAAACCTCCGTCACAATCCGTTCTTCTCCTCACTGTCGGAGGGAGGGAAGTCTGGCCATCTCTGCCCTTTCCTGTTGGACAATTTGGGATCAGGGTATCCCTGGAGCCACTAGAGACCAAAGATGAGAACTGGCTCAGTGACCTCCCAGAAGTCAACCAGAGAGACAAAATAGAGAGGAATCTCATCCTACCCTGCAGTCACTGTCTTGGGGGGAAAACAGCAAGGACTTAGAGATAGGTCCCCTGGGCTAAGGCCACAAGGGAGCTGAGCATCAATGTGTTTCTTATTAGCAAGCTGCAGTGCCCTCATTAAGCAAAAGAGCAAGGTGGTAATAAAACAAAAGGCTGCAGAGCCAGCGCTCTGGTGCTGTGCTGAGGAAGAGGCTTAATAGGCAAAACAGCTTCAAGGAAGCACATTGTCAAGTCAACAGGAGGCCCCGCAGGCAGCCTGTGAGACCTGAATAATAATTCAGCATCTCAAGCAAACCAGGGCCTTTCAGCAAGCAGCACAGAGTCTACGCTCACCTGGGAGTCTGTCTATGCCAAAAAGCAACTCACTCTGCCTCTTGGAGAGATTCTCCATGAGGGTGTGCACACAGCAAAGGTGTGGCTACTGAGCACTCTTGCTGGAGGCCTCCCTTTGGCTGGACAAGGTTCTCTGGAGGCTTGCATGCCACAGACCAAGCAGACAGTGTCCTGTGCATCCTTCTGTCTTCCTGGGTGTCTAATCCTGCCAGCACCTATCTCCAAGGCTGGGGGAGGCATTGGTCCTTCATTTTAAGACAGCAGTAAAATAAACAAGCATCTTGCCCAAAACAGAGCCTCTTGTTTTACAGAGAAGGAAACTGAGGCTAAGAGAAGGGAGTGGCAGGCCTTGATCTGGAGATCAGGTAGTGCCTATGCCGGATGTAACCATGTCTGGCTCTAGCTGAGGGTCCTCACATATCCAAGGTTATGTGAGGAGCCCAGCCCTTTGCTCAAAGGAACACAGAAGTTTCTATAAGACCTAAAAGGAGGAGGTCCCTAGAGAGATGGAAGGAACCCAGTAGTCAAACACAGCCATAACTGGAGTCCAGCTGTTTGGGTAGAATGTCTCTGTGGCTCTCTCTAGTGACCCTTTCCTCTGTCCAGTGAGTGTAGCTGGTGTCCAACAAATAGGAGGCCACTGTTCCCTGCTGGTCACATGACCTTGGCAGCATCTTAGTTTGTCCCATGAGGGTGCCCTCTCCTCACTGTGGAGAGGACATTTCAAATAAGAAGTGGACTTGTGTGTGTATATGTGCATGTGTGTGCATGCATGTGTATGCATGTGTGTTTGCAAATGTATGTGCATGCATGTGTGTGCATGTGTCTGTGTGTGCATACATGATTATTCATGCATGTTTGTGTGTTTGTGAGTGTATGTGCATGCACTCATGTGTGTGTGCATGTGTGCATGCGTGCATGTGTGTGTGTGTGTGTGTGTGTGTGTGTATGTGTGTGTGTGTGTGTGTGTGCACATGTGCAGAGGCCAGAGATCAATGTCAGGTGTCTTCCTCAACTGCTCTCATCTTTTGAGTCAAGGTTTCCCACTGAACCCAGCACTGGCCAGTTGGCTAGACAGGCTGACCAGTGAACTCTGGATATCTGCCTCTCTGGTTCAACTGCTAGGGTTTCAGACTTGTCTCACTGAGTTTGCAAGGGTCATCCTCATCTCTGGAGGAGTTTAAGTTTAATTTATTTTGTCTTCAACGATCTTTAACTGCTTTCTTTCTCTTGATGAGCAGCACACCTGTCTCTTGCACACAGTGTGCTGCGTGTTTTGTGAAGCTGGTACATCACGTGGCATTAGTTGTCTGCAAGCACAGGACACACAGGAAGCGGACCAGGATATACAGTCTGAAAGCCCACCCCCCAGCAATGTCCATCCTCCAGTAAAGCTTCAACTTCTAAAGGTTCCATAAAGATACAGAGTGCTACCAGCTGAGGATCAAGCGTTCAAACACAGCAGCCTATGGGGGACAAGGGACAAGTGTTCAAACACAGCAGTCTATGGGGACATCTGACATGAAAGCTCTAACACTGCCTTATAGGAAGTCTGGCTTAATGGAGGCTGTGACAAAACTGTGGCTAGTGAGCTCAGACACGCAGAAGGCTCCCGAGTGAGGTTCCTTGGCAGTTGCACCTCACAAATGACTGCATGTAGTCTTCCTGGACCTTGCTGAGGATCTGTGACAACAATGTAGCTGCTGCTGAGATAGACACAGGTGGGTCCCCTGGTGCCACTGCCCACAGAGGCCGTGGCCAGAACACAGGAGCCTCGAGGCTGACTTGCTAGAATAATAAGGCTGAATTGAAGCTAGAAATTTGACCCAGACAAAATCATAAAAGACACCAGAACCTTTGGGAGGAACAGCAAGTGCCATTCTAAGTAGATAGGGGAGGGGGTGCTGTAGGCACAGTGCCTCCTAGCAGCAGCCTGTGGAGTGAGCACAAATCAGAGATCAGGGAGCACTCAGGGAACAGGTGCTCCTTGCAGGGGATGGCACGGGGTGGGGAGGAGTGGGCAGAGCAGCAGCTGTGAATGCAGGGAAGAGGAGCATGCTGGGTCAGCAATGAATGTGCGTCCACTTGCAAGGTGACGGAACATAGACAGGCGATGGGACATCGAGGGGTGAGCAGGTGGCTGTGAGGACAGTGGGGGAAGGGGAGGAGTATCATATGTGATTAGCTTGCTTGTGGACTGTAGACGGGGGATCTGCTCCTAAACCCTACCCTCTTGCTGGTTTCTGCAGTCAGCTTTGAGAGTTGTGTTCCTGGAGTTGAGGAGAGATGGAGCAGGCCTGGGGCAGCAGGTGAAAAGATTCTGTATCTTTTTGATTCACAGGTCTTTAAAGCAAGAGCCAGATGCTCTTGCATCCCCCAGGGACTTCTCTGCAGATTGAGTCTCCAGGCAAACCCAGCATCCTGGCTCGAAGGCTGGGGCCTGCCCCTCCTCCATCCCACCCAGTCTCCTCCAACTCTTGCTACTGCTCAGCCAATTCCGTTTTCATCTTAGTCTGACACGTCGTTCTCTCATGCTCTGTCTCTTTTCAGGGTTCCCTGAGTTTTACTGAGAGCACGAAGCAGGAGCAGATGCTTCCTAAAATTGCCTTCATCCTGTCGTGAGCAGTGAGCACACCATCCACATGCTTACACAGAAACACACACACACACACACACACAGCGTCCCTCTGCATGGTCTGGGTGGGTGGCCCTTGAGAATCGTGTCCTCAGACGGGGCTGGTGGTTTCTGCTCCTCTTGGTTATTCCTGGCTACAGTGAACTCCTTTCTTATGAAGGGTTCTCTCTGCCCAGTGTCTGGTCCTCTGTGGTTTATCTACTGAAGATAAAGCACCTCTATCCCCAAGCAGAACAGACAATCCCATCCTTCAGCCATCCCATCAGGAAGAAAGAGATCACTTCTCAGTCACCAAGGCTTGCCATTCTTCTCCAGCCAGGATGGTGACCAAGGCTTGAGAGGCTACCCCTGAGCTCCTGAACATGAATGGAGTCCACGGTTCTCACTCGTGGTTTGCTTCTCCTCAGAGCCTCTAGCTCTAGATAGTAACTTTAATAGGAGTAAGAAAGTGAACTAGTTGTCCTGTGTACTCATACGGGGACAGCCTCTGCCCCAGCCTTCCAGCCCCTGGCCTTGGCTGACCTCATGGATGAAGCAGGTGAGCATATCAGTCAGCTTCATTTCCTGAACGAGGAACTGGCCCTGCAGGTATTCAGTGCTTTGCTGGGCTGGTAGGGGGTAGTGAAGAGCAAACCAGGAGACTCATGGAGTGGTGTACACTGTACTACTATCCAGCCGGTTAGGGAGGCTCAGACTTTGGCTTCTACCTAGCAGCGACTTCCCTGTGAAAACCCAAGTTCTAGACGAAGGTGGTACCCCATGCCTCATCCTCTGTCAGCCCCAGCTGGGCTGGGAGGCAGCTCTGTCATCCAGAACAGGACAGAACTCTGACTCTGTAGTGGTTTGAATATGCTTGGCTCAAAGAGAGGTACTGTTTGGGGGTGTGGCCTTGTAGGAGTAGGTGTGGCCTTGTTAGAGGAAGTGCGTCACTGTGGGGGTGGGCTGTGTGACCCTCCCCTAACCACGTGGGAGCCAGTTTTCTCCTAGCTGCCTTCAGAACAAGAGGGAGAATTGTAAGCTCCTCCAGCCCCATGGCTGCCTGGATGCTGCCATTATCCCGCCTTGATGATAACGGACTAAACCTTTGAACTTGTAAGCTAGCCCCAGTTAAATGTTGTTCTTTATAAGAGTTGCCATGATCATGGTGTCTGTTCACAGCAATGAAACCCAAATTAAGACACTGACCAATCATTCAAAGCTTATGGCTTCTTGCTTGACTTCAGAGGCTCTGGGCACCAGGCCACAGCTGAGGGTCTTTTTCTAGTGGGAAATTAGAGACTGGATTCTCTCAGACAACAGCAGCTACTTCCATACTCACTACAGAGATTCGGGGCAGAAGTTGATGAAGTCAGTTGTCTACTTAGGAACTTAAAGAATGAAGAGAGAGAAGTGAGGCAGAGCTTGTTCTCGGCATATTTGAAACACTTTACTACGTATAATTTCAAGCACGCAGAATGCCATCACGGACCCTCAGGCATCCTGGCCCCGGTGAAGAGCTTGACGCAGGGCCAGTCGTTTCTTTTCCGCATTTCTACCTCTCTCACGATTCTTCCTTCCTCTGTATTCCCCAGAAACATCCAAGTCATCATGTGACATCTACTGCAAATGCTTCCATGTGTATGTCTAAAAATAAGGGCTTGTATTTTTAGACATGATAATGGGTTTTCAGACAGTCACAAATCCTAACATTGTCAGCCACAGGTTGGTTCTGTTCCTCGGTGTCTCCCGAGTGCTGATTCACTCAGAATCCGAGGGTGCTGAGTGTGACGGGTGGCACTCTTTAAATCTCTTTCAATCTGCCAGTTTTCCTGTATGCATTTTTTTCTTTTGCAACCAGTTTGGGAGGGAAAAAAAAATCCAAATATTCCCTTTATGTTTTCATCATTGTGGTTTGAGTTAAGAAGAGAGAAAGAAAAGAAATCACAGCCAGTGTCATTCCTCTCTCTCTCTCTCTCTCTCTCTCTCTCTCTCTCTCTCTCTCTCTCTCTCTCTCTCTCCATTTTAGTCCCGGGGATGGAAGACAGGTTGTCAATCTTGGTGGCAAGCACCTTTGTACCCACGGATTCATCTCACCAGCCCTTGGCTGTCACTTGCATCATGGCTCCCATGGGCAGGGTTATTCATCTAAAGTTACCTGTCAAGGGTCATAGAGCATGTCTGTCCCCCTCACAGTATGGAAGTGCCAGGAGGAGCAGACTAACTGCTTCTTTGCTCCAGCTCTCCTGCCTTGCAAGGAGTCGCCTCTTGAGTAGTCAGGAGATGCTTTTGTTAGCTAGCACTGCTGGGAAGAAAGGGGGGAGGTGCAGTTCATGTTTGCCTCTCAGCTGCACCAAATTTGCCAGCAGTGCGAAGTCAAAAGGAAGAGTCTGCTCCTGGAAAGTGAACTGCAGCCATAAATGCCCTGGACAGCCATTGCTGAAGCCTTTGATAAACACACTTAAAATTGCTGAAGGGCACCAACTATCAAAGGGATCAAGATTTTGGAACGAGGTGCTGAAGAAACAGCTCAGCGGTCAAGAGTACTTGCTGCTTGTCTGAAGGACCTGGGTTCAGTTCCCAGCACCTGCATGGAGGCTCACAACCGCTCATGACTCCAGTTCCAGGGCATCCAATACCTCTGACCTCTGTAGGTACCTGATAATACACGGATATTAGGCATAGAGAAAAACCAAGGTTTTATGGCAGATGGTTTTTAAAAGGCACAACAGGGGCTGATGAGATGGCTTAGAGAGTAAGGTGTTTGCCTCTAAGCCTGGTGATCCACTTTCAATCCCTGGGACTCTCATGGTGGAAGGAGAGAGCCAGCTACCCAAAGCTGTCCTTTGACCTTCTCAAGTGTACTGTGGCATGCACACATAGCTACTCACCAACACCTATGTACCACACACACAGAGTAAATAAATACAAAAGATTAAGTTCAATATATATGCAGTCAGACCCTGAGGGGTAGATAGGTGGGGAGATTAAACAGAACAAAGCAGTATTAGCGCTCACTGGCCCAGAATTTGCCCAACACCAAATGTACTGTCCCAGTCTGCTTTCTTCTGCTGTGATAAACACCATGACCCAAAGCAACTTGGGGAGAAAAGGGTTTCTTTCTCTCTACACCTTACTGTCCATCATGAAGGGAAGTCAGGCAGGAGCCTGGAGGCAGGAGCTGGCGCAGAGGCTCACAACTCATGGCTTCTTCCACCTGATTTCTTATACCACCCAGTGCCCAGGAGAGGCACTGCGCCAGTGGTCTGACCCTTCCACATCCATAATTAATCAAGAAAATGTCCCTCAGATTTGCCTACAGGCCCGGCTGATGGGGGAATTGTCTCACTAGAGGTCTTCTTGTCCCAGATGACCCTAGCTTATGCCAAGTTGACAAAAAATCAAAACCAAACCAAACCAAAAACCAAGTATGTGCGTTAAACCAAGAAAACTTACAAACCCCAAGAAAAATAAGTTTAAGAAATCCAAAGCAAGACATAACACAGTGAAATTACCAAAAACCAAACCAAATACTACACACACACACACACCTTAATTTCACCCCGTGAGATGACCACTATAGAAAAACAAATGTGAAGAGCATGTGACAGCAAGAGCGTGGGCAAGCTGTGGCTCTCTCCACTGTTGGTGGAAAATACAATGGTCTAGCTGCTAGGAAAAGCATTATGTTGGCTCTTTAAGAAATCAAAAGTGTGTTTACCATATAATTCCGAAATTCTGTATTCAGGTGTATCTTCTGACACAAAGGGAGAAACCGTCCCAAGATCTGCGCACACTGGTGTTTACAGCAGCATTGTGGACAGCAGCTCAAAGGTGGGATCATTTCAAATGTCCGGTGGGTGAGCAGACAACCAAAACGCAGTCTATTCATACAGTGAGCTATAGAGCAGCCTCGGGAGGGACAGGGGACATTCTGAGATATGCTGAAGCACTGGTGGGCCCCAGGAACACAGTCACAGAAAGACAAACACCGAGTCCACTCATGAGGGTCCTTATGGAGTCAAAGCTGCAGACAGAAGTCAGAACAGTGGGTGCTAGGGGACCATTCAGAGGCAGGGGGTTGGCTGAATTGGGGCAGAGATGGCTGAATTATGTGCCAGCAACATCTGTGAAGGTATATTGTGTACTCCAAGCTGAGAGGGTGTTGGAGAGAAGAGGGGACATTATTTAAAAACAAAAAACCAAATAAACTTGACAGTCGCTTTTTCAGCAGAAAAAGTAGAAACCAGAGGACAATAAGTGATCATGGTCACTCAAGTGCTAAGAAAAATAATTACAAACTTAGAATTCCATGCCTGTGACAACATCGTCTAAAAATCAAGGTAAACCAGGGGGGGGGGGTTTCAATTAAAGTTTGAGAAAATTTGCAGCCACAACACATGAAGTAACAGCAATGCACAAGAGAAGTCTCTTGCAGGAGAGAAACGATCCATGATGGAGCTTTGAATGAGGAAGTGACAAGTGCCCAGGTCGGTCTGGATGAACACAGAGTGCTTAGAATAGTCAAACCAAAAGAGGAAGCAGCCATGGGATGGGGGAAACAGGGCTACAATTCAGACCTTTGAGTGGCTTGGAAAGCACTGTGTATTCGCATGTGTGTGCATGTGCATGCGTGTGTGTGTGTGTGTGTGTGTGTGTGTGTGTGTGTGTGAGTGCTTGTGTGCAAGCGTGTGTGTGTGAGTGAGTGCTTGTGTGTGTGTGTGTGCATGCATGTGTGTGTGTATGTGTGTGTGTGTGTTGTATGTATGTGGGCTGATATGTGTGCATAGGTTTGTATAGGTGTGTGCACCTATGCACTCGAATACAGAGGTCAGAGGATAACATTGAGTGTCCTCCTCTATTGCTGTCGTTCCTTATTCCCTGAGGACAGGGCCCCCTTAACCTACAGCAGTCCTCTTTCTAGCTAGGCCAGCTAGCCAGCAAGCCTCTGTGATCTCCCTGTCTCTGCCCGATGTCTCAGCCCTAGAACTTGGGCTACTGGAACCCACAGCCATGCCCCGCTGTATACCTGAGTGCTCAGACTCTGAATCCAGGCTTATGCATGCACAGTATGGGGGCTTACCCAAGGAGCCATCTTTTCACACACACTCCTATTTATTTTTAGCATATAAAACCATACTTACATAAAATAAATATTGGAGTGTTCTATTGTGTGTAATAATTGCATGCTATATAGATGTGTATTTTATTTCACAGTTTTTCTTTCAGAATTCTATAACTGAAGAATGCATCTCTCCCATCTTGGAGCCTGTGAAGCTCTCTCCAAAGAAACTAAAAGGGTAAGGGGCTCAGGAGCTGATAGAAAGGAAAAGAGAATGCAAAGAAGAAGCCCGGTGCTAAAGTGAAGAAGGGAAAGATGAAAAAAAAAACCCCTATGAAACAAAAATAGAAAGAAAACAAGAGACATACAAATGCCAGAATGAGGGGAGAACTTATCATCCCTGCAGCTATTGATTCTCTAGGGTTCATCCCGAACTCCGGCCCTTCATGACAAAAATGAGCAAAAAGGCTGGGGGTGTGGCTCGGTGCATCGAGGAGCACTGGCCTACCCTGTGGGAAGCCCTGGGTTAGACCCCTACCTCCTCAGGAGGCGTACAGACTTGAACAAGCCCTTGACCAAAGGGTCCAGTCGACCTAATGAGTCACCAGAAAATGCAGATGGATGCCTTTCTGTGGTGGAGAGGCAGAGAGAAGAAAACCCACTCTTAGTGTTCACTGAAGTGGGCAGAGCCTGCAGCCTCAGGTGCATATGGCTGGTTTGCTCCAGCAGGGAGTGCAGTGATGAGTAAGACTGCTTCAGGCAGCTAGGGTCCTTCTACAATGACTTCCTCCCAGTGTCACACCCAGCAGATCAACACACATGGCCACCAGAGATGTTTCTGCAGAGGGATGACTTCATGGTTGCATCCAGGTTCCAAGATGCAGCATCAGGCTCTGCCGCTGACACGCTCAGGAGAACAGCTCTCACACAGGATGTGGATGGACACTACAGCTTTTTGCTCAGAAAGAGCTCGCAGAATTTCTGAGCCAAGGATAGTTCTTCTAAAGGACTCAAGGCCTTGGGTACCCAGAAAATCTCTTTATTGGAGCTGGTCACCCCATACACACTCAGTGAGCCATACACTGACATTTAGGTAATATTCTGTGTAGAAGTTAAATTTTGCTGAAGGAGTTTATTTAAAAACATTAAGAGAGGTCAAAGTTGTTTTAGGGCTGTGGTCATTTAACTGCAGATATTCCAGGAAATTCCTCATTAAAAATACGGTCTGGAGGAAGATGTGGTAACCACATTAAGACATGGTTCCAGATAGCCCAGTGGTGGCGCCTGAGGGTCAGGGTGTGCACGCCACAGGGATCCTTCACAAGCTGCAGGGTTAGGGGTGCCCACCCTACTCTAGACAACTCTGACCACAAGTGTAACCCCATGGCAGGAGGGAGAACTCATCTTGTTCCTGAGGAGTGGCCTATCTAAGGAACAGTCCTTGTGGGAGCTCAGCTCTGTTAGTGGCCCTGGGCATATGGGTGGGTTTATTTTATTATTTGTGTGTCTGGACTTGCTAGCCAGGCTGTCTTGAGGAGACCAAACAGTCCAGATGAGCTGAAAGTCAAGTCCAACTTGGCCTTGGATAAGATCAGGGATATGTGTCTAATGCCTAGGACTCTTTGGGAAGATGGGAATACTGGCTGGGGTAAGCGGAGCCTCCTTAATTCACCTTCTAGAATGAGCCACATTCTCTAGAAAGGTACCAAGAGTAAAGCATCTGAGTGGGGGTGCCCCAACATACTGGGGTTAGACCTCCCTGGCTGCAGAAACCCTAAGGAAAACAATTCATGTTCTCTATCTCAGTCATTCAGCAGATCTGAGCCTATTCTAGTGGGGTGAGAAAGTAAGGTGAAACTAGCCCTGACCCCAGGAGCCACTTGGGCAATGGAAAAGTATCTAGACCCGAGTCATCAGCTTTGTCTTAGGGTCTGTGGGGGGCCTCCTCAGCATGACACAGCTGCAGTCCCTCTTTTGACAAGGAGGGGCCTGGAGTGCTGAGCTCCTTGGAGACTCTGGGCTCTGAACACTAAAGCCACAGCATCTTAGGAATCCCACCAGTTCCTGGCTCCCATTCTATACCTCCTGTGAGTGGGCCCCTCTGCACCTGTATCTGATTCTTATCAGCAGAGTAACAAACACATTTGGGACAACCATCTCATGGACAAGCATGAGTTTCAGAGTTTTGGCATGAGCAAGTGTTGGGAGTACCATTCTCACTGGATCTATGAACCCAGGATGTCCTCAGGCTAATGGTGGTGCCTGTCAATCACAGCTTCAGTGGAATGGCTTATGGAAGCTTCTGGTGGGACAGTGCTCACTCACTGTGCTTAGTGGTGGTGTGTCCCTAATCAATTATGCAGCTAATCAATCTGGCTGCTAAGTAATGGTTCTTGTTCTGCACATTAGAGACCCTTCATTCAACAGAGCAATGGTGAGTGACAGCACTCACTCTCAACTGCTTAAACAGCTCTCTAATCCATTCTAAATTTTTTCACGAAAATTATCTTTTAAATTAATTAGCTAATTAATTAATTAATTTTTGAGACAGGGTCTCTCTATATAGCTTAAAATTCACTATTAGACGAGGCTGCCTCAAGCTCATAGCGATTTACTTCTATGAGATTCATAGTGTTTACTTCTCATGTTTTGGAATTAGAAGCATGCGCCACTATTATGTATTTGTTGTTGTTTGTTGGTTGACTTTTTTAAAAACAAGGTTTCACTGAGTAGCCCAACATTTATCTTTTTAATATTTACCATTTTTATCACTTTCTAAAACTGTACTCTCCTTACCTTTTTTGTGCCTTCAGTACATTTTAAAGAGTAGGCACCTTCCCCTGGTTCTTTCATTGTCATGATATGTGTTGAGGTGTCTCTCAGCTTCATGTCTACAAAGTGAAGGACAGTCTTCACTCTGCTTTGTTATGTATCAATGTGTAAACTTCTCAGACCAAGTGTCTCCATGGAAACCATCTTTATGCCTTCATTGAGAGTACATTTCTTCTGCAAACATAAGATAAAATGTGTCAAGTGAACTATATCTATTTATGGTTCTTCTGAATGTTTTACCATATTTAGTTTCTGCAAAATTGTAAGATTTCTCAATTTAATTCCTTTCTGGTACAGAGTATAAATTTATCCCATTAAAAATAGGTGCTCTCTTGAGAGAATTCCCCCACAAACTAAGATATGCCAAAGGAAAGCCACAAAAATCTCAAATTTAAATCTTATACACATTTCATCTATATAATTTGATCCTTTGAATTTGTGCCATTTACATTTAATATAATTACTGTAAAGTCTTGCTTATTTATTTTCTGTTTGTCCCATTTGTTTTATTCTTCTCCTTTTTTATGCATCAAGTGTATGTATGTGTGTGTGTTGGGGTGGGAGGGAGAGACAGACAGACAGAGACAGAAGACAAAGAGACAAAGAATGACTAACTTTATAGCCCAGGATGGTCTTAAATTTGTGTACCTTTCAGGTCCCTGACTTCTAGGGTTACAGGCTTATACTACCACGGCCAGCTTCAGATGCTTTTTAAAGTTATTCTAAACATAAAGTTCATGCTTTTCTCTTAGTGGCTGGCTAAAGACTGTTCCATGCAACCTCTCGATGTAATGTGTCAACTTTTTAACAGCAGTGTTACCACACACAGAGCAGTGCTGGCTATGAAGGTGCCCCAAAGAGCCATGAGGACATGCTGGAAGGAGAGCTGGGGTGGAGGGTAGCCTCAAACACTGCACCTGCAGATCCTCTACAGCATCATGCTAAGGCCACAGTCCCTGTCACAGCATGTTCCAGCCAAGTAAGAGCATGGAAGGAGGGCACAATTGACTTGTTCCTGCCCCATAGAATTCCCTTGAAAGGCGATCCTAACACAAGACTCCCTGTAGCCTCAAGAAGACCAGTCAAGATGGTCTCAGAGCTGTGCAGTCTAGCCTAGGCTCCTCCACCTCACCCTCTCCCCTTTCCACTCCTTTCATGGGTAGCAGCCAGCATCATGGTTGAAAGAGCTAGTTACCTGCTCTGCTACCCTCCCTGACCTTTCACAGATGTGTCCCCAGCAAACCTTCTGCAGGTCAGTGTCTGTTACTTTGTTGTTAGTAGAAGGTGCCCCAGAAAACCTTCTGCAGGTCAGTGTCTGTTACTTTGTTGTCTATTACTTTGTTGTTAGGAGGTTCCCAAGCCTGCACATGCTCCTTGGTGCTGCTGGCATGTTAGCATCCTCTATACTGCATCACCCCTTCTCAGTCTGAGGAACAAGGTTGTGTTTTACTGTTTCTTGAACTGAGTTTTCCAACAACAAATCCCCATGCTTTCACTTCTCTGAACACAGTTGCTTTTGCCTAAACTAAACAAACAAAAACACTTTAAAATTGCATTTATTTATTCGTGTGTGTGTGTGTGTGTGTGTGTGTGTGTGTGTGTGTGTGTGTGTGTGTGTGAGAGAGATACCAAAGATGCACCACAGTGTATGTGCAGAGGTCAGAGGACATATTTTGGCACTCAGGTCTCTCCTCCTAACTGTGAGTCCTGGGGATCGAACTCAGGCTGTCAGGCTTGGCAGCAGTCACCTTGACTCACTGAGACATCTCCCTACTTATTTCTGGTTTTGCCTAATTTTTTTTTTCTTCATAGACTTTTATGTTGGCAGAGTCATTTCCAACCTCTTTCTTCAAAGCATCTGTCATGGTCCTGTGGTCCTGAGGACACAGATATTGCCCAGCACTTCTGCCTTTCTCTCCCTCTCTCTCTCTCTCTCTCTCTCTCTCTCTCTCTCTCTCTCTCTCTCTCTCTCTCTCTCTCTGTGTGTGTGTATGTGTGTGTCTCCTTCCTCCTCTCCTCTCCCTCTCCTTCCCCCTCCCCTTTCTCCTCCCCCTTTCCCCTCCCCTCTCTCTCTCCTTTTCTCTTCCCCTTCCCCTCCTCTTCTCTCCCCCTCCTCTCTCCCCTCCCCTCCCCTTCCCTCTCCCCTTCCCCTTCCCCTCCCTCTCTTCTCTCCTTTCTCAGACTGCAAACTCTTGTGCCACAGTTTTCTGTTTATTTTTAATTCCACTGAATAAATTTCTTAGATTCAGATATTGTATGTTTTAGTTTTCAGAGGTCTATATGACTTTTAGAGATTTTTGTCTTTTGAAATCCTTTAGATTCTATTTTCTATATTTCCCCTACTTAACATATTAACCACAGTTACTTTAAAATGTCACTTGTTAACTCTGACACTTGAATCAGCCATAAATCCAATTTTCTTTCCCATGGGGGAAAAAACTTTAAAAGGAAGCTTAAGTAATATATTCCCCCAGGAATCTGAAGTTTCTAGGGCACTTTCCTATTTGGGAGGAATTACATCTTTTCCATTTTCTTCCTGAGTTGGTTTCTTCTCAGTATTTTGAATAATTATAAAAGTAACCAGGGCTCTGCTGTTAAGACTTCTGTGGGCTGGGGAACTTGGGCGGCCGTCGCTGCTTCATGGAGCCAGAGTCCCCGGCTCTTCATCCCCTGTGTGGTCCACAGGTCTGCTTCTGGCTTTGTTTCTCATCTTTGCATTAGCTGAAGTCTTCAAAGCTGAAGTTCTTCAACGCACCATTTAGTTAACACTCCAAGTAAAGATTTCAAAATGTTGTTATAATGTGCCGTCAATAGCGTGATGGGACATTTGGGTTGCTTTCCAGAACTCAGATGTTCACAAGATGAAACTTCTGACAGGCGATAAAGGGAAGCAGTGTACTGCTGTGCTACGTAAGCTTGCCTTCAGCAGAGCTCGATCGCAGACGTATATGGTTCAAACCCCCCCCCCCCCCGGGTGTATTCTATGTATCCACCTGGCCAGGCTACAGTTTGTCCCCAGACTTATGGTTCCTCCGTGTCTGAGGCAGTGTGTCCAGAGGTCCTGGGCATTTGGGTGAATGATTTAACTAGTGTAGACAGCACTAGTGTAGACAGCACTTCCCAGGGACATTAACCAGCCACCAAGGGCCTCAACCAAATGCGAAAGGATGTTGAAATTGCTTCCTTGTCCTGACTCACAGCCTGGGCAGGACAGCTCAGCTCACTCTCTGCTCTTGAAAGGGAAGGATAATTGCCTACCCTGTTCTCAGGCCTCCCTCCTCAGAGAGCTCACCCCACAGGCCACAGCAGACTAGGGGACTACCTAACCTCTGTGACTGTGGGAGCCAATCCATCAAAATTTCTCCCTCTATTTCTCTAGAAGCCCCCACACATACATATTTATGCACATACATACACGCATACATACATACGTGTGTGTGTGTGTGTGTGTGTGTGTGTAACCTCTCTCACATAATCCCACGTAATCTTATTCACAAGATTCTGAGTTTTATTCACTCAGTGACCAACGAAGTTATTATCCTTGGGCTTCCGGACTCAGCAGGAGTGTTGCCACTATGCTGTGTACCCATCCACAGTGTCCCTGCAGAACCGCTGCCTTGTTCCTGTGGAGCTCCCTTCAAAGTCTGATCTGTGCTCACACCACCACCAGATCCCCTATGCTCAAAGATTCACCATGAGACCACGATTAAATATTAAAAACAGGACTCTTCAGCAGGACTGACTGCATCTGAGGGTGCTGACGGAATGGCCCAAAGCTGACCGCTCTGTTCTTCTGTTGGCTGACCTCTCTACTGTTCTGCTGTTCTTGGAGTCCTTTTCCTAAGGGAGTCACCGTGCCTGGCTGCTCTGCTCCCTTCTGCTGTGTGCACACAGAAGCTGAGAGTTGTAATGAGCAAAATGGCTTGGAAGAACGAACTGATCTAAATGAAAACACGCACTTTACAGAGAGCAGGCCAATGTGCCTTCTGCAACTCTGTGTACCCTTATGATTGGTGGTTCTTGTTTATCAGTGTGTGTGTGTGTGTGTGTGTGTGTGTGTGTGTGTCCTTCTCTTCCTCTCTCTGTGTGTATGTATGTGTGTGTGTGTCTGTCTCTGTCTGTGTGTGTTCCAGTGCACGTGGTGGTCAAAGACAAGCTCAGGAATTTCATCTTTTGGAATACCATCCACTTCCTTAGAGACAAGATCCCTGAGTGGTCTGGGGCTTGCCAAGTGAGCTATATTGGTTGGCTAATGAGCTCAGAAATCTGCCTGTCTCTTTTTCCCCAGCACTGAAATTACAAGTGCGCCCTGATATACCCAGTACATATTTATTTACTTACTTCTTACTTACATACTTACTTACTTACGTGTATGGGTATTTTGTCTGTGTGTATGTCTGTGTTCCATGTGTATGCAGTGTCTGCAAAGACCAGAGTGATGGAGTTAGGTCCCCTGGCAGCTGCCACATGGGTGCTGGAAATTGAGTCCAGATTCTCTAGGAGAGCACCCAGTTCTGTCACCCCTGTCCAGCCTCCACACTCAGCATTTTATCATGAGTACAGGGGATTGAACTCAGACCCTCTTGCTTGCAAGGCAAGGACTTTACTGATGGAGCCATCTCCCTAACTCATTAACCCATTTCTTTAAGTACATGTTGGAGCATCCATTGGAGACTGTGTCTTCTGTTTTTCATGGATCTGGGATTTCAGATAGCCCCATGGTGAATGGTGCAGATCCAGACCACCCCTACAGTCTACCAGTTCACCATCAGTGTTATCTCTGTCGGCTGGAAGCTTTTTGATGCTTCTGGTCCTGAACAGATTTGTTGCAAACTGAAAACCGTTGCTAGTATTTATTTAATAATTGTTGAGAGTAACTCATTAAAAATGGCAAAGCCCTGCAGTGCCCATTCCCCCTGTTTTGCAGGAGATTGCTTGGCTTCATTTCCCCCAAATCTCCTCCCTCCTGAGGATGGCTGTAACAAGCTGCCACCACAGTGGTTTGAAACAACACAAGGAGGTAGGATTTGCATGGTCTCCATTGAGCAGAAGTCATGTCAGAACCTCCAAGCTGCAGGTGTGTGGATATACTGGTTAGGATTTTGTCAACTTGACACAATCTGGAGTCATCATGGAAGAGGGAACCACAGCTGACAAAATGCCTCCACCAGATTGGCTTATACGCAAGTCTTTAGGAGCATTTTCTTCATTGATGATTGATGTGGAAGGGCCCCACCCACTTTGGGTAGTACCTCCCTGATCTCTGCTTCAGTTCCTGCCTTAGGTTCCTGCCCTGATTTCCCTTCATGATGAACTACAACTGTAAGCCACAAAAAGCCTTTCTCTACCCAAGTTGCTTTTGGTTAGGGTGTTTATCACAGCAATAGAAACAAACCAGGATAGTGGGCATCTGTGGCCTCAGGATGAGGAGCAGCCATGCAACAAGACAACAGAAAGCTTGACAGAGGTGAATGATGAAGTCTTCCAGAAACGAGGATGTGTTGAGGATGAGTGGCATTTTCTCCTGCTACAGGAGAAAGGTGCTGTGGTGACTCTGTTGGTGCTGGCTGGAGAGTGTCCTCCACCAGCTAGAAGCTGGCCTGGCCATAGAGCAAGTGTTCCGAACTACAAGGTCCTGTTGGCCTCAGGTTCACTCTGCTAGCCTCCCACCCTTTCCCTGGGACATGTCATTCTTCCCCCAACATTCATGGGTGGCTGGTACTGTCTTACCTCACAGGGGTCTCTCTCACGGGTGGTTGGTGACTTGGCCCCACTAAAGTGACTTTTGAGACACTTCTGTCAGTTGTGACTAGTGAAGATGGCCTGAATTGTGTTCCCAGGCCTCTGTCCTGACTATATGGGTCACTGCGTGTCCCATATTTCAGAATTTTCCTGGGATATTTAAACTGAGCTGAGTTTGAAGTTGTCAACCACAAAGCAACAGAAAGGAAGGACCCCTTCCACCGAGGAAGCATCATGGCCTCAAGACATGTGGTTGAAAGAGGCTCTGTGTCATCTGAGGCTGGAAGAAGAGCAGACTCTCAGGAAGACATGGTGTGGTTGTCTCTTATCGTTACATCATACACCTGGGATGCATTGGCTCTACAGGGCTGCATGACCCACACATGCTCAGTTCTTCCCCGTATGCTTTTCATGTGACAGTCACAGGACATAGGAGCCATGTGCCTGTTACGAGGAGGCAACAAGATTTCCATGTCACCTCTGTGAGCGTGACTGAAGAAAAAACACATGCAGCGCTCTGTTGGGACTCTTTCTGGGAATCTGAGTTTAGAGTCTACTAACATTGCATCTACTCCAACTGAGACCTTGTTTCTAGTTCAAATAGATTACTGAGTCTTCTCGGGCCTTTGGGGAGGGGCCTTACCGCTGTCTTCCAATGTCTCTTTGTCACAGTTACTCTACTTCTGAGGCCAGCAGCTTTTGGCTGCCCCATCTTACCTCTCTCCTAGACGCAGGTGTCTTCAGCTCAGGCAGGGGGCACAGTATGTCTTCTTGGGCTGATAATCCCTGAGCAGATGCTGTCTCTTGGTGAGTACAAGGGAGAATGCTGAACCTCCAAGGCGCTTGAGAGATGGAAGGGACGGTGCCCTCCACCAACAGCTGAGAAAACGGACATTGAAAAGACCTTGGCCATGAGCCAAAATTTCTATCCCGAAATCTGCCTTCCTCTCTCCTTCTTACCCAAGCCAGACCCCAGGCTGGCTTTGAAATGCCCTCACCGCCCCCCCAAGTTCTGTTAATGCTAAACTCCTAACTCAAAGGCACAGTTTCAACTCGTGTTGTGAGGTTCCCAGGTGCACCCCACTCTCTTGGTTGTCTTCCATCCTTGCCTGTGATCAGCCACTAGGTGACAGCTCCAAGTATGTGGGGCCTGGCTTTCTCTGTAAACATCTCCCTAGCACTCTCCTTGTAAGAATTCTGTAAGAATTCAACTCAAGAGTAAGTCCCATCCTCCACCAGAGCCACCTGACCCATGGGAGCCTCAAGGAGGCAGCTAGTGAGAATGAGCCACACTCATGAAAATGTTGAAGCAGGGCTGGAGAGATGGCTCAGCGATTAAGAGTATAGGCTGTTCTTCTAGAGGTCCTGAGTTCAAATCTCAGCAACCACACGATGTAATGGGATCGGTGCTCTCTTCTGGTGTGCACGAAGTCAAGGTACTCATATACATAGAATAAATAAATAGATCTTTACTTGAAACAAAGGTGACATACCACTGAGGAAGGACTTTTGTTGGCTTCACTTGGGAAACTTGAGGGCTCCCTCCAGCTGTCCTCCCTTGGGCCCAGAAATCGCCCTTCCCACAGCGTGGTGGGGAGGAGTGAGGAGTTGGGACCCATGCCTTCCCCTTCTCTATCTCAAAGCTCTGCATCTCTGATCTTGTGGGAGAGTGCTGGCCTGAGCCTCCACAGTAAGGAGACTTCGGGCCAGCAGCTGATGACTATCAGATTCATTCAACAGCACAAAGGCACACAGAGTCACATCAGCCTGGCTTTACAGGTACAAAAGTAATCAGCTATTTTTGGAAACTGTATTTTTATGGGTAATATAATCGAGGAGCAACTGTTCCATTTTAAGCCTGCAGTTAACTAGGCCCTGGGGCTTGGCTGTTGCTGCAGGGGGGACTCTGATGAACAGGGCTTTCTGTGTGTGTGCCCCTCCAGATGTGAGTTCTCTGGGATAACAGCTACAGATGCTGTGGTATGGAAGCGCTCAGAACAGTGTCTGCCTTACTGCTCCAGTTTCAGTTTGAAATGTCCCCACTGAGTTCCTCAGGCTCATATGTTCCCAGCTGAAGGAGCTGTTGGGGAGGCTGTGGAATGTTTAGGGGGTGGGGCCTAGCTGGAGGAAGTGAGTCACTCAGGCATGGGTCTTAGGGATTCCTACCAGCCCTGCATCTGACCCAGTGTCTTTCTGTCTCTGTTCTCTATTCCACTTGGATGTGAGCAAGCTCCCCTCACCACAGCTGTGGACCACTCACACAAGAGACTCGTTTCCCCACCATGAGGGTCTGCCTGTACACCCATATTCTGAGACAAAATAAATTCTTCCTATTCAGTTGCTTTCTTCAGGTGTTTTATCACAGTGATAAGTAACCAATATGAGGAAACTGGCCCTGAGTTGTAGGGCCATTTAGGCAATAGACATGACCGCGTTCTTGGGCCATATATTCTTAGGCCTTCTGGATTGGTTTGTAAGAACAATATGGAAACACTGTGTGCTAGAGAAGAACCAGAGGCTTCAGAGCTGAATGGACTTTTCTGGTGGGATTCCAGACCAGGCAGGCGTCAAAGGCGTCGGTCATGAGGTCTCAAAAGGGAGCAGGCTCTACTGGGAACTGGGCTAAAGGTTCTTCATGTCATTCTGGCAAAGACTCTAGCTGTGTTCTGTTCACAGTCTACAAATTTGAGGACATCGAACGAGGTGATTTGTTTGGGGGAAGAAAATTCAAAACAGCAAAGCATTGCGGCAGTGGCACGGTTATTACTCAGTGCATTTAGTGAGGTTAGCAGAGAAAATTCAAAAGGGAAAGTAGGCCAGACGTACGTTTCAAAAGATGTGTTATTTGGCAGAGAAAGGAGAGTAAAGAGTTTAAAGTTTTTGGACAAGGCAGTGAGGACCAAGAAAACTATAATTGTTAAAGAGATGACACAATTAAGAGATACCTGGACTTTGTACTGGGACAATGAATTGGTAAGGTGCTTGAAGGCAGGTCCTTCACCATCAAAAGAGCTCTAGCGTATAAAAGTGGAAACCCATTAGAAAGAAGAATAGAAAAGATAGAACAGGTACCCTGTAGGAAAACGGCTTCTTGGGAAGAGTTTTTCCAGGCTCTGCCAAGAAAACACACAGAGGCCACGGTAGTCATGGACTAAGGAGGCCTCCTCAAACTTCCATCAGAACCTGGCATCATGTATGTGGTACTTTCTTCATAGGTATCATTCAAGACACAAGAAGGAAGCTTGGATTGAGGCTGCAGAAAAGCTACTGAAGTCAGGCACTGAATAGCAACCCTGTAAGGAACTCCCCAATAAACTGTGTGTAGGGTTAGGGTTAGGGGAGGTTGCAGGGGAAACCCTGGGATATTAGAGATGCCGTAAACATGGTTTGCTCACCTAGGAAAGCTATAAGCATAGACACATGTCACAGGCAATGGAGAAGGGGGGCAGAGGCAAGCCCATGAGTGCGCAGTGTCATAACGAGCTCCAGATGCCAGACATGCAGCTTCAGGGGTTAGCATTTTCTCTATTGGTCCTGTCTTGCTTCAGCCTGTCCTTCCCTTGTTCACCCCCATCCTTCCCTTTTGAAATGGAAATATTTACTTCATGTCACTGGATAGGTGAGGTGTGTAACATGCATTTTGATTTCCCAGAGGCTCACTGCTAAGGAATTGCTTTGAGACTCAGAAAAGACATTTGGGCTTTTGAACAGTGTTGGACTGTTGAGTGCTCTGGCGACTTTTGGGACTCACCGGGATGCATTGTGCAGAATTACATAGTCACAAGCCTATGGGGGCTTGGAGTTGAGAATAACAGTTTGACCATGAAATGTTCCCTGTAGGCTCATTTGTATCATTAGGTCTATATAGGGTGGAACGATTTAGGGAGGCTGTGGAAGCCTCAGAGGTACAGTGTAGGTGCAGGAGGTAGATCATTGGGTGATGGGTTTCAGAAGATATAGAACTCCACCCTTCTTGTTTCTCTCCCTCCCTCTCCTTGGTCTACCCAGATGTACAAGGGGTGCCACCTTCACAACCATGGGTCAGATCTACAGACATGCCTTTCCTGCCACAATGAGCTGACTCTTCTCAACTGTGAAGGGAATGTACCTTTCCTCTCTCGGTTGCTGCTGGCAGTGGTAGAGGAAGGAAAGAAAGCAGTCAGGGACCACTTCTCAGTTTACACATGCAAATCCCTCATTAAGGGTAAGCATTTGTTCATGAACCTGGAAGTATTGATTACCTGAGCGCATGCCCACCGAGAAAGCGTTTGTTTGTTTTTTTTTCCGTCTGTGAGGGAATCAGACTCTCATCATCTGCAAAGTAAGGGCCACTGTGCCTCATATTATACTGCCTCCCACTGCCCTCTGAATCTCGGACTGTCCTCTGCCCCATCCGGTCCTCTGTTCCTCATATTTTCCTCTGCTTCACATGGCCCTCTTCCTCGCACTGCCAGAGTTTAGGGCTCAGACAGTATAGTCTTCCTAGCTCTTCCAAAATTGCATATCTATGAGCTAAGTGGGTGTCCTCATTATTTTTAGCACTGACAAACTAGGGTGCTTGCTATGCAGCATTAGTGAACCAGGAAGATACCATGCTGCCTGCTACCCTGGTCAAGGTCAACAACAGGCAGGAAATGCAATGAAAGCCAAGAGGCCACCTGAGCATCAACCTAGTGACATTAAACCACTAAGCCTACAAAGGCAGATTTGGTATAGAGCCATTGCCTAGTGGCTTTGCATTCTGGCTCTGACCTTATGAAAAGCCACATCTGGTGATCTGTGCTCAAACCAGGGCAACTGAGCCAGACACTTTCAAGTGGGTTGAAAAGTCAAGCCCCTGCTCAGGAAGGAGCTGGCTGAGTTCCGGGGTTCCCTGTCACTCCTGTGGAGTATTATCACATGGTTCCACTGTAGCCATGCCTTTCCTTCAGGAAGGGCTTGTGTCTAGATCAGCAACAGCGACACGAGCACAAGAAGGCGATAGAGGGCCACTGGGGAGATGGCTCAGTTGGTAAAATGTTTGCCATGCAAGCACAAAGCCCTGAGCTTGGATCCCTGGCACCTATGTGTTGTGTGACAGTAATCCCAGTGCTGGAGAAATCACTGGGGCCAGATAGTCTAGCTAAATGGTTGATATCCAGGCCCAACAAGGGAATAAGTCCCCAAGACTAAGATGGAGAGCCATACAAGAGGATGATTGACATTGACCTCTGACCTCCAAATGCTCCTTAACACAGGCAACCCCCCAAACACATAAACACAGACATGCATATGCCCAAGAAAGCAATCCCTTTTAAAGGTGATAGAGGTCATAACGCAGAAGTTTGTGGGGCTCCAAAACCACTTTGCTCCCCAAAGGAGGTCATCACTGAACACTTGCCTGAGACAGCTCCTTCCTGCTCAGAGAGGACTTCTTCCCATAAACATCAAACACAAGGCTATACTGGGCCCCCATAGCTTCCTCTGTACCACACCCCTACTGTCAATCAGAGAAGCTGCAAACTGTACACACACACACACACACACACACACACAGCCTCAGGCTTGCAGACCTCCACACACAAGTGAGCACAGGTACATGCTCTGAGGATCATGCATCTTTGGGAACCAGGTTAGGAAAAAAGGAAATTTGTAAATACAGCCTTGGAACAAGGAGAGTGTCACTCAGTCACCATCCTTTGAAGACCCACAAGTACCACCAGCATCAGAGACCAGGCAAACACCACCAGTGATTGGTAACTCCCTACCTGGCATATCTCTCTGCTGTTCTGTCTGCAGTTTTCATGGTTTCTTCATGTAATTGCATACCTTTCTTCCTATAAAGAAAATAGAGTGATAATTCCAACTTCAGCATGACCGAATCAACTCTTTTTCAATTGTTAAGTACTTAGGAAAGTTCACCATAACCTGGCAACTTGCTACTGGTACTGCCAATACAATGCCAGAGCTGTTGTCGTGCTCAGGAAGAGCCCTGACATATCTCTTTCAGATGTGAGCTTGACGTGTCCCAGTGCTTTATGTATCTGCGGGAGTGGGAGTGGGTGGGTTCTCTTTGGTAGAGGTCCTCTGACTCTGCTTCCCTTGGCTGTGCTAAAGAGACTTCTCATGGGTGATGCGGGGTGGTTTCTCACAGGACTCTTCTTGTTAGGTGGGGCCAAGCCTGTTGGAGATGTGAGTGCATGTAGGTACACATGGGCCCGGGCAATTGTATGGGTGCGCCCACACACATGGGCTCGGGCAACTGTGTGGGTGTGCACACACACATGTGCTCAGGCAATTGTGTGTGTGCCCATTCTGGGTTGCTTCTTCTATTGCTCTCCACTGTATGTTTTGAACCAGGGTCTCTCACCTAACTTGAAGCCAGATTTGGCTAAGCTATATAGCTGCTAAGCTCAAAGGGAACACTGGTTTCTGTGTCCCCTCCTACACCCCCCAGGGCTAGGATTACAGACGCACACCACCATGCCTGGCTTTTACATATCTGGTGGGGATCTAAGTTCAGGTCCCCATGCTTGCATAGTAACCCCTTCACACACCAAACCACGTCCCCATTTCTGAGGTTTCAAACCTCAAGCTTTCTTTTCCTCAAATTCGCCTCTAAGTCTGTGATGGTTAATCTCCATGGCTAACTTGGAATGATTTAGAAACACCATGGAAACATACCTGTGGGTGTGGCCCTGAAAAGTTAGCCAGCAAGGAAGTCTCACTCTGGATGTAGGTGGCACCATCTCTTGGGGCCCACACTGAATCAAAAGGAGAAACCAGTCTTAGCATTGGCATCCATCTCTCTGATCCCTGACTGCAGCTGTGACGTGACCGTCCAACTCAAACTCCTGCCACTGTCCCTTCCCTGCCATAGGATTGTACCCTCAAACTGTGAACGGAAATAACCCCTTCTTTCAGCCACTTTTGCCAGTGGTACCAACTGTGGGTGACCTCTGGCAGTGATGCCAGCCCTGGGTATATGCTGGTATGTACTGGAAAAGACAGCATAGGTCCTTGAAAACCATAGATCTCAGAATCCTCACCTAGCACTTTGGAACCAAAGAGATGGCAGTCTGATGGCGGTAAGGGGTGGGGATGAGGGTGAGGGATGGGCAGTATTGTTCTTTGATTCAGGCTCAGACCTCTTCTCACAGCAAACATGCCCACTGCATCCCTCAGTGGTGCACAGCTGGGGGTCCAGACAGTGGCTTTTTCAGGCAGGTCTTGAGGAAGCCACCTCAGGGGCAGCAGTTGCTGGTAGCTAGCAGTGTGAAGGTCTGGGCCAGCAATCCTGCTCCTGAGTGGGTTTTCTTGATTTTTGTTTTTTCCCTAGAGACACAGAGTGTACACTCACCAAGTAAGTGCCTGGGGTGAGCATGGTAACAGCTCCAGTTGTGGTCACCGTACCCTGGGAATGTTCAGAGCCTTTGTAGCTGAAAGACTGAACTTACTACACTACACTGTCTCAGCCACAGAGACCCAAAGGAAGCAGGTCTGTGGCAGGAATCCTCACTCCCACGATGGGGTAGGGGTAGGGACATAAAGGAATGTCTATTCACCTAGAAAGATGTGGAACCAACAGCAAAGAAAGGATTCCATTGGAGTCCAGTTTGTCACACCAGTGAGTTTACTGCTATTACTTACAGGAGCATGGGAGGTCTGTATCACTAAATATCTCGTCCCAGCATAAGTGACAACTCATGAAAGCTGTGTCACCTGAACACCCTGGGCAACTTAGTGGCAGTTACACCCCTGAAGCGTTTCCCCCCACCCTGACAATTGTTTACCTCTCACCTAACTTCTGGGAAGAGAGGGACATCCTGGAGGTTTCCTGAAGGCTCAGGAGCCTCCCCCTCTCTGACAAGGTTAATAGGCAGCATCTCCTGAGGGTTTCCGGTGAGTGACCACAGAGGCTCTTACTCAAGACAGCCATGAAAATGTGTGCCTCCAGGGTGCTGTCCTGCTGGGTTCCGGTGCTATGCCACTGGGGGAAGCAGCTGTGGATGGAGGGCTGAGCAGCATCTCCAGGGCTTGGGAGGAAGTGATTAATGACAAGGAGCCGGCCAAGGGTGTCGGAGACCACAAGACATTCAGGGCCATGACTGAGTGACCATATACTCTTGTGTCTGTTAATAGTTATGGACCAGCACAGAAAATGAATATGATGCCAGGATTACAGCAAGCAAGAGTATCTCATCTCACTCTCTCCTTCAGAACCCCATGGAAATTAAGGGGCGCATGGGCTCACTTAGAAGCATCCACTGGTAGGAAGTGGGGGTGGGGGGAGATGGACATGAAAGTATGGTCAGAGGGCAGGGACAAGTCCAAGGGACCACAAGGAATAGGCCTGCAGAGTCCCAGGACCTGGGAGGAGAAAGGGGTCCTGATGTATGGTAAGTGCAAATACTTCCTGAGGCTCTCTGGTAGGGAGTGACCCCTCCCCCAGTATCCAGCTTCCTAATGTCCTGGGCGGTGTGTGCAGTGGTCAGGCCAAGGCACTGAGGCTAGGGCGCTGGGCTCTGAGAGATGAAAACTTGCTGTAGGCTGAGCCCGTGAAGCACTGGCAAAATCCCGAAGGTGAGGAGGAATGACCAGGGTTCCCAGCGTGTAGCTGGCTCTGAACCCCTGGTTTGCCTTCCCATTAGATGCCCTGCCCATGCTCCCCAGGAGGCTGTGCCTGTAACCCCAGGAATATCCAGCATGGGATGGTCAGGTGCCTGCTAATGAAGGAGAACCCGAACTGGCTGGATAGAAACCCCTGAGTACAGGCACAATTGGAGGAAACCAGAGAGGGATTGCATCCACTCCAGACTGTGGAGACTGCATCAGTTCCAAAATGATGGTTGCAGCGTGGGTGGGCTGGGCTGGGAGCACCAAGCTCCCCTGCAGAGGATCGATGGATGGAGAGGCATTTTTGAGCAGCTCTCTTTACGGCAGCTACCCCACTGTGTGAGGCATTTCTAATTTTAGAACACAGGTTGTCATGGCAACAGGATGTGTTTTTCGTTAAATATAGCAGCTGTTTCAGTTTTATTTGCCCTATGGACAGGAGTGCGGTTTTGCCTGGAGAGTTCTTAGGATATTCTGGGAGAGTGGGGGATGAAACAATTGGGTTTCTATAAGATCCAAGGAAACGGGCCCAGTTCCCCGTGACTCCAGAGCCTGAAGCCAAGCCCGTGGACTGGGCCAGCCAGGCGGACACTCCCAACCACCACATGCTCAGGTGCTAGGCAGCATTTGAAAAGCACCATGCTGCAGGACATCCCTGCTCCAGCCATGGCTCAGAGCCCACAGGAGCTACAGGTATGGCAGGGTACAGGGCCCTTGGCTCTAGGGTACATCACTGAGTTCTGTGGCTCTTGGCTTGGCCTTGGCTATGTAGGGAAGTGTCGGGTCCCATCTCCTGACTCTTGGTCACACCCCATACCCAATGGCTTGTGTTGTGCTGGACCAATTTCATATGCCTCTCGGCATCCTAATGACTGGGAAAAGGGCAACACCAGTGACTGTGTATTAGGACAGACTTACCCTGGCTGTGTTTCTCTGGAAAAGATTCCTGGTCATACGCAGGCATCCTGGTAGAATCCATCGGCTTAACAACAGGATGGGGCTGGCCTGGCTCGCACATAGGTCCCTATGGAATCTCCAGAGCAGGTAACTCTGGCTCCTGGCATTGATGAGGTTACAGTGTCAGGTTCTTTCCTTTGGTCTGTGGTAACCATGAGCACACAGCAGGTCCCAGGGGTGATGCAACATCACCGTGTGTTCAGTCAACCTAGGCCAATGTTTGGTGCGGTGCTACCAAATGAGCTATTATGTGAATGCACCACCATAAACTTGCTGCTTACTTGGGCATAAATGACCCCACAGACCCATTTCCTTGACAGCACCCCCTCCCTACTGGAGGGGGGTGGGCACAAGCGGCAGTCCACTGCTCCTAAAAACAGTGTGCCAGTCTGTCATTGCAGATGCTAATCCTGTGAGGGTAGGACTCCTGTTCCATGTGGGGGTGCCAGGAGGATCCCTGTGGGGGAGCACCAGGTCCCTGTGGGGAGTACCATGTCCCTGTGGGGAGCACCAGGTCCCTGTGGGGGAGCACCAGGTCCCTGTGGGGAGCACCGGGTTCCGGTGGGGAGCACCGAGTTCCTGTGGGGAGCATCAGGTCCCTGTGGGGGAGCACCAGGTCCCTGTGGAGAGCACCAGGTCCCTGTGGGGAGCACCAGGTCCCTGTGGGGAGCATCAGGTTCCTGTGGAGAGCACCGGGTCCCTGTGGGGAGTACCGGGTTCCGGTGGGGAGCATCAGGTCCCTGTGGGGAGCACCAGGTCCCTGTGGGGAGCACCAGGTCCCTGTGGGGAACATCAGGTTCCTGTGGAGAGTACCAGATTCCTATGAGGAGCACCAGGTTCCTATGGGGGCCCTTTGCAAATCCCTTTCATTCTTTTTGTCCATTGTCTTTCTTTCTTTCTTTCTTTCTTTCTTTCTTTCTTTCTTTCTTTCTTTCTTTCTTTCATTTTCTTTCTTTCTTAAGAGGCATCTAAAAATCAGCTTTCAAAAGGGGAAAATTCAGTAAAAATTGGACAAAGCTATTACTGGAAATTACACTGAAGAAAATACTGAGAAATGGTATATATTTTACCTAAGTTAGAAAGCAGAGATCTGTCAAGCTATGCTAGAGCCAAGGCTGAACCTAATAAATGTGCTCCCCATTGACCCAGCACACATGGATCAAATTGTGGCCCCAAGAAAGATCTGTCCACAACCTGTGAGGCTGACCTATACAGATGTACTTAAGATGAAGGGGTCCCTGGGATTCCTTGGTGGAGTGGGGGGCAATGCTCAGTAACACAATGACATTTAAGAAAGGGAAGAGGAAGTGTTGCCTGGGCTGAATCATGCCCCCTAAAATACATTGAAATCCCGTCTTTGGGAACAGGGTGGTTTCAGGAAATGAAGTGAGAATGAGGTCATCAGGTGGGCCCTGATCCAGTAGGAAAGACTTCTAAAGCAGGGAAGTTAAATGCAGAGACAGCCATGTGATACCATGTGAAAACGAAGGCAGAAGCTGTGGAGGAGGTGCCATAGCAAGGGGGTTGGGGGTGGCACTGGGGGGAATTCGGATCAGGCCAGGTCTTTCTAATGGCATCAGATAGACCCACCCTGCCCACACATTGATTGGGGACCCTCATTCTCTGTAACAGAAAGTGCATTTCTCATGGTATTGTTATGGTAGCCACAGAAAACTCACATAGAGATTTACAGAAGAGGCTGAGAGGAAGGGGAGACAGAGGTGTACATGAATGTCACATGACCATAGAGACAAACAGAGCTAGGGATGATACAGCCATAAGTTAAGGAAGCCTAGAGCTACCAGAGACCAAAGGAGTAAAGAACAGATCCTCTCTCAGACCCTTGAAGGTAGTGTGGCCCTGATGGCTCCTGGATCTTGGTTGGCAACCTGGTCCTGGGTGAGGCATAGTCACATAGGCACACAGTGCCTGTGCCTAGGATGTGAAGAAGGGCAACACATCCCTGCTGGCAGGATCATGGTCACCTCACAGAAAGGTGGTGTGTCACTGTGGACCATGGGCATTTGGAAATGCTTTGGAAAGTGAAAGGGCCCATCTAAGAGCACGGCTTCCACACAAGGACATGGGTCTGATTTAAAGCCCCAGCTTGAGGTGGTAGTTACCACTCTACATAACTTTGGGAGAATGGGTATGATCTTCCTGACTATGCAGAGATAATCCTCAAGCACCTTGTCCATCTTTGCTAAGTATCAAAGCCTTTGATATAATTGTTATAAATTCAGTGACTTGAAAAAACTTATATACACAGGCAGTCAGTAGAACTGTCCCTGGGATCATGAAAGCAGGAGAGCTAGTTCTGTCCCCTCACTGGGTGTGTAGCACCTGGGAGAGTGGGCTCTGCACCTTGCCTGGGCAACACAGTGGAGCTGGCCCTGATGACAAAGGCACTGGTGAGCCAGCCTTGAAGGTGTGAGAGCGAGAGAGCTGGCCCAGCCCCTCACACGCTGCATCACTTGGGAGAGTGGGTCTTGTGCCTTGACTGGCAGCACAGTGGAGCTGGCTCTGAAGGCATAGTTACAGATGAGCCAGCCTGAGGACATTGGGTGGCCTAGCCAGAGCAGTGCTGGAGCGCTTTCCCTGGTGGTGTGGATAAGGGAGAGTTGGTGAGCTGACCAGCTCAGCTACCACCCAGGCCCAGATCCAGGGCTCTGAATTGGCCAACCCCCAAATCTCTATCATCTGCCAATGCATGAAATATCCCATGCATGAAAGGGGCAGTCCTGCTTTCCAAAGCAGCAGGATCTCCATGACACAGGGCAACAGCAGTATAACCAGGAGTATTCCCGATAAGGATGCCATATTGATGGTGCCACAGAAGCCAGAGGTCTTGAACCAAACCAATGACTCATTGCAGTGAACATTTGCAAGCGAAGATGTGTGGACAGAGGGGTGCACTGTGGGACACACTGTGACACACTACGGCTCCTGTGATGAGATGTTTTCTATGCTTGTAGTTGTAGTTGTTGTTGTTGCTGCTGTGTTTTATTTTAGGTGGGAGGCTGCAAGGGCAAAGGGTAGATTTGAGGGTGCGGGAAGGTGAGTGGGACTAGGGTGCATGGTGTGAAACTCACAAAGAATCAATTAAGTTCTTAAAAATTAAAAAAACCCACTCACTTATTCGTGACTTCTGGTCAGAAACATAATAGAGGACCAATTGAGCTAAAATTGAGGCATTGACAGAGCTGTTCCTCTTCAACAAGTCCTAAGGGACAATATTCTGTCTTTCTTCTTAGCTTCTGGATGTCATCCACACTTCTTCTGTTGTGTCCCTTCTCCTATTTTTAAAGCCACCTGAGCATGCCTATCGTACATCCTTCCATTCACTCTTCTATCTACTCATCTCCCCACCCATCCATCCTTCCATCTGTCCATCCATCCATCCATCCATCCATCCATCCATCCATCTGTCCATCCATCTATCCATCTGTCCATCCATCCATCCATCTGTCCATCCATCCATCCATCCATCCATCCATCCATCCATCCATCCATCCATCCATCCATCTGTCCATCCATCCATCCATCCATCCATCCATCCATCCATCCATCCATCCATCTGTCCATCCATCCATCTACCCATCCATCCATCCATTCTTCTTCCCATCTATCCATCATGTACTATTTCATTTAAACATTTATTTAAGCACTCATTCATATATCACCCCCTACTCCTCCACCCATCTGCCATTCACTCATTTAAGAACTTCTCACTCTAACACTCATCCATCATCCACCCACCCACCCACCATCCACCCACCCACCATCCACCCACCCACCCACCATCTATCCATCCATCCATCCATCCATCCATCCATCTCTCCACCTATCTCTCCACCCATTATCCATCCATCCACCCTGACAGCCATCCATCCACCATCCATCTCTCCATTCACCCACTCATCCACACATTCACACATCACTCCTTCATTTATCCACCTGTGCACTCATCCCTCTGACACCTACTCATTACCATCATTAATCTATCCACCTTCTTATCCATCCATTCATCTTCTCATGCATCCATCTATCACCCAACTGTCCATCTATCCATTGACCACCTGTCTATCTATCCATTGACTTAGGACATTCAGCATCTATCCTCTCATCTATGTATCCAACCCTCTATCTGTCCTTTTGCCTTTTCTCATCTAAGCACCACTCATCCGCCTATCAATTCATCTACCCAGACATCCAGCCGGCCAAACCCTATGCGTCCTTCCATACATTCCCTCATCTAAGCATTCATGTATTCATCCATCTATCTTCACACTCATTTACTTCACTACAGTCCATTCAAAGTGCAATCATCCATTTGTTTGCCCACCGACACATTCACCTATCAATGCATACTTCTATCCATCCACTCATCCAAACACTCATCTCTCCATACAACCATTCACCCATCCATCCATCCATCCATCCATCCATCCATCCATCCATCCATCCATCCACCAATCATTTGCCAAGCCCTTGCTATTGTCTTGGTTTGAATACAATGACCTTGACTCCCAGGAGCCCCCATTCTACCTTGGAGACAGATATACCTTTGTAGTGTACCACAGGCACTAACTGAGGTGCAGAATTCTATGGGATCAGAAAAGTCTTTTGTCTGAGGAATGGTAACAATAATCTGAGGAGGCTTCTTCCTCTGGGGAACTGAGCCCTAACAGGAAACCCACGGATATTCATGGATAGAAGGACACACACCAAACAAACAAACAAAGAAACAAACAAAACAAAACAAAAAAACTGAGCCAGGGAAGACTAAAGAGATGCATGCCCCCAGGGCTGGAAGGTGTTGTTTCTGACCCAAGGGGCATGCCCTAGCCCCCATAAAGCAAAACACCTTTGGCTGGTGTGATGGGTTGTATATGCTTGTCCTAGGGAGTGGCACTATTAGGAGGTGTGGCCTTGTTGCAGTAGATGTGTCACCATGGGTATGGGTTTAAGACCCTCTTCCTAGCTGCCTGGAAATGAGTTTTCTGCTAGCAGCCTTCAGATGAAGATGTAGAACTCTCAGCTCCTCCTGCACCATGCCTGCCTGGACGCTGCCATGTTCCCTCCTTGATGATAATGGACTGACCCTCTGAACCTGTAAGCCAGCCCCAATTAAATGTTGTCCGTATAAGAGTTGCCTTGGTCATGGTGTCTGTTCATAGCACCCTAACTATGACAGTTGGCTTGGGCTGACTTCTAGAGGTACAGCCTCCTCTCATACAACTAATGATAAAACGGCTCAAAATATTTAGACTTGGAACTCTAGCTCATGATTTCTCTGACTCTTAACATTTCTCATCCATGAAATTGGGTTAGCCTCTCTTATTTAGGGGAAGTTGCCAGGAACCTAAAAGATGATACATGTCAAATGTTTGGACCCACTGCTTGGCATCTGAATTGTTTGGCTCACTTTTAGCAAGGATTGACTATGCATGAGTGTGGGTACACAGTGAGTTATGCCTGTATCGGCAGAGTGGCAGGAGATAGAGAAGGGACAGTAGAGGACATCATGGATAATGATGAGTAATATCAGGTTAGCCTGGGCAACTGGGGAAGGTACCCTGAGGCTGAGAAAGAGCTGGTGGGCTGATGGTCCAGGGAGGAGCTGCTCTTCAGAGCATAGGGCAGCACGGTGGTGGACCCTGGCAAGCATGGATCTCTGTCTACTCCCACTGCCTACTTGGCCTGAAAAAAACCTCTGTTCTCAGCTACACATCCCTTGAGGCGTCTTAAGAGAGGAAAAGGAAAAATGCATGTTGTATTGAGTAGGGGTGAGATCACCATGATGGATGGCTACTCCAACATAGGCTCTGCGGGCTCCGTGAGCCGGAGGACAGGACAGACCGCTGCCCTGGGCCCCTCCCACAGAGTTCTGCATCAGCCATGACACACGCAAGGTGATGGACCCCTGCAGTGGAGTCACTAGGTCTTCAAAGTGCAGCCCGTATTAACACTGCAGATACGAGACAGATGGAGAGGTGAAGAGTCGGGGATGGCGTGGGGAGTTTGTGTCCCTCCCAACTGCAGCATGCAGTGCACCAAGGATGCTGGGTTTAACCCAAAGCATGCACTGGCATTCCTGAAGTCTCTGAATCTCCTCCAGCTGTTTCCGTAAGGCCTGGCATAGGAACACAGGTGACTGCATTCTCCCTGGAGTAAGTACCTGGGACAATGGTCCAGAGAAAGAAGACTTTTCCAGAACTCTCCAAAAGGGCTTGGCTGGCACACTTGCTTCTGCCTGTGTCAGGCTATGATATGTCACCATCGGGTGCACACCCTGGAAACATTCCTAAGAACTGAGGCAGAGGCATTGGAAACTTCCAGAAAGGAGGGGACAAAGTAGTATAGCCTTCCCCTTCGTGGGTGTCATTGTCAGGACAGTGAGCTGCCAAATTGAAACTTTAAGAATAATGCTAGGTCTTCTCCTGAGCCACCAGGTGTCTGATGTATACTGGGAGAAAACTCCGTGAGTTTCTCCCCATGAATCGGTAGGCAGCTGGTCCTAACCTGACTTCCAGATCCAATCACCTGTGCTGTGTCAGGAAATCTGGCTGACACCTGTTCTTTTGTATATGCTTCTCTGTGGAGTATAGATTCATCACCTCTCAGCAAACCAGACAAGTGCTGTACCCACCCAGCCAAGCCTGGGGATGTGCTGGCACAGAGGGCTTGCTGAGTGTCCTGGCTAAGAGGTACTGTGATGCCCAGGGTTCTACCCAAAACACTGGCCAGCTTGCCGCTCCTAAGCCTGGTCTCAGCCCCGTGAACTGACTCTGAATAAGGCTTGGGGATGACCCAGAACAGTGAGTGTCTCTCCACCTTTGTCTCCATCTCCTGCTCTGTGGTCAGAGTGCAGAATTCATTAGTTATAACTTGGAGGTGACATTTGCTATTCTTCCCTCAATAGTCAGGCTGGGATTGGTCTTTATTGCTTTTACCCCCTTTAAAAATACTTCATCCCTGAGCTGCTCAGAACAAGGGGTCTCCTGCCAGCTGGAAGCTGGAGTCTGAGGGTCTAGAACAGCGGACCCTGTGAAGCCAGTAGGTAGAAGCTCTTCCTGTAGCCACACAAACCTCTTCTGGTTGAGGGCAGAATCAGCCTTCATAAGAACAGAGTTGCTCCTACTCACCTCAGATCTGCTCCTTCCACGAGGAGCCCCATGGCTCTTGCAGTCCAGATATTTCCCAGCTGGTGATGGCTTCTCAAGGCATCCTTGTTTATATGAACTCATTATTAAGTTATATAAGTCATAAGTGATGGACTGGATAATGAACAAATTTACCAGTAGACCAAGTCTCCCATCACTATGAAACAGGACAAACACAGAAAAGCAAAATAACTGGCCGGTGAGGGGTATGGCAAGAGGCGCTTGGTTGGGCTCTGTGTGGTCCTCCATCCACACTCACTCTGGGCCTCCATCACCTCCATCAGCATCAGAGCAAGGAGAGGATCCTGGGTGCACATCTGCAGGTGGTATCATCCTCAGGGTCAAAGGTCATGGTTGGGTGTGTCACTCATTTTCTGTGAGTAACCTGAGTGTGACTGTGAGGGGCTCGTTCCACTCAGAGGCCTGGCTCCCCGACTCTTCACATCTTCCGGTTGTCTGGCTGGCTTGGAGGCATTAGTTCCTCCTCAATTCCCCAGCCCTGCTCTGTGCATTGCTTAGCCTGTGTATTATCAACCTCCTGCAGAGACTGCACTTAAGAGCATGGCAGCACTCTTGCCACAACGACCCACTTCATAGCCTCATGAATACAACACAGAGCCTCCTTTCCTGGTAGTCAGGGAGGCAAACTGTTGTATGTTGGAAAGCAAGGGAAACTCTGAGTATCTGTCTAGACCTGGCCAGCTTCATCGTCCACTTTTAGCTTTTGCCTTAGCTGACATTAAAAATCACAACTACTTTTAGGGGCGGAGGAGATGGCTGAGTCAGCAAAGTGCTGATGTCATAAACATGAAACCCTGAGATCAATCTCCAGCACCTATGTAAAAGATGGACGCCGTGGCTCAGACCTGTACTGGGGTGGCAGAACCTGTAATCACAGCTCTGGGGCAGTGGAAGACAGAAGGGTCCCAGGGATTTGCTGCCTAGTCTGTCTAACTGCATTCAAGAGCTCCCGTCTCAGGTGGAGACTGTCTCAGAAACAAGATGGACAGCAATGGAGGAAGACATCTGACATGGACCTCTGCACACTTCTTACACACTCACACCCCCCATGCAATCACACTCACACATACAGATACCACCACCACCCTTCCCCCACAGATCACCGTGACTTTAATTGCTGGGGAGGTGACTCCAGCAGTAAAGTCCTGGCTGCATAGGCTTGAGGAAGGTGTACAAACATGGGTATCAAACAAGCAAGTACACATGACTACACCCTTGCAGAGAGCACGCTCTCTAGCTACTATAGGTTACTAGGAATGGCCTTGAGCTATTGACCGTCATTTCTTCCAGTATTTTATGACAAGTTCTCAAACACTCAGGAATCTTGGGCACAATGCATGACTAGTATCCCAGCATCCCAATTCTTCATGTCTTGCTCACTTGTTTCATTACCCACGAGCCCTTGAACAAGTTCCTATTGGTGTTCACTAATCCATTTTTTATGTTATGCTTTTTAGATTCACAGTCACCAATATCTTTCTTCTCAAATGTCATCAGTGATTCTCACCGACTGGAGTTCGGCAGCCATCAGTTGTGGGGGCTCATGCATGCTCTGCATTCGGTGGTGTGGTTTAATTTCCTCCCTGCTAAAGCACTGTAATCAGAAGCCTGCTGCTGTCCTCAGGAGGCAGGCTTCAGCATGCCCCCTGTCACTATCACTGCCTGCTGTACCGTGGCATCTTCCCTTTTCTGCTGCCTTCCTCTCCTTCCTTTCTAGCCTTTGAGATGCGAAGTCGGGCTGCTGAACTGATCATTCTTCTTTGTTAACCCAGTGCTCACAGCTATGACTCTTCCTCTGAGAGCAGCATTTGCTGCTTTATGGAGTATGTACTTCAGTAAGTCCACAGATCCATGTACTCACTAACACCAAGCCTGTAAGGATTCAGGTCTATCCCTAACCCAGAACTTCTCTCAGGCACCACCCCAACCAAGCCTCAATACTGACACTCCTCTGATAGGTTCTCTCGTAGTTTGTCTCTTGTTCTCAAGCTTCTTGTTAACATGGGACAGCCACACATCCTCAGATGGAATGAGCTGTACTGAGTGGTTTTCCAGTATATGGTACACCACTGATATTCATCTGTTCTCCACTGACAGTTTATGGATATACCACAGGGAATTTATCTGCCATCCACTGATGGTACATGGATATACCACAGGATGTTCATCTGTTCTCCACTGATGGTACAGGATATACCATAGGGACTTCATCTGTCCTCTACTGACAGTTTATAGATATACCACAGGGAATTCATCTATCCTCCATTGACAGTTTATGGATATACTACAGGGAGTTCATTTGTCCTCACTTGATGGTATATGAATATACCACAGAGTGTCCATATGTCCTCCATTAATGGGGTAAATGGACTTGTACGGTCTTTGGATGTTTTGGATATGGCTTCTAGAACATTCTTGTTCATTTTTCTTGGTAGAACTCTGGAATATGAATAAACAAACATGGGATTTTAAAAGAAAGTCATTTCATTTGTTAGGGGGCTTCACATGACTGTGAGAATAGTGTGAGGTGTGTGTGTCTGTGTGTGTGTGTGTGTGTGTGTGTGCATGTGAGTGTGTAGTCACAGGTCAACTTTGAGTGCTATTTCCTAAGAGCCATCCAACTTATTTTAAAAGACCATCTCTCCCTTGGACCAGGTTAGGAAGTCTGACCAGTGAGTTCAGAGGATCCCCTATCTCTGTGCTGGGATTGCAAGCATGCACCATCCTGCCCAGCTTTTCCCGTGGAGTCTAGGGATTGAACTCAGGTCCTCCTGCTTATGTGGCAAGCCTTTCATGAATAGAGTTACCTGCCATCCAAGGATAATAATTTTTCATAATAGCTGCTACATTAATAATCTCTTTAAGACTGTTAATTGGAAATTATTTTCTCTCTCTGTTGGTTTCTTGCCTGCTTCCTAGCTCTTGGGTTTCAGATAGAAGTTGCTGTGGCAATTATCTTAAAGACCATGTATTCCATGAGTATTTATACCCCTGTCCCCACAGGAGACACAGCTCTTGGGCAGTGGGCAAGATGAGGAAGAGGCTGTCCCTGCTTTGGGGCCCCTCATCATTGGGAGCACACATACAGAGATCAGACTCTTCCAGACTGAGTCCTGGAGCCCTGCGCCTCAGGCAGTGTCTTATCTTAAATCCACCTTTAGGGGACAGATGGTTTTTTGTTTCGGGAAATAACTTTAATGGGCCTTTTGCTGATGTGGAGGGAAAGCAAATATTATATTCTGCAACAGAAAGCTCTAGTCAGCGAGGCGCTAAATTGCTCCGCATAACGAGGTAAGCGCTGTCTCCCTGGGGTGGAACTGCATCTTTGTTGATTATGTTTTCTTCAGGAAATTCTCCTAAATATGGATTTAATCTGAGCTGTTCCTGGAGATGGCTGTTTGTTCTTAGAAGATGTGGGCTGAATACACTCAAGTGTGTGAGTGGATGGCATGGTAAGCTGAGTGTGTGTGTGTGTGTGTGTGTGTGTGTGTGTGTGTGTGTGTGTGTGTAGTCATGTGAGTGTGCAGATAGTGTGGTGATATGTGTGTAAGAATGTGCACTTGTACATATATGTGCATGCATGCCAGCATTTTTGCTGGGCTTGGCATGGCTCCTGAATAGCCTCAGGTGTAGGTCCTGGGGCTCCTGCCTCCCCTATGCTTCTGGCGGCTCCTCTATCAAGTGAGGCAGCTGAGCCTCCCATCAGGAGAGTACAGAGCAGAATATACAGAGCAGGTTCCCCAGATGACCCAGGTGACCCTCATGATGGCTGAGAGCAAAGCCACCAGGGTAATGGTATGGGCAGGTGAGCCCCTCAGGAGTCACAGTACGTTTAGCAGTTGCTGGTCCCCTCAGCTCAACCAGCTGCAGGCAGGGCCTTGCTGGTGGCATGGGGTGATGTGACCTTGGCCATTGTGAATGTACAGAACCTGATTGGACATTGGGTGGGGCCTAGTAGGGCTGAAGACAGATCGCGAGAACAAGGAAACAGAGGTTCTTTCCCCCAGCAGAAAAGCCCCACCCCATGCACACACACACACCCCACTTGCTGTCCATTCCTGAATGCTCTTAAGGGCTGGGAAAGGGAACCAGGGTAGGGCACAGGCTCCCTGCCCTAGTACAGCAGCCCACAGATGGGCTGAGAAAGTACAGGAAGAGTGAGGAACCAGAATAGTCCCTGAGAGGGCGTGGTAAGGGCATCAGTCAATGTGCACTAGTTGATAGTGAGCTGCCCCTGGTCCGGGGTACAATCATTAGCCTGGAGAGAAGGTTGCTGGGAAACCCTTACCTGGAGAGCAAAGTCTACATTTCCTGCCATTTTGTTAGAAGTAGCTGGAGTGGAGTTGGGGTACTGGCATGATGTTCACATCCAGGTTTTGGAACATGAAGATGGACCATTCTCTGGAATCCAACTATAGCGCCCTCTAGAAACAATGGAGGCTTTGAAGGTCAGCTCCTGTCTGTTGAACAGAATCATGGAGAGTAAGGGAGGGAGGCATCCCGGGGGGCTAGGTTAGGAACCACTTGGTGGGCAGATGCAGTTCCCAGGTAAGACCACAAGGCGGCGCACCAAATCCAATGTGGCCAAGGAGAAAGTGCCATGAATTCCAAGAGTGGAAACGTGGGAACTTCCATACTCACGCCATTTCCACTATGGCATCAGAGGGTTGCAGGAGCGGCTTCAGGACTTCAATGGTCTCCCATAGTCCTCGTGGAATACAAAAAAAAAATTGCTGCTTGGATGTACCTCATCAAAGAGACATACTACAGATGGTCATAGAGGGAACATTTAGGGCCCCAAGGCTCCCGCTGAGACCCAAGCTGAGACCATCTTATTGTTGTTACCCGGTGGGAACCCATGCAGCAAGCCAGTGTGCTAGGAGACTACAGCATGCTGACAACCATGGCTCTCTGACTTCACTGGGATCACCCAGCAGGCAGTGTGCTCACTATGGTGACCAGGGACCTTGGTGTCTTCCTACACCGCCCTGTTGAGTAGGGAGGGCTTTCAGGGCCTTGAGGATTCTCTCCTGTTCCAGATGCTTACACTTAGACTGATCTGGAAAATGGAGCCATCCACCCCGGTTTGTGATTCCACATTCTCTACAGTGTCCTTACGGGCTTGTTTTATTTATTGGAAGAGGTAGCTGCCTCAGGAGTAATTCTCCTTTGGAATTCTCTGGCAGAAGGGGCAGATTTGCCAGCTGCAGGCTTAACTTGCTCAGGGTCTCCTAAGGCTGCAAACCCCTGGCATGTAACAGCCACTCTCTGCATGCCTGCCACATCTCAAAGCTGGTGGGGGACAGCTGACTTGGGTAGATAACAGAAACAGTCCAACACAAGGACAGGAAGTAGCCCTAACCAGCTGAAGGCAGATGACCATACCTGAACCCAGGCAGGTTACCTCACCTAGATGAATACAGGTAAATATATCCAGGTGATCCCATTCAGAACCCATGCATACAACCAACCCTGTTCTGACAGAAGCAAGTGATCCCACCCAGATACAGAAAGAAGACCCCACCCAGATGCAAGCAGATGACCCTATCTAGGACCCAGGCAGTGGTCAGTTATTCAGTCCAGTCCCCACATGGGGAAGTTCAAGAGCCTCCACCAGAGACTGCAATCAGGAAATGTTCATGTGACTGGGAGCTGTAGGATAGACTATAGCTCACTGTCCTGCACCCCACTGTCTAGCTTCCTATCCTTCATTGCCTTACTATTCAGCTTTGGTCTATTTGGCCACACTGATGGCCCCACAAAGGCACTTCTGCAAGAAGACTGCCTATCCTCTCAGGACCCCCTGATTTCATCCCTTAGCCATGCCCAGGCTGCCTGGTTTTAGACATCGGGAGCCTTGGCCAAGCGGTGACAGTCCCTTGGAGGCATTCTGCTTTCTTATCTGCACTCATGCTGCAACAGGTGGGGACAGGGAAAGATGTCAGGGGCCCCAGAGTTCACAGCACCTCAGTTCATGGACCTCCTGACACCTCTCCTCTTGTCCCCACCTGTCCTACCTTTCTTGGCAGTGGGAGATAGGCCTGGGGTGCCCACACACTTGGCAGGAGGGATGACAGAAGTGCCAAGATGCAGAAAACAGAGAGGTGCAGCTGGAGAGGTTCCCTGGATGATTAGGAAAGATTCCTAACCTCAGCACTGGCTGCCCCAGCCCTCCACATTTGTCTCTGCCCACAGCACACCCATAAGGGAAAGGGTTAGGACCTCTGACAGGGCATAGACTCCAGAACACTCCTCCAGGTGAGTGGGAAGACATCAATAAGGTGAACCTCTCAAGGGTTCCGGGTCCCTACAGGCAAACACCTGCAGGTGCCCACCTGAATCCTTGGAGAACAGTCTGTCTGTCGGTCTGTCTAAGCCCAGTTCTTGGATCCTTGGGGCTGCAGCTTCAGCTGCCTCAGGCTTACCTCAGCCTCAGAAGAATGTCTGGGGTGATGCAAGAGGAACCAGGCTACATGCCAGAGTGTGATCCCATCCCCCACCACACCCCTGCAGCCTTTCCAGACTTTTATCAGAAGCAACTGGTGAGGAGAGGGGTAGCTACAAGACCCAGACCCAGTGTGTGGAAAAGAAGCAGCCAAGAGTGGAGAGACCTAAACCAATAGCCAAGTGCCAACCAGGATGGGGTTCGGCAGCCATGGCAAGTCAGATGAGTTGGGGGTCACTTGCATGACTGCAGATGGTACCCCACAAGAGTTGCTCAATGAGAATCTGCATACTGGTGCATGTGCACACACACACACACACACACACACACACACACACACGTACACGCACACGCACTCGCACGCACACACAAAGGGATTGGCAGCTAGGCCAACAGCAAGGTTGGACAGAAGCCCCAGGGTACCCCTGTCAGGAGACATTGAAAGAGGTTGGAGACCTTGCATCAGAGGCCTGGGGTCAGAGGCTTGGAGTGGCCATGGTTCTGCCTGGCAACAGAAGATTGGGCACAGCTAATGATCCTTCTCTCCCATGATGTTTAGGGTGTAGTCAGGGGCCATCCTGTGTCTTTGTCCCTTTCAGTTCTTTGACATCTTGATGTACTCTGAGAACAATTTCTACAGCTATAGGAAGGAACAGGAAATATCCTAAAAGACTCTGACAAGATGGGGAGTCCTGCCTCTGTGGGTGGGGAGTTCTGGAAGGACACATTGCACTGGGCTACAGAACCCATCGCCTGAACACTGGGACCCTGGGCTGTGGTAGGACTGTCCTCAAAGAGCTATCTGTTGCTACCTTGGAGGAGGGTCTGTCTCCACATCTCTATGGTTCCTTTCTACATGGTGGTTCAGAGGCCTTGTAGCTCTAGAGGCTCCCATTACTGAGCTTGGGTTATTCCCTGACCCCATGAAGTGGCATAGAGTCTCGGATGTGGGCAGGTACTATGGATGGCTTCCTGTGCAGTGGGTCTGCCTGCAGCTCCTCAAGAGTCAGGTTACTCTTTCCGTGTCCCAGGTTGGGCAAGGTTTCAGACTGCTGATAAAAGACCTGGTTGATTGGTATGTCCCCAAGCAGGTGGAGTTGGGTTCAGTTAGACTCACACCTGGACTCCAGCTTTCAAAGACAAAAAGAGTATCGAGGTCCTCTTCAACATTTGGCTCCACAGACCTGCCCACTGGGCCTTCCAGCGAGGGTGACCTCACAGGTGCAACTGGTGGGCATGTGTCTGTTCATTTCCTCTGAGCACACCCAGGGAGCACACACCACAGTTCTGCTGTGGCAGGCTTGATTTGTCCCAGCCCATGCTCACTTTGTCCTCAGGACCCCCATGAAGTGGTCATTCAGTCTCAGTTCACGAGGTTAGAACTGTCTTCCCGGCTCTCAGCCTTCCTGCTGTTCTCTGGTCTGTGAAACTTCACCTGGGTCATCCATGTGCCCTACCCAGGCAGGTCAGGGCCAGGCGTACATTGATCCAGATGGATCCCTCTATACAACACAGGACTTCACCTTTACATTCGTTTCTTCACATTTTCAAATCTCTAGTTGGTTCCCAAACTTGTTCATGTAATAATGGGACTTTTTCTTCCCCTAAACACTCCTCAGGAGTATGTCTTTAACTACATGTGTCTTAACATCTTGGGAAGGCACTTGAGAGCTGGAAAGAACCCTGTATGGTCCTGACCCTGTCGTTTATGGCTGAGACTCACCTGACTGAGCCTTCCCTAACTCATTGTTAACCCATGTGGAAAACAGGCTACATCACCCAGAAACCCCAGGGGTAACTCAAGTCCTGACCTCTCAGGTTCCTAACCCTTGGGGTCACACACCCTAGCCAGTTGGGATGAACATTCAGCTGAGACCTGGATCATGTGGAGGTTCCATAGCTTCATAGAGCCAGCAAGAAGAACCCAATAGAACTTGTGTGTGCTTAGGACTTTCTACAGACAAGACCAGCACTGCTGTGAGCACCCAGGGCTTGGGCACAGGAACATAGCTATGTGTGTGTGTTCTTCTACTGAAGAGAACACAGTGCAACAAGTGGAACCATGGGCCCCAAATGTGACCGTGAATGTTGGGGTACTCTCAAATAGTTGGATTGTCTCTCCAGCATCAGGGCAGCCTGTGGCATCTAGAAAAATAATAGAAAATCAGCTTGGAATCCATCTCTTGGCAGTTCAGCGAGTCAGCTTTGATTGAAAACACATCCTCAGATTCACAGAGAATAACCGCTGAAGAAGCCTGGGATGGCCTGGGGCAAGACAGAGTAGCTCCCTGCTGCATTCCCAAGTTCTCCTGGTAAGGACATTATTAAATTCATCTGAAGGTCAAATAAGATCCACAAATCAAAAACAACATTAGCAAGTAAAAACAGGGCTGTGAGATTCAATCAGGACATGTTTGCCTGGGAATAGACATCTGCTGAGCTTCACCTGACTTAGGGGCTGCCAGTCCAGCTTACAGACTGGTAAAGGGGACATTGGCAAGCAAGAGCAATGACAGTGGCGAGGGTCAGCTTCTTAGGACTCTGAGGCTTCAAAGAAAACCAGTGAGTACAGCGTGGTATACCAGAACTCCCCTGCGCCATGCCTTAAGACCCTTGGCAGGCAGGGTGCCTTCTGCTTTTGTGAGCACATGACCAAAAGGATTGCTCCTCACTGGAGCCCTATTCAAAAATTCCAGTTCTGTAGGACCACATGACAGTAAGGGCAAGGAGCATCGGGGCTCCCAGGATTCCCCAGTTCAGATCCCCATGGGGAATGATTTGAGGCAGATTCATATTGTCTCTTGTGTGATACCCAGTCCCTCTTGGCCATGGTTTTATGGTCATCTTACTTCTAAGATAAATGTTTTTGTTCTGAAGGACTTTCCCCATTTTCCGAATGTTTGCTCAATTGTGTGTACACACACACACACACACACACACACACACACACACACACACATGCATCTCAGGGCAGCATCCAGACTCAGCCACCAATTCCAGTGCCAGCTTGGTGTTGCAGCTCCTTATGAGAAGATGGTTTGGTCTGTAGGCACCTCCATTATCCTCTAACAGTACAGTAAGAGCAATGGACTCAAGGAGGCACTTCTCTGCCCTCCAGAACGTCCAGGCTTCTTGCCGACACTGAGCATTTGTAAAAGGTTAGCATAGCTGGGCCTTGGCCCTCAGCCCAAGGACCAGAAGCATTGGTCTGCTACTGGCTTCATGGCTCTTAATCCTACAGACAGAATCCAGGTGAGGCATCTCAGTGAGCTGATTGCTTGGGATGACACACTGTGAATGTGAGGAGGGAACACAAAGACTGGAGCAGGTGAATGCTGTACAGACTGAGCTTCCCAACCCAGCAAGTCCACAATGGCCCTGGATCCCTCTGTGACTGAGCCACCTGCTCCTCTGATTGTGGCTGGATGGGCACAGGGGTCCTCTATCCCCTTTACAAACAGTTCCGGAATAGGCTCCCCCAAGACTCAGAGAAACAGCTGTGAGCAAAGCATTCCAAGCTACTGCCTGAGGGCAGATTTTCTCCCAGGAAGAGAGGCAGATGGCAAAGGAAGAGAATGGTAATGTTAGATGGTAAAGAGAACTATAAAGATCTAACACAAGGAATAGAGCCTGGGAAGACTTGGTAGGAGTTTAGTGTTTGACCAGCCTTCAGGGACAAGGCAGAGGCGGTGGAAGAGAGATATAGGGGGTCTGGGGAGGCCCAGCAATGGAGGCGGTACAGGGGTTCCTGTGAATGTGGCCTAAAAGTACCTATCCTGTGTAAAGCCCCACCCTGAGGGTGATACACAGCTTGAGTGCTCTGTATTGGTAAGACAGCTCTGCCCAGAGTTCCTAGGGTGCAAAGTTCATCTGCTGATGGAGGGTTTGGCTTATTTGAACTTTTTTCTGTTTGTTGTGTTGTGACATGCAGGATTCTTTCTGCCTATGCAGTATAACATATCTATCATTTTGTAGTTCTGTTCCCAATAGTTTCATGTTAGGCAGGCCAGATAGATCAGACACAGCTGTAGTCACCTCTGGTTAGTCTCAGTTGCTTTCTTTGACAAGGGACCACTGCAGTCCTCTAGTGGGTGCTGGGGTGGGGTATGAATGGCAATGTAAGCTAGGTCAACGAGTTGTCCAATGGCACTACCAGGATTCATGCCAACAAAAGAACCCAGCCAGATGAATGGCAACTCCAACCCCGGAGCAACAGGTGGAAGAGCTTGAATGTCCACAATAATGAGACAGTTTGGTCACATGCTGTATAGTATTAAAATTGATTTGAAGACTCAGACTATGAGGGCATGTTCGTGGCATATTAGAACATAGTCACTAGTATAATTGTACAACTCCAGACACATACATTCAAGTGCACATACACACAATGAGGTCCAAATTTGCAGAGGACATCACTACTTTGCTAGTACCCTGCTTTCATTTCTATTGCTGTGTAAAGTACTCTGACAAAAAAACCTCTTAGGGGATAAATGGTCTATCTGAGCTCACAATTCCAGGTTAGAGTCCATTTAACAGGGAAGTCAAAACTGCAGGAACATTAAACAGCTGATCACATCACATCAATAGTTGGGAGCAGAGAGGAATGAATACATGTGTAGTGCTCAGCTCATTTTCCCCACTTTTAAAGAATCTAGGACCTAGGGAATGGGGCCACCCACAGTGGACTTGGTTTTCTCATATCAACTAACACAATCAAGACAACCTCCCACAGGCATACTCACAGGTTAACCTGATCTAGACAGTCTCTCAGTGAGACTCTCTTCCCAGGTGATTTTCATGTCAATTTGACAATTAAAACTAACCATCACAACTGCCTTTTGTTTCTTCAGAATATTTTTTTGACTCTCACACTCCATTCCTCTGGGCTGACAGAAATGTGAGCTTGGCCACTTAACCTTAATTATTCCTGAGCCTTGTCTCTAATAACCCTCTTACCTATGATTTCTGGCATCGAGTGTTCTGTGAGATTTCTGTCATATGTAATGTCATTTTTCTTTGAATATTCTGGAAATAGTGGCTAATTTTTTTTTAAACTAAGTGCAACTTCTCAAAGAGGAAAAAGTGGGAATGGATGTTCAGTAATTAGCAGAAGTTAATTAGTAGTGTATATACTACAAGTCCAGGTATGTGAGCTCCTTAAATTTTACCACACTGTGATTTTCCCTTTAAAAACTATCAACAAAGTGTCTTTTATTCCAGTCTGTGAAAATAATAAGCTGCCAACTTTTAAGAGAAAAAAAAAAAAAAAAAAACACGGCAATTTGGGTCACATTTAATTTTCTTCAAAAATCGCTGATACAACACTATTTCAAGAAGAGCACGGTATGTCGTGAATCCTATGGAGGTGACTAATGAGCTACCAGAATTGATATCAGAGCAAGCTTCAGAACACAAGATCAACACAGAAAAAAATCAATTCTATTTCTACACATGAGCGAAAACCCAACTGAAGTCGGGCTTACCCCAGCATCCCCATTTACAATGCAACCAAAAGAACACACTCTTAGGACGATCACAAAAGCACAGACTTAACTTCACTACATAAAACTTACATTCAGAATAATACAAAGCACAGTTGAAAGAACCGAAGAGGACTTTCGTGAATGGAAGGACATCCTTGGTCATGGACCAGAAAACTGGCTGAAGAGCGGCTGCTTGACTAGGTTATAATCCTTGCTCTTCCCTTCACTGGGGCAGATGTTTCCGGGAAGGCAGTTTGCTGCTAGTGGTTATGATTCACAGTTTGTTGACTTAGGGTAGGGAGACAGCCCTACACCATTTTAGCCAGCCTATTAGAGAGGCATGAAGGCAAAGCTGAAGCACCTCTAACGGAGAGCTCTATCTGCAGACTACAACCTCCGTGCTCCCGAATGTCCTCCCTGATTACCAACCTCATGGGTCATGTACTCACCTAGCCAGCCCCATGACGGCTGAGGCTATCTGACAATAACTCTCTAATATGAACAGGAATGGAGAATTCAAAAGTCATCAACTGATTCCCACTAAGGATCTTGTGATAGCTCAATACAGAACAGGTCAGTTTTTAAACTCTATGGAGACAACTGAAATGTCACATTAGAAAGAAATCAAACCCCTGTTTTGTGGAACATAAAAACTGAACTTAAGCTAAATCAAAGCTTAAAATATAGATATCAAGACTTTCAGAAATAAGAACAAACACAAAATTACATGACTTTGGAATAGACTGTGGTTCCCTGGGACACCGAGATTACATATAATAAACAAAAATTGAATTTAAACTAGAAACATTTTTTTTGAGAAGTGATGTTTGAATACAGGGCCCCATGCAAGCTGTGGAAATCCTGGAGCATGGAGCCACACCCACAGACCTCTTCTTAGTTTTTACCTTGAGACAGGATCTCATGAGAGAGCTAGGATTGGCTTTGGCATTCCTTTGTAGTCTATCCTGGCCTTGAACTTGTAATTTCTTCCACCTCAACTTCCCAGGTGGCTGAGAACACAGCATGAGTCATCTCGTCTGGCTAGAAAACTGTTGTTAAGAAAATAAAGGTAACTTACAGACGAGGAGAAAATATTCAGAACTTGTGTCTTACTAAAGGGTTTACATTTAGAATATAGAATAAGATTTACACTGTGTAGTAACAAAAAGACAATAACTAGAAAGTGGGTAGTGGGTCTAATGTACATTTCCTCACAGAATATAGATATACAAGTGCCAAAATGGTGGTCAGAAAAGTGAGCCACCAGAAAAATTCAAGTCAAACCACAACAGGGCACCATGTCTATGTGGAAGAATGGCTGTACAGAACATGAAGGAGAAAGTATTGGCAGGGATGTCGGGATGCTGAAACCCCTGCACATGGCTGTGGATCTGCAGAGCGGTGTGGGTAGGCTGGCAGGCAGCTCTGACCTTCTCAGAATGGTAACCATGCAATGCACGACATGGTAACTGTTCTCCTAGATGCACAAGAGAGAAATGACGACGTGTCCAGCTGGAGAGATGGTTCAGTGGTTAGGAACACTTGCTGCTCTGGCAGAGGACACAGGTTTGGTTCCAAGTACCTATGTGACAGCTCACAGACACCTCTAACTCCAAGTGCAGGGGACTGATGTGCTGTTCTGGCCTCTGTGGACACCAAGCATCCATAATATGCATGTACATATGTGCAGGCACCACACACACACACACACACACACACACACACACACACACACACACACACAAAATATAAAGTAAATAAATACATCATTTATGAGGACATGTTGGCACACAAAAGTTCATAGCAATGTCACTGACAGCAGCCAGAATGAGAAAACCACCCAAACCCCCAGTCAACTCATTCGTGGTTAAAGAAATTGCAGTGTGTATAGAAAAAAAAGTGAAGGATTAGTGAGTTCTTGCATTAGTCAGCTTTCCATTGCTATGATAAAATACTTGAGGAAACTGACTTGCAAAAGGAAAGGTTTATTTTGGATGGAGGTTCTGAAGATTCCAGGACTGAGATGCTCCATCGTTTGGGCCTCTGGTGATGGTGGCCCAAACCGCAGGTGTCTTAGGATTTCTATTGCTGTAAAGAGACACCATGACCACAGCACAGCAAGTGTTATAAAGAAAAACATTTAATAAGGGCTGGCCTAAAGTCTCAGAAGTTTAGTCCATTATTATCATGACAGGAAGCTTCAAAGCATGCAGGCAGACATGGTGCTGGTGAAGGAGCTGAGAGTTCAGATTGGCAGGCAGCAGGAAGAGAATTGGTTTGAGCTTCTGAGACCTCAAAGCCCAACCCCTACTGACATACTTCCTCCAACAAAGCCACACCCACCCTATCAAGGCCACACCTCCTAATAGTACCACTCCCCATGGGCAGCCATTTTTCTTTAAAATACCACTGAGAGGCCAACGTGGGTCAGCTTAAAGGCCTAACGACCTCTACAATGTGCACCCAAAGTTTCCACAGCATCTGTCAATGTCCTAGGGAGCAAATCTTCAGCGCATGGTGTTTTGTAAGTCCCTCATCCAAATCACAGCAATGCTTGAACCGTGAAAACAGCGTGCACATGGAAGGTCCAGTCACAGATGACCACACACTTCAGAAACAGCAAGTGGCTGCAGCTGCTTAAAGTGGGTCAGGGAAGTGGGGGCGAAATGGAGTCACTCACTACTCATGGACACAGAGTTTCCTTTTAGGGTTCAAAAGTGTCCTAAAATTGGTTCTGCTGAAGGTGCAGCTGAGATCCCATGCTGAGATAGAATGGGCTGGAAGCAGAGGGGCAGAAGAGATCATCCAATTCCAGGAAGAGTGAGGCCAGAGACATGACTCAGCAGGTGAAGGCACCGTCTGCCAAGTGTGGCAACCGGAGTCCAATTTCCAGGGCCCACATGGTGGAAGGAGAGAAGCAACTCTCAGAAGTTTCCCTCTGACCTCCATGTGTGCACCTCACTAGGCACTGCAATCCCCCCCACTTAGTAAGTAAATCTCTCAGAGAGAGGAGGGGGAACCTTTTGCCCTCTATGCTGAGAGTAGAGAGAACTGAGACCCAGCTGTCTCCTCCCAGGAGGGACACCCCTGGGATGCCAAATCTGCCAAATCTACATCATTTGACCTTCCTTTTGTAGTTGGTCTGCATATTGTAAGGCCCTCACAGGCACAGTGGAGAGAAAAGAACTGGGCTCTTTCCTTCCCTGGTTTGGCCAAATTGTAAATAAATCTGTATTACTTTACTCATTTCTGTTTTCTAATTTCTTTTGAAACGAAGGTAGTAAGTTTCAGACCTAGTGGCCTAGGAGCAGCCGACTAACTCCACACACACACTAAGGCGGCAGATCGTGCACTTTAAATGGAAGAAAGTGAGTCGCAATGAGTTCTACCTCAATAGAGGCGTTCTAGGAAAGAACAATGTGATGAAGAGCTTCTACTAACAAGACCTTACTAAGAAATACTTCTAAGGCTCTGCTAGGGTCTCCGAAGAAAATACACAGTGAACATCAAACTCTGCATCTCTTCTCACAAAGACCTCCCTGTGAGTTCAGAGGCTGGGAGGGTGGACTGGCCATTGGCTTCCTGTCAGGGTCAAGTCTGTCACAAAAGAGAGGAAAACAGTAAGGGTAATCCCGGGAAATGGGCAGAGTAGATCAGCTACAGTAGCGGATCTCAACCTGTGCTTCGTGACTCCTTTGAGAGTTGAACAACCCTCTCACAGGGATCTTCACCCAAGACCACCGGAAAACACAGATTTTTACATTATGATCCATAATAGTAGCAAAATTGCAGTTATGAAGTAGCAACAAAAATAATTTTATGGTTGGGTTTCACCACAACACGAGAAACTGTATTTATTAATGGGTTACAGCAGTAGAAAGGTTGAGAACCATTGATCTCTTACAGTGTTCAAAATACCCTCTCTCTGGCCGCCCCTGAACATCCCCGCATTGGGTGCTTATCCATCCCTGATCCTAGGTCAGGCTCAGGCCAGGCAGCACAACACTCCTGATTTCCACCCTGCCTGCTTGGGACCTGCTGTGGGCAGCTCTTGAGGCAGGTCAGAAGGTAAGTAAGATGGCGTCTGGAGGACTGCGGGCTATACCTTCTCCTCCAACCCCGCGGTCCTGGTCACCAGATAGCAATGTTGTATTCCTCCCTCAAGCCATCTGTGATGATGTGAAGGACCACCAAGTCAGACAGGATGGAGATTAAACCTCTGGCTTGAGCCTCTCAGCCAGGGTTTCAATAGGGGGACCCTGATGTCCCCTGGTGAGAGCATAAACAAGCCCATAGACGACCCCTTGAGATTCACCTTCATAAGACATGTGAAGTTGAACCTGGTGTCTCAAAGGTGACACCAGAGACAGAGAAGCTGTTGAACAGGAGATGGGCACAGGTGGGTGGGAAAGAAGATGAGAATGTATCAGGAAGAAAGATGGTGAGCACTGGGACAGATGATCACATGGCCAGCAAACTTTGGGTGGAACCCAGGCTGGTCCAGGGAACAGTGACAGCGAGCCGCATGCAGGCTGGGGTGCTCAGTAGGGGTCTCAGGCAGACTTGAGATTCCACTGAGTGAAAGGGATTGCTAGAGGGGTGGACTGGACACTGTCAAGGCATGGGCAGGAGGGGGGTGACACTGGAAAGTTCAGGGCAGTGCTAAGGTAGACATCAATGCTAAGAGCCAGTCCCTCTGCTGTCCTCCTCTATCCTTCACGTCGACAGAGTCCGTTTCCTACCCCTGTGTAGTCATTATGGCCAGTGGCTTTGCCTGGGGACCTATGTCCAGACACACAGGTGAGGGTAAGGAATGAGCTTTGCTATTTGTATGAATCATGGAGGTGAGGGCTGCTTGCTACTCGGCTTTCCTCCCTGACAGGATGTATGTGAGGGTGTTAGTGGTTGCTTTCCTGACAAAAGCCACTTGGGGAAGGAGAGGGTAATTTAGGCTTACAGTCTGAGGAAACAGTCTACTGTGGTGGGGATGGCCGGGTAGCAGGACTGAGGCAGCAGGTCTTGCTGTGCCTGTAGTCAGGAAGGAGATGAAGACTGGTGACCGCTCTGTCTCCTTTCACCCTTTTTATTCAGTCCAGGACCCAGCTCATGGGATGATGCCATCCATACTAAGTATAGGTGTTTCCAAGTCAGTTAAAACTCTCTGGAAATATCCCCACAGATGTACCCAGAAGCATGCCTTCTAGGTGACTCTAAAGCAATCAAGAGGACAATGAAGATTAGTTTTTATCGTGATCAGGCGTGGCGTCGTAAGACCTACAATGTCTTTGTCTCATCGTGTCAATAGCCGTGACTAAGAAAAACTAGCACCTTAAAGTCTGCTGCCCTGATCTCTGCTCAGCCTGACACAGTATTTCTCATAGCTGTCAACGGGATGAATTGTCCTAATTAACAGCAGGAGAAGAGACTTGCACATCCTCTGTGGAGTTCCATGTGTGATGTGTTGATTGAAGTGTGTGTCCTTATCCCCAAGTAAGTCCCTCAAGAGCAGTGGCTCTTAGCCCTCCTAATGCTGTGACCCTTTAATACAGTTCCTCATGTTGTGGTGACCCCCAATCATATTATTATTTTGTGGCTACTTCATAAGTATATTTTTGCTACTGTTATGATTCGTAATGTAAATATCTGATATGAGACCCCGCAAAGGGGTCAAGACCCACAGGTTGAGAACTACTGCTCAAGAGCTGGATACTTATTCTGTACTCGCTGGGGACCAGATCCTGCCCAGTGTGTTCCTCACCCTGGTGATAAGGAGCTGAGATGTGGCCCTGCCTTTCTTTGCCATTACATTGGAAACCTGAGAAAGGGGCACCCCCACTCTCACAAGCTGACTGTTAGTGTCTCATAGGCTGTGTGGACCAATGACACTTGCCTCAAATCTTAGGTCTGGCATATGGACAGCAAGGGGAATGGGCAGAGTGCCTGAAACTTGAATTCTGCCCCCATCAAACCTGTGTAATTGTGCTTCCCCTCTGTGTGGGGAGGGGCCCAGCTCCAGGCAGAGAGAAGAGGCACGGCTTTGCAGTGAGATCAAGTTGAGGCGGTAGAGGCAGCTTCAAATACCCCGAAAAAGGTAGGAAGGGCCACTTTTAAAGCATCACGTGACCTGTGGGGCCCAGTGACCTGTAATCCAGCCGCAGTCTGATACATAACCCAGACATGAGTGACCATCAGTCCTGATCCAGCATGGTGACTATCAGCCTTCAAATAGAGTTGACTGGGATGGTGGGGAGTCCCATATCCTTTCCAGGGGCAGAGGCATCCTTCACTCATAGTAATGAGACACAAAGAAGAACAGGAGCCTGGAGGGCATCTGTGTTCAGTCAGGCATTTCCAGCAGATCTGCTTGGTTTCTGGTTTGTTCAGAGATCACAGGCATGGCAGTTCCCACACAGTACCTGTTGGGCTGGGGACATCACTAAGGCATAAGGAGACTAGCTGCCTCTGGATCCTGGTCCCCAGCTCCCAACCAGGGACTAGCTCTGGGCCTCACTGGGAAGGAACAGTCCCTTTATCACTCTCCAGCATTTAGTCTACCTGGATCCTCCTCCCATAGCTACTTCCTCAGCTGCTTCTAGCACACAATCTAGCCTCCAGCTCCGTCCTCTGCCTCGGGGGTCTTAGACCCTCTCTGGTCTTTGCCCACAGCCTAGGTTCTAAAGCTTACACCATGGGGTACGTGTGGCTTCTGCAGCCTCAACTCCCAGCTACATGCCCTACTCCACCCCAAATCCTCAACTCTCAACTGCAGGCTGAACCATGTGGCTTGGGGTAGTCAAGAGTGGATGAAGCCCTCCTGGAAGCCTCCAGCCCACCGTGGAGCAGGGATGTGAGGAAGCCTGCTGCAGGCTCAAGGTTGGCTGCGCAGAGGTGAGTGGCTCTTCTCACAGGCATCTGCAATTAATCGCCTTAGTGCCTCAGGAGCAAGGAGGGCAGAGCAAGAGCAAAAGGGCTTGCAACCCAGAGAGAAGGGTGAGCCTCGGAGTCTACCAGTTTCTTTGCAAGTGGGGGTAGGTTGGCCTTCAGGGTCCTGAGGCTATTTCACCAAAAGAGTCATGTTAGAGTGCTGCAGCCCTTAGAAACAGGGAGTGATATGTGACCCCCAAATCTCAGGCTGTCTTTAGAAATGGGTGCTGGAGAGCAAACAGCTACATGGGAAGTGGGGGCACCGAGCAACCCAGGTATGACTGGAACATACTGGCCAGGTTGAGAAGTAGCTGAGCCTCTTGCTCACAGTGTGCAGCGGGCATATTAACTTCTCTGGACCAGGTCTCCCAAGAGAGGCAGGGAAATGGGAGAAACAACAGCACTAGCCCACAGCCCTCACCAAGCTTGGCAGCTATATGAGCCAGTGCTGGCATGTTGGGTAGGCAGATGGATTACAGTGGAGCTCAGTTTACTGAGTGAGGTCAGCGACTCCAGCTGTCACCCCACGCCTTTGGAACTAGAGCCGCCATGAAGATGTTCTGGCAGGAAAGAGACCTATCCTGTCTCCCAACACCCAGGCTGGGCCCTCACACCTGCAGGTTGGTGACAGATTTAGCATCTGCCCTGGCACCCTCTCTCCCTCCTCTGAATTCTCTCCCCCACCTTGGTCTTCAGCCTGTACATCATGGGACCAGCCCCTTGTTCTTGCCAATTGACTGTTGTGCCTGGCAGTGACCCAGCACCAAGAAGACATTCCTGATATATTCACTATGGAGCTTTCTGGTTGGGCAGAGGTAAGAGATAAGAGGCTTACATTCGTTGAGCTGGAGGTGGGAGATTGAAAGTCCATTCAAGAAGTAAGAAGACAACCTCAGAAGGTTCCATGTGGCTCTGGAGGGAGGGCACGAGAACCAAGAGCCAAAGGCTATATTGCCCAAGAGTTGGCATCAGTGATAGGGTGGGTATCTTATAACAACGCTCCAAAGGGCCAGCTGTTTCTTGCAGGAAGCAGATGAAAGCTAGGGTTCTCAGGAAAACAGCCTGCTGATGTTCAAAGTGCAAATGAGAGACATAATCAGACACGGGCTCAGCCACTGTGCTTGAGGGGAGGAAGCCAAGTGAGGTTAGAACAACCTAGGCTGAGGATACTGAGCCAAGGGCAGGAGAGCACAGGGCCACCATGAGGACAGGGGACATGCTTTAGGGCACTGAAGGAGAAAACAGTGGTGAGCAGACAGGCATGGGTGCCAGTTCTACTCATGAGGAATTCTTGTAGAGAGCAGGGCTGGGTGGCGCCACCAAGGCTAAGCATGGGTGACAGCTGGGAAGCAGGGAACCTTTCCCCCAAGCCCTGGTCACTAAGCTGCTTCTCCACTGCCATTCAGCAACCACGGCTCCTGTTCCTAAGGTCAGTCCCAAGGTGAGTTCTTTTTTGTTTTGAGTAGAGTAGCCAAGAAGACCATGCTCGACCATGCTCACACTATGTCCTCTCGTGAGGCCCAGGTCTCTGCTATAAGACCCACTATGCAGCCCAGAGTGACTCAAAGCTCCAACCTTTTCCTGAGCTTGGGACCTTCTGATTTCATTCCTGGTCACTGTCTCCTGGTCATACAGAGGCCTTCTGTGTCTGATGTGAATGAGTCTGGGAAGTACATCCACAGGCTATGCATACAACTTTTCTAGTTCTTACCCTGCATCCAATCAGGTTTTAAATTCAACCCAGTCTTTAGTAAAGCCCCACTTAGATGATAGCAGTCCCCAGCTGTATGGGGGACAGTAGCTGGCTTGACATCTTGGTGACACCTTCAGATTGTGTCTTCTCTTAGTGCCTAAAAACATTACCACAATGCTGGTTGACACCACGTGTGTGGTGTAAGACTTGTGTGTCACCTACACCTGCCCTTCTCCATTCCTGTCACCCTGAGTAGCAAGCACATTTTCAGAGACCAGGGAACTCACTGCAAGGATACAGAGACAAGGGGGCATTTCTAAAGGCAAGATGGAGAGGCTCACAGAAGTTGTTTTGAAACAGCCATCCCTTCCACTGAGACTCATAACAGGAGTGTTCAAGGATCAATAACAAGGTGGCACCCGTCCAAACTCGGGCAGGCCACGGCTGGGCGGACGCCCTTGCAAAAGTATTTTCTGAGTAAGGTTGCTCTGGCCTGTGCAAGGCTGTGGTCTGGCAGGGCGTTCTGGGCCATTCCTAGATTAAGCACAACTGTGAGCTCACCTCCTTTAAGCACTCTTGGCTTTGTTTATTATTTGCTTTTTGTGTGTTCTAACCCAGGTAACCTCACTGATTCTATCAGTATCGCTAAGTGCAGGTTCTGAGTGGATTTCATCTTTGTCAGCATGTGGACATAGGGGTGTGACAGCGGGAGGTTGAGGGGCCTCACAATGGCACAGTCACAGGCTGTCCTTTGGGTATGTCCTTTCTGTGTTTGTCTGTGTTTGGCCCTGTGGGGAGCAGGAGGAGGTTTTCTCTGAGATGGAGACTACATGGGATCTCTCTGGAGGAAGAGAGGATCCTGTTGGGAGAGCAAGACGTCAAGGCACAGAACTGGGAAGAGATTGGTCAGGACACTGGGCCAGTGAGTTGTCACTTACCTGGCCCAGCTTCTCAGGCCTGCTTTTCAGTAACCAAAAGATGATAGCCATGAGCCCAGAAGCAACATGAGGAGAGAAGCCTGCTTCGAGGCCTTCCCAGCCAATAGGCTGTTCTAGCCTAGGACAGGTGAGGTCCTTGGCCTACTCCTTTGCACTCACACTAGTCTGGGTCTCTTTCCATCTCTCTTCTGCCCAGAGAACCTCCATCACAGGGGCCCCGTGTTCTGTGGCTAAGCTAGCTTTTGACCTAACATTCTCTCCTTGCCAGCTCCTCGGTCTAGATCACAGCTGGCTTTTTTTCCTACTTTTGCCATCCAATTTGCGTTGTCCTGAATAACTGCTCCCTCTCACAGTTCCCTGACATGCCAGGTCACAGAAGCCTCAACTCTCTTCCCCAGCAAACCTGTTGTAAGGTGATTTCATCCTGCCTGGGATAGCTGCAGGTACTTTCTGTCTCTCCTCATCTCCTGGACCTCCCTACTGGTTGGTTGCATGGGCCTATAGGCAACCAGGCCCAGATTCTAGTCCTGGATCTGCCTCTGAGACAAGGCAATCTCCTATAATCACCCTGACCCCAACGTCCTCTTCTGTAAAGAAGAAAGCCTCTTGTTTTGGCTGATGTTGCCACGAGGGCTATGTGAGTTAACCTGCACATAGCACTGGGCAGATGTGGTACCCTTGCTGGAGGTCTACACAGGGAAGCGAGCAGTAGAGACAGCTGCTCCACCATGGAGCCCACAATACTTCCCTTTTAGATTTCTAAAAGCTAATTGACTGTTTATTGCCACAAAAATTAAAATGCTAAATATAAGTAGAAATGAATGCAATTATTGTGGCAATGAGAAATGTAAATGGCCTAAGCAGATAAGAGAGGAAAGTGCTCATCGCTAAGCCATCTACAGGGCATGCAAAGACACAGACAAGTGAAGACACAAAGCATTCCCAAGATAGACTTCATAAACTCTAATCATGAGACAGCTGGAGTGGGTGTCAGAGCAGGAAGGCTTCAGGGCAGGGAGTCACCCAGAGTGCAGAGGAGCATCTCACAGTGATAGGAGCGGTTAGTTCAGGAGAGTGTGCAACACACACGCACACACACACACACACACAAACGAGGCGAGACCTGGGAGAAGCTGAGTGTGGTGGCTGACAGCTGTAATCCCAGCTCTCAGAATGTGGAGGCAGGAGGATTTCTGTGAGTCTGAGGCCAGCCCATGGAACTTGTCTCAGCCAACAGAGCAAAACAAAACAAAACCCAACACAGCAGAACTGAACCTTTGAGCAAGCAAACACACAGCGAGGGTGGGATTTTGAAGCAGATGGAAGGACCCGGGAGGATGCCTGAAGCCTAAGCAGACATGCCCAACAGCCTGACCTCAAAGTTCACCAAGCAGCACCAGAGAGCAGCAGATCCACCCACCCTGGGGACGCGTTCTCCAAACACCTGGGAACCAGCAGAGTGTCATCTCAGGCCACAGAAAAGAATTCAGCAAATAACACTGGGAGATTTGCTGTCCACCCGGGCAATTCTGTGTTTACAAAGTAAATCTCTACTTGATGTCATTCAAGGAGAAACTCCACGTACATTTGCATGTCATAATATTAAAACAGAAAGATGGACTGTGGCTCTGGAATAGAGAATGAGCCCTAAAGAGCACGAGCCACAATGACAATGGCTGGTTTGCACATCAGGAGCATGACAGCAAATTCTTAAAGCCACCATCTCACAGAAGGTATGTCACACAACATGGCCAGTGTCGAAATCCAACATACATTGAGGGTTCCCTAAAGTACTAAGTAATAAACCACAGTACCAAACAGAAATTATCAAACACTTGTGTCATGTTGAAAAATTTGCCAAGTCAACTTATTTCTATGAGAAAAATCTGCCCCAACACACAAACTAAGAAATACAATCCATGCCATTGATGACTAGAGAGACAGAAATTATAAATTATAAAACTCCCTCTCTGTATCCACGACAGCGACAAACCTAGTCTCTTTATCCCATGTTCCTCCACACACATGGAGATGAGCTTCACATGCTGCTGGTGGACAGATGACGTGAGCAGTTTAGATAGCAAATTGCAAACATCCAGTGAGTTTGAAGTATGTGCCTAGCACTGTGACAACGCACCCCTAGCATCTGAGAGAGGCTTCGAAGAACATTACCTGTACTGGAACATTTGTCCCTAAAGCCATTACATTTTGCGTAGGGACAGATACTCAGGGTGAGACTGAGCATCAGATTCAGAATATCACAGTATCTTGAAGGAGACAGAAGTGGGCACAAGCACACCTTTAGCCAGAGACTCAACATTGCCGTTCCTTAAGCTGATTGCTAGGTTCACTGGTACATATTACTGGATTCATATTATTATGGTTGAATCTAGAATGTTCCCCACAGGCTTGTGTCTTGAAGATTTGGTCCCCAGGTGATGGTACTACTTTGAAGTCTGTGGAGTCTTTAGGAGCTGGGGTCTGGCTAGCAGAGTCTAAAAGACTAGAGATGGTTTCTGAAAGGTGAAACCTATGCCTGGTTCCAGACTTCCTGGTCTCCCACCATAGAACCCTCTGATACTGTGAGCCAAAATAAGTCCTTTAAGTTGACCCTGCTAGCTATTTTTCCATAGCATTGAGCAATGCACATTTGTCTACGACAGATTTGATTCCAGTTTCCAGTTCAGTTTGTGATGTAACCAGCCCCTCTCCATGGTGTGTTCATAGCAGCTTTGTTGAAGACTCATTGACCCTTTATTTTTTTATTTTTTATTGCTGGACTCTTAAGCATGGATTCAGAAACTGCAAAGGCCGAAGAGCAGTGATCTTGGAAATGGACTCAGGGACACCACTACAAACACACGAAGGTAGGATGTTCAGCACAGCAATCAGCCAGGAGGGGAGAGCTACAGCATGGGAGAGAGGATCTGGAACCCAATTACGAGCTAAAAGAATAGGAACTCTGCAATTTATCTCAAACAAAACCCTAGCTAAAAGAATAGGAACTCTGCAATTTATCTCAAACAAAACCCTAACAGTCCAACTAAGTAGTGGACAAAGCATCGAAATAGAGCTTTCTTCAAAGAAGACTCCAGAATGAAGAACATGTAAAATTAAAAAGTGCTCCAAGTCCTGATGGAGGAAATAAATACACACCAAAACCACAATGTGATGTCACTTTCTACTTGTCAAGATGGCCGTTATCAGCTTTAAAAGACAAATGTTGAGACTGTGAAGCCTAACCCCGTTGACCCAGATGCAAATCGTGCAGCTTTGGGAAGTAACACAGAGGACCTTTAAGCACTGAGAATAAAGAGATCATGTGAGCTAGCATTTTGCTTCAAGATATGAGTCCAAAAGACTTTAGACAGACTCTCAAACACAAACCCTCCATGTCCACTGAAGCAAGAGTCACAGTAATCAAGGTGTGGGGACAAACTTATTGTCCAGCAAGGGACAAGCAGATAAAGGAAGTGTTCTCACCTTCAGCAAAGAAACAAAGGGAGATGGGACATTCTTGCTGGGTCAGTGTAGGTAAGTTCCAGAGGGGAGTCAGACTCTGAAAGGTGACACCTACAGTCAACATGTGGAATGCGTGTGTAAGATTCTGCTAAGAATGAGCCGGGGAGATGGCTTGGCAGGTAAGAGTGTTTGCTGCACAGGCAGAGTACCTCAAGTCCTCAGGAGCCATGTGATAAGCTGAGGGCACGGCCACATGTGCCTGAAACATAGGGCTTGCTGCTGCCAGCTTAGCTGGAAACTGTGACATCTGGATTTAGTGAGAGACCCTGCCTCAAGGGAATAAAGCAGAGAGGATAGAGCAGGAACCCCACAAATACACATGTGTATACATCTCACATACACACCCATGCATGCACACACATGCAACATACACACACTCACAGACACAAACACCATACACACACCACGCACAGGCATGCACATGGTCTGCTGAAGAGTAGGTCTCATGATATTTGTTCTTAACCACAAGAAAAACAAAAAGGGAAAGAGAAGAAGAGAAGGAAACAAAGCAAAACTTGCTGTGTTGTCAAGGAATAATACCCACCATTTTACAGGAAAATTTACTAAAATTTTCCCTCCAGCGGATGTCTTGTTTTCTTCATATCTCAGCCAAAACAATATATTCAACCGGTGGCTGTAGAAATGACAGAGAAGCCTGCGGCCATCCATGCGCTCAGGGGAGGAAAGTTTGCAAACTGTACAGCAGTGCCACCATGCTTACTGAATTCTTAAGTGGAAAGTGGAGCTGGTTTTCATCAGCATGACTTGTGTAAACACCCAACAGGTTTATTCTTGCTATTTTAGTGAGTGGATATTTCAGATGCTCAGTCTTAGTTTCTGGCATGATAAATGCTGATTGGTAGAACCACTTGAAAGAGAAGGCTTTGTGGTACTCAATCATTTTAAGAACGGGTTGGAGCCTGAGAGCAAAGAAACTGAGCAATCTTTGGAAATGAAGGCCCCTCCCCCGATCACATGACTTACAATCATCATTGACGATTCCCATGCAAAGGCCCCAAGAACAGTGTGAGGACATAGCTACCACATCACAGGTTCCGGAGTTGTAGTAATACTCTCTAATGGTGTAGAATGACATGGTTCATATGGAAAGTTGGGGTGTATTAAATAACCAGTTTTATTGCTGGTTGAAAAAAATTAGCCATGAATATTTTCATTTAAAGTATTTAGGTTGGAGTTTGAGAGACAAGTCAGTGGTTAAGAGTATTTTCTGCTCTTCCAGAGGACCCAAGTTCAGTTCCCAGCACTCACCTTGGGCATCCTGTAACTCTAGTTCCAGAGGATGTGACACCCTCTTCTGCACTTGAATTCATGTGTGCATATTTACACTTCACACATAGATATATACATTTACACATAATTAACATAAAACAACTGTACTGGCTGATTTTGTGTGTCAACTTGACACAGCTGAAGTTATCACAGAGAAAGGAGTTTCAGTTGAGAAAATGCCTCCATGAGATCCAGCGGTAAGGCATTTTCTCAATTAGTGATCAAGGGGGGAGGGCCCCTTGTGAGTGGTACCATCTGTGGGCTGGTAGTCTTGGGCTCTATAAGAGAGCAGGCTGAGCAAACCAGGGGAAGCGAGCCAGTAAGAAACATCCCTCCATGGCCTCGGCATCAGCTCGTGCTTCCTGACCTGCTTGAGTTCCAGTCCTGACCTCCTTTAGTGATGAACAGCAATGTGGAAGTGTAAGCTGAATAAACCCTTTCCTCCCAGACTTGCTTCTTGGTCATGTTTGTGCAGGATTAGAAACCCTGACTAAGACAACAAATCTTTTATTTTTCTTTCATTTTTCATTTGTGGTGTGTGTGTGTGTGTGTGTGTGTGTGTGTGTGTGTGTGTGTGTGTGTGTGTGTGTGTGTGTGTGATGTGTGCATGCACGCGTGTGTGCTCTCAGGTGCCAGAAAAGAACTTCTGATTCCCTGGAGCTAGAGTTGGAGGCAGTTGGGAACCACCTGTTGTAGGTCCTGGGAATCAAACTCTGGTCCTCTGGAAGTTACTCTGATCTCTCCAACTCCTAAAACAAATTAAACTATAACCAGATCCTTAGGCAAGAAATTCCAGACATATCTAAAATGCCTTGCTGAATACCAGGTGGAATAAAAGAGTGTCCAGTGCTTGTCTTAGTCCATGCCACAGAGAGGAGGGGAGATGGGACCTCAAGACTTCTGGATGCTCGGGAACACACAGGTCTGGTATCTTGGTGGCTCTCCTCCACTACCCATCTTCTACACATAAGCCTTATGTGGCAAACTCCCTGAGACCAATGTCACTAGCCTGTGGCTTCGAACCTTAGTCCATAGGGCTGCTGCCAGGAACCCATGGTCACTTTTATCTCAGCTACTGTGGGTGGGCTCTCTATTCTGCTGCCTGGTGCTCTAACTGAAGGGGTTAAATGTCTTACAATCACCCTGTCAACAATTCAGGTACTTTTGGACACTCATTTTCCTGTACAACTACCTCATATGGCATGAATCAAGACTCAGAAATTCACCTGCTGGAAAAATCCAAAAACCTGACGTGAACAAGAAAGCTTTGATGATATGCACCAGGAAAGAAGTAGCAAGTGGCTCCCAGTGACTAAGGAGGGAGGTCCCTGTGGGAGTGAAGAGAAAGGCCTGTGGATGTTGAAGCATGAAGTGGGGTGACCAAGGGCTTCTGAGGTAGTGAGACATTTCTCACACTCCTGAAAACCCAGGACAGTGAGCAGAGTGGTGAAGTGGGTACAGAAGTCATTCCACTCATCCCCCAATGGTTCACAAGCAGCTGCCTCGAGGAAGCTCCTCAGGCCTGGGTTCTCTTTAAGGATGCCATTCTACCAGGTCTCTAAGACAGATAGCTACACACTTGCCAGGTGGACAGAATTCAAATGTCCTTGGCACTAGACATGGTAGGAACTGAGCATTCTTGGGGCACATATCTATGTGGACAAGGGCAGCCCAGCAGTTACCACACTGGACCTGCCCTCATCTGATGACCCTGTGCTGGATCTCTGAGCATTTATCCACATATGTAGATGTCCATGAGTCCTCCCTTGAACAGGGTTACAGTGCTAAAAAGTCTCACATAACAACAAGAGTGTAAGACATTAGAGTTTTGTGCCGGGTGCCCATACCCACCTTGCCAACAGTGCCACCCACTAGGACTCAGCCAGTTGTCATCCAGCAGATGAAGAGCTGACCTGTGGTCTGTACACACCATGGAGGGTGCTCAGTGATGGAGAAGGAACCGACTGTTGATATAAAACTTGGATGGCCTCAAAGGAGTTCTGATGGCTAAACAAAGCCCATCTGAAAGGTCAATGAATGTTTATAATTCTTGAGCCAAAAAAGTAATAGACATGAAAGAGACCAGGAGGCCAAAAAGGAAAGGGGGGCACTCCAGTCACAAAGGCAGCAGAAGGGACCCACAGATGAGCTGTCCTGTCATTTCTGTTGTGGATCCTGCATGTGTGATAAAGCCCGGAGAACCTATATATTGGGGTGTGATACGAAGCACAGAGGAGAGCACGGAGAATTGCTTCTTGGCTCTCACAGTACACAATGGGCCTGTGCAGTGGGGTTCACCCAGATTCCAAGGCCTGGCTCCTTCTAGCATCAAGATCCAGGTCCACGGCTGCCAGGCTGCAGGGGAAGATCTGTGTTATACAAACAATACCGAGGCTAGCAGGACACAGCCTCGAGCCCACCAGAGGAGATGATGTCCTACCAAGTGGACACTTGATATCTCAGTGCCCAGGGAGTGGACCAGAGGCCCCTTCACACACAAGCTGTGTTATTTAATATGACATCAGTAAGAATCAAAATACCTCGTGGGTGAAGGCTTGGCACAGGTCTGGAGCTGGGCTTTTTGTGTTTGCAGCTTGGCAAACCCATAATGCACTTCAGGAAGCTCCCTTAACTTCTATGCCCATGGCACAACAGTCTCAGGAGGAGGCTAAGGGTGATACGGTTGGTGGCTTTTCACTGGACTGGTGAACTTCCATCTTGGCAAGCTTAGGGAGTGATGGGCTTAGTGCTCCCATTCAGTACCAGAATTGAACTTGATGCTGAGGTGATTCTGGTTGGTTTGGGTCAGGGGTAAGTTGTATGGATAACCATGGTGATGATGGTGGTGGTGGTGGTGGTGATGGAGGTGGTGGTGGTGATGGTGGTGGTGGTGGTGGTGATTGATGGTGGTGGTAGTGATGGTGGTGGTGATTGGTGGTTGTGGTGGTGGTGGTGGTGGTGGTGGTGGTGGTGGTGATTGGTGGTGGTGGTGGTGGTGGTGGTGGTGGTGGTGGTGGTGGTGGTGGTGGTGGTGGTGGTGGTGATTGGTGGTGGTGGTGGTGGTGGTGGTGGTGGTGGTGGTGGTGGTGGTGGTGATTGGTGGTGGTGGTGGTGGTGGTGATGATGGTGGTGGTGGTGGTGGTGATGGTGATGGTGGTGGTAGAGGACCTCCAAACAACTGTTCATGGGAAGCAGTGACCACCCAAGCTACAGGAATACATATTGAGTTACCACCCATCCTCCCTGGGCCCGTCTCCCTCAGCTTATATGTTTGTTTTGAGATAAAGTCTCACTATGTAACCTAGGCTTGTCTCCAACTCATTCTCTTCCTGCCTTAGCCTCCTGAGTCCTGGGATACAGGCCTGCACTACATTGCTGGAATTTCTCACATGATCTTGACCAAGTTGACTTAGTTACTCTTCTATTGGTGTGAAGAGAAATCATGACCAAGGCAACTTAGAAGTCTTTAATTGAGGGCTTGCTTACAGTTTCAGAGGGTTAGTTCATGATCATCATAGCTGGGACTGTGGTGGTATTTAGGCAGCCATGTGGAGTTATAGTAGTGTCTGAGAGCTCATATCTGATTCACAAGTTTCAGTTTCAGTCAGGGATAGATAGATAGATAGATAGATAGATAGATAGATAGATAGATAGATAGATAGATAGACAGGTAGGTAGACAGATAGACAGACAGACAGACTAGGCAACTCTGCCATGGGTTTTTGAAATCTCAAATCAGTGACATATCTCCAACAAGGCCACACCTACTACAATGAAGCCACCTCTCCCAATCCTTCCCAAAGAGTTCCACTAACCAGGATATGCCATTTAACTATATGGAGGCCATTTCCATCGAGCCTCCATGTAAGTGAAGCTCTGAGGCCTAGTCCTAGAGTCCAGGAGACGGTCCAACAAAGCACAGAAAACCATAGCTCTCTGGGCCTGCACAAGGCAACCTAGAAAAGGAAGCCTTTAATTGGGGGCTTGCTTGCAGTTTCAGAGGATTAGCTGGGGCTAGACGCCACTCAGATTCCACAGGTTCCAATGACTCATTAGTAGGAAAAGGTTCATTGGCCCCAGTGAACACCACTTGCTGACTGACAGCTAGCCTCTTCTCTGTGATAGATAAATTTTTTACTGTCCATATCCTCAGCAGAAGTTGCTATGTTGGAACATGGTCATGGGAGCAGGTACTGTATTTCCATCTGAATCTTGCTCTAGAAACTGAGAACTAAGACTTCCAGGTGACCCTGCCCTTGCAGAGGCAACTGTCATGCAGGCATCAATGAGAAGATATCTCTGGACCACAGACCACACTCCTGTCCACTGATCTCCTGCTTAGCTACCCTCACTGTCCAGTCTCCCCATAATGTTCGTGATGTCTCTCTTAGCCTGGACTTCACTTGGCCTATACAGCCCTGACCACGCCCTAGGAGGACAGCTCTGGGCCCTCTGGCCTGAACAGACAGTCATACAGGGCTTCCTGAGCACTGAGAATGCACGGGGGTTGGGAGTACCACAGAAAGAAGCCACATGGGTAGGTGGTGTGATGCGGTCAGGTTATTATTATCATGCTTTGGAGATGGACACACATCACTGTGATCCGTCCCATCCTTGTGACAATCTTCTCTCAGTGATGGTGGGACAGAGTGGTGCCCCCCTCTCCTCTCCTTCTCTGACCCTTAAGGTTTGGCCCTTGCTTACTCAGGGCTTTGACCACTTGGACTTGAACTAAGGGGTGGGATATTTTTGGGAAGGGCAAAACTGGACTGCTCCCCATGAAGAATACGATCTGCTCCATGCTTCCTTCCTAGAGACATGGTGGGCGCTGGGGCTGTGCTGAGCATCAGTAGCTAGGATAGGAGGGAGCCAGTATTACCAGAAACAGGCCTGTGTTGGGAGAGATTACAGAGGTATCCTGCAGGAGGGATGGTGGGCCAGGGACCTTGACTCTCCTCCCAGAATTGCCCAGCAAGTCCTGAGTTGCTGCCAGGACACACTGCAAGGCACATGGGAACAGCTCTCGGCCTAGCATCGTGGTTTGAGTGGTTCCTGAGCTGCGGCAGGAAGCCTATGCAAGAGGCTCGGTGTGACTGGAAGGCCACAGGGCCCCCATGACCTCCTGGCAGCCACTCTTGAACCTAGTCCTGAGCACAAATGAAATGTGCTCAGCCAGAGGAAGCCAGACCATCCTTTCCTACGGAGCTCCTCACATCCAAGGCAACCTTCTGTGTGGTTCTACCTCCCTATCCGTCTGCCGAGCACTTGCCAGCCCAGGCAGTGTGTCCTGGAAAGCCCTGGATGTTCCATCTGTGGCAGGAGCATGCCTGTGACTCAGGTGGCTCTGGCAGTACTTTCGTGGGGCCCCTCACACTGCACTTCTCCGCCTTGAAGCTGCTGCCCAGCCAGCCCTGGACAAGTCATTTCAGGTCACCACTCTGGGGGAGTGGAGGCGTATCCCATGCCCTGCTGACCTGTTATCTGTCGCTCAGATCTCATCCATGGGCCTCTAGGAGCTCCATGGAGACTCCCCACCCCGTCCCTAGCCCTTAACTGCCAGCAGACGCCAGGCCCATGATCTGGTTCAGATCTCAAATCATACATCCCGTGTGAGCAAAGAGAATCAGCACACCCCCCGCGGGCCCCACTGGCTGGCAAGCGCCCCAGAAGTACTGATCACATTAAATGTCTTAGAACATCAGATCTGGACTTTATGACTGGGAGACAGAGGACAAGCTGCAGCCAGCTAATATCAACAAAGGACAGCAGACCCCCGTGGGATCCTTACAACCTCATCTAGTTCCCGTCTCCCAGGAGGGAACACTAAGGGTAGAGTTCTGGTGACTCGCTGCTTTGTAGTACTTACCAGCCAGTGGCAGAGCCCAGGGACTCCACCCCGCCCACCCTACTTCCTTCTCATCCACCCCCCCCCCTTTTCCAAATGTTATCCTTAAAGCAATATTGATTTTTTTTTTTCCCTGCTAAAGGAAAAGAAAAAAATCCTACTTATAAAAACCGACCATTGCTGACATCAGAGCTCCTCCTGGGAAAACACCAGGCTGTCAGTATTTTTTACTCTTTTGCACATGCGCTTATGTGTATATGAGTGTGTAAGGGTCATGGCGCCTGTCCTGTGGAGGTCAGAAGGCAACCTCAGGTATCTGTACTGGCCTTCCACTTTGACAGGAACTCTTATTCAGCACTGAGTACTCCAGGCTTGCTGGCCCAAGAGCTCCTGCTGACCCTTCTGCCTCTGCCTCCCCTACTGTCACAGGAGCACTGGAATGGTGGGCACACGCTACTGAATCCCGTGACACAGATTCCAGACAGCTGTACATGGGTCCTTAAACTCATGCTGTGAGCAGTTTGCCCACTGAGCCACCTCCCTGCCTTGCGCTGTCAATTTTATCAAGTAAAAAGGATAGAGCGAGACTTCTGTGCTTCCACGCTTCCTCCTAATCATCGTTTGCCTTCTTCAGCCCACAGAACAACCGGAACTTACAGTGGCCCTTCATGGACTTTCTTCCCCCAGAAGCTATCTCATGACCCCTGGGGTAGTGACATCATTACAAAGCAAGCAGGGTTTGCCTCTGTTGGAAACCCCAAGTGACTGGGCTAAGCCAGTTTGGAGGTCCATTTGGTTGCTTGACCCTGCTGAACTCACAGGAGTCACTCAGTTCAGCCTCTAAGAAGGGTTGGCGTCTTCAGAGTCTGCACTGGAGAAGGGATGGGGTCTTTCAGAGGCTTGACAGCCCTGAATAGGCTTCTTGTCCTACCTTCTTGTCCTCTGCCTCTGGCCTGGACCCAATCACATGCTCAGGCCGTGCTTATGACCTTCACATGTGGCTGGTGGGGTCACATGGGTCCCTCAGATATTTTCTTCACTTGAATTAAGTTTCTCGCTCTTTCTCTCTTGCTCTTGTGTGCGCTCTCTCTCTCCCTCCCCCCCCCTCTCTCTGTGTCTTTGTTTCTCTCTGTCTCTTCTCTCTCCCTCCCTTCCTCTCTCTCTGTCTCTGTTTCTGTCTCTCTCTGTCTCGTCTTTCTCTCTCTCTTTCATTCCAGCTAGGATGCGTCTGTCCTTCACTCTGTAGGAAACCTGTGCTGTGGCTGTAGTTAGGAAAACAAGCTACCCTTTAAAGGTCATTTTCTTGTTATGCAGCAGTGCTCCTAGATGCTGGAAACACAAGGCCCCGAAGACAGTGGCCATGTACATCTAGCACAGAGCTGAAAAGAGCCGAGAATGAAGACTCAAGAGCAGACGCAGCCTTAGTTGGCACACTTAGCTGAAGCACCATGCTTGTGCTGTCTCTGGGCTATTGATACCCTTAGGAACACTGTGGAGGGAGGAGTTATATGACCATCTACCTCTACCACGTGATGCTGGGATGAGGACCGACAGGAAAGAACTCAGTTCCCTTGACTGGTTCAGGCTGCTTACCCTGTCTCGTACCACTGTCCACGCATTGAGATAAGATGTGCTGGCCTTCTGAGGAGCAGCTCTCCCCAGGCTGACGCTGTGTGATTTTACCTCTACAACAGTTGAGGCTGTGTTGGGAGAGGCACGCATGTCAGAGCCTCTGCCTCCTCAGACAAAGAACCCCTCAGCCAAGAAAGACACCTCCCTCTTAGTGGAATGCCAACTTCAGCCACTCAAGAAAGCAGACTGGGCTCCATTTCCCATAACTCCATTCAAGGTGTGCTCAACCTCTGAGTGCTCATTTCTCTGCCTGATAACTCATGACAAATGGTCTTCTCTTTGCCTTACAATCTCAGGGGTTATCTGGGAGGCGGCGCAGGACTCCTCGAACTGGGTGTGGTGTGTCTGAACAGCTCGGCATTCCCCTGCTGACTGGTGTCGTCCAGTTTACTTTATGAGTTGCATAATTCTGCAATAAACCTCTTCGTGCATAGGCCTTTGTTCATTTTGGGAAATTTCTCTTAAAGTGATTTCCCAGAAATATCACCACAAGGTCAAACGGAACAAACAATTTCATGATTCCTATTATGTTCTGCCAAACATCTTTCCAGATAGCTGGGCTCATTCTGTGGTGTCTGGGTGTGTGGTGAGGGCAGGTAGGATGTCGGCTCCCTCCTTCACGCTGAACTGGGTGGGAGGGTGGTGGTCCCTGACTGAGGTGTCCAGTTCTCTCCTGGGAGATGAGGATGAGGGGCTGTTGACTCAAGATGCAGGAGCCAAGGGAGAACTTGACACTTAGTCAGCCTACTCAGTCTCTGGCAGAGATGCACACGGGAGACGTGGGCAGAGTCCTGAGGGACCCATTTTATCATAACCCCCTAGAGTGAACCGCTGGTTAGCTCTGTGCTCTCACCTGCAGCGTCTGAGATCAGCATGGCATTGTATGGGTGTTACCAAAGTGGATCCTCAGCCTGAGCATCTATACAACAAAAGGAAGCAATGTTCATAGCTCCCAGGTTAGCTCAGATATCTAAACTCACAGTGATGTGAATAGAGAAATAAATTTTGGGGAAGGCAGTGCTCTGACTCACAACGGAGAAAGGGCTGATAAATGAGAAGACACAGCCGAGTGGTGGTGGTACACGCCTTTAATCCCTGCTCTCAAGAGGCAGTAGGATCTCTGAGTTTGAGGCCAACCTGGTCTACACAGTGAGTCCAGGACAGCCAGGACTACACAGAGAATCCCTGTTTAAAAAAACATCATCATCCTCATCCTCATCATCACCATCACCATCATCATCATCATCATCCTATGAGAAGACTCAAAGCTTGGGGTCACCATAGTACAGCCGATGAGGAGATCACCAGTGGGCCCTGAGATGACAGCTGAGTGTTGGAGGAGCTTCACAGTCTGGCTACACAGGTGCATTGGGAACAGGGTATGACTGGGTGGGAATAGTAAATGAGCCACTAAGCACCCAGATTGGGGACACGGTGGCATTCTTACAAAGGAGTATACCCATTAGCTGCCCCGTGGATGTCAGAGTTGCCCTGCTCCATGTGTCCCGTGGGGTAGGTCCACTTGCACTGTGGATGTCGCCCCGCAAATAACCACTGGCGTCATGGACATACCCCGGAGCACACTGCAAGGAGCAGGCATGGCCATGAAAGCAAACACTGAGACACCTAGGAAATGTGAATGTCACCTATGAATGTAATGGCAGCGCTTACTTTCCTAGTAAGAGTATCTTGCAATGTTCACACAGGTGCTCAAGCAAAGGGCATGGCAACTGGAATTTACCCCCAGACAGCTTAGAGGTAAATACGTGTACAGTGGACACTGAAGTACATGTAAGGTACATGTTATATACATTTATTGACTACAATTTTTATCAGTATCACCTGTTTCTTATCTGTCAATGTTATCTATAATCTACAGCACATCTGCCTACCACCTGTTAGCTATCATTTATTGTCTATCATCTATCTACCTGTCATCCATCCATCAATCATTTATCTATCTACCCATTATCTATCATCTATTATAATCTATCATCTATCATCTATCTATCTACATACCTACCTATTTATCTCTCATCTATTATCAATCTATCATCTAGCTATCTAGCGATCAATTTTTCTATCTATAATCTTTCTATCTACCTATATACTTATTACCAATCTATCTTTTTATCTATCTATCTATCTATCTATCTATCTATCTAATCATCCTCCTATCATTTATCATGATAAATCCAATAGGGGAAGATGTCTACCAGTATTTGGTAGTGGTCCTGCAGAGGAAGCAGATCCTTTGAGAGGTAGAGTTTAAGAGGAGGTCATTGTGGCAGTGTCCTGGGAAAGGACTAAGGACCCCAGTCAGTTCCTATAAGAGAAGTCTGTTAGAAAATAACAAGATGGTTCCTCACCACTCTCTGGCTTCCTGTCTTGCCACATGACTTCTCACAGATTCCCACTTGTGATGATGTCTAACATGTTTTGACCCAGACAAGGGGCCTCGTCAGTGGCCAATAAAAGAATAAAAATAAAACAATGAGGGCCCAGACTCAGATTTTCAACTTTCAAAACTGTTCGCTAATTAGAACCTCTCTTCTTTATAAGTAACTGGCCCCAGGTATTTTGTTGTAGCTATGGAGCATTAACTTCTATAAGCTGGAGAGTAGCACTGTGCTGGTCAGTGAGAATGCATTCAGAAAGTTAGTGCCATGACAATTCCACATTGAGGACAGTCCTTAAGCCCAGAACTTTATATCTAGCTAAACTAGCATTTACAGGCAAGGGCGAAAGGAAGGCATTTTCAGATGTTTGACTTCAGAAACTTGGTCACCCAAAAGATTCTTTCATAGAGAAATTCATTGATTAAATAATTCATTAAAGCAAAAAAAAAATCTTTGTGTACAATAATTTTGGGTCTAATTCTGAGTGATTTCTACATGCTGTGGAAAAAAAGGTTTAGATTGGAAAGAGAGGACCATGAGACTTGTGAGAGAGAGGGCAAATAACTCCGCTTGAGCAGCAGAGCAGGGGCAGGACAAGGCTCTGTGGCTGCTCGGGTGGGGCACGAGAGTCCACATGCCTGGAGGAGGACTGGGGTGATGCAGCAGAGACAGATGAGGCCACCATCTTGGTAGATCCCAGTGGCATAGTTGGGAAATACTAGAAGCTAAAACATGGGCAAGGAAAAAATGGTACTACCGCCCTGGGAGAAGACATGTGTGAAGATGGGAACTCCGTGAGTCGTGTTAGAGGGATGGGAGAGAGGAAACAGGCCCTGCATCCCAGGAGAACCAGCCCCATGGTCTCCACAGAAGCTTCAATCTGAGAAGTGACAGCTGTGCATGCGAATGCCTGGATACTGAGTGCTGTCTTTAAGTATGCTCCGGGCCATTTGTATAGTTTCAGCTTTCCACTAATCGGCAAACTCTGCAGTAAGTTCATTTTTCACCAGCATGAGAATCCTTTTGTAAACTATCAGCTCTGTTGTGCCAGAAATAGTTGCTGTACATATTACGAGCATTTAAAAAGTTGGCTCTGCTTTGACTTGTATACACCAGATAAATAAAACTAATTCCATTCTTTGTGACAAACTGAGTTAATTTGTTAGGTAAATAATTGAACAAGTATTTCATGTGAAATTACCCACTGCTCCCATTCTGTGGCAGCCTCATCCTGTCTGGGGGCCCTGGAAAAGGGAGTGGAATCTTAGCTGCATAGTTATTAGTTGTTCATCTAGGGTCTCTGGAAGGAGTCTGGCCAGAGGGAAGCAAATGGACCCTCATCAGAAAGACACTGAGGGAGTGTGCAGTAGCACAAAGCCAGGCAGCAGCCTCCGGAGTGTCTCCCATGGGACCAGTAAGAACTGCTCATTCTTTAGACCAGAAGTTCCCACCTGAGGAGCCAATGTTTCTCAGCAACAGAAGCTTGCAACAACCTGGGCATGGAACACAGAATCCAGCAGGCCTGGTGGAATGGAAGGTTCTTGTTGGCATTCTGTCTAAACTCCACCCCACAGTTGCCTGGCAACAGCCAGGTGGGCCTGGCCCACTATAAAAGGGGCTGCTTGCCCCCTCCTCTCTCTCTTATCTCTTTCTCTTGCCTCTCTCTTACATCTCTTACATCTCTTACTTCTCCCCATTCCCTTCCCCCCTCTCTCCACGTGGTCATGGCCGGCCTCCACTCCTCTACTTCTCTACTCTCTCCCTCTCTCTGCCTTTCTCTGCCTCTACTACCCTCTTAACTCCCCTCCCCATGCCCTAAATAAACTCTATTCTATACTATACCTTCTGCATGTGTCTGGTCCCTCAGGGGGAAGGGATGCCTGGGCTTGGGCCTGCTGAGGCACACCCTTCCCCCACACCTACCTCCCCATACACCCATATAACATCTCTATATATATATTTTTATAAACACATCAGTTCTTGCCTGTGGGGGCATAGAGCCTTGGACACTCAGCTCTCAAGGCCTATGTCTATTCTCAGCCTGGAGGGCCAAGGAGCTGAGAACTAGAAAGATGGTGACCTAACTTATGATGGCTAAGGTTATGGAAGAACAGAACAGAGTAACCATGGGAAAGTCAAGGGCAGAGAGGTAGCAGGCATCCTGGAGATTCTTCCTCATGATAGGAAAAGACCCTTATGGGGCCCCAGGGCAGTCTGTCTCAAGGGTTTCTTTCCTACAGTGATGGAGGCCTTGATCAGCCTCTTTTCCTAGCTACATTTCCAGCCTGCCTTGGGTAAGAAGGGCAAAATGCCCTTGATAATAAGCAGGGATACCTGCCCGGAAGCACCAAGCAGAACCCTGCTCGAGGCTTCTCTTTCTGTTGCTGCCAACACATAGCAAGAACTACCCCATATTGAGTGCACTCTTCAATGCCTTGTTGTAAAGGAAAAGCAAAAGTTGGATCCTTCTGCCTCTGGCTACTCTGTGTCTCACTAGATATGCCGGTGATATCCAACCTAGGTGCAGACGAGACTCACTGGAAAAGGTTGTCAGGGACAGAGCAGCCTGGATCAGAGGTTCTCACAGGCTACCACCAACGTCAGAAACACATGCTCTTCCATGAGTTTCTGGGAACTGGCTCTGGAGAGCAGGTAAGGGCCACGGGTTAAAGATGCTATTTGTAAGGAGGGAGGTACACAGGGCATTGTCATTCCTTGTCCCTAGAGCTCTATGGGTCTCTCTACCTACAAGAATGATATTATGACCTGGTTTAACTCATATGCCAATGAAGCTCTGAGGTGTCTTCAGCCATGAGCGCAGTCTCTTCCCTGAGCAAAGGCCAAAGTCCCTACAAAGAACCTTTGGCTTGGCAAGAAAGAAACTTACGGCCCTACAGGTGGCATTGGGAAGCTCTACTCTGCCTGCCACAGGAGGCTTCAGAAAATGTGAAGGCCTTTCTGGGCTTCTTGATATGAGAGGTGTGTGCAATGGTACTAATGTAGGCAGTGGTGTACGTGTGCTCATCCCATGTACATACTGAGAGTGCGGTAGCAGGCATTCGTATCAAACATGTGTACAGCTCTGGGTGTGTCTGTGTATGCGGGCGGGGGAGCTGGGTTCACGTGAATGTGCCGTGTTCTTATGTGAGTCTGGCTGAGGGTTGGAAGACAGCAGCATTGTCCTACTTGCCTTCACCCACAGGCAGTGAGGAAATCCCCTAAGTTCATGGCCTAATGTAACCCATCTGCCCTCTAGCAGGTACTGCAGGAAAAACTGCTAGGAAACTTCCGGCTCCCATTCCCCAGGGCGTGTCTTCCTTGGGTGGGTTGACGGGAGAGCAATGTAAACTGACTGTACACCTGAATGCTATAAAACGCCCAGGCATTTGAAGTTCTCAAGCACTCTGCCCAGGGTGGCTCAGAGCCATGGATGGCAGAGGCCATGCAGGGAGCAGCCAAGGAGTTGATTCCCATGTCAGCCACATCAGGTCATCTACTATTGGTGCCCACGAGTTCTTCCTACTCATTGGGGACCTGCCACCCCCAGAGGCTCCCTGTGTTCGTGATGGTTGGGGAGAAAGGAGGGAGGCTGTCAGGAGGGGAGATCATGGCTGACCCTGGAAGCGCTTCCCTCTGCTTCTTGGGAAAGCCTTCCTCCAAAGTGCATGAAAGTCAGACAGACACTGGGGCTCTGGAGGAGCGGAAGAAGTAAGCCACTGTCTACATATAGGGTCAGTGGTGACCCTAGCACTGGAGTGAGCTAAGAGGAAAGTCTTTGGTTCTTAACAACCTCAGACCAAGAAATTCTGTTTTTTGTTTGTTTGTTTGTTTTTCTATAGAACAAAAGGCCTTGTGCAAACACCCAGGGAGCCATCTTAGAATTGAACCCCTAGTTTTACTCAAATGAAAGTAGAGATTCTCTTTTGAACAGTCAATGCTCTCTTTTCAGGTACCTTGTGACAATGGAGACTCGTCCTTGGAGGAGGAGGATAGGAAGGACTGCCTTGGTAAGGGGTGTTGGACTGTTGGGCTCACAGTCGGAGGGCTGGGTTGACCTTTCCTCTGCATCCCTACAGCAACTCAGTAGGAGACAGTGACAGGCACCTCCTCAGACCATAGCTGGCTTGAGGTCCTATAGCTGGCTTGAGGTCCTGAGCGCCAAGGGTGGAGCAAGTGTCTACTTGTCTGACATTAAATGGTAGAGACCCTTGCAAAAAAGAGTGGTTATATTTCAGAAAGTTAGAAAATGAGAAGTTCTCGACTTGCAGGCTGCCTTCCACCCCCAGGTTTCCTTCAGATCTTTCTTTGGCTCCTGCTACAGCTCATCCGAGTGAAATGGTGAAAGCCAGCAGCCAGCCAGCGTGGGAACCAAAGGTAGGCACCCTCCACCGCTTTCATGTTGGGGTCACATACTGGAAAAACAATCTTTTCAGGAGGTGGAAGAAAAGTTGGCTAGGGGGGAGGGAGGGCTGGAGCAAAGTATGTCATTTAGACACACATTCCAAGGAGGGCTCCTGGCCTCCTTCACAGTGCCTGCAGCGAGATCATGGCAAAGGTGGGTCAGCTCTTGGTGGGGCCCTTGCCCTCTCAGCAGAGAAGCATGCAGTGGAGTTACAGGGAGCCCCACTTTTGGGGTGCAGACTGGGAGGACTGAGTGAGTGTGTAGGGGCAGGAGAAGCTCACCCTGGGAAGAAGATTGCTTCACCCACCCCGCTCCCCTCATTAGACACGTCTGAGCAGAGGCTGGTGAGCGGCAGATGAAGCTGCGATATGGTTGTCGGTTGATGCGCTGCCAGGAATGGGGGCCAAGCTGGAGCAGCACTCCTGACTGGGCAAGCGTTATCGGAGAGCAGCTCACTGGCCTCCCTTGAAGGAAAGACATTTTCCCCCAAAGGGAGTCCAAGAAAGGAGATGTCAGAAGGTGGGGGAGGGGCGGGAGACAACAGCTGGGGGAGAAGTTTCCGGTAACTGTATGGAGGGAATGAGCTGCAGCAAGTGCTTCCTGCCTTCGGAGTCAGTCCTGTTTGGCAAGGCCAGCCTGTCCTCCTCTCACTTGGAAACGGTCCTTGTATCTCACCTAGGAGCTCACTTAGGAACTCCTATGGCGACCCAAACATTCACAGATAGAGTCAGAAGCCCTTGCAATGGTCAACCCCAGGAGGTAAGATGTAGCTGTCATGGATTGGCAGAGGCACCTCTGGGACTTGACAGACACATGAACACATGACACATGAACAGCTCTTGCCATTTCCACATGCCTGGAGATTCACACAGGTGAGGATGTGGAAGTGTGAGAAGGAGCCCACCAAGGAAGTGAAGAACAGAACTCTGGGCCAGGAAGGTGAACACAATGCACTGCCCCTTCCCCAAGAGCTAGCCAGTGACGGGTGAGGACTGTTGAGTGTGCCCTTCAAGGGTGGGTCCATGTATTAAAGCTGAGGGAGTCACATGAACAAGGTGGTCACCCTGATGTTCTTCCTCACAGAGTTCTGGAGGACAGCAGGTGCTTACCACAGCTGAAGACAGCACACAAGACTCTGAGATTTAGCTACCGTGTGGAGACTGCTCACCAACCACCTTGGAACTCCTGGGCCCTGATTCACCCTAAGGTCCCTGCTCTGAGGTGCTGTCATCAGAAGTGTCATGGATGGGAAGAGACGCTCATTTCCACTTCAGAACCATGAGCTACAAACTCCAAAGTCAGGCTCTGAGAGCCCAGGGAGTCCTGCATGCCTCCAGTGGGGTGAGGGTGCCAGAAATCACAGGCGGCTTTCAGCAGTTTCCAGGCTACTCAGCCAAAGGCCTAGGATGCTGAAGCAGGATCTTGTCCCCAGTGAGGCTCTTCTGAGGACACTGCGGCAGGGAACTCAGGCCTCAGCCTCTCCATGGAATTCTGTGAGAGAAGGAAGAGGAAGGGTGGGTGGAGCTCTCAGCAGGATCAGCTCCATGTGCCAGAGGGTTTGGAGAATAGCAATCCTGAGCTCAGTCTGAGAGGCAGCTTCACAGAACCCAGTCAAAGGAAAATCCACAGCACTAAGAGATAAATGGTGGGTTCCAGGGTGTGGCTCATGTGCAGAGCCTGCTTCATGCCTGATATCCTGGATTCAACCCTTAGTACCACAAAAAAGTTTAATAAATATATAAACAATAGGTAGGTTTAATATATAGATCAAACCTGACTTAAATACCAAACAATAGCCAAACATTCTGTGAATTCTATTTATAGGGTAGAATTAATTTTATTTCTTTTTTTTCAGTAAATACTTGTATAGTAAAAACTGGAGAGGAAGAAGGAAACATACTTAAATTATTGCATAGACATGAAAACTGATCAGTCAAGTACTAGAGACTTTAACAATTCTTGTGACTGAAATAATCAAAAAAAAAAAAAAAAATGAAAGCAAGGAAGGTGAATTGGAAGTTTGTTTTTTGGGGCAGAGAGGGACCGGGAGCAAGCTAGAATCTTAATGAGGAAACAAAAGTATCTTAGTCAGGGTTTCTATTCCTGCACAAACATCATGACCAAGAAGCAAGTTGGGGAGGAAAGGGTTTATTAAGCTTACACTTCCATGCTGCTGTTCATCAAAGGAAGTCAGGACTGGAACTCAAGCAGGTCAGGAAGCAGGAGCTGATGCAGAGGCCATGGAGGGATGTTTCTTACGGCTTGCTTCCCCTGGTTTGCTCAGCTTGCTTTCTTATAGAACCCAGGACCACCAGCCCAGGGATGGCACCACTCACAAGGGGCCCTCCCCCCATGATCACTAATTGAGAAAATGCCTTACAGCTGGATCTCATGGAGGCATTTCCTCAAGGGAGGCTCCTTTCTCTGTCATAACTCCAGCTTGTATAAGTTGACACACAAAGCCAGCCAGTACAAGAGGCATTGCTGTAGAGAAGGAAGTTTTGACTAACTCACAGAGACAGATCAGAGAGCACACACAAACAGAGCACAGCTAAGAAGCAGGATGAGGCGGCAGAACTGGAAGCTGTATGTGGGGTTATGTTTGGATTTCTCTCTGAGATAAATGCCCAAGAGTTCACAAGCTGGCTCTGTGGCCATGTTTGGTGTAAGAGGGAAATGCCAACGTGTCTTCCCAAGTGCCTGTACCATTTCACAGTCCCACTGGCAGTGTGTGATCCAGCCCACCCACCTCTGTGCCAGCATTTGGTTTGCTGACCCCTTTACTCTTGTTTCTCTGTGCATTTCAGGCATCCAATGTCATTGAATATCTTATTGCATGGGCTCATTCGCACATTCAGTGTTGTTTCTTGGCCCAGTTTCTAGATAGTTTTCAAACACTGTTGAGTTTTACAGTCTCTTTAGCCTTCAAAGAGCCTCCATTGGAGTCTCCCTTCAGGTGTGGTTAGAATGTACTTCCATTCAGACCCATTGCCATGCCTTTGCAGAGCGGAAGTTCATAACTTTGATAGTTCCCAACTTGTCAATTTTTCCCCTTGCTTTTGAAGTCAAACCTGAGGTGGGTTTTTGTTTTGTTTTGTTTTGTGTTTTTTCTCTCTCTCATCAATCCTAAATATTTTCTTCTAATTCCCCACGAGAAGTTTTGAAGTTCTCAACTTCATATCTAAACCCCACCCACTGTGGGTCGGTTCTGTGTAGGTTTGGGCTGAGGTCAGTTTTTCTGCCCACCCAACACCATTTGTAACCATCTGTGAGATTTTTAATCACAAATTCAACCTGTTTAATGGTTTTTCAGAGAAATTCAGTTTTTATTTCATCTTGATTGAGTTTTGAAAGTTTTTAGGGGTGTGTGTGTGTGTGTGTGTGTGTGTGTGTGTGTGTGTGTGTGTGTGTGTGCGTGTGTGTGTGTGTAAAATTGCTTTGTTTCTTCTATGTTGCCAAATCTGTGTCTGTAGGGTTTGTGGTGGTGCCTCCTTCCCTCCCTATCTGGTAGTCGATGTTGATTGCCAGCCTGACAGAATCTAGAACCACCAAAGAGATAAGCCCTTGAGCACACTTGTGAGGGGTTCTCTAGATTAGGATAGACCCACCCCAGAAGTGTGTGATATGATTTCCTGGATTTGGGTCCTGGACTGAATAAAAAGAAGAAAGCAAGCTGAGCACCAGCATTGAATGCTCTCTGTTTCTGGAGTGTGGAAGCAGTGTGACCAGTCACCTCCAGCTCTGCCTCATGCCTTCCCTGCCATGATGGTCTGTGTCATCAGACTGTGAGCCTCAAGCATCCTTCATCTGCTTTTGCAGAGTATTTTATCTGTCAACCACATGGAAAGTGACTGAGGTGCCTGGGATGGCTGACATGCCTTTTCTGTTTATATTTGGATCGGTCTTGGTGGAAATTTATCATTTGATTAAAATTTTGGAGAATCCAATACTAACTTTCTCAACAGTTTCCTTCTACAATTTCATTGATTTATGCTCTTTGTGTGTGAGAGTTCATGTGAGGTCATGCACATGCAACTAAGCCAGAGGAGGATGGCAGTTGTCCCTCTCTGTCACTTTCTGTCTTATTCCCTTGAGATTGGGTCTCACACATGCTTGTGGCCAGCAAGCTCTAGTAATCCCCCGTTTCCATCTTCCGGTGAGCTGAAGTTACAGGTGCATGCAGCTATGCCATTTTCACAGGCTGCTCTGTCCTGCACACCGTGTAGACACTTGCTGACAGCATTTCTGGCTGGGTTTTCCACACTCTCCTTGTAATGCTGACACAGGAGCTTTGGTGGTTCCAACCATGATTGTGGGCTTTCTATTTTCCACTGTCTAGCAGTCTTCCTTCGTGTTCCTCAAGCACAGGGTGGGGTTTTATGTCTTCACAGTGAAGCAGTCTTTCTGTCATCTCTCTCTAGTCTTCTGCGATGTGAAATCTCTCCTTTGCTCAATAGTCACAGACTGGCTCCTACTTTTCCTAAACAATGACTGTTGGTGTAACTACATCTTCCTCAGCCCTCTACATTTCACTTTAGGGTTCATCCTGGCCAGGGGCTGCTTCTCTTGGGATCTATTTCTCACCAAACATAGGCCTTTTCCAGTCACTGTGTTTGGGATATTTCTTCAGGCCTGCTGGCATGCATGTGAGGCACGCAGCACTGCTGCTGGTACACGGGTGTCTCAGGCTTCCATCTTTGAGGCCATTTTGTTTCTCCCTATTGTTCAGATAGGTTGATGCAGACCTGCTCTGAGCTCCCTCACACTGGTACCTCACACTGGTACCTTCCCTGCAGCTCATCCAGGGAAGGTCTTACTGTGATTCCTGTGGCCGTTCACTAATAACTTCTATGGCTCTCATGAGTTTCTGGAAGTTTGTTTGTGGAATCACTTCTTTGACTCCTGTCTTCAAATCTCTCTGGAATAATCCAAATGTCGGAGTCAGGTTGGTGCCTCTCGAGTGTGTTCTAACACTGAGGTTGTGACTGCCACGGTTGCTGATTGACAAGAGGTTTCCCTCTGTCGATTTGTGTTCTGAAAAAACTGAGTATCTGGCCAGGAGACCCGGGTGCTCTCTAATCTTCGGAGATAGACAGTGTCCCTTCTAGGATGAGTTAGGGCAGAAGCGACCCCCCTGATAGACTGCATGTGAGGGTGATGGTTGAGCAGCCTCTGACTGGGATGCATGCAAGGACCGTGGTATGTGCAGCTTCCATCGGTGCGCACCAGCAGAAGGGGCAGCTCTGACCTCCCCACACATCCCTAGGCAAGAAGTCAGGTGGATGTTCAACCCTAATGCACCCTGACTCTCACTGTCTCTAAGCAGGGGTTCAGAGCAAAAGCCGGGGGAGGTGGGCAGGGACCGTCCACATGGTTTTGCTGTTGTAGGAAGAGAAAAAGCTCAGCTCCACCTGGATTCTGGAATGGCCATGGTAAAGGCCCAGCAGAATGACTAGGCCCCACCATGCCCTTACTCCCACTATGCAGACCCAGGCCTCCTAAATCACATAGACACATATCCCAACCCACACCACCCTGTTCAGTGACAAGACCTGACAGGATGGAGGCCCAGCTGACCACCAGAGCCCACTAATTCTGTCTGAGGCAAGGTAAGGTCTGGAGCTCTGGCTGGGCAAAAGATGAGGTCCCCACTCCAACAACCCCTCCCATCCCACACACCTCACACACAGGCAAACATGTCATATCACACAGCACACCATATACACCACACATTACACAGCTACACATTTCACAGCACACACCACAACACTGGCCCATCTGGGGAAAGAACAGAATTTCCATGCCCCAGTGAGGCCAAGAGGCAGAAGTTGGTCACGTGGCCAGGCGATGGAGGGATGAACAGTGGCAGGAGCGGGGGAGGACAATAGGGAGCACTGACCAGATAGGCTGAGAAAGGTAGACAGAGGACAGCTTAAAATTTGGGGTGGGATGACCAGCCCCTGGAGGAAAGGCCGGGTCATCTGTCATGCTCTGGAAAGGCCAAGTGTACAGCTCCATACTGTGTGTTCCAGTCATCCGAGGAGGCCTTTGAGCAGAAGAAAAAAATCTACTCGAGAGTTACTATAGTAACCAGCTGATTCTAACTGACAAGTTAGAATTCTTGTGGATTAGCTTGAGCTAAATGGGACAGGAGTGAGCTGGTTTTTTCCTCTCACTGGAGCCTTGGTGGAGGGGACAGACCTCAGAGGACTCCCATACAGGGCCACATGGAGGCAAATATTCCTGTGTTGTTCCCCCTCCACAGACAGTGAGTCTGTGTGATGGCTGGCATGCAGGACAGTCGCTTTATCGGCCTGAGCTGTCTGCAAGCGTGGTTTCCCCTGTGCAATCTGAGGGCTTTCCTAGCCCATGGCGGCTATGTTAGTTCAGTTCTTAATGCTGTGGCCAGACACCTGACAAGAAGAAAGGTTTATTTGGCTCAAGGTTAGATCCATCATGGTGGAGAAACTGTGGTGTATGAGTAGGCCTAGTCCCAGCACCCAACAGGTGAGGCCGCTCATTCTCATTGCCACCAACAGGGACACATAGGAGGGACAGGAGCTGGTCCAGGCTATAAACTCAAGGCCCACCCCATCTCCAGAGACATACTTCCTCTACCTAGGCCCCAGGTCCCCTCTCCTCTGGGCAGGGCTCAGACCCTAGGGTGTCCCAGAGGTGCCTAGTCATCATGCTAGAGCTCATGAACGGTTTTCTAGCCAGTGTTATATCAATCACAGAGTTCAGGTGTCACCTCCTGTAGGAAGTCCATCAGAACTCCCAGACTGTGGCTCACCCAGGAGAGTAGCAGGATTGGGGGGGGGAGAACTTGGGGAGGGGGTGTTTCAGAGTGATCTCAGCTTGAGAAGCAAGCTCTGTAGACTTGGGTAACTCCATTTTCCTACAGAGCCATCCTCTTGCTCCTGGCATGTGCCTGGTCACAGACGTGAGTAGTGTAAGACCTGTCGACAAGATTGGGCCAGGGCAGGGGTGAGCACAGCACTTGGTCACCCATGATTGCCATTGTCACCCTCTAGAACACTTCACCCTGGCAAGAGAGTCCTTTTTCGACCCTCAGTTGGTCCCCACTAGCAGAAGAAAACAGGTCCTTTTCATTGCACTAGGGGTTTTGGAAAGGTCAGATTCATAATGTTGACAAGATGAATGAGGAGAAGACAGGAAGAAGAACCTGGGGCGTGGCATTGCTATCAACTGAGGGCAAGATCCAGGCCAGCTGACGCTGTGGCCCCATTACCAATGCCCACCCAGCGCACAGTGCCCATGCGATGGGGGTGGGGCTTCCCTGTAGGCTTGTTTAACAGAAACTTCTGACCATGAACTTCTCCGGAAGTGAGGCTGGGAATGGCAAATGCTTTCTAGGAACTCATCCGGCAGCCATGGCCCTTGGCGACTGACCATGTAGGGGTATGGAGACTCCATCTATAATTGAAAACCAAGACAGGCACAGCCTGTCAGGTTCCCATAGGACAAGGCAGATGTAGAAATTGGTCTCTGGATTAGGAAACCCACTTTCCCTGCCTGTTCCCCACCAGAGATCTCTACTTACCCCAGAGTGTTCTTTCTCAGTAACTCCCCTCTATAAAGTGACCTGCCTCAGCCTGTACCTATAAATGCAACCTCAGCTTCTGAACCCGGAGTCAGAGGGAGCTGAGAGTGACCTAGAGGGGAACTCCCAAACCTCAGCTCAGAGTGCTGGGAGATAGCCCCTCAGGCAGATAAACAACACCTGGGTTTACTACCCCAGCCTCACCCAGCATGGGAACCATTTTGGGTTGCTCAGGGCTGAGCACACTCTAGCGACAAGTCCAGAATGCAGGTACAGGGGCTGGCTTTGCAAGTGCAGAAGCAGACTGCCAACTCCCCAGAGAGGCCTTGTACGCATGGATATTATGCCGTGGATACACTCAGGTGGAATCCCAGGGCTGTGTCCCAGCTCCCAGCACATCTCTCACACTCCTGGACTATCTTAACAGCCTGCTCCTAGCTGATGCATCTCTTTCCCAACCCGCAGGGATGTGGGTGGCAGGAAGAGACTAAAGAAAGCTGAAATGGATCTCTTGTCAAAACATCACATTTAAAACCTTCAGGTGGCCGAGGAGCCATGACTCAGAAGTGTAGCAATATGGAATCTGAAAGAGGGAGAAATGAGCTTTCTCTAGAGCAAACCCGGCTGAGGCCCCTGTTGTACCATAGAGGTTATCAAACAGAAACTGCTCAGGCCACAGGATACACAGATTCCAGGCTCTGTGTGAAATAACAATGAAGTATTCGGGTTCCCACAGTAAGAAAGCCAAGTTCTACGTGGGTGCAGTGGCACAGTCGGGATCCCATTGTTCAGTGGTCAGACACACAGCTGGACTCCCTCTGGGCTCCCTCTGTATGCTAAGCCCAGTCTGTGTGGGGTGCATGGGGGTCTTTCCCTTGGTAGCTGGGGGGAGGGGACTGAAGACTGCTGAGGGTCCCTAATATAGTGACTAAGACACTAAGGAAGGGCTCAGACACTTTCTTCATTTCCCTTGTGCCCAATGCTGTATGTCCCCATGCTCACATGTCACAGACAGCCCATGTGACCCCACCAAAATTCCTGCTTCTAGTTTAGGTTCTGTTAAGTGGTTTGGCCAACCCCCAGGCAGATAAACAACGCCTGGGTTTACTACCCCAGCCTCATCCAGCATAGGAAGCATTTCGGCTTGCTCAGGGCTGAGCACACTCTAGCAACAAGCCTCTCCCTGCCAGCCACCGGCAATTTATTTCTAAGGCTCACTGTTTAGACAGCGGCTCTGAACCACGACATTTGCAGGCAAATGCTTAGCTGTGTGTTTCTTTGTTTAATCTTCTTTGCTTCTGACTCTGCTGCTTTTGTCTTCTTGGTCTACCTTGTAATCATTCTGATTACAGCTCTGCACGAAGTTTCCATGTGAGCTCTCTTCCGACATTTACAGGCAAAAAATGCAATCGCCTCTTCGGGCTGAAAGGGGCTCCAGTGACTTTTCTGGGCATTTTGAATTCAGAGGGGTATATATTAGGGACCCCAGAGCCAATGACTTGCCCACTCCAACCGGCCTGTACCTGCTGCACAGGAAGAGGGTCCCATGAAGGCAGAAGGTCAGGAGAAGAAGCACCCTCACTCTTGGTCTCAAATTCTGGCCTCATGCCTGTGCCTCTAAGCATCTGGTCACTCGAGGAAACTGTTCATTTTGTCTCCAACAACTTAAGAGTGGCAGTTCTCATGGGCTTGAGTATCTCTCCAGATGCAGAAAAACCACTGAGCCAAAACCAGAGACAGCAAAACCAGAGGCAAGCCATTCAGCAGACACTGGATAGGATGGGAGTTACTGGTTCTCATAAGGAACTCTGACCACTCTCTCAGTGTTGCACAAAGACTCTCTCCCTCTCCATCTCTGTCCCTGTCTCTCTGTCTCTGTCTCTGTCTCTCTCTCTCTCTGTCTCTGTGTGTGTGTGTGTGTGTGTGTGTGTGTGTGTGTGTGTGTGTGTGTGTCTAGACACAAAGACAGGAAGGATGAAGACAGACAGCCTAAGCAAGGTGAGCTTCAGGAAGAGTAGGGACTACCGGTCCCACGGCTAGAACTTCTGGGACTGTGGCCATCTCAGAAGCTTCAGGCCTTGCCTGGCCCGGAGGACACATGCTTGCTGAGTTTCCTGAGCAGCTTGGCTGTTGTAGTTGACTATCTTTACCGCTCTTGGGAAGGTGCAGGGTCAGCGTGAGCTATCTTGTACAGTGTGACATACTGTTGCAAGCTTATTAACTTGAAACAGCACATGTGTTATGTCGGCTACTGTGGGTCAGAAGTCACAGCTTAGCTTTAGGCAGCAATTAAGACCTACTGTCTCCTGACTGGGGAAGGACTTGCTTTCCTACAGAACGAGCAGACAGGCATGTCAGTCAGCGAGAATGGGTGAGCCGGAGCATGCTTACTGCATAGTTCACCAAAAGACAAGGGCCATCAAGGCCACACAATGGTGTGCTGCACATCTCAGAGACAATAGCTCTAATTCGGCCTGGGGACTACAGGCAATGTCATGGAAGAATGGATTCAGAAGAAGCATGAGTGAGCTTCAGATCCAGATAAGATCTCAGGACAAGAGGATGTGGTGGACATACTTGGGATGGCGGATAGTTCCCAAAGATCCAATTCCCGCTCCATGGGGGGACAGAGTGAGGCTTTGGGTAGCAGGGGAGGGGGGAGGGGCCTGAGTCCTCTGCTGCTGTGGGGGGTCAGGGGGAAGAGTCTATGAGTGAAACCTAGAACACATCACTACAGAAACCGTGCCTCACTTTCCCATTGTTACAAAACACAGTTCCCCAAACTGAGCGGCTTAAAACAGCAGTTACATGGTCAGGATTGACTAATCTGCTTTGGGGTCCCTCAGGACTCCATCAATCTATAGCTTAGGGCTGCCAGTATCCAAAGACTGGAGTGGACAGGAGACGTCACTTCATGGTCTCAGTCCCCTAATTGTCAAGTGGACTCCCCAGGAATCCGGGCAGGTGAGAGGGCACCCGGTGTGAAAGTCACCTTGCCACCTACCGTGTAATGGCAGAAGTTATATCCCAGCGCTGGAGTCGCCAAACTAAGCCTTTGTCAGAGAAGATTCCACAGTTATGCCTACCAAGTGGCGGGACCTCAGGGACCACACGAAAGGCTGAGAGTCACAGACCATGACCTGGGAAATCTGTCAGGGGAAACCAAATCAGTGTTCACAAAATAGCCAACAGTTTATTGGCATCACTCAAGGCTCAGGTGTCACTCACACAACCCTTCCAGGAATCAAGGATGTAGACATAAACTCCACATCCACCACAGCAAGGAGACAGGCCTGGGAATATCCAGGAGGAGGTGGGAGTTGATCCAGAAGAGAACTAACCAATATCCTTGGTCATGAGGGTGGAAGCCATGGAGGGCCACACTGCCTTTTCCCCCAGCTGCAGGCTGCAAATGAAAGGACAGGCAAGGCCTCTCACAGCCCCGGGGCATGGATCTAAGCAGTAGGGTCTGATCTCCAGCCTGCCCATCCAACTGACTCTGGAGGTGAGCTGGACACCTGTCTCCCTGTGGCCAGGCCCAGCTGCATCTGTGTATTAAAGGGCCAGAGAGTCTGCCTAGAGAGAAGAGAGGGCACTTGGTGTGTCTGCAGAGTGAGCTCATCTGGGCAGAGGAAGGTGATCATTGGAACGAAGAATGAACCAGCAGGAAGCCTCCGGTCTGAAGCAGAGAGGACAGAAAAGTTAGAGAGGTCAGAGGCAGGAGCTGACCACCAGGTAGCCCCGCCCTTCTTACAAGAAATGCAGCCCAGGATGCAGGGCCCTATGGGTGGGGTGGGAACACAATCCAGAAAAGACAGTATCACCTTAAAAGTGGGTTTGGTCCCTACGTAGTTACCACAGGCTTCCGCCAGAAGGCACGTCCTCAGGCAGGGATGACACCAGATATAGCCAAAGATGCAGCTTTAAGCTAGGAACCTCTTCTCTGTCCCAGATGAAGGTTGTGGCCAAAGCCTCAGCTCAGTTTGCAGAGTGAACCATTCTACCCTCAATGAAGGAAACTGAGAAAGGGGAGGCATGTCAAGCCAGAAGCCTAGATAACACTACAGAGAGACAAACAGAAAGGAGCGGCTCCCCATGGTGTCAAGAGCATCTTTTATAATGTGATATATGCCAAACTTTGCAATATGTATCACTGTTGTGGTAATGGGACAATTACAATTCTCTCGCTCTCCATAACAGGTCTCATTAAACCTAAGCAAACATTTGGTACTTAGGGGCGCCGCATTACAAATCTAATTAAGACTCCATAAAATGAAATAATTCAAGTTTGCAGTCAGCCGTCCCATTATCTCGCACATATATGATTGCTGCTTTATTAAACAACAACAAAGACAGACAAGCTCCAAATGGATCCATCCGTTTGTTTAGGAGTTGGCAAAACAATGCGAGACTCAATCACTCCCAACAAAAGCTCACGTCCTCGCAAGACTGTCAGCTGTGCTTGGCGTGCGCTGGGCCAACAGCATCCACAGGCACCATGGAGGAGCCCCAGGAACAGAGCAGAAGATATGTCTCTGCTGCGACCAGTCCCTCCTCCTGGCTCTGCAGTTTGGGGTTCTGAAGACAAGAGGAAGTGGAGGGAGGCTTTAGAGTGGGATCATTCCAGGACTCAGTGGCTCCATGGGTAGCTGAACCCCGTCCTGGAGTCAGCTTGAGACTAAAACCCGAGCAATGAGAAATGAGTGTCTACCAAGGTCATCACAGTCCAAAGGGTGACTTTAGCAGAATGAGCATCCCGGTGCTGGCACTTTGGAAAGGGTAGACTTTGTTTCTCTCCTAGACAAGTCACGATGGCTTACAGGGCTATATCTTGCCACCCAAGGGACAGGGACAGTCCTTCCCACTTCAGCCCTAGGCACCTGCTGGGAATCAGATGATACTCACTACATTTACAAAACAAAGTATTTGAAACCAGAAGTCAACACTAAGTTGGATCAGATTGGCCCCTAGTCTCCTTCAAAATGTAGGCAGAGATCATCTTCCCATTGTCTTTTGGTCAGCGTGTTTCCTTTCAGAGGCTGAACCGGTGACACTACACTACTTTCACACACCTGGTGCTTCTTGACTCAAGTGAGCAGCCCTCTCCTTGGTGAGTTCTATCGGCGAGGCTTGCTGCTTAATTGTGGGTGTTGTTTGCAGTCTTCAGGGAGAAAGGATGGATTTCCTTTACTACAAACAGGCAAGGCCAGAAATGTCTGTTCCCTTTCCAGTCTGTGTCTTAGCTACCATGACGTCATGCCTCAGTCTTCACAGGTGCACCTTCCTCCATCCCAGCGATGGGGGCTGTCCTCAGAATGGCTCTTCACAGTGGAATCTTGGGAAGTAGGAACTAGAGCAAACCCCAGACACTAGACAGCCCATGCCCTGCTGCGTAGGCTCACCAAGGTATATGTTCAGTGATCACACTCTTTATAAGCCAGATCCAGGCCCAGCAAGATATCACAGGAAGGTTCCTGGCAAAGCTAGGCACTAGGGCTCATTCTGAAGCTGGTCTCTGCACCCAGCTTGCTGGCTCTGAAAACCCTCAGGCAAGCTACTAACTAGGAGTCACAACTGTAGCCTCTCAACACATTTCAAAATATATAAACAATATCAGAGTGTTGATACTTTAAATAGCAAGAGTGAATTTCAGTGAACTAACTCCTCCTGAAGGACCCTCCCTGATCTGGTGGAAACAGGGCACATTCCCAGTCAAAGGTCACTGTAGAGATATATAATGGACCAAGCCATCTTCCATCCTTCATATAGCCTCCAGTATCCACTCTGGCTGATGTAAGGGACGGTTAGTGAAAACATGTTTAGCAGTTTACAGAATTCCTGAGGGAAATATGGATGAAGGTCTAAGCATCCCAAGTAGGGACCACAAAGATGAGGATGGCTAGTGGAGACGCCCGCCTCACCATACCAAGGAGGGCCCCTAAAGTGGGGTCAGGACTCCCTGAGAGCATCCCTACTGCTGGCACCTGGACACAAGAGCTCAGCCATGCAAGGAACTAGAGGCTCCATCCAGGGTTGCCAGGCAGAACATCCCCATGTATATAACCTCCACAGCTTAGCCACATATCTTTCTCCAATCTCGGAGGAAGCCAGGTCACACTTCGAGGTCATCTAGGAGACGTGGTCTTAGGATATGCAGGTGGGATGGCTTGGTAAAGCTGTGCAGAAGAGACTAGAAGGTGACGAACATGGCTGTGACACTCTCAAGTGTACTTTGTCAATGAGTGACTGAGATACAGGAGAGCAGGCTGGGGACCAGGGTGGACCATCAGCCACTGTCAGCTGGACTTCCTGTCACCATGACAAATAGCTGAAGAAAGAAATGGAAGAAGGAAAGGAGGAAGGGGAGCAGGGGGAGGGAGAAGGGATGAGGGGGAGAGAAAAGAGAAAGGAAGGGGAAGAGGAAGGGAGGGACGGAAGCCTATTGTGTTCATGGTTTCAGAGGCCTTGGTCCATCATGATGGGGCAGAGCAGTTCACTTTACAACAGCCGGGAAGGATGGGGAGGGAGAGAGTGATGAAGAGGGAGGGGGGAGGGGACAGGGAGGGGGGGAAGGAGTTGCTGCTGCTGCTGCTGCTGCTGCTGCTGCTGCTGCTGCTGCTGCTGCTGCTGACTATGGAATGGTGCCTGCCAGGTCTCCCCACTTAGTACATCAGCTCTGGAAATATTTCAGACACACTCTGATCTGCCTCTACTACCCTCCCAGACACTGCTCAGTGCAACCACCTTGACAATCCAAATTAACCAACGGAGACAGCATGTCATGCCAAATAAGAAGCCACGCAATAGAAAAACACGTTTCACATTTTTAGGTAAAATATATGTTGTGTATATTTTTAAATCATGTCTACCCGGTATAACTGTCAGAACTCCAATTTGACTATGAATAACTTTCCCCAACAAGGTTTTCAGTGCCAGCATTGCTTGGTGCCAGCTTCCTAGATACATGGAGCATCTTGGAATGACAGGGCTCAACACTCTTTGGTTCTTGGCTGACCAGGCTCTGCTCGGATTCCCAAGAACATAATGTCTCTTCTGGCCCGTCTGGACACTTTCTGAGTGGCCTGAGGCAAACCCTTCTCTCTCCTTTGTTTGATGGTGGGAACATATGACATGACATCACTCTCTCAGCTGTCTTAAATTAATCTCCCCTCTGCCTCAGCAGAGGAAAAGATGAGGCGTGACTCAGTGAGAAGAAACCCTGTGTGAAGCTCGATTTTTAAAAACACCATTCTGTTATTTTTGAAATGTGTTAAAAACACTCATGAGAGAGAAAGGGCAAAGCCCTTTTCAGAAGCTTGAGAGAAGAGCGTGAGGAACAGTGGGGTGTGTGGATGAAGACCACAGGGGAAGACCACTGTCGATGGAGCAGAGCATGGTCACCTGTGGATCGCCTCCACGGGGGCTGGAGGAGACTCCATAGGCAGGGGAAAAGAAAGAGTAGTTTTTTCCTATGTCCCCATTCTGACCCTAGAAAAGAAATAACTTGCTGCAGAGTAGCCTCCTGGGTAGCAGAGCTTGCACCCCTGTGCCATAGTGATCTCCTGTTGTGCCAACTTTCAGGGTCTGTGTCACCAGGCTGGAGTAGCCTGGCAGCTTGCACATCTTTCAGAATTTCTGGTGTTTTCTATGAGATTGTGGGTGCTCCCTTCTTACAGTCAGGGAGGTCCATTGAACAAAATAAAGGAATTAGTCAATTATTTTCAAATCCATTTTCGTGGATACTGGGGAAAATTTATGAGTTTTTATGCTTGAAATTGTTTAACGTTACCATGTGTGACACCTTTCTGAGGATGAGAACATGAAGGCTGGTGAAATGGCTCAATAGGTAAAACAAAACAAAGCAAAAAACAAACAACAAAAACAACAACAAAGCAAAACAAAATCTTGCCACGAAGCCTGACAACCTGGGCTCAGTCCTCAGAGTCCACATGGTAGAAAGAATGAAACAGCACCCAGAATCGTTCTCTAAAGCACACGGTAAATTAGTAAGTAATCAATTAAGTAAATCAATACATAGATTTATAAGAAAATGTTAAATGGCTCTTTAAAAAAAGGAATGAGGAGCTAGAGAGATGGTTTATGAGTTAAGAGCACTGACTGCTCTTTTCCAGAGATCCTAAGTTTAATTCCTCTGATGTGTCTGAAGAGAGTGACAGTAAACTCACATACATAAAATAAAGAAAGAAATTAAAAAAAAAAAAAAGTTGCTTCCCTTCTCCCCTTCCCCTTCTATATTCCTTTACTTTAAAAAGAAGAAGAAAAAGGGGAAGGGGAAAAGGAAAAAGAAGAAGAAGAAGAAGAAGAAGACGAAGACGAAGACGGAGAAGGAGAAGGAGAAGGAGAAGGAGAAGGAGAAGGAGAAGGAGAAGGAGAAGGAGAAGGAGAAGGAGAAGGAGAACAAGAACAAGAAGAACAAGAAGAAGAACAAGAACAAGAACAAGAAGAACAAGAAGAAGAAGAAGAAGAAGAAGAAGAAGAAGAAGAAGAAGAAGAAGAAGAAGAAGAAGAAGAAGAAGAAGAAGAAGAACAAGAACAAGAACAAGAACAAGAACAAGAAGAACAAGAAGAAGAACAGGAACAACAAGAAGAAGAAGAACAAGAAGAACAAGAACAAGAACAAGAACAAGAACAAGAACAAGAACAAGAACAAGAACAAGAACAAGAACAAGAACAAGAAGAACAAGAAGAACAAGAAGAAAAAGAAGAAGGAGGAGGAGGAGGAGCAGGAGGAGGAGGAGGAGGGGAACGAGAACGAGAACAAGAAGAACAAGAAGAAGAACAGGAACAAGAACAAGAAAAACAAGAACAAGAAGAAGAAGAAGAAGAAGAAGAAGAAGAAGAAGAAGAAGAAGAAGAAGAACAACAACAACAACAACAACAACAACAAAAACAACAACAAGAAGAACAAGAACAAGAAGAACAAGAAGAACAAGAAGAACAAGAAGAACAAGAAGAACAAGAACAAGAACAAGAACAAGAACAAGAACAAGAACAAGAACAAGAACAAGAACAAGAACAAGACCAAGACCAAGACCAAGACCAAGACCAAGACCAAGACCAAGACGAAGACGAAGACGAAGACGAAGACGAAGAACAAGAAGAAGAAGAAGAAGAAGAAGAAGAAGAAGAAGAAGAAGAAGAAGAAGAAGAAGAAGAAGAAGAAGAAGAAGAAGAAGAAGAAGAAGAAGAAGGAGAAAGTTAAAGAAAATGCAATTCAGTTTCAGTCAAATAACTGACTATCACCCTGTAAGAGAAACGAGTCAGCAAACCCTGATCAGTGGCTCACAGTGGCCTATGCACTGGCAACAGTAACCTGCGTGCCTGCTAACCCCTAAAGCCTGCCTGACACTCAGAGACAAATGATGACAGAACTCATGACCAGAACAACCAATCAGATGGGGCCAACTTCATGGAGTGAGTGGTCATGGGGCAATGGGTCTTGGGTGGAGGCTATAAAGGCTAACCCAGTTCCTGCATTAAACAAGTCTGCTTTTGCCACTTGCCTGATTCCTTGAGTCTGTGTTGTTGACTCTGCGCCTTCTTTGTGTTTGTTTGTTTTGTTTGTTTTTGTTTTGTTTTGTTTTTGGTTATTTACTTTATTTACATTTCAAATGTTTTCCCCTTTCCAGGTCTTCCCTTTGGTAATCCCCTCTCCCATCCCCCCTCCCCCTGCCTCTATGAGGGTGCTCCCCCACCCACCCACCCACTCCTGTTTTCCCTCCCTAGCATTCCCCTACAGTGGGGCATCTAATATTCTCAGGCCCAAGGGTCTCTCCTCCCACTGATGGCCAACAAGGCCCTCCTCTGCCACATACATGGCCAGCACCATGGGTCCCTCCATGTGTATTCTTTGGTTGGTGGTCCAGACTCTGGGAGCACTGGGGGGGTCAGGCCAGTTGACACTATTGCTCCCTCCATGGGACTGCAAACCCCCTCAGCTCCTTCAGTCCCTTCTCCAACTCCTCCATCCGGGACCCCACACTCATCCAATGGTTGGCTTCAAGCATCCGCCTCTATTTGTCAGGCTCTGCCTGAGCCTCTCAGGAGACAGCTTATCATGCTTCCATTAGCAAGCACTTCCCAGCATCCATAAGAACATCTGGGGTTGGTGGCTGTATATGGGATGTATTCCCAGGTGGGGCAGTCTCTGGATGGCCTTTCCTTGAGTCTCTACGATACACTCTGTCTCAACATTCCTCCTGTGAGTATTTTGTTCTCCCTTCTAAGAAGCACTGAAGCATCCACATTTTGATCTTCATTCTTCTTAGGCCTTATATGGTCTGTGAATTGAATCTTGGGTATTCTAAACTTTTGGGCTAATATCCACTTATCAATGAGTATATACCATGTTTGTTCTTTTGTGACTGAGTTACCTCACTCGGGATGATATTTTCAAGTTTCATCCATTTGCCTGCAAATTTCGTGAAGTCATTGTTTTTAATAGCTGTGTAAATGTACCACATTTCTGTATCCATTCCTCTGTTGAGGGACATCTGGGTTGTTTCCAGCTTCTGGCTATTATAAATATGGCTGCTATGAACATAGTGGAGCATGTGTCTTTATTATATGTTGGAGCGTCTTCTGGGTATATGCCCAGGAGTGGTATAGCTGTGTCCTCAGGTAGTACTATGGCCAATTTTCTGAGGATCCACCAAACTGTTTTCCAGAGTGGAAATCCCACCAGCAATGGAAGAGTGTTCCTCTTCACATCCTCACCAGCATCTGCTGTCACCTGAGTTTTCGATCTTAGCCATTCTGACTGGTGTGAGGTGGAATCTCAGACTTGTTTTGATTTGCATTTCCCTGATGATTAAGGATGTTGAGCATTTCTTTAGGTGCTTTTCAGCCCTTTGAGTTTCCTCAGTTGAGAATTTTCTGTTTAGCTCTGTTCCCATTTTTTAATAGGGTTATTTGGTTTTCTGGTGTCTAACTTCTTGAGTTCTTTGTATATATTGGATATTAGCTCTGTATCGGATATAGAATTGGTAAAGATCTTTTCCCAATCTGTTGGTTGCCATTTTATCCTATTGACAGTGTCCTTTGCCTTACAGAAGCTTTGCAATTTTATGAGGTCCCATTTGTCAATTCTTGATCTTAGAGCATAAGCCATTGGTGTGCTGTTCAGGAACTTTTCCCCTATGCCCGTGTATTCAAGACTTTTTCCCACTTTCTCTTCTATTAGATTCAATGTATCTGGTTTTATGTGGAAGTCCTTGATCCACTTGGACTTGAGCTTTGTACAGGGAGATAGGAATGGATCAATTTGCATTCTTCTACATGTTGACCACCAGTTGAACCAACAACATTTGTTGGAAATACTGTCTCTTTTCCACTGGATGGGTTTAGCTCCTTTGTCAAACATCAAGTGATCATAGGTCTGTAGGTTCATTTCTGGGTCTTCAATTCCATTCCATTGATCTACCTGCCTGTCACTGTATCAATACCATGCAGATTTTATCACTATTGCTCTGTAGTACAGCTTGAGGTCTGGGATGCTGATTCCCCCAGAAGCTCTTTTATTGTTGAGAATAGTTTTTGCTATCCTGAGTTTTTTTGTTATTCCAAATAAATTTGATAATTGCCCTTTCTAACTCTATGAAGAATTGAGTTGGAATTTTGATGGGGATTGCATTGAATCTGTAGATTGCTTTTGGCAAGATGGCCATTTTTACTATATTAATCCATCCAATCCATGAGCATGGGAGATCTTTCCATCTTCTGAGGTCTTCTTCGATTTCTTTCTTCAGAGACTTGAAGTTCTTGTCATACAGATCTTTCACTTGTTTGGTTAGAATCACACCAAAATACTTTATATTGTTTGTGACAATTGTGAAGGGTGTCATTTTCCTAATTTCTTTCTCAGCCTGTTTATCCTTTGAGTATAGGGAGGCTACTGATTTGTTTGAGTTAATTTTATATCTGGCCACTTTGCTGAAGTTGTTTATCAGCTGTAGGAGTTCTCTGGTGGAGTTTTTCAGATTTGTCTTGTGACCGATTATATGGTCAATTTTAGAGAAGCTACCATGAGGTGCTGAGAAGAAGGTATATTCTTTTGATTTAGGATGTTCTATAGATATATGTTAAATCTATTTAATCCATAACTTCTGTTAGTTTCACTGTGTCTCTGTTTAGTTTGTGTTTCCAAGATCTGTCCATTGATGAGAGTGGGGGTGTTGAAGTCTCCCACTATTATTGTATGGGGCGCAATGTGTGCTTTGAGCTTTAGTAAAGTTTCTTTTATGAATGTGGGTACCCGTGCATTTGGAGCATAGATGTTCAGACTTGAGAGTTCTTCTTGGTAAATATTTCCTTTGATGAGTATGAAGTGCCCTTCCTTATCTTTTTTGATGACTTTTGGTTGAAAGTCGATTTTATCCAATATTAGAATGGCTACTCCAGCTTGTTCCTTGGGACCACTTGCTTGGAAAATTCTGTGCCTTCTTACCCCTGCCCCCAAGGATCTTGGTCCGGGTCACAAGCAACACTGCTCCATGGCATGTGTTGGGACAGCACATGGAAACATGCTATATCTAATGCAAACCCATGCTACACATGTAGGAAAGACTGGGTAGCACCATGCTGTCATTTTATTTAAATCTTGCATCTATTTCTCTTCCTCAAATTGTTGTACAAATGGGTTGCTTTGTTGTTGTTTCGATAAAATGCATAAAGTCTGAAATGCTCCCTCACCACAGGTTTTGAATGCTTACAGCCAGCTGGTGGTGCTACTTAGTGAGACTGTGGAAGCTTTAGAAGGTGATGCCTACCTAGTAGAAGCAGTTCTTAGGGGTAGGCCTTTAATGGATTAGAATCCCTGCTTCCTGCTTCACTTTCTGCTTTCTGATCTGCCAACATATGAACTGCCATGGCCATATGTTCCTGCTGGCATTGACTGAGATTTCTACCAAGGATTCCTCCTCACAGTGGACAGAAATATTATAAAACCATGAGCCAAAATAAATCTTTCCCCCCAGTAGTTGCTCTGACAGATATTTTATCATAGTGATGTAAAAATATCTAATGTAGAAGTTAGTACCAGGAGTGGGGTTGTTGACGTTACTGTTACTAAATCAGATTGTGCTGTCCTTTATCTTTTAAAACTTATTTGCTGGAAGAATTTGGAGCAATCTAAGATCATGAGCTTGAGAAGTCTTACAATGCTATTTGCACAGTTTAATGAGCTGTTCTGATGAGCATTCAAAAGGCCAGAATCCTGATAGGAGTGCAGAAAGTGAAGATCAGACTCAGGATGTTTCAGAGTGGAATAGGATTCTATTTAGAATTGGATGAGAGGGCCTTCAAGTTACCTACTGGCAAAGAATTCACCCATAACTTTTTTTTCTCATAGTCTGAAAATCCAAGGAAGGCTGAATTTGAAATAATGGACAAATTAATTTGGCAGATACATTTTCAGAACAGCATAAATCCAGTATGTGACATGATTATTAATGTTTGCTTTTAGTCAAATTTACAGTGAGAATTGGGAACAAAAAGTAAAGCAGAGCGGTGTGAAAATCTGTGTAGTTTTTCCAAGAAAAGGGCATGCTAATGTTGCAGATAAAATGATTGTGAGTAAAGTGGTTGGGGTTGTTAAAAAAAAAAGAAGCCATGCACTTTGCAGCGTGGCAAAAGGAAGATTCTTGAGCATGAAATCTCACCTGTCAAAGGCTCCAGAACATAAAAATAGGAGGCAATTTGAAGCCCATTCCGAAAGAAAGAAAGAAAGAAAGAAAGAAAGAAAGAAAGAAGGAAGGAAGGAAGGAAGGAAGGAAGGAAGGAAGGAAGGAAGGAAGGAAGGAAGGAAAGAAAGACTATAGACTACTTTCACAGTTCAGGCATACAGGGACTCAGGGGGTCACTGAATCCCAGGTCAAAGGGCTTTGCTACTTCTCGGGCAGGCAAGTTATTCATATGGTGCTCATTTGGCAGGCACACAGAACACACTAATTATGGAGCCATGGAGGCTGGCACCAAGATTTTAGGAGGAAACCTAAGAGTTCAGGCAATGAGTCAGATTCCCTTCAGAAAGCCTCTGACAGCTGAGAAACCGTAAGGATTCATCCCAAACTGCAAAGGAGACTCCAGAGTGTTGGAGATGCCAGGAATGGAGTCTCCCAAGGAAATCTGTAGGCACCAAATAGACCCAAAAGAGAGGCCATATCCACTTCAAGAGGCAGTGCCATGCACATGAAGCTACCCAAACCACTTAGAATTCTGACGGTGCCACCATGTGTTCCTGACTCATGGAGCTACAGGATTTAATGATTGTCAAACTGGGTTTTGGTCTGGCTTTGGTTTGATCTTTCTTTTTATCTTCCCCAATGCTGGGTAGCTTGCATTGTGATGCATATGAGATGGTAGTAAGCCTTTAGGGGCTGCGAGAGGAATGCTATAGTCCGAATCTGTCCCATAGACTCAGAATTCTTGTTCCCCAGGGGTTGGTGTTACTTCAGGTTGTGAAGCCTTTAGGAAGTAAGTCCTTGCCGGTAGAAATTGTTCATTAGGGACACACCTTTGAAGGTTCTAGCCTGGCCATCACAGGCTTCTTCTGTTGTAATGCTCTGTCATGCCTTGACCATGGTAGACTGAAACCCCCTGAAACCATGAGTCAGAACAAGTCTTTCCTCCCGTAAGTTGTTTATGTCAGGTATTTTGCCAGAAATGAAGAAGTAAGTCCTATGGAAAATAACCCAGCAGGGCATGGTGGCACGTCCTTTAATCCCAGCACTTAGGTGGATCTCTGTAAGTTGAGGCCAGCATAGTCTACATAATGAATTCCAGGACATCTAGAGCCACAGAGAATGGAGAGAGAGAGAGAGAGA
>CM052709.1:80894346-80907820 GCA_028551405.1 Uromys caudimaculatus | reverse complement strand
GTACCAAGTCCTCTGGCTTGGGGCAGAGTTTAATTGCCCTGCATCTCCTGCTGTGCCTCACCCAGGGCTCAGACTTCAGTTTACTTCTAAGAGCCACAATCTATGGCTCTCAGTACATCCTTAAAGCCAGTGCAACCCTTTTCCTGATCTCTCTCTCTCTCTCTCTCTCTCTCTCTCTCTCTCTCTCTCTCTCTCTCTCTCTCTGTCTCTCTCCCTGACCTTCTGCTTCTATTGTGAGAAGATCAGTGCTAACCTTGGGCCCCTGGCAGAATCTGGAATCATCTTTCCTGTCAAGATGCCCATCTTAATTCCATCTGCAAAGCTCTTTCTGCCTGTGAGTCCCTGGTAGACTGAGCCTTGTCCAGGATGGCAGACTTGGGGAAAACATCTGTTTTGTGGTTAATGTAAGATGGGCGGATGGATCCGGCTGTTTCCAAGTGGCAATGACATTTTAACTATGGAGTTTCTCCAGTCCTGGGACTTAGACATGGTCAGCACATGAACCTATTTCTCAGGAGCCTGACTTGCATGAGGTCAATAATGGAGATGAAGGAGGTAGGCTAAGGCCCCAAGAGTATTACTCCATGGCTCCGCTTCAGTTCCTGCCTCCAGGTTCCTGCCTTGAGTTCCTGCCTTGACTTGCCTTCCCAACTGACCACAATTAGGACATATAAGCTAAGTAAACTCTTTCCTCCCCAAATCACTTTTGGTCATGGTGTTTTGTTATAGCAATAGAAAGCAAACCAAGACACCAGAGGAGGTCAGCGTGGGCTTCTTGTCATGGTATGAGCAGAAAGGAGATGAGGTAAGACCAAAAAAGTCAAGCGCGGGCTCCCAGCCATCATTAAGGTTCTGGTGCATGAAGACAGCCATGCACAGTCACTATCCATAGAGGACTGCAGTCACCCTTCTCTTCACTTCTCTGCACCTGCTGCTCAGGAGAAGTTCAAAGCCAGGGCAGAAGGTGTGGTAACCCAGGCTTTCACACAGTGCTTGCAGACAAGCCTTGTGGACATGTGAATAGGTGGATCCTGACTTCAGAAGCATGTGGCCAGCCTGGCATTAGCTGTCACCCCTTCTGACACAACTTCAGATCTATCTACCGCCACTACCTAGGTCTAAGTGAGCCTACCATTTTCAGAGATTCCTACAACAATCTGCAAATAGGCTTCCTGGATCCAGCTCACCTTTCTGTTGTGCCTGTGATGGAACCACCCACCTGCCTTACTCCACAAAGCCAGCAGCCTCTCCCCACCCCCTATCCATAGGCCTTTGTACTGTGTGGCTTTGTGTCAACTTGACACAAGCTGGAGTTATTACAGAGAAAGGAGCTTCAGTTGAGAAAATGCCTCTATGAGATCCAGCGGTAAGGCATTTTCTCAATTAGTGATCAAGGGCGGAGGGCCCCTTGTGGGTGGTACCATCCCTGGGCTGGTAGTCTTGGGCTCTATAAGAAAGCAGGCTGAGCAAGCCAGGAGAAGCAAGCAAGCCAGTAGGTAACATCCCTCCATAGCCTCTGCATCAGCTCCTGCTTCCTGACCTGCCTGAGTTCCAGTCCTGACTTCCTTTAGTGATGACCAGCAACACGGAAGAGTAAGCTGAATAAACCCTTTCCTCCCCATCTTGGTCATGATGTTTGTACAGGAATAGAAACCCTGACTAAGACAGCCTTCAAACACACTTTAGCCTAGAGCCTTCAATCTGAGCACTGATCTTAGCAGAAGTTCCAAAATGTCCTCTGTGGCCAAGCCTCCTGGAGCATCCCACCCCCCACCCCCCGCAGTCATGTCACCAAGCCCCGGCAGTAGCCCTGCAACCTCTGTTCCATGTCTCTCTCTCAGAGCCCAGAGCCCCTGCCTAGATGTGGGCCTGGCACTGTCTTCCGAGGTACTCATCTGCATACTTTTGAAGATCTCTCCCTCATCTGCAGCCAGGAGGTCTGCACTATGCAGAGTTACACAGTCCCTCCTCCCATGCTCTGTTCACTGAGCATAGCACCCATGCCATGGATGCAGGATCCCACCTGCCCCTCCCCCCAGCGGGAGGTCCCTGTTTCTACAAGCTTTGAGATAGTCCTGAACACCCACAGGCCAGAGGAAATGGCTCAGTGTGCTGGGCCCACTAAACCTGGTCAATCACTACAGTGAGTCACCTTCCTACAGGAAACTGCTAGTTGACTGAGCTTGTTTGTTTGTTTGTTTGCTTGCTTGCTTGCTTCTTTGAGCTGATGGCTCTGCTGTGTATCATGAACCAAGCAAACCTGGATCTGGCTATCTAGGTCTCATAATAGTCTTGGGACAGGATGCTATTATTCCTGGGCAGCCCCATCATTGTCATGACATTAAGCACTATCTGCACATAGAACCCCTGTCCCTCTTCCCCTGGGTCTCCCCCAGACTCACCCTTCCAGACTCACTAGCTGATGTCATCCAACCTTTCTTCTCATGGCTGTCTGCTCCCCACTCAGTCTCCAGCTCTACTCAGTGAGCAGTGCCTAACTACTCTGAACTGAACCTGGAGTGTCTTCCATCCAGGTCTGCTTACATGTCTAGGCTGTCTCTCAGCAACCATGAGTCTTCTCTAAAAATATACCAAGGCCCTTCTGCCTGTCCGCCTCATCTCTACCTGTGTGCCCATCCTCCGTTCAGCAACACTGACCCGGTTCAAATCCATCACCCCCTCCACTGAGAGCCTCCCGGAATTCACTCAGAGTAGTTCCAAAATCCTCACCATGACCCCTGGAACCCAACATGACCAGAGGCACAAGGATCTTCCTGTCTTTACAAGATTCCTGCCTCTGGGATGGACACCCCACATCCTCATGGGAGCCCACATCAAGGTTTAGAGGAGGTAGCATCTACAGATATGCAGGGTACCTTCCACACCGTGTACCTTCTTAGCCCTGCTGAGAGCTCCTCTGTGTAGTAGGCAGGCACCACTGGGAATTTGTCTTCTACAACAAGCATAAAAGATCCCTGAAAGCCAGGATCTGTGGAGCTCACTGAAGTGGCCAATACCTACCTCATAGGCAGTTCACAGAGTTGAACGAAAAGCAAGAATCAATTTCGGCTTCTCAGATGAAGGGAGGTGTATAAAAGGACCAGTTATTCAAAGTCACACAGCCGATGAGTGGGTGACTCAAGTCCAGCCTGAAGCTTGCCTACCTGGTGTTACTTGCCCATTAGAGACCACATGGAGTGACCCTCCTGCGTGGGTCTATGAAACCTTGTCCTTAGGTAGCATGAGATGGATCCAAAAGCCAAGATGTCACGGCAGCTCTTATGTGGACTGTGGGCAAAGTAAGCAGGAAAGCTGCGACAAAGAGGCCTACTAGCTGTGACGTATGCACAGGGAGGGGCTCAGCAGGAACACAAGGACAGCAGACTGTGTAAAGGCTTAGGTCAGGAGGACCATGGCTTGGGGTGGACATATTCATCTTTGTGTGTATGCGCGAGCATGTGTGTGTTGCTTGTATTGCACGTGTGTGTGTGTGTGTGTATATATATATATATATTTATATATATATGTGTGTATATATATATATATATATATGCATGTTCTTATGTATGTATTGTATATTTCTGTCTACTTACCTATGTTTGTATACATTACTATATGTTTGGAGATAAATGTATGTATTATGTACATATATTGCTTATGTGTGTGGGAAGTATGGGTGTGTGGTATGTATCTATGTTTGTGTGCATTCTATGTGTCTGACTATGAGTGCATATGAATATATGAAGTGTGTATAAATTTGCACATATATATATATATACACACACACACACAAGCATTGGCTGTGCATATTTGTGTCTGATACGTGCGTGAGCATGTGTGAATGCATATGCGTCTATGTATACGTGTTATATGTGTGTGTGTGAGTTGTGTGAAAGTATGTATATGTTCTTAGGTATATGTCTGGCTGTATGCGTATGTAGGAAGTGTGCGTCTTTTTGCAGTCTGTGAAGGTTAAGTGTGAAGCAAGGTATTTTCAGCCTGCAGAAGCCTATACTTTTCCACGGCCTACATGCCCATGGAACCTGCAGCGTACATGACCCTCTGGAGGAAGGCCTCCTTGTCTAGTGTTCTGAGATCCTCCGTGGTCTTGTGTGGATGACGCTGTTAGAGTTTCATGGATCTATCTGGGAGTAGGAATGCTTTCAAATGCCACAGAAAGGTCAGAAGGGGCAGCAAGAATCAGATCCGAAAGATCCATGGTCATCCTGTGAGTCTGAGGTGAAATGACAAGAATTGCCTGTAAAGAGCACACCTGGGCTCTGGGGCCCTGGGGCCCAGCTACAACCTTAGCCTCGTCATCATCCTTCTCAAAGTCCTGAGAGCTTCAAGCTCTCAGGCACAGGAGGCAGTTGGCTTTCAGTGACATAGGAGTGATTCATAGAGTCCAAGGGGATCTGCTCATGCTGAGGGAGCGCCACAGACGACCTCCTCCTCCCCCTCCTCCTCCTCCTCCTCCTCCTCCTCCTCCTCCTCCTCCTCCTCCTCTTCATGACCAGGAAGTGCACGGAAGTGGGAACAACTTCCTGGGGGCCAGAGGGCAGAGGAGAAAACACCTCAGGGATGAGAGGGCACCACAGCAGACATCTCCATCTGAAAGGCCAACTCAATAGGCACATTTTCCTTCTTGGCTTCAGGTGCTCAATTCATACAGACAGGCAGAAATGCTTGTACGTGCATGGGTGTGCATGCACACATGTACACATACACACACGCACACACACCAGCCATGCTTTGTCACCCTTGTGTCCTTCGTGTGTTCACACTGTCATTCACTCTCACGCACACGGACACACTCTATCACACACTCACATTTGCACACACACCTGAAGTCCCAGGCTTTCATTTCTGAGTGAGCTGGGTTCTAGTGAGGATGTGGTCTCTCTAGCCACCCCGCAGAGCCATGTCAGAACCCAGTGTGGAATTATCCCCAACCTCTTTCTCTACCTCAGAGGGCAAAAGTGAGAAGGTGCCTTTCTGATTTGCCCTGGGCTGAGCACTCTATTCCTCACAGGGAGGGGGTGGTGGTGGTCAGTGCTAGTGGAGCTGGGGTGATCAGAATTTCTGCAGACTCCACTCTGACTGGCTTACCTAGTGAAACTCAGAGGTTGTCCTTGCCTCTGTATCTTCCATGCCATTGGGGAATGCTGAGAGTCCAGTTCTCTTCCCAAAGTTAGACAGCTCTGGGCAACCTTGCAGGTGCTTACAGCAGACTCAGTAAACCCAGAAGTCCCTAGTTCCCCTGGAGCAGACAGTATGAGGACATGCCAAGGCCCCAGTCAGGTCCAGACATCAGTGGTCCACATAGGCCTGGTTGGGAAATCAAATTCCAGGTGTTGTCAACCATACAGAGACCCCAAAACTCTTGGGAGGAAACCCAGGCTAGAACCAGGAGACAAACTTCAAACACCTCCAAAGAGAGAGCCAGTCAGGGGTCAATGCCAGGGTTCTTGAAGACTTAATCTTTTGAAGATGATAAAGCCAGGCCCAGGCCTGTGAGCCATAGAGCTGTTATGCTCTGCCCTTAGGATCCTGAGAGGGTGTGCTACAGGAAATGACCATGGGATGAAGACCTCAGGTGAGCACTGCAAAACAGTCAGGGAGACAGGCCTCAGAGAGACAGCTCATTTTAATGTCGGGGGGCAAATAAAGGCTTTGAGAGATAAGTGAACATCACTGGCCTGTGCCGGGATGCTGGAGATGCCTCATTTGCATAAAGAGGAATTCCAGGTGCTGCTGGACATGACCTTATAAGGGGAGAAGACATTTAACCTGGCTACTGGCTATCGTGACCTCCTCTGGCAGGCAAAGGTGGGAGCACTGGGCTAAAACACTAGGACATGCAGGCCAGGGGCAGGGGGATGGAAGCAATCCTCTTCGTGCCAGTATTAGGATGAGAATTCTGGGGTTTGGACACTTCTTGGTTCCACTATTGCTCCAGGCTAGCTCCCCACACCTCCCCGGCTACCTAGCCTAACATAATCCACGACACAGGGATGGAAATGTGTACCATATTATATAGTCACCACAGTGAGAGACTCATGTACCCTGTGCCATAGGGAATTCTAGTGAGATGTACCCAAGGTGGGACAGAGGCAAACATCCAAGCTGTATGGGGTCTTGAGCCCAAGAGTGGTGAGATATGCCCCCCTCCGTGCCAGCTTGAAGGTTTGCTTAGCACAGCCCTAAAGAGCGAAATCTCCTCCGGCAAAGACGATTGGGGCACAGACTTGCCAGAAATCACTAGGGTATATATAAGTCTCAATTCTGTGCCCTGATAAACTACATTTCAGAGCATGTCAGACATAGGATCACCCAGGGCAAAGGGAAGGGGCACATGTTCCTAATGCTCCCCCAACACCTCTTCACTGGTTCTCAGCCAGCCTAGAACACTGGGTTCTGTCCCAGACTGGAGGATGGACATTCTTGCCATAGCACAAATCACAGAGAGACGGCATTTGAGGTGCCACCAAGGTCCCCAAACGAGGCCTGCATGGAGCTGGGAAGGAGGCTGCTCTGCCTTCCAAACAGCACGGTCACATTTTCCCAGGAAGTTTCATAAAGAGTTTGGGAAGATATGGTTATTTCTTCCTAAAATTGCCCAGAGTCCTAATTATAAGACACAGAGTTCGTCTCAGTTCCCTGAAACGTTATGAAAGAGCTAAATGAATGTCAGGCTTCCTTTTATAAAAAGAAACGAGAAAAGAGTATGCAGATTAAAGAGAAAAAACCCAAGCAGAGGAAATGAGCTAAAGACACTGGCAGGCGCTGGGGGTGTAGACACACCAGGGCGCACAGCTGGCGGCGCAGGGAAGGCGAGAAAATGCAGTCCTGGAAAGAGAGCCCTTCCATGTTGCTTTTCTGGTTGTAACAAAATACCTGACAAAAGCAACTTTAGGAAGCAGTGGTTTGCTTTGGCTCGTAGGATGAGGAGATACAGTGTAACAATGGTCAGAGAGACAGCTGGTCACATTGTAACCAGTCAGGAAGCCAAAAGCAAGGAATGCCAATGCTGGCTTTCTCTGTTTAATTCAGTGCAGGACGCCAGTCTGTGGGATGGTGCCACCCACATTTTTGCTACATGATCTCCCATCTTAATTAACCGGATCTGGAAAGTTTCTCACAGACATCCCCGTAGGCTTGTCACCTATATGATTCCTGATCTTATCAAGTTGACAGTTATCATTGACCATCACAGCTCCAGGGGACTGGGATCTGCTAGATAGTCTGATGCTTTAGAATGCCACCTCTTCCTGTTGTTGGGAATATACGTGTGCCCAGTCCCACTCTGCCTGAGACATCCCTTGATAGACATGTTCCTGGCTCCTCCATCACCTATACCCACTTAGACTGACTCTACTTGACTTTCTGGACAAAATCCTTGCTCGGTTGGCTCTGATTCTGTCTTTGGCTTTTGCTCTCCCTTCCACTTTGCCCTGGGCCAAGTCATCCCCTCTTGGAGTTTTAACAACAGAAATGTGTACCATTGTCTAGCCCATCTTCCAAGAGAATTGGTGACCTCCAATACCTAGCCTATAGCTACCCATGGATGCTCTACTCCAGACACCCATCACGCCGGCCATCTTGCTTGGGTGCTGCCACAACCATCTGAGGCCAACCTCTGATGGCCCTGACCTATCAAGAACATCAAGACCCCAGGCTCACACTCATTACTGGGTAGATATGGTCACGTTGGCAGTCGATACAATGAACGTTAAGTCCCTCGGCAGACTCCTCTCTATGTGGCTTTTTTCTCAGGTACCTTTCTATCTTCCATTCTCTCCATGTCCATTCCTGCCCATTCCCTGTTACCTCCCTCTGGGCTGAGACAGGAACTAAGACATTTCTGAACTTCATGGACTGTTATTTCTCAAGTATGTTTGATGCCTCCATGAAGGTAAACAAGGGCCTTAAGATTCACTCCCTTATTGACAGGATGGGGGGATGGGTGAGTGGAGAACACTGGAGCTTTCAGAGAGCTGGGGATTCTTGTATTCTATCAAAATGAGGCAGAACAGAGGGCTGGTCTGGCCACACTGGCACCAAGATGTCGCAGAAGGACATCCAGACTGCCATTGACTCAAGTCATCCAAAAGGACATGAACAAAACAAGATCTAACCCTTTTCTCCATTGGGGCAAGGAGGCTCTGGTTTCTGGGACTATACTGAAAAGTCATTTTGGTGTCTGGTGTCATGGAGGCATTAAGCCACTAAAAGGACAAAACTCCTTTCTGGAACCAGAAGCTCCCTTCAGGTGATGGAGGAGGTCACCCAGTGAACATTTCTATCCTGACTCAGTATAGCAGGTGCTTTCCAAGGATGTCAGACTCAGAGTTTAGGAAGTCCTGAGGCCATTGCCTTTTGTTGCAGGAACTTTGATTTCCTTGGGGTTTTGATTTGTTCTGTTGGACATGCGAACCCCCCAAAGAAGCAAACAAAGGTGGCATTTACTTTATAAATGCAAGCCTACCTGTGTAAGGGTATTTATTTATCTCATTGATAAAATTAAGAATTTGATTTATCCAACCTGAATTAGTACAACAATAGGTGACTTGTCTAGCAGGGCTTCATTTCAGGTCACATTTGTCTACCAGACAGTTTCAGGAAGATAGATGCCTCGATGAATAACTTTATTCTCCAAATCATCTTCTTCCCGGACCCCCTGGGTACTGAGGATTCTCCCCTCTTTCTGCAGCCTGGACTTGTGATTCTCACCCCCTGCCACTGGGAGTTCTGAAAAGCCCAAGTGCACAGTGGCACAAAGCAAGAGGACCTGGTTTGGGGAGTTTGTGGTATGTCACTGAGGTATTGTGGCCCTGACTCTGCCTAGCCTTCAGTTCTACAGGAAGGCTGTATCTGAGCCAAACATGCCTCCAGCCCCCAAACACCCTCATAGGTCCTCACACTCCTAGCTTCCCATCCCACAAACTCTCACACCAACCCTGCCCCCCACAGGCACACTTCAGATATGTTCACACTCAGTCACACATACCCTCCTCAGACAAGCTCACACACACTCATACACACAAGGGTATGACAGTCACGTCTGTGTGAGCAGCATGCCCAGCTCCGCATTGGGGGATCTGTTTTGCTGCCACATCCAAGTGGTTCTATCAAAGATGTTGGTGGTTTCATAGCCCTCACATTGCTGGCTCCTGCCCTCCTATGTTTCTTTGGTACCGATGTCTGGATACTTAAGACTTTCTAGGGCAGCAGTCTAAGTCGAATGCAGGATCTGGTACTCTCTGATTATGCTTCTCCCAGCTGCCCAGGGCTCTTCATCCCCTCTGCTCTGAGTTACTCAGAGATTTCAGAAGGACCAGTCCAGCTCTGCCACTTAACAGACGTCCACCATCCTCACACACTTTCTTTGTCACACATCCCCCCGTTACAGTTCTCTGTTTGTCTAGTGACTGTGTCACTCTCAATGGACCCTTCGCAAAACTCAGGGGAAACAGCAGAGGCTGAAACATGAAGCTTGTCATCCCACGAGTCTAGCATCACTCCCTCTGTCCTAGGAAGGGGCATAGGCTGCCAAGGCAAAAGCTTGTAGCTGTAACAGCCAGCAGCTGACGTGTTGGGGTGGGTCTACAGGGATGCCCCAGGACATTTCCATAGTTAGGCTGATTCACTTGGAATGATCCAGAGCAGAGAAAACCCAACTGTGAAGTCATTAACCAAAATTGCCATTAAAAAAAAAAAAAAGCTAGATCCTCGGTGTCCAAGAAAGGGAAGGTGCCCTGTGGAAGAGCATTAAAGTCACAGGCCCGAAGTCCAGGAGATAACTCAATAGGAACGGTTCTGAGCCTTGAGTGTGACTGTGCGGTCCCATCTCAAGAAGGAATTCACTGTGCAAACCAAACCACACTCACACAGAGATGTGAACAGCAGGAATCATAACAGACAAGAGATAAAAACACTGTGGCGGCCCCTCCGTTTGGAGGATTGTTAAACAAGCGAAGCAGCCGGTGCACGAACTCCAAGACCCATTTTAAGCAATATTCAAAGGACAGCTTCTCCATAGGTAGGGGACGCTGTTGCAGGCACACACTGTTGTGACCTGTTTGTCCCTTGCTGAGGAAGAACCCAGAACTTCTCATAAGCTAAGTAAGCACTATGTCAACTGAGCCATCTCCCCAGCCCAAGAACAGACTTAGGAGTCTAAAAGGTGCAGGGAGTGGGGAATAGCAACTGAGCGCAGAATGCAGTCTGAATGCAGGTAGTTGCAGCCGCAACTATGGCAAGGGTGTAAGAGAAGGTAAAAATCTCAGACACAGAGGAGCTCAGAGCCTGGGAACCAGCAGGGCTGCTCCTACAGAAGGCACCAGGGGACAGCGAGTCTACAAGTCTGTGGTTCCACCACGAGTCCCCAAGGTCAGCTCAGCTCAACCAGATCACTGCTTTCAAATCCACCTGGATCCCACTGGGATTCCTCAAGCTCACTCTAGGATTGCAGCATCAGACCCTGGTTGATGTGCAGGGCAGTTTTATTAATACTTTAGGACCTGTCCCCAGAGCCTGACATCTTACCTTATTGCAGCCATCTCACTGGCTGCTGCCCATTGTCACAGTGCACATTTAAGGACATGGAGGCCTAGTGGTAGTTAAGGAAGGGTGCCAGAATCAAAAGATAGTGGTTCTCAGCTATAACCCAGCCCTGGCCCTGGAGGTCTGGAGCAGCACCCCTCAAACAAGAGACCCCAGACTTGATCGATAGGCATTGCCAATGCCTAGGGGCCCAAACAAGTCCAGCTGAGGTTGAAGCTTCAGTTCTCAGACTGCCACACCAGCCTCAGAGCCCTCGACTTACCACATCCCCCTCTTACGGGACAGTTGCTCTTCTGGCCATGTTCAGTCTACAAAAGTCCAGCCAACCACACACTTAAGACACATGTACTTTTTTTCTCCATTAAATTACTTCAGTAAAAGGTTTTTTAAATGCTACATTTCAAGACAATTTTCTCAAGGAAGGCCTTTTAAGCAGCTGCTTTGAGCTCTCTACTCTTTCCCTGAAGCATCAGGCATAACAGCCTTGGTCCTCATTAAAATCAGAAAGACATATATAAAGAATAATGTTCCTTTATGGCAGTTTATTGGGCAGTATTAAAGTGCACACGGAGGCTCTCTAGAACAGATGTAAATACGTTTTCAAGATACCCTGGGAAGATGCAACCTCAGTGACATAACAGGACATTGTGTTGTCCAGGAAAGGAGACATGGGCAGAAAGCAGGTCTAGTTTTCTTTTTAATTGCTGTGATAAACATCATGACCAAAACCAACTTGGTAAAGAAAGGGTTTATTTCAGTTTAGGGTTTATAATTCATTATGAAGGGAAGTAAAAAACCGGGAGGCATGAACTGAAGCAGAGCCTGCAGAGGGATCGCTAAGCTTACTGGTCTAGTTCCCTGGCTTTTTCATCTCATTTTATATAAATTGGGACCACCTTGCCTAGGCGTGGCAGCACTGACAATGGGCTGGGCTCTCCTACATCAATCATTAATCAAGAAATGCCTGGCCCACACCAGCCTACAGGCCAGTCTGATGGAGACGTCTTCTCCCTCTTTGCAAGTGGCTCTGGTTTGCTTTAAGCTGACCAGCACATAGCATCAGATGTTCTGAGCTGAACAGTAGGAAAATCCAATTGCCCAGGAACTGGGGGCAAGCCAGGTCTAGCCTATGCCACCTCTTCTTGCCTTGCTAAATACTCTCCTGAGTATCTAACTTTAGGAAGACTCCTGGACCATGAATATCAAAACCTCTCAGATGTGAGGCATTTTCTCATAGACAGACTTGGGTCCAAGGGTGGAGGTGGCCAGTGGTCACTCCCCAACCCAAGCACCCACGGGAGTGGAACAGGGCTATGGTGATATCAGGCAGCTCCTCAACACTCTTCCAACAAGCCCTCCTGGATGATATTCTTGGGCCTTGCTTAATAGGTTTTCAAGTTATAGCAACTATAAGGCAGGTGGAGAGAGTTTCATACACTGCAATCCAGCTTTAACATGCTTACACCCGACACGGGGGCTTCAACTTAAAATTTTAAAAAGCCAAAAAAATTAAAGTGAAGGAAAATTCCAGCTTGAAATTTTTCTAATAAACTGCTCACAGCTTGAAACACAGCCGCTGTTAACTTTGGCACAGGTCCCTACCAACCCTTCCCAGGCCATCAGTGCATAAACACAATGTAATATAGTGATTCAATTTTCTAAAGAATTGGTTAGCAATTAAACAGGATAGTTGAGAACAGATATTAAATTCCAGAGAGAATTGCCATTTCAACTTTAACTTTTTCTGAGTAACAAAGGGGGAATACGAGACCAGCAAGGAAGTTTCTCTTGCATTTCAGTGAGAAAATTATAAAAATTGAGGCCAAGAGCCCTTTGGGATTCTTTAGATGAATCAGTGACCTTGATATGGTGCTAGACAGCATCAAGGGTATAAGAGCTGTCTTGCACGGAGTTCAGCTTTTTGTGCTTCCCTTTTAGCCTGGTTATCAGTTCTGGGATAACCAAGGAATTCTTGGTCTATTGCTTATGGGTCATTGGAAGGATCAATTGTTCTAAACAGATGACCCTAGTCATTCCGTTCATCTACTGTGGGGCAAATGCACTACTCAGGAGAATCATCCCACTCCATCTGTATGACTTGCTTCACCTAATAACATTCAGTGAGTGCCTGTGCCTTGAATGGCCACACGTGGAATGGACACTAGTAATGAAGGGAGAGGGGGCCATGGGAGGACTCTGGCTTCTGGCCATCCACCTTCCAAGGCTAGAAGGCAGAGAACTTTGGGGGAGCTCTGGGGAACCACAGGTGGGAGCCCTAGGATCATAGGTAGGGCCTACATAAACCCTAGATAAGACCTTAGAGATGGCAGGTGGGACCCCAGGAACTACAGGTGGATCTTGGGACCCAAGGGTGTGACTTGTAAGAACTCCAGGTGTGATCTCAGGAAGCCAAACCTGGGACCTGAGGGAACTGTGTGGGAACTCAGGGACCACATAAGGGACTTCAGGGAACATCTGTGAGGAATTACAGAGAGTTGTTAGCCCCTGGGCATGCCTGTAAGGAGGCGCTATTTATTAACAGGCCGGGTTCATTGACATGAAAACCCTATCTTAACTGTAAGAACATCTTTCTATGAGCTGATTTCTGAGTGGAATACAAAGGAAAGAGCAAGCTGGGTACCAGCATCTGCTACTCTCTGCTTCTTCCCTGCAGGTGCAGTGTGACCAGGTGTCTCCTTCCCTGCAGGTGCAGTGTGACCAGGCGTCTCCTTCCCTGCAGGTGCAGTGTGACCAGGTGTCTCCTTCCCTGCAGGTGCAGTGTAATCAGGCGTCTCCTTCCCTGCAGGTGCAGTGTGATCAGGCGTCTCCTTCCCTGCAGGTGCAGTGTGATCAGGCGTCTCCTTCCCTGCAGGTGCAGTGTGATCAGGCGTCTCCTTCCCTGCAGGTG
>CM052709.1:80844570-80894246 GCA_028551405.1 Uromys caudimaculatus | reverse complement strand
ACTATGTAGCCTTGGATGACCTGGAACTTTGCTATGCAGACCAGGTTGACTTCAAACTCTCAGAGATTCACCTGCCTCTGCTTCCTGCATGTTGGGATTAAAAGTAAATGCCACCAAATTTAGCTTTAAGTTACTTTGAAATATTTATTGCTATTTATTTGTATTTATTTACGTGTGTGTGTGTGTGTGTGTGTGTGTGTGTGTGTGTGTGTCTTTGCTTGAAAACCCCAGAAGAGAGCACCCTGGAGCTAGAGTTCTAGGTGGTTGTGAACTTCCTAGTATGGGAGCTGAGAATTGAACTTGGGCCCTCTAGGAAGAGCAGTGAGTATACTTAACCATTGAGCCATTTCCCTAGGTCCCTAAAATTGCTTTTGTCTGGGTATTTAATCATCAAAATAGGAGACATAACTAATACACTCCCCCAGAGACTAGATAAGTATCCCAGGGAAACCCATCTTCTGGGCAGCAAGCAGGACTGGCTTGGTTTTTCCTACTGTTGAGGCCACGGAGTAAAACGAGCAGGGACATTGCTATCAACCTCCCCACCCCCTTAGGCTGGTTAGTTCCTGTGCTCCAAAAGTAAAAGTACCATACACAGAGACAGGGATCAGAGATGCCCTCACCCCATTGCAACTCATGCCCGTCTGCACATCACCGCCAACAGCAGAGGAGACGTGCAGAGCAGCAGATCCTATTGGGACCAGGAAGGACAGGACAGTTGTTACAGGATGCAGGCTCTTAGAGAGCAAGTCCCAGGCCCTTCACAGCCAATGGCCCCGTGCGCATGGACCAGTTCTGTCTTCTTCCAACCTGGAGAGGAGATGGAGAGGTGGGGGAGAAGGATAGCATGTTCCTGCCACCATTGTGTCACCTGCTCATCCCCACTCTTTGCTCCACCTCTCTCTCTCCCTCTCTCTTTCTCTCCCTCTCTCTCTCTCTCTCTCTCTCTCTCTCTCTCTCTCTCTCTCTCTCTCTCGGCCTCTCACTGCCCTGCGGATCATTGCTCCATTTCCCTTATTGGTTCTAACACCAGCACCTGCACACCATTCACCAACAAGCACAGGTCAAAGGGAACATGCTAAAGTCAAACTAATTAACTAGAAGAAAGAGGGTGCACAGCACCTGAAGCAGCTTGGTGAAGCCAGCTCACCACAGTGGGAGGCTGGGAGTCACCAATACTGTGTATGAGGAAGGACATTCACCTGCTAGGACACCCCGACTCTCGCCAGTTCCCAGAATGTGGAGGATGCAGGAACCATCATGCCTTAACGGACAGGTATGATGCTTAAAAGAGAATTGTTTTAGAGGCAGATGGAGCTGTAACTTCAAAGATCCGTCAGTGCACCACAGCCTTAGACATGGTACGCATCTAGAATCTGCCAGAAGATGATTTTAGGAAAGGATCTCCTACCAGCAGCATGAGCACGTGCTGAAAAAGTGTTTGTGTCATTGCTGCAAAAACCAACAGACGGCAATGCTGGTGTGGAGAGCACTGAAGAGCTGGCATCTACAACAAGCTGAGAGAGAAATGCAGAGCTGAGACTTCTGCGCAGGATGTGCCATTGGCTGGTGTCCTGGGGTCTTAGTTAGGGTTTTACTGCTGTAAACAGACACCATGACCAAGGCAACTCTAAGGACAGCATTTAACTGGGGCTGGCTTATAGGTTCAGAAGTTCAGTCCATTATCATCAAGGTGGGAACATGGCAGCATCCAGGTAGGCATGGTACAGGAGGAGCTGAGAGTTCTACATCTTCATATGAAGGCTGCTAGCAGAATACTGGTTTCCAGGCAGCTAGGAGGAGGGTCTTATAGACCACGCCCACAGTGACACACCTACTCCAACAGGACCACACTCTCTAATAGTGCCACTCCCTGGGCTGAGCACATACAAACCATCACACCTGAGGTCTGGATCTTCTCTTCTAGGGACAGGCACCATTTGAATTTTTACTCAGTTCATGTTCTCTTCAGTAATACTGTGATGGCTCAGAAATGCCAACTCGTTCTTGGGAGTCTATCCCACCATGCCCCGGCTGTAGCCTCTCTTTGGCCTGATTTATAACATTTTTCAAAATGCATTTTCTTAGCAGATGTGTTTGCTAGTCAGTTTCCTACCGCTGGAACAAAATACCAGAGAAAACTCCACTTAAAAGGAGGAAATGCTTATATTGACTGATGATTTCAGAAGCCTCTGCCCAATAACCACTTGACCTCATTTTTGTTTGACCTGAGGTAGTCATCATATTAGCCCGCTGTTCACACACTGTTAATGCAGAGCCACTGAAAGTACTCCAGCCTGTCATAGGCTGGGCTGTGCCCGCTAAAACTTCTGTGTCAAAGCTCCAAGAGTCAAGGCATCAGCATGTGTCTATATTTGTAGATAGGGCTCTTGAAGAAGTGAATAACATTAAATAAGGTTGTTGTTGAGGGCTCTAGTCCAACACTACTGGTGGATTTTTACAAAAAAAAAAAAAATGACTATAGAACTTTTTACATAAAAAACTACAGACCATGTCACACACACGGAAGACATGGTGCAACCCAGGTGTGCCCTGAGCCAGGCATCCAGCGAGTACAGGGGGAACACTCTCCACAAACAGTTCGTGATGTTACAAGGAAGTTTGGCTTAACTTGGGAGAAACCCTTGGAAACACAAGTAATGAGAGGCAGGAATCACCTATATAGAAACATCATGAAAATCTCTCAAGTGATACACGGAGACGGGGTCAGTTTAAACGGAGACACATCTTGTTTCTGGGTATGAGAGTTGAATAGATAAAGACATGAAATCCCCACCAGACTGTACACTACACTCAGCCAGCTCAAAGAGTGCAAAAGGGTTCCACTTGGAAAGCCGGTTCCAACGTTGGCAGAATCATAAATACAGAGACGTTGCCAAGAAAACGCAGGAAATCGTGGGGAATTCGCTACTGTGCATAAATCAAAGTGTACAGCGATATTAATCAAAGCAATTAGACACTGACTGAGAACACAGAGTACAATGGTAAGATAGGCTGTTGATCGTGTGTAGCACAGAACATCTAGCTATGAATGGGGGCTTCAAATAGATATGGAGGACTCTCAAGAACCTGCCAGGAAACGAGAAAAGCTTAGATTAGCATCCGCAGCAAACTCAAAAACAAACCCCCGATACACAAAATACCCAACTTTTAAATGATAAGAGTAGCAGAAGAAAATATAAGAAGTCGGTTTTCAGCAGCTTGACTAGAAAAGGCTTCCTAACCAGCAGATGAAATCTGAAACTCATGTAAGAGAACATTGGCTGATTTAACCCGAGCACCTCCTAAACTTCAAAAGAATTGATAAAATTAAGATGACAGACCAAGAAAAACTTATGTTGTGATTACAGTTGGCTGTCACTGACACTTTGTTGCTATCCAAAGAGAGTTTGTAACTTAGGAACTCCATTTTAAATTTCTAATGCAAGCACAAATACAAAAAGTCATAAAAGTATTATACATCAATTCTCATTAGAATTTTTTTAAGTGCAAAAACAAAGAACCATATGAGACATTGCAACTGTCTGGCTCCAGCTGGCATTTACCCTGGTGTAGAAGTATGTTGAGTCTAAAAATAAAAATGGCTTCGAATTGTGAGACGAACATCCCCAGATGCAAAGAGGTCTCTGGTAAACACATCATTTTACCACCTCCTGCTCCTGTGTCCCACAATCCTCTAAAATGGTGGATCATTCCCAAGGTTGTATGATTCCTCTATAAGACCTCCTTCTGGCCTTGATTCTCCTGGATTCTCCAAAATGTCATCAGAAGAAGCCTCATGTCTTCCCTGTGTTTCTTCCTAGACTCAGAGGTGGCTCCAGCCAGCACTGCGGCAGCCATATTCAGCACAGGTGTTAGACAACCCATGTCAGATAACCCCTTAGTTGAACCAGAGACCACACTCTGTCATCTCAGCCTTCTGTCTCAACACTTCTCCATGCCAGCTGCCTACAGAGGCACTTAGGGTCTCTGGACTCTGGAACTTCCAGCCTCAGAATTTGGAGTTACCTTAGGAAGTGGCTTTTGTGTTATGGTGACAATTTAGAGAAACCAGGGTAACTAGGGGACAGAGAGAAGTCACACAGCAGAGTCATACAGCCCTGGGAATGATCCACCATCTTAGAGGATTTGGTTGGGACACAGGAGCCGGAGTTGGTCAGATGCTGTATTTATAGAGACCCTTCTTCAGGTCTGAGGATGTTTGTCTCATAATTTGAAGCCTTTCAACTGCAGGCCTGACTGAGGAGCGAAGAGCAGTAGACCACCTGTCTTAGTCAGTACCCTTCTGACAGTCATAGGATAAGCAATGCTCTCAGAATGCTAAGCCACAGCACACAAGCAAATTGCCATAGTATTCATACATACATACATACATACATACATACATACATACATGCATGCATGCATACATACATACATACATACATACATACATACACACAATCACCACAGTGCACAGATACATAATCACCATGGTACACATACATACACTTTCCACAGTTCACAAAAAAGAATCCACACAATACATACACACACACACATACACACACACACACACACACACACACATTCTCCACAGTTCATGCACACACACACACACACACACACACACACACACACTGTCCACAATGCACACACACACACACACACACACATACACACCAGTACACGCACACACAAGCCACACAGTATACATGTAAACACACTCCTCACACTGGACATACACACTCCATAGTGCACGCACACACCCCTACAGTGCAACACACACACACATTCTGCACGAGCCTGTTGCATGTCATCTCTGAATGTTCTGTGATATATTACAGAAGTCCTCAATATAGCAAAACTATGGGCCTGAAATTTATAATCTCTTCCCTAAGACCACACAGGGGTGAATGGCTTGAAAAGATTCCACAGAACACTTAGTTCACTCCTCTAGGGACACCATCAAGGGTTCAGAGACTTATGGGGAATGGGGGTGGGGCATAGTTCAAAGGAATTCAGAGGCAGCACAACAGACTGTGTTGACATCCCCAGAATCAGGACACAACCTGGGTGTCGTTGGCCTCCCCAAGTCCAGAGTAGTGGCTCTGAACAAGGAAACTTCCAGGGTCCAAATGGGGGTCTGGGTGTGGCTCAAGACAATTCTCTTCATCCCAGGAGGCACAGTGCTGCCCCCTGTCACAAGGCAGAATACGAGGTTGTATGTACTACAAGAGTATGCTCATGCCTCTGCTCCATGCTCAGCCCAAGGATAGCAGAACTGCTCGTCAGGTCCCCCGAGATATCACTTCCCCCGAAGTGCCTCGTCTCCTGGAGACGCTCTGGAGTGGATTTCCATGTTTATAAAAGCATGAATTATTGAAGAGCACTCAGGAATTCTTGTGTTCCATTTATACAAATCAATGAGCAGAGGGCTACCGTCAACCTTCGCTGCTTTATGGCTCGTAAAGACAGGGCAGCCATACGAAGCACACATTGAGAACAATCCTATTCACAGTGGCGACAAGCGGAGACAGGCCTTTCACAGCGACTTAGAGTCCACGGAGAAAGAGGAGAGCAGCTGTAGACTGAGTCTTTTAAGTTACACGTGGGAGATTTTCAAAGGCAGAGCCGAGTGAGAGGACGGAGTGATGGGTCCCAGGAGCCCCTCGCTGGAGTCGATACGGACCGGCATCTGCTCATCTTGTTTCGTCTAACTGGTCCACTTCTCCTAAAACCACATGTTAAGATAAATGAACTGAAGGCCCCAGTAAAGGCAAACACACACGAATGGTAAATGCGAACAATATAAAACTGACAGCAACGCTTAAATAAAATTTACTGCGGCGCCAATAAAGATTCCAGGAGGATTTTTTACACTGTCAAAATAAGCCATTTATTTAGGCAGAAAAGTGAACACATTAAAACTGCACGAAACCCTTTGAAAAAGAGGGCAGGCTTTATGAACTTGCATATTACATTATAAAGCCATAAAAGGCTCCATTAGGAAAAGAGAGACTTCTTTTTAAATAATCTCGGTGTAAGGAAGGGCTTTTTAAGCCCATTATAAAAGCCAAAAACCATTAAGAAAAATATGAACCCATGTGGTCTCTGGAAAATTAAAAACTTACGCACTTATAAACCTAAAATAATTTCAAGATAACTATTGTAACAGGTGAGTTTGGTAAATTTACTGAGGGTAAAGTTGATGTGCCAAAATCAACTCTGTGTCTATTAAATCCCTATTCATCCCCAAGTGTCATACAAGAAGTCTGTCTACGTCACCAGATGATAAATAACAGCCCTTATCCTGGCTGAGGAGGCCAGATACAGTTTCCATCTCCTTGTTATGTCCCACCCAGCCTCTCCCTCCACCGACACCTGTTCACACCTGTTGCTCATATTGTCTAAGATAGATATTCCATTTCTCTGGGGGAGTCATCATATCTGTTTCTAATAAAGCCATCTATCAAAGGTTTATTTCTTTACCTGGTGAATCTTGGGAAAGACACACATCTTTTCTGCAGTCTTCTGACACTGAGCTCAGTGTTGGCAGTGGGTGCTCCCGTGAGGCCCATCTGAGCTGAAGGACCCTGGCAGAGAGCCACTTGCCTTCGGTTCTTGGCAGGAACCACTCCAATCGCTTCAACGAGGTCCTGAGTGCTTCCTAGTTCATCTGATGACCAGTGTGGTAGAGGGATTTGAATCTGGGTCCTGCTCAAATCTAAGGCACGCCTGAGGAGCTTTGCTGAGTCTCCTCTCTCAAAGTGAGCCCCAACCCCTCACACCCATGCTCTCTAGCCCGTCACCCTGCCAGAGGCTGCTTCTCCAGAGTCCACCCACTGGGGATGCTGTCTGTAAGGACCTTCATGTTGTCAGTTCTACCGTTCTTCCTTTTCATGGTTGTTGCATCTGTTATAATTCTCACAAATTTCTCTGTGCTCTTGTGATTATGTGAACATTAAATATTCATAGCTGGAGCATTAACCCATCAGGTATGTGATGTAAACCACGACTCTAACTTCATTTTTCTTCCCAAAGCCTGAGGTAAATGTCATAGAGAAGCTTATTGAATAATCCATCCTTGGGCTGCTGATTTGAAATATCACCTTAATAATGGACTAAATTATTAAGATGCTGGATTTCTTATGGACAGTCCTATCTATTAATCTCACCTGTTGGTCTAGTAATAAGCTGGTCCACAGTATTTTAATTCTGAAGCTTGCCGCCCCACTCTCTGACAGGATGGGTCCCCCCACTGCCCACTCTTTTAATAAGAGGACTCATTGTGCTGTTCACAGCTACCGAAAGGACATTAACTCCTGCTATTTTAACTCTGATATTTTTATAGTCCTTGCTGAGTTTGTGCATCTGGGTCTGAACAAACAGAAGCTATGGACAGCTGCTATGAAGAGCAGGTCTGTGTGTCTTGGGGTGCTAGCACCACACCAGCAGCTGAGGGCTAACACCTGCTTCCTAAGCAGGTGCACACTGCAGGCATCCACTGCTGACTTCTCGCAAGTCAACCTACTGCACTGGCTCCCAGGATTTCTCTCTCTCTCTCTCTCTCTCTCTCTCTCTCTCTCTCTCTCTTCTCTCTTTCCCTCTCCCAAATCATCTAGGATCCATGCAGTATCAGGGAATGGTTCATGATTTTCAGCCACTGCACCCCTGTAGTGTTGTGATCTCTCTCACAGACTCAACCACAAATCTCAGAAGATCCAAAAGTGTCAGCCCCCTGCACAGTGTCCTGGGGAAGTTCTCAATTGACCTGCCTGCTCCTAGAGCTTCCTTCAATCCTTGGATGGCAGAGAAGGAAGACGGGTGTACTTCTTGGAGAAGGGAAGCCCCAGGAAGGCAATGAGGACACAATCAGGGATGCATGGGACCCACCGTTTCTGTTCAGTTCCCCAGCCTGGTCATCTGCCTTGAATATTATGGAGCCCACCTGTTACTCGGTTGTTTCCGTGTCTCTTCTGGACCATCTACTCCTAATGCAGGAGATCAGCAAGAAGATGGGAAACAGTCCTGCACCTCAGAATCCACACAGGACTGGATTCACTGTAATATGCCTGTGAAACAGCTGTAGAGACAGGCAGCTCCAGCCTCACTGCCTTGTCAAGGTCAATGGCTGTGTTAAGTCTCCCCTCTGTTTGCCCAAGTTAGAATGCCAGTGTCACACATGTCTATTTCTTGTCTTTGTCCCTCAACCCTCTGAGTAAGATGGAGAGGAAGGACAACAAATGGTGCCTGCCTTCTAGCATGTACCTACCAGAATCCACCAGATTTAGCTAAGAGCATAGAGACAGCCAACAACAGCCAGAGCTTAGAATTTCTGTGGTCTATTCCATGACAGATACCACCAAAGGCAGGAGGGGACAGAGACCTGTCTACGGGAAAGGCCAAAGAGCAGTAGAAGCTCTGGCCCCATGCCTTGCAGTGGAGGCAGGACAAGGGATTAGCGAGAAGACCTAGCATCTCTGGGTCTGGGGACTTGAAGGATTTAGTTCTCAACCTTCCTATTGCCATGAACCCTTAGTGTTCTTTATGTGGTGGTGACCCCAACCATAAAATTATTTTCTTAACTGTATATTTTGCTACTGTTATGAATCATAAGGTAAATATCTGATAAGCAGATGGTCTTAGGTGACCCCTGTAAAAGGGTCATTTGACATTCATCCCCAAAGGGGTCACGACCACTGATCTAGATGACACTCCAGTCACCCTGCTCCAAATCTTGTGTATATGGTCAGCAAATACCACACACAGGCAATAGATCCCCTGGCATATCGTAGCCTGCTTTCTGAAGCCACCTGGCAGCCCCAACTGTCACACTCATTACTTAATCGTGTACCATGAGAGACTAACCTCACAATTTGTAGAGGCTAATAGATGAACGCAGGTGGGAAGCTCATTCCACGCAGATACTGACACCAGGTCCGTCTTATCCACCTGTCTGTCCCTCAGCCACCTCTGTCCTACCCTGCACCAATTCTCATTTGGCAAGTGGCATGGTCACAACTAGACAGTGGCTAGTCATTCCATGCCGCTTGTCTTCTGGACACACAGAAGATGCCCCTAGGGTGACACTGGGCCTATGCCAGAGCAGCCACGGGGAAGTCTTCTTGCCACCTGTGAGAATAGCCCCAAGCTGTGGTCCTTATGAAAGCCATTGCAAGACAGGTCCCACATTCATGTAGCTCACCTCTGCACTCCCTCTTTTCCTGTCCCCAGCAGGTGCCCCTTACTGTCAGTGTCCCAGGATAGCATCCTGTGAGAGCAGCTCATACATTTTGGCCCAGACTACTCTCACAGATGCCTTTCAACACATGCTGAAAGGGTGACGCTAACAAGTAGTCGCCAAGTAAATACCCTGGAGGCCACCCCCAAAGCCTCAGCCTCCCCAGTTGGTCTCCATGGCAGGAATGTCTCATCCCCTCTCTGCCATCACAAACCTGCAGACCTCGGTGGCCTCACATGTTTACTGCTCACAGTTCAGAGACTGGAAGATTTCATGTCTGGGGACGGTAACTTCTTGGTGCCTAGGTGGCGTCATGTCAGAAGAAAGGAAGGGGTCCTTGGCTCTTCTTTGTAAGGACTGAATCCACTTAATTGTTTCCCAAGAACTAAACTTCCTAATATCCATTTGTGTGTGTGTGTGTGTGTGTGTGTGTGTGTGTGTGTGTGTGTATGTGTTTCAACACACAAATTCTGAGGAAAACCAAACACTGAGGTCATAGCAATAGGAACTAGATATAGTGGAAATTCTACAGCATGATGAAGTCCCACACTCAGCCTGACACCCCTTCCTTGGAATGTGGTCTGAGGCCTGGGTGCTTCGTGTTCAGGGTTCACAACTCTCCATCCCTAACCATGGCTTCTGCCTCCTTCATTGGCCGTGTATGTGACTAAGACTAACTGAGGAAGATTGTGAGACCTTCCAGTCTGAGACAGGTGCACAGGAGCATCAACCTGAGATGGTTGATGGCTACAAAAATTCCCTAATGGTGACTCTCAGTCTTGCTTTTCTGACAATGGATAGCATCATCTTGAGGGTCTAGTGTAACCAAGGAGGAAAGCAATTCCACAGATGCAGAACTTCCCACCCCTTCCCTGAGCCCTTAGAGATGCAGGAGACTCGGAGCAAAAGCCCACAATGGCTACTAAGACATCAGAGGGGAAAGCGAGGCTGAGCTGACACCAGCACCCACGTCATAGAGACTCAGCATACTGCATGGTGAGCCAAGACTATGTAGGGTCTTCTCCCTTGGGTTGTTCTCTGGGCCATGGCTTGCTTCTGACAAAGTTTGCTAAGACTTTGTGTCTGGGGGTGTGTTTTGGGAGTCCCAGGCCAAGCAGGAAATTTATTCTAAAGAGTAAGAAGGGAGGAGGCAGAGTGAAGTCTCTTCACCAGCAGACAGACACAAGTGCTGGAAGCCCAGTAGCCAGGACCCTCCTGCACCTCCCAGGACGTTGGATATCAGCAAGGGCAAGCTTCGACTCACTGCTATGGGTTGGATTTGACGTGTCACCTAAAATCCTCGCGGATGAAAGATGTGATCCCAAGCTCATGGCAGTATTGAGAAACGATAGGATCATAAGGACTCTAGCCTGTTGGTGAGGTCACAGTTGAGCACACCATTAGGAAGTGGGGCCAGGTGAAGGAAGCAGATCACTAAAAATGTATCTTTGATGAGTAAGTATGTAATGTTCCAGGCACTTCCTTTCTGCTCTCTGCTTCCTGGCCACTACAACATGAGTGTCTTTCCTTCACTATCCCTTGTTCGATGACTCTGGAGCCAGCTGACTGAGGACTGAAAACTCTGAGGCAATGAGCCAGAATCAGTGTGTTCTGTGCTGAGTGTGAGTTGAGGGCTGAAATTGTAAAGGAAAAGAAGCCCTCCTGGTCTCACAGCTTTTACTCTGATGGGGAGGGGTGGAAGTGGGTAGGGACCTGGAAGCTATGTAACTCAAATTACCAAGACTGAGCCACGGAGACTAAGGAAACTGAGCATGAAACACAAGGGAGACGCAGAACACAAAGATGGTTCTCTGCCACTGGGCTGAGGTAGACACATTAGTCATCACACATTGGATCTGTAGCCTTCACCTCCTTGTCCCTTGCTGCTCATCCTGTCCCTAGCACAGTGGACTTTTTGAAGATCTCTCCCTGCATGAAGCATTCAGTTTGAATGTTGTCTCCCACAAGTTCCGCATGTCTTTGAATACTTGTGGTGGCACTGTTCTGGAAGGCTATAGAACATTTATGAGGCAAAGCCTTGCTAAAAATGGGCTTTTAGGTTTTATAGCCTCCCCTGCTCCTCTCTGTTTCTTGGCTACAGACACATTGTGACCATCTGCCTCCTGCTGTCCTGACTTCCCCGTCACGATGTACTGCACCTTGGAACTGAGCCATATTGATTCCTTCCTTCTTTAAGTTGTTTTGGTCACATCCCTGAGAAAAACTAACACAAAGGGCAAGCCCTCAAAGCCACACCTGGGTCCCCAGAAGCATTCTCCTTGCAGCCACTGATATCCAGAGTTCCTGTTGTCTCCAGATCCAGCCAGGTGTTCCACATAGACCAGGTCTCTCCAGTGCTCCTGTGTGCATTCCCAGCCCTGACACCAAGTTTAGGACCCAGACAGTGACCTAAGGAGGATCAGTGGTGAAAGGAAAGGGGAGATGGCAAAGAAGAGAGTGGAAAAAAGAAGATGGTGGCCAAGTGGCTTGCTACAAATTCTTATGAGCTCAGACTGGAGGCCATAATCCCGGCCTTGGAATCCTGGGTAGAAGAAACAGCAAGACTTTCACATGCAAAGTCCTCAAGTAATGGGCACAGGTGAGACCAGAGGTTTCCTGGAGGTGACTTTAGCAAATATTCAATATTCCTATCTCTTTTCAAGACTTCAGCCTTGTGACAAAAAATTACATTCCACTCACAGCAAATAATTACGGGGAGTCTGTTATCGCTCTGGCACTGCTTTTGGATGTGTTAGTACTTAGAGGAACCAAATAAGCCATGATGTTTTGCCAAGCTCCCTGAACAACTCAGGCTGCTAAACTGTACCTGTGCCCCAAGAGGATGCCCTAAGCTATGACACCCAGGGTGTGACTCCATGGGATGTGATGTCATAGCGCATCCACCCCACTGAGATGAGCCGAGTCTGGCTGTTCCAACTCGTCCTTCCAACATGCGTTCCCTTTCTCCAAACGCACTAGGACAGTGACTCCCATGCATGGAGGGCCAGTTGTCGTTGATGTGGACAGAGGTGGTTTAGGCTCCTTGTGGAATGAGGCAGAAAAGTTGACATTTCATTTTGAATTCAGTCTCTTAAACATGTAACGATGTGAGCATGTAATATTGGAAACATGTAACGGTGTAAGCAATGACAAGGTTTTAAGCTTTGTTTCAAAGATAGCATGTTCTATAATGCAGTCCCTAAAACCTGCCTTGCACATGTGTGTAAGATGTTGCCCCTCTGCCTCCCCCATCCCGAAGCTGCAGGGTCTGGGATCAGAATGCTGCTACTATTCATTATTCTGTCTCGGTTCTCATTGCTAAAGGGCTGTTCAGAAGCCCATGATGCTGCCCCATACAAAGAAGCTAGTCTCTAAAAATGCGCTTGGATTCTGATTTCACCATTTTAAAGTTCTTAGCATGTGTTCTGAGTAACAGTTTCCCCAAACAAGATAATTCCTGATATATTTTATTCCTACTATAACTGCAGGCCTGTAGTTTGACAGAAAAAAATCAACCTATAAGAGACAATTTGTTCTCTCCAAGTGAATGCTACCATGACAGTGGATGGGCGTCCCCAAGGTCACTAGGATCAGGGAACCAGAGCCCAACGTGTAACTATGCCACACTGGCAGCTCACTGAGTGCCTGAGGCCAGCTGCCATGTTTTTGAATAAAGTTTTATTGGCACACACCTATGCCCATCCATGTATTGATCATCAACACTGTTGCTCAGTGCAATAGCAGCAAACCTCGGCCAGACACCATTGATTGCCATGTAGGATACAACTTCCCACATGAAGATGCTTAGTCCTTGTGGGACAGCTTCTGTCTAGGCACAAGAGCCACCTCATTCACCAGTCTCCACTGCAGTTGCAGATAGGGGCCCCTAGCATCAGAACCTGAGGTGGAGTCCCTAATGTGACATCACAGAGGGAAAACTTCAGAAGAGGCCAGCAAGACAGTGATGAGAAGGAGTCAAGGGGAGGCATTCAGAATGGCCACCCTGAGCCTATCCTACTCAGGGGAGCTCCAGGATGCATCCAAACCAGGGACAGGGACACTAGGCTGTAAAATACAACATTGGTCAGTAGTAGGCATCAGGAGCCCAGGAGAGGGAGGTGGGAGGTGTGGAGCCCAGCATCCCCTGTGACCCTCCTGTAGACCCAAGGGCCATCTTGGATATGTTAGCAGCAGCAGTAAATAGGCAAACTTGTCACAGGATCAAGACAACCCAGCAGGCAGTAGTAATATAACCTGCAGCTGTAGTTAAAAGGGTTCACAACATCAGGAAAACACAAATTGTTCACAGATACAGTATCTCTTATTGTCTGTATCAGAACCTTAATAGATCAGGAAACAAACCCGGTCTTCAAGCTGCTGACCTGGAACAGGATGACAGACTCACCACATCTCTCCCCACCATGCTCCTGCCTTCCCACTCAACAACCCCACTCAGGGCAGAGTTTGACAAAGAGGAGTTAGAGTGTGTCCTTCTCATGGAGGCAAGTGAACAGTCCTTCCCGAAGCAGGGAGGACAGCTTCCAGACAAGGCAGGCGCTGGGAGCTTGGGATCAGGCTCTGCCTGAGCCTTGGTGTACTCTCCAGGAGTGTCTTAGTGCTCTATTGCTGTCAAGAGACACTGTGGTCACTGCGACTCCTATAAAGGAAAGCATTTGATTGGGGCTGGCTTACAGGTTCAGAGGTTTAATCCGTTATCACCATAGTGAGGAGCATGACAGCATGCAGGCAGACATGATGCCGGAGAGGTAGCTGTGAGTGCTGTATCTTGATTCACAGACAGTATGAAAAGAGACACTGGCCCTGTCTTGGGCTTCTGAAATCTCAAAGCCTGTGACACACTTCCTCTGACAAGGCCACACCTTCTAAAAGTGCCACTCCCTGATAACTAAGAATTCAAATCTATAAGCCTATGGGGGCCATTCTTATTCAAATGACCACAAGGAGACTGCACTGTTGTCACTGAAGCAAAGAGGAGGTTTCTTCCAAGGCCAAGCCATGGGTTGGCTTTGTCTCCTGTCTGAGCATATCCATTTCCATGGGATATTAGAACAGGCGCCATATTGAGAACTAGCCGGACTTTTCTTCCATGTAATGGGAAGGGGGAGCCGTCAGACTGGTGGATCCCCAAGAAAGAGAGCAAGAGTTTCTGTCAAGAGGAGATGAACGTATATGAAACCAAGCACATGTGACGGGGGTGCCCAGGCCTCTGTGGCGTCTGCAAGGAGGGGAGATTGATTTCTCTGAAGTTGGAGGGGAAGAGGTGTGGACACCCTGCAAGGAATCAGCTGTTCACAGGACACCCAATGCAGCTAGAGAAAGATGCTGGCCAAGATAGAAGACGGAATGGTATGAGAACCTCCAGGGAACTATGAAGAACAGCCGAACTACGCAAAGGCATGAAAACGAAGCATCTATGCATACAACAGGAGTCCAGGCTCCAAGGACACTTGTCAGTCAAAACTGACATCATCGTCAACAGGTGCCTTTGTAAGAGAGAAAGTTGAAAAGCAAGTTTTGTCACCAAAAGTAACTGAGTTCCACAGATGGCATCATGGGGACCCTCAGCTACTGGGTATGAGCCCTTCCAGCTTCTATCACAAGGCACCATACCACTATGGAGGTGAACCACCCTCTGGCCAGTCCTGCCGGCTGCTGCCAGCCCACCAGGAGCCCAGCTAAGGAGAAGAAGTGGCAAGGTGCACCTCACTGGCCTTGTAGAAGGGATTCATTGAGACCAAGAATGGCAATCCTGCAAGAACCTTCCAGCAGGCCATCCTGCTTCCCTCAGAAGGAATGCTGTGCTGGGTCAGGGTAGTGCCAGGCCAGAGCAGATGAAACAGTATGGCCACACAAAACACCAGCACACTGCAAGAAGCCACCAACGACCAGCTCTGCACTGATTGGTAATGGTGTGTTTAATTGAAATTTCAAGGTTCATTACGGGATGTGGATTAATTAAATTGAGAGGGGAGATAATGAAAAATATTCCCACTGGATATATAAAGAGCAGGCCTGCTGTGGCAAGAGGAAGGGGAATTAAAACGTATGGACCTGCCAGGGCTCCCCATGATTGTCCCTGGAAAGGAGTTGAGGCTGTTGCTACACCCTACAGAACAAAGATGGGCCGCAAGCTCCATGTAAGTGCTAAACAGGCTTTCAGAGGCTCCACACAGGCGCCATGGAGAAATCCATGGTCTCCATACAGACCCTGCATAAATGTTTCTAGTCTCCACACATGCACCCATAGGCTCCACACAGGCATTTGTAAGATCCACATAGATAACTCACAGATGTCTAGTCTCCATATAGGCTTTACACAGGCCCCATAGATGCTCTGTGCAGGCATCCACAAGTTTCCACACATGCACTGCACGGGCTCCCTGCAGTTACTCCCAGAGGTTCCACACGGGAATCTACAGACTCTCACAGGCTGCATACAGGACTTCATGGCTTCTGCACAGGCTCTATTTTGTCTCCACACAGTGTCCATTGGCTCTACTCAAGAATCCGCAGGCTCCAGACAGACATCACCAAGGTCTCCATACTGGGTTCACACAAACATGCGCAGGCATTCACAGGTTCCACAGGCTCCATGACCTCTTGAGTAAGAAGGAGAACCCAGAACCTCCCAGAGACTTCCTCTTGAGAGTAAGCCTTCAGGACATCCTTGGTCAGCACAACGTTAACAGACCTGCCTGAGGCTCCCAGACTTGTCACATGCTAAGCACCAAAACTTGTCCGGCAAAGAATCTCTTGTGTCTTAAACCAAAGGACCAGATTTGGACAGCGCAGGATGAGAAGAGAGCTTACTGAAGTGCAACATATCCAGTCAAGCACCAAGGCCGTGATGTGAGGAGACCGTGGTGCAGAAAAGCCAAGCCAAAGTTTCTGCACATTTCTAGCAGGGTGACACTTGTCCCTGGTATCCTCTGTGCTATCCTCTGGGGCCAATGAGGACTTCTGAAAGGAAGGATTCTATCTCTGTTCAAAACTGTGGTATATTTGATGGCTCAGTGTCCCCAGTGTGATGGCCTTTAGGAGTGCTGTTCCCCCATTTTGTCCAGGACTCCTTAAGCCAATCACAAGTCCTAAGCCTGAGAGTTTTAGAGCAAACCATGAGAGCTTCCACCAAAGACCCACTGTAAGAAATTATAAAAGGAAGCACCTTAAAATGGAAGACAACTTCCGGTTAGAGAGATGCTGTGTGCAGGATGTCTGTCTGGAGCCTGTGGATTCTTGAGTAGAGCCAATGGACACTGCGTGGAGACAAAATAGAGCCTGTGCAGAAGCCATGAAGTCCTGTATGCAGCCTGTGAGATGACGCAGTCAGCAGTCTAGACCCTCAGAACTCACATTTTAAAAGTTGGGTGTGGTGGTGTGTGCTTGTAATTCCAGCCCTGGGGAAATGGAGTTAGTAAAATCATTGTGCCTCATGGGCGAATTCAGGGCAAAGGGAGACCTGGTCTCAAAAACTTGGCGGCCTGTACCCAAAGAACATCATCTAAGTTGTGTACATGCAGGTGCACATATGTAATCTGTATGCATAAGAATCTGAAAACACACATACACACATGAGAGACAGTAGACAGACAGACAATTACAAAGAAAGGTTTTCTGAGTAGCCAGAAAACACCAAGAAGTAATGAAATTACCCATGACTCTAGATAGCAACGTTGAAATCATCATACTAAATCCCAGCAGAGTGAAAAACAGAAAGAAGATGCTAAGTACCATGAGCACCGCTGATGTGCAGTTAAGCTTAAAGAAGTTCCACACCCTGGGGACCACTAGAGGCATTCAGGTCTTTAAGTAAAGTTTAGCTTCTGAGTCAGGTTTATAGTGAAATCCTGAGGATTCTTTCCAGAGGAAATGGATTGTGGGTTTCTATAACTCAAAAGTGTAGAGAAGGAGACACCAGTGTCAAATATACAATCAAGCTGGGGCATAAAAATTTTAGAACAAAAGTACAAAGAAAATTTGGTAAAAAAATAAGTTAAAACGTATCTGCAATCACAAAAAATATAAATGGATAAGATTTAATAATTTAAAACTTCCAGAATGCATTTGAATTCAGCCATATGCTGTTTTAAAATGTTGAAAATGTATATAAATGAAACATTGTAAAGACTGTGTCACAAATGATCATACATATATATTTATACTCATTAGTATTTAATTTTCAGTTTTATTTTTCCATATCTTTGAAAGTTATGATTTTATGAGAAATAAAAGGAGTCAGTGGTAAAACTGGAGCTCCCCACTCAACAGATCCTCACTGTTTGATCCAGCATCTATCCTCTGGGCAATAAAATAAAGACACATATTCAAACAAAATAGGCACCCTGACATGCACACCCTACAAATCCTTCTTCAGGTAATGGGTGAAAATTTGACCCATCCACTGTGTTAACTGCTTACAACAAAATCAGAGGTTCATATATTTGAATGTCTGGTCACTAGTTGGTGAACTCTTTAAGAAGGACTAGGAGGTGTGACCTTGCTGGACGAGGTGTGTCATGGGGTCGGTGAGGTTTCAAAAGCCCATGCCAGACCTAGTCTCTATCTATCTATCTATCTATCTATCTATCTATCTATCTATCTACCTACCTACCTACCTCTGTCAGTCTCTATCTCCCTCCCTCCCTCTCTTTCCATCTTACTCTCCCCACGTGCTGTGTGACTGTCAGCTGCTGCTCCAGTGCCATGCCTGCCTGCCACCATGCTCCCCATCTTGATGGTCATGAATGAACCCTCTGAAACTATTCACAAGTCCCCAGTCAAATTATTTCTTTTTATGCTGTCTTGGTCATGTGTCTTTCCACAGCACTAGAAAAGTCTAAAACAGAGAGAAAACTTGAACACTGTGGGAAACCGTGAGCTAGAAGGTTACACAGTGAGCACCATCTTTGAAACAGCAGTGGTGGACATACAAGGGAGTGATTCTAAGCAGTTCAGGAGAGAAGGTGGGGCTTTGTCTTGAAGAACATCAGAGGAGACCTATGGATGAACTCCTTGTCCATGGATCAGACCCAATCAGGAGACAGCAGTGAGACTGTAGACACAAGGTGGCAGGTATGCAGTATCAAGTTAAGGTAGTGTTCTAGGGCTACAGACATGCCTTTGGAGAATCTAAGTGAGGCAGAATGAGATGTCCTATCATTTTGAATTTTTGTGGAAATCTATAATTATAGTCATTTGTTTTAATGTGAAGAAAAGGAAGGGCATATCCCAGTCAGTCTGCACCCATAAAGCAACATTTCCCAGGGGTCCAGTTCTGTTCCTGGTGCTCTTGCCTCCTGAAGCTGCTTGGCAGTTTCAAACAACAGGAAGTTGGGCAAGTGAGGTAGCTCAGTGAGTAAGAGTGCTTGCCACCAGAGCTGAGGACTGAATAACCCAGATGAAAAGAAAAACAGACTCCCACGAGTTATCCTCTGACTGTCATGTGTGTGCCGTGGCATGTCTTCCACCCACTAAGTCAGTCAGTCAATCAATCAATCAATCAATCAATTAATCAATCAATCAATCAATGTAAAAAAATAGGAAGTTATCATTTCTCCATCCCAGAGGCCAGAACTCCAGGGTTTCTAGGGGAGAATCTCTCTCTCTCCCTCCCTCTCCCTCTCTCGCGCACACACGCACGCATGCATGTACGTGCACACGTGTGCGCACACACACACATCACGGCATTTTGCCTTCATTTTCACACCACCTCCTCTCTCTTCTCTTTCTCCCTCCATTTTCTCACTCCTTCATCTCATCTCCCTCCTCCTTCCCTTCTCTCTCCTACTGTCTTTCCCTCCCCCACTCTCCTCTCTTCTTAGGGGAGAAAGGGAATTATTCAGGTTACACTTCCAGGTCTAGTGATCACTGTGGGAAATTAAGGTAGGAGCTGCACATCCTGGTCACATCACGCCCGCCATCAGAGCAGAGAAAAATGGATGCATGCATGATCACTTGCTTGCTTGTGCTTAACTTGATTTCTCCATTCTGTATTGTCCAGGACTTCCTGCCTAGGGAATGATAACACCCACAGTTGGCTGGGCCTTCCTACATCAACAAACAATGCAGACAATTCCCAAGGGACCAATGCAGGCCAACCTGATCTAGATATGTCTCAGCAAGATGTCCCTAGGTTGTATCAAGTTGACACTAAAGCTGACCTCCTCGTTCCCACTCTTCTTCCCCCTCCTTCTGCTTGTCCTCTCATATCCCTCCTTTCCCTCATCTCTGTCCTGTGTGCCCTCCTCCCCCTCTTCTCCCCATCTTTCTCATCTCTTCTCATCCTTCTCTTCTTCTGCTCCCTTCCTACTTATTGCCCTTCCTGCCTTACTCCCCTCTCCCTCCCCTCCTCCCTTTTTCTTCCTCCCTTCATCTTCTCCCATCAGCCCTGAGGAAAAATGTAGGAAGAGCTTTTCCCAAGTTCCCTTGCTACACAGAAAGTCTGGCAAAAGGAAATGGGTTAGGTTCTAGTGCCATCGTTCTCTACCTGTGGGTCTCGACCCCTGGGGCACATAGCAGATGTTCTGCATATCATATATTTACATTGTGATTCATATGGGTGTGAGTGCATGTGCACCGCGCGCGTGTGCGCGCGCACGCGCGCGCACACACACACACACACACACACACACACACACACACACACACACACGGGGTGGTGGTGGTTTCTGGCACTAAGTCAGAAGGCATTGTTGATGCTCTTGGTATCTGAGCCACCAAGTGTCCCCTCTTCTGTCATCTAAGGCCATTTTCTAGTCAGCAGGCCACAGCACTCCACACGGTGAAGGAAAGGCCAGAGAGGTTGAACAAGGTCAATAGAAATGCATAATTTAGGGCTCTTGCCTGCCCTAGGGACCTCTGATGGAGGCTTCAGTGCCAACAGGGAGGCAGGAGTTCATGATGCGGGAAGAAGCATTAACCCAGCCTGCAGCCTCTCATACTTGGCTCGGGGCCAGGGATGTGGCACACTCAGTCACACAGGTCAGTGACTGTGAAAGGGAGGGATGAGCAAGGCCACATCAGCAAAGAGCCCACTACTGCCTCCTGCTTGGGGAGTGGGGGTGGGGGTGGGGATGTGCACCCAGCCGTTGCCTGGCGACCGCAATGCTTTCTGCCAATGATGCAAGAAACAGAATAAGGTGGTCGTTTGCTTTTTTCCAGGTAATCAAACCAGCTTAGAAGTTATCAGTGTTGCCTGGTTACAAGGACAGTTCTGGGCCCCCTGGCACCCTGAAGCTGCACCCCAGAGAGCACTTATTCCCTGTCAGAGCTAGAGGAGAATTAGGCATGAGGCAGGTGCAGTGAACAGAAACAGAGATGGGTTGGGGATACCTACTCCTGCTTCAAGCCTATGTGGAGCCTGGGGAGCTAGACATCCAGCCTTCCCTGCAGGGCCTTAGCATACATTTCTCCCCACTTGCCAGACAGCTGTTGAATATCAAATGAGGTGACACAGCTACCGAGAGCTGTAAGACAGAGCTGCTCACAGGGACTGGGGACTACTCATGAGCCCCGCCACTCCTCTGCCTACGGACCACCTCTAGGAAGCTGGCCGAGGCCTATCTCTCAGGAGACACTAGAACCAAGGCTTTTGAAACAAGGGTCGCATTCTCCATCTTGTCCCCAAGCAGTTTGGTTCCATTAACAGCAACATGAAGTCACTTCAACCCTCCACGTGCATGTCTTTTTATTGTTAACGATTACGTGGTATTTTGTGATCCAGGCATATCTGAAATTATCTTTATTTATTTTTTATAATTCAATTCACAACCAGTGTTGTTATTTTTCCACTAGTGATTGCTTATCAAATCTGCATGCTGGGCTTTCTGCAGCCTGGAAATTTTCTTCTGTTATATCTTCAGCCTTTGTTTCTGTCCTCTCCATAGTAACATCTGGCATGTGTCTCTGTTTTCTGTCTGCTGGGGACTGCTTTTGGCCCCTTACTCCTGAGGTTTTATTTACTCTTAGCAGCAGCAGCAGCAACAACAACAACAACAACAACAAAAGTCATTATTCTACCTTCTACAGATGGTAGAATATGGGAGGACAGAGGGGTTAAGTAACTTGTTTCATCTCACACAGCACTGAGTGATAGAATTTAGAAGTCCAGGAAATGGTCCCACACTCCTTCTCTGCTCCCATAGCTTGTGCATTCTTTTCCTCTATTTCAATACTGATTACTCCCTGGAGTGTGTCTTGTTGGTCGATTCCCCACACCATTCTCCTCTCTATTACCAGTGTCTTCATTCTTCTTTGGTGAGTTTATCTCCAGTTTCAACCTCTATCCCCACCTATTCGACCTATGAGCTTTCAGCCTATGCGGCGGCCTCTCTGTCTGACATCAGGGACTGTGATCTGCTGGATGGAGCCATGTTCTAAGGCACAGCACTTCTCTGCCCTACCCCAGCCTTCTCGATGTCCGCCCCGTGCCCTCCAGCTGGATCCCTGTTGTATCCCTGACCTGAGGCTGCTGGGTAACAATTTACCATGAAATAAACAGCAGCTATTTTTAGGTTCTGGAAACAGGTCGTGGTAAATCAGTGTTCCATTCCAAGACTCCAGGATGAGTGTCCTCCGACCTCCCAGGTCCTGGCATCTCCGAGCACGGCACAGCCCGTGCCCAGCTTCCATCACAGCCTCCATTTCATCCCTGTGCCTGTGTCCTCTCCTCTTCCTATAAGGACATGAGTCACTGAGGCTCCAGAGGACAGGAACCTGAAATGTCATCTTTCTGTCCTCAGATGGCAGAGGTTGGCCAGGAGGACCGCAGTCATCTCCATCCTCAGAGACAGGATGCCCTCGGTAGAGAGTCTGGGGAAAGGAGCTAGACAGTAGCACTCTCTATGCCAATCCGGTTTTCTCACCTACCTGGCTGCCTTTCCTGGGGACCAGCACCCAAACTGCAAGTGAAGAGAAAGAAAATCTGAAAGGAGGCTACCAGGTGTCTCCCACTGCAGTGCCTCCCAAGGCCCAGAGCTATGGAACGCCACTCCATTGAGAGTCATAGTTCCCCAACCAGGCCAACAGCCCTTCCCTGCTGTCTTCCATCTATGCAGCTTGCAGAGGCCCTGGTCTCCTTGTACCCCAACTTCCCCTGTTTAGTATGGATTTGGGGGTACAGAATAAACCTCCCAAAATTCCCCATTTGGCTCCTGTATCTCCACTCTGCTGGCCGTTGCTTCTCTCCCATCTGCTTTGCAGCTTTCAAAACATCACCTCTCTCTCTCTCCATGTCTCTACTCACTTTTGTTAATGTCTTTTCTCTTTAATTTACCACTATTCAATGCACCAAGTCCCTATTTCAACCCGGAATTCTTTATAGCAACTTAAATGTCAAGAGATGCATAAAGAAAAACTGGTCTGATTCATTCCTCTGCTTCGTTGCCTGCTAATAATGTCTACTGCCCACCCCATGCCACCTATGGCCACCGTGAAAGGCGCTTTGTGCGTGGGTTGCCGCTTGTCAGCACTGGCCGCAGTGCCAAGAGGTGGAAAATGGTGTGCTCCACTTCACAGATGATGAGTCTGAAGACCAGAATGGTGAGAGATTTTCCCAGGATGTGGCAGCTAGTCAGCAGCGAGCTGGCGGCCAGCGTCGCAATGCTATTTTCTTTCACACAGTTGTGAATGTGCCACTGTGGAGACCATTCAAAACTGTGCAGCCTACAACGGAAGGCTGAGTGTGAGCCCCACATGGGATGTGGAGACCCTGCTATCCTGGCATCAAGGCACAGCCACAGATTTCTTCATAGTTATTATAAGTGGCTCTGTAAGAGCTGCCCTAGCCTCTGCTCTCAGAGGTGTCCCCTTCGAAGCAGAAAGCCAGTGAGAAGTTGCAAAAGCTTTGTGCATTGAGGGAGCTCATACCTCAGGCTCTCATCCAAAGTGTATCAACTAGCTACTCTTCAACGTGTTGCAAAACAAAATGTTCCGTCCCTCAGTTGCTTAAACCAAAAGTCATGTATTCTTGCTTTCCAGCCTGCAGACTATGGGCATAGCTCTAGCCATTGTGACAGAGCTGGATCAGGTCTGGATCTCCCTCATGTCTGCCTCATATACTGTGGATCTGGGAGCAGGTGACCACTAGGAAGGTTCTCCCTGTGATGCAGATGAGCAGAAGGGTGGCTTCTTAAGCATTCATTGTAACAAAATACCTGAGACCAAGCAGTGTATGAAGGACAGACATGTATTTGGCTTGCTGTTCTGGAGAAGAGGGGACCCAAGAACGTAATGGTGGCATGAGCGTGCCATCCGGAGAGGCTTTTGCATCAGTCGTAATAGAACAGACACCACATGAAGAGCCAGTGAGTCTCTTCTCATGAGACCACAAGGGCATCCTGGGGCTCCACTCGCGTGACCTCAGTTAACCGCACCTAATAATCCCCAAAGCACCACCTCCGATGTGATTTGAGGGCTAAGTTTCTAGCACTTGAAATTTGGAGAACACACTCAAGCCCCACCATCCTAAGACTTAAGTTTGTAACTGGTGCCATGATGGGGTTGGGTCTTCAGGGTGCAGCACAACTGAGCATGTCTCTGTTGAACCCATATACCCCCTGGGCATCCCAGCCAGTGACAGGCATGCTGGGGACAGCCCAGCCACACACACCCAAGACAGGACTCCCCTAACAGTGCTCTGGCTTCTGAGCACCCCTTATCTATCCATACTTTCTCCTTGCTGTGGCGTGGGCCAGGTCTCCCCTTCCCTCTTCTTTCTGTATCTCTGAGTAGGTGTCCCACCACACTGCTGTCCACTGTCCCTCCAGTTCCTGCTCATCTCTATTCTTCTGTAGGAAGCTGTCACTCTGTCTTGCTGTGACAAAATGCCAGACATAAACAACTTTAAAGAAGAAAGGTTATTTGGCATGGCCAGCTGGCTCCATTTCTCTGGGCCTGTGGGTCTTCATGGCAGAAGGATATGGTGTGTGTGTGTGTGTGTGTGTGTGTGTGTGTGTGTGTGTGTGTGTGTGTGTGTGGTGGGTAGGAGAGGACTTCTCACCTCATGGCAGTCAAGAAGCAAAAAGATAACAAGGAAGTGTCTAGGGACAAGATGTAACTGTCACAGGCACACACCCTTTCCACACTTCTCCACTGAGCTCTCTTGTCAGTCCACTGTGTCACTAGTTGAGGACCAAGCCTTCAGCACACAAACCACTTTGAGGGGCAGTCTTTATCTTAGCCACAACACCTCCCGGGATCCAGAGAATCATGTCCACCTCACAAAGCAAAATGTATTTGAACCACCTCAGAGAGTCTCTGAAGACTCACTAGTTCCAGCATTTCTCACAAGTCCAAGCTCAAGGTCTCCCTTGAGACTCCAGATAAACTCTTAACCATCAAGTCTCTGAGTGCCTGGGCTGCTGAGCATGAAGAAATGAATCCTGGGAAACAAGTTCCTAGGTGACCCTGGGTAAACAGAGTACTGCACACTACAGCACGTAGTGTCTGGCAAACTCCTGACACACCCTCAAGGCAGCTTTCAGGCCAAACCGCTCATTCTGTTCAGATCTTTCTGATCTGCTTTTTACTGCCTGTTATCTCGGGAGCTATGACTAAAACCACCTAGCAATGCCTGCACCACTGTCTGGATAGTGTGCTACCTTGAAATTTTCCCCAAAAGATTCAGTCAGTCCATTCTATTTACTTTCGGCTTTCCACAGAGTCTTAACATGTGGTCAAAATGCAGGCAAATTCTTTGCCAGAATGTTCCATGAATGGCCTCAGTTCAGATTCCTGTCAGAGTCTTTGTTCCCATGTGAAACTTCTTGAACAGACTTATGTTGAATTTTGGTCTGTTGCTATGTATTGTAATGCTAAATACTTTGCCCTGGTTACCTCAGGGATGAGAGACTCCTCAGGGACATCAAGTGATGCTATGTGACCTTGCTCCTTAATTTAAAAGTATTGGTTGGATAAAGATGCCAGCAGCCTATAGCTGGGTAGAAGAGAGGGAAGTAGGGTTTCTGTTCCCAAGCTTGGGGTCTGAGAGGAAAGAGGAGAAGTGAAGAAGGTGGAGAGAGGATAAGATGCCTTAGGGGAGAAATCTTGAAAACATGGCCATGAGGGCTGGCCAGCTAGAGTAAGAGTGGCCTAGACAGAACATGGCGAGTCCTACTGTATGGTTATTGGCAGAGAAGTAGACATAATAGTATGGAAGATTGATATCTGCCCAGCTCTAGTGCTTTAAAGACTTATTATAAATATAAAGGTTTTGTGTCTTTTATCTGGGAACTAAATGATCAAAGGCAGGTAGAAACTCCTGACTGAGATTAAATATTACTATGACAGTCTTCACTATCCACAGTCTGGGTATCTGAGCTCCTATCAGAATCATCCACAAAGCTCTGCCTACAACCCTCTAACACACATGTGATAAGTGTTGATTGTCAGCCCAACACAATCTAGAATCGGCTGGGAAGGGCATCTCAGTGAGGGATTAGCTAGATCAGGTTGGACTGTGAGCATGTTGTGGGGGAGGGTGAGAGGCATATCTGAGAAAGATTCTCTAGATTTTGTTAAATGAGGTGGGAAAAACTGCTCACTCTGGGTGGCACCATTCCCTAGGCAGGGATTCTGGAAACAAAGTGCAGAAAATGAGCTGAGAGTAGCACACATGCATTAATTCATTATTCTCTGTTCCTGACTATGGATGTGGTGTGACCAGTTACTTTGAGTTCCTGCTGATGTACTTCCCCACAGTGATGGACTATACCCTGGAAGTGTGTGTCTAATAAACCCTTTCTCCGTTAAGTTGCTTTCGCTGGGGTTTTCATCACAGCAATGAGAAACAAAACTATAACACCACACCTCCAAACTCCTCTCACAAATTATCTCCAAGGGATCTCAGTGACACATTGTTAGGAACAGTCATAGCCCTGATCTCTGACCCCACTTCTCAGTATCAGTTTTAGTTAGTTGTTTTGTGTTCCTGTAACAAAATGCCTGTCATAAATAACTTGAAGGAGGAAGGGTTAGTTTGCGCTCAGTTTCAGATGTTTCTGTCCACACTCAGCTAGATGCATTATTTTTTTGACCTGTGGTAAAAATAGAAATATCATGGGAAGTGAGAGACAGAGACAAATTGGAGACAAGGTCTACTTTCCAAAATCATGGCCTCAGGACCCATTTCCTCTTCATGGCCAACCCATAATAGGAGGAGAACTTCCTCCCCCCCCCCCAAAAAAAAAGTCAATATCAAACCACAAAACCTGCTGATGTCAGCTTATCTGGGAAGAAGCATTTGTGGGTGTGAATAAGTAAGGCTCTTGACTCTGTCCCTATGGAGTCCCAGGTACCCTTCTATCTCTAGCAACTTCATGGCTACACACTGTAAACAGTTATGCTCCACACCTCAGGCCCCAAGCCATACTGCCAGACAAGAACCAAACCCTCTGGAATCAAGAGGAGAAATAGATTCCCTCTTCTAAGTTGTTCCCTTCAGGATTTGTCACAGAGATAAAAAGAAAGACACAAAGAAATTACCGCTAGAAAAGTGGTCTCCTGACTGGCAACCTGACCATATGCTTCAGAAATTATTGGAGCTTAGCTGAGGTGAGAGAGTTTGGGAGTACAGGCTAGAGCGCTCCAGGGTTCATATGCAGAGCTTGGGGTTACTCTGTCAGAAAACCAGTACACCAACAGCCAGGAAGTCTCACCCTCTGAGTTACATCAACACAGTCAGAGTCAGTCAGCTGTCCCAGGCGTTAGCCTGTGTCTAACCCCGTGTTATCTACATTCAGGGATTGTGCAACTGTCTCTCTACTCGGGGCTCTGACAGAGCTGAGGCATCCCAGGACACCTACAAGAAAGGACATTAGGGGTCCCAGCAGGAAGGGTCTCTGAAACACCCAAGTCTCAGACACATGGCACTCTGCAGCACTCAGATGGAGCTGGACAGCATTCTTGGATGCTTCCATCCATACAGAACACTGGACTTGACCCAAAAGAACCCATGACACCTGCATCAGGTACTGGCTACCTGATTGTCAAGTAGCCAGCATCTACAGATGGACAGAGCAGTGGGCGAGGTCCACTTCTGCCTCATCAACCCTGGAGCAAGTGCCTGTCCTTGCTGGTAAGAGCAGCCTGTGGTGTGAGGCCAAGGGTCTGGCCAGCTTCCCACAGGCAGCCACCTGCTGGAAATGCTGAGCTTGCCTCTGTACACAGATGGAAGCTGAGTAGACATCTGGTCACTCTTCTCATACCTGACTACACATCTCCTTCCACAATGGGGACTCCTACAGCAGAGATAGGAGGAGGCCTGGGCTCCAGGCCTTGCTTCAGAGACATTTGCAGAGTGGCAGAGTGGGACAGGAGTAAGGGAAACCTGAGTATGTGATGCTCTGAGAAACAAGGACGGCATGCTTCCCAAATGCCTCTCACGATCACCTTAATGACTGTGGAGGCTCCACTCCACCATGCTGTTTTACCTCAAAAAAGCCAGCTCCCACCTGGCCTTTGGCATCAGCCCACAGGTTCACTGCAGCTCCCATCATTCCCACACTTCCAATAATCCATACCATGATGAAATTATTCATGGCTTGGACGATCCTAAAATAGACAGCTGGGAGTGACCACGACACCAAGCAGGGTCATCAGAGTGGCCAAGTTGAGCCTCTGGCCTGACAGACACATCTCTGAAGCTTTCTGTGAGACTCCCCATGGCCTGACCCGGGATGAGTGTCATTGTGGGTCTGTGAGAGATGCTTCCCTATGGATCCACGTGTCTAGGATCAGCTGAAGGAACGTATTTGTCTCTTGTCACACAAGGCGTTCCGAAGACAATGGGGCATTCAGTATGTTTCCCACAAGGATTTGTAAGACGTCTCCCATGTTCCAGGCAGCAAGCCAGTAGAGGGAGGGGCACAGCATGGGGAACAGGGACATGGATGTGGCCTTCTGGGAGTGAACAGACTGATTGAGTAAACAGATTCAGTGACAGGTTACAAGAGCATGCAAGATACCAGACACTGTGAGGACCACATCCATCCCACCCATCAGAAGCAGCCCTGGGTGTCTATCGGCCACAGAGATTAAAGCAATGACTTTAGGTGTCAGGGTCAGAAGGGATGTGTGTGTGTGTGTGTGTGTGTGTGTGTGTGTGTGTGTGTGTGTGTGTGTGTGTGTGTAAAGACAAACTGGTGAGGCTCCTAAGTGTATTAAGTGGGATGCATGCCAGACAAGGGAGAACAGACACTATCACCATGCAGCCAGGTGAGCTGTGGGATCCCACCTGGGAACTATGCCCCCCAAAACCTTTACCCAGACTAAAGCCTGAACTCTTTCTGCAGCAGCCATTTGTCACTGGTAACAATCTGTTCCAGTCTGGGGTCCTTGGAGTCCTTAGGTACAGGATAGCTTCTTAACAAACATTTCCATGGCAAAATTGCCTCATGAAACCTGCAAACCCCGCCCTCTTCCGGAAGAGCCTTTGGTGTGCATCACCCTCTCGAATGCACTGAGAAGTCCTGCAGCAGAGAATGTGCATACTCTCCTCTCTGCACTGCTCCCTCCAGTGCTCACAGGCTCCTTTGAACATTGGATTTCCAGGGTGGGTGGGAGCAGGGCACTTCCAAGATGCTTCCTGGTTAGTGGTAATACAGTGGCCTGTGTTTACACATAGCCAGGCCCTGTGTGTTTGGGGTGGTCATGTTGGTTAATAGCACCTGAGACAGATGAAGGAGGGGTCCAAAGAGGGAGCAGGAACCAGTGGGTAAAATAGCCCTCAATGGAGCCCATGATAGCATCCACCTCGGAGAATGTTAGTGGTGTGGACTGAAGCTCCCAGAAAAGGCCACACAATTGTAATTGTGACTGAAATGCCAATGACCGTGGAGTTCTATAGGTGGACAGCCCAAATACTTGAGTTATCGTTAGTCGCCTTAATAGCCTCATATTGGCCACCTTTGTGGCTATTGGCTAAGTCCTTTGGGAATGTATTAACAGACCCCCTAGTTTCCACAAAACCAAAGGTAAGAATATCATCAAAGGCTACTCACGTCCCATTTCCGGCCACCCTCCATTATGTCATGAGTGGCCCACAATCACAACCAGTGGATCCTGTGGGGAAGTTAAGCAGACTAGACCAGAGCAGAAGAGACCCAGGCAGAGGTAAGGACAAAAACAGACCATCAGGAGGCAGCTTAAGTGACACAGCTCTTAATGGGGGAACAAAGGCTACTTAAACCTTTGGAGGGTGGGTAGGGGCTTTGGAGTGAGTGTACATCATTGGCCAGGACCAGGGTGATGGAGATGCCCCATTTGCATAACGAGGAATTCCAGGTGCTGCTGGACAAGACCTTATAAAGGAAGAGGAAGTTTAATCTGACTAGTGGACTATGAGACCTCCTTCCAGGAAGGAAGGTGAAGGCACGGGACCATGTGTGCTGGGACACACAGACCTAGGGCTTCGGGGGAGAAATCCTACTCCTGCCAATCTCAGGATGAGATTTCTAGGGTTTTGACACACCTCAATCCCACTCTTTCTCCAGATCAGCTCCCCACAGCTCCAGGGTTCCACAGCTCCTCTGCCCCACAATCAAAGAGTGTCTGACACCTATGACAGAGATGTATTAGCTTCTCTGTGATGGCTCCAGTGATATATTTTTAAAGTACCAACAATTGATCAAACTGCTACCACACTAGAAAAACCTGAACCCTGCCCCCTGGCCATGGTCAGTCAGGTTTGGCTCTAGAATGAACTATCGCTCATCCCTTTGATGTAAAATCTGTGTCGGTGTCCACAGGCATCCTACTATCCTCAGCCTCTAAGATCCTGTATCACTGATGACGAGGGGGAGTAGGACCCACTGTTGGTCATCTGCAAGGCAAACCCTGCATCCAGTGAAGCCCTGGAGTTCCAGCTGCACTTGGACCTAAACAGTCACCTTCATGGTGGATCTAGTGAGCCCTCCAAGGGAATCTGGTGCCAAATGTGACTCTGTGATGTATCAGTGGACAACTCTGGACTGCTGGTAAGTGGGACTAAAGGGGCAAAGGAAGGGAGGGCAAGGCTTTGTGAGGGTGAGACTCTCTCAGTGCTTTTGACAAGGGCATGAAGGTTCTAAGGGGCAGCGGCAGAAGTCTAGCTAAGTCAGAGTCAGCCTGACACAGAAACCAGGAGGTCATGCCTGTGGGCCTTGCATTCTGTGCACATCCTGCCAGCCCTGCCTCAGGAAAGGAGCCACGAGGCAGTTTTGATTGTGACCATATATCTAGCCTGTGGCTCCCCACAGGACACTAAGACACATCCCTAAGGGGGGGGGGGGTGAATGGAGAAGAAACAACTCAGAGCTGAACTTCAAGGGCCAGAGAAGATGATGAAGGAAGTATCTTTCTTTTTCTGTTACTATAATGAAATACTTTGATGAAAGCAGTTTAAGGGGGAAGTTTGAGGGTAGAGTCAATCACAACAGGAAAGTAACAGTAACAGAAGAGTTAGGTAGCAGGTCACCCTGCATTCACAGTCAAGAGGCAGAGAGCAATGAATGCTTGGGCTCAGCTCACTTCTCCATTAATTCAGTGTAAGAACATAGCCTAGGGAATGATGCCACCCACAGTGGGCAGATCTTCCCACCTTAGTTAAACTAATTGAGATAAAGAAGTAATGGTGTTTAGGGCAGCAAACCCAGGCATCTCAGAAATCCCTTCCCAGAGGAGGATGCTCTTTCACTATCTCTTCACCAGTGTTCTAGCATGTAAGGTCTCCTGAGATGGCTCTTCCAAAGTATGAAAGTCTTAAGCTATTTCTTCCCCTCACAAACTGTGGCTCCTAAGAAACTGTCTTTTCTCTTCAGAGGTGGTGTTTTACCCTCACATACTTTGCACGAGCAGAGAGAGACATCAGCAAAACCATTCCTAGTGGCTGCAACAGAAGCACCAGGCAGATCTGTGGACATCTCTCTCTTGGTTGCTGGGGGATCATGCAAAAAGGGGACTTATATTGAACATGTCCCCAAGAAGGAAAGTCAAAAGCATAATGCCCAGTGAAGCAGGGTATGCAGAGGTGGCACTTACATCTCTCCATGAACTAGCTGTTACAGTCATCCCTCCACATGGGGCATGGGGAAGGGGGGGTTACAGAAGGAAATCCATGTCCAAGGCACCTGGACAGCATCTTGAGCTGTGAGAACTCTACTTCCACTCTGCCTCAGTTACCCAATCTGTGATGTTCTGTAGGAGCTATAGAAAAAAGACTTAAAGAGAGTGTCTTGGTGGTTTGTTTATTGCTGTGATAAAACACCATAACCAAAGCAACTTATAAAAGAGAGCATTTAATTTGAGGATCACAGGTCCGGGTCCAGAGGGTTAGAGTCTGTGACTGTCATGGCAGTGGACATGATAACAGGCAAGCAGGCATGGCACTGAAGCAATAGCTGAGGGCTTATATCCTGATCTACAAGCATGAGTCAGAGAGAGCTAGCAGGGAACCTCAAAGCCCACCCCCAGTGATACACCTCCTACAACAAGGCCATACCTCCTAATCCTTCTCAAACAGTTCCACCAACTGGGGACCAAGTATTCAGACATATGAGCCTATGAGGGCCATTCTCATTCAAACTACCACAGAGGGCTCATACCCAGGCACCACACAGGGTCAAGACTGATTGCTTTCATAGCTATAGTCATAAGGATTTTCTTTGAAAATAAATCATATTTGGATGAAATGGGATAGTACAGTTCAGGAAGCCCTGTGTGAGGAGAGTGTCAGGGAATAGTGGTACCCATGTAGGGGTGGACGTCCAGTTCTGTACTTCATACTGCCAAAGCAAACCAGACACAAATCCAGGAAGCAGGAAGTAGGAAGGACTATCAGGAAGCTAGAGGAAATATGGGTAGGTGTGTCTTAGATTTTTTCAAGTGACGGTTTTATAAAACACACATGGAAACCCTTCTCAAACTGCACAGTAATTAAACCACTTTGAAAAATGCAACAGGAGGTGTCTGTTCCCCATCAGCTCTCACTGTCTGCATCAGCAGATGGGGGGACTTCGACTGGAAAGCAGCAACTGGTCTTGAAGAGATTGTGCTGAGAGGAATGGGAGCCAGGAAGCAGGGCTGAGGTAAGAAAGGACAGAAAGGAAGGTGCTGGAGAGCAAGGTTCAGAGGATACCAGTCATTCAGCTGTGTTGACTTTTACAGCCTGTGGCCACAACCGAGCTCAGGCCAGTGGGGAAGCAACAGAACCCTGTGTGGTTCTGGAGGTACCCTGAGGTTCTCCCCACTACCAACTGCTGGGCAGCATCCCTTGTCTCTCCTCCCTCTCTACCACTCAGAGAGAAGGCAGGAAGATGAGACCTGCTGTCCAAGTCAGGCTACTTCCGTAGTCTCCTACATGAGTCAAATATCTGCAGCCTGAGCTCTAAGCTGAGGGCTCCATTCTACACAGACCCAAACTCTGAGTGCTCAGTGAGCCTACTCTAGACCTCAGAGAGCACCATGCTGGTGAGGGAGGACTGCATGGCGTGAATGGTAGCTGAGGGAATGTGCTGATGGTGACCGACAGAGGCTCAGGTGGAGGCTGCTGAGCAAGGACCAGGATGACAGAACTGGCCTAGTGGCTCTCATGGGACATCACATGTGTTTAAGCCACAGCTCAATGCTCAGCATGGTGAGATGGAGCCCCGGGTAAAAGTGTTCCCTTCAACAGGCAAGATGGCTACTGGTCTTAGTTCTCTCCCCAGAAGTCGAGAGTAGAAGACTAGATGACCCAGAATTCCTCTGCCTCATGACTATGATGATCTCACTGTCTGAGCCCTGAGTGTCCACTGAGCCAAGTTCCAGAGCTAACCCTCCTAGGCAGGAATGGAAGTGGCTAGAAACCATTGACTCAAGGTACATAATTGAGTTGACAAGAAAGGAACCTGGGCACTGGGGACTCTATCAACACAGCTATACCAGGCTCTTTTCTCATTTCAGATGGGCCCAGAGCCTTCCTGCAGCTCTGGTGACAGCATGACCCTTTTGATGTGATTGGCCCACCTCACTGAAAAGGGGCTCAGTACAGAGCCTAGATCTTGCTTCATGTCCAGAATCTCAAGGCTGTGCATTGAGGGGAGGGGGGAGCTTGAAATTCACTGTTCAGAGACTGTATCCCACCTGAGCTATTTCCACTACACCCAATCCTGGGCAAGGCCAGCATTGTAAATACCAGCAGAGCAGCCACTTTTACCTCTCCCCTTTGACCTTCCCCAATAACAGCTGAGTACCCATGGCTCTGCCAGATCTCTCTGCCAGATGCGCTTCCTCGCAGCATATATTACAGTCAAAAGCTATTAAAGATTTAGCATAACACAGACGAGAGGTGCCTCTCCAGGGGCCAGCGCGGAAGCAGCATCTTAAATAAAACCATCGTATATCTCTCATTCTGACAACAAGACAGGTGGCGCGGGCTGAGATCGATCCCTCCACCTGCCTAGATGGGTTCTGTTTTTTCCCCTCATGATGTCAGTGACTGAACAGCATCACCCAGGCTCCTGACATTGTCTCAGGAGGCTCCCTCATGACTCTTGCAAATAGGAAGCAGGAAAACGAGACAGTGTTTGTATGCATTTCATGGAGCGAGGTCCTGTGCCGGCACTAGCACCTGTGTGGTCGGACCTTCTGTGTTGGGGCTCCTGGCAGCTGTGTGATACAGGAAAAGCAGACTGTCTAGCCACATCCCATGCAGAATCTAGACACTTCCCAGAACCTGCCTATCCTCTCCCTGGGTGTTGAAACACAGGGCGTGGCTAAAAGTCTTTGCAAAATAGAATTCAAAGTGAATGTCCATTGCACCAGCCAACTGTGCACTGGGTCACTGAGCACCAATGAACACACACAAACAATGGTACAGCACAATGGATCATGGGGCACATGTCAACCCCCTAGAAAAATCTGTGACCTGCTGTGACTCCTTCAACTTGAGGTGCCATCTCAGCTTGTGTGCCCCAGTCCTTCAGCTCTCGAGGGAGAAGAGTCACCAGCAAAGACCAGATTCTGTGCCTGCAGCAAGAGGATGTAACCTTCAGATGCATTCTTGGCAGACTCTGACCTCTGTATCCAGTGGACATCCCCCTGCCTCTGCCTCTCTTCCTGGGAAGAAAGGCTGTTCCCTGGCTGGTCAGCCTGCAGGAGATGCCCCTCTATGCTGGAGGTTCTTCTATGCTCTCTGGGAATTAAACAAGCCAAGTGTCCCTTTACTACACACCACACCAACCTAAGTACCCATCTGTACTGGCCGGTTTCATGTCATCTTGACACAAGCTGGAGTTATCATAGAGAAAGGAGCTTCCATTGAGAAAATGCCTCCATGAGATCCAGCTACAAGGCATTTTCTCAATTAGTGATCAATGCGGGAGGGCCCATTGTGGGTGGTACTGTCCCTGAGCTGGTAGTCCTGGGTTCTATAAGAAAGCAAGCTGAGCAAGCTAAGGGAAGCAATCCAGTAAGGAACATCTCTCCATGGCCTCTGCATCAGCTCCTGCTTCCTGCCCTGTGTGAGTTCCAGTCCTGACTTCCTTTGGTGATGAACAGCAGTGTGGAAGTGTAAGCTGAATAAACCCTTTCCTCCCCAACTTGTTTCTTGGTCATGATGTCTGTGCAGGAATAGAACCCCTGACTAAGACAGCCTCCAATAGTAAACAGTGACCAGAGCCCACATGGGCAGCACAGAAAACTGAATAACAGACTGGTCCTGGGCACAATACAAGGCTCCGTGCCAAGCACATCATCAGCTCTCAGAGTCCACCCTGAGTTTCACTCAGCACCCTCACTGTACATTGCTAGCATCCTTAAAGTCCCAAGTGTTTGAGAAGCAGGCCAGTCATAGGGTTCAGAAGCAGAGATGGTGGCCTCCTCTAGGCTGAGGCTGTGGCTATGACTGAAATTCACAGCCTGAGCATTTTCACCCAGGGTAGGGTCGGGTAATCTGTCTGTGTATTCACAGCTTCTCACAGAGAGAGGGTGTGGACTCATGGCTTCAGAGATTGAGGAAGCCATGTTGAAGTACAAGGCTTTACAACTGCCCCATGTGGACAGAGGCTTGTTCTGGTTCTGGGGTTTATGAGGGTGCTAGCCCCATTCCCCTCCCTGATCCCACAACATCCATCAAGATGATCGACTGCACCGTGGCTCCCATGACACCAGGTCAGACAGAGGGGCAGCAGCTTGCCCCCAGCATGCAGAGTCCCGGCACAGTTGTAGCTGCCCCAGGCCCAGCTTCCCCCTGGAGCTTTCACAACCCCATGAGAAGTCGAACAGCATCACCAAGAGTGTGCAAATTGGTCAGTTAAGCAAAGCCATGCTGAAGACAGCAAGAGGTGCCAGGAGAGGGAACACCAGGGGCACAGGCCTGGGCCAGCTACATGTTGGATAAATCTGAAAAAGCGTCAGAAGGCACATGAGACATCAGAATGATGGGGAGATGGAAAGAACTGGGCTCTTCCACTCCAGAAAGCTCCAACTGCTCTTGGTTAGGAGAACCAGGCCAGCTTACCAGCCTATAAAACATACCCAGTACCTACATGACACTCTGCATGTATTGCTCAGTGGTCCAAAGACTGAGTACACAAGCAGTGTAAAGAGCTTTGACCTCCGCTCAAAAAGAAGTCTCAGCAAGCAGCTGCATAATAGGGCTTCTGAACACAGACACTCCAGCTCAACTTCAACTGGAAGTTAGGCTGACTTGGTCCAGTGTCTACACTCCTGGGTGAACCCTGTTGCTAAGGAGTTTTCTCCCTTAACCTTCTCTATCTTGGAGAACAATTTCTCAGGATGAGATGTTTACAGGGAGGTGGAACAATAGGGTGTTCTAAGAAGAAAGGAAATATTGTAGGGGGTAAGACAGGAAGCAGGCAACTTATAGTAGCTTCAGGAAGTTCCTGAAACTGATCAGATTCACTAGACCCCTCCTTCCCCAAGAGTATATGAAGTGTAAAGACTACTGAAGTCACTTTCAGATGAACCAAACAGCCTGGAAGAAGAAGAGTATCCAAACTGCTCAAAAGAAACAAAGACCAGCTAAGCTGCCTAGAAAGAACTCCCTCCTACTTGTTGAGCGGCCTGCAGGCTGTACAGTGTGCTCTGGTTTCCAGTACATATGAGCTGTCACTCATGCTGGGGTGGGCCTTGGTGATGCAGCTATCTTTGATTATTTCTGCTCCTATAAGTAACTCCTCACCCATATTCCTGCAAGTAGCCCCAATAAAATCCATTGGTTCACCAAGTTGGACATTGGTGTTAGGAGCTGTACTTTGGTCTGTCATTAGGTTCTTATCTGTGGTGAATAGTCATCTGTTCACAGCTCTCCAGGAATAGTGTTACACAACCCCAGCACAAGAACTGTTTGGTAGAATCAGGCCTTGTTTTCTTAAAGGTCTCAAGCCCAGCACAGGAGGGCTTGAGACAGGTAGAGGGACCCTCCAACTGACACTACCCTCCATGAGAATAAGCCTGGAAGTAGAGTCCCCTCTCCATGACCTACCCCTTTCCAGTGCTAGATTAGTGGAATGCAAAATCTGAAACAGGAGCGTAAGGCCCAGGTATTTCAGTCAGCTGCTCAGCAGCCAGGCCAGGCAGAGCACCGCCCCTCAACAGCTGCTCTCAGGAGAGAAGGGCACTCTGCACACATTTACAAGTTCATGTATGTGCACACACACACTTCCATGTGCATACTCACTCACAGTGAGCTAATGTACCCTGAAAGGAGCATGGAGGTTTCAGGTCAGGACAGAGGCCTGCCTGCTTCTGCATGGTGCTCCCAAAGATATGTCTGTGCATTTTGCACTGATCACCCCAGCTCCTGGGAGGAATCTCTCCTGGTGAGGACATCGTACTCTTCAGCACATGAACTCACGTGATGCAAGAATAAGAAGGAACAAAGAGTGGTGTTCGTTGCCCCAGGAAACAAATCCACATAGACTTGGACACCTACTGTGTGTGGTAGAGCCACTGAGGTCTGAAGCCAGAGAGGTTCTTCCCCCATGTCAGGGCAGAAAGACATTCAGATGCTGCAAGCCTCTTGTGGGAGTCAGGATTTGCCACTGAGGGAGCAGATGAAAGAGGAGCCAGGTTGGCAAAGCAGAGATCAGTATGTGGGGAAAATCTCATGGCCAGTTTCAAGATTCTGAGACGTAAGACAGGTAGACAAAGCTCTGCCAGTCCATGGAAACCTGGCAGTTTCACAGACACATGTGTCCATACCAAGAGGTGACACACAGCTTCCTGTTACCACTGCTGAACGAAGTATCCTGGGACAGAGAAAATAAATCATTTCAGACCACATTTCAAGAGAAATGCCCAAATTAGTAAAAGCAATAAATTGCTAATTAACTCCTACTTGGATGTAACAAAATAAAGAGCTCATTGAAACCTGCAAGTCAACAGATAGTGAAGTTCTTAAAGAAGCCACCGGAGATGACACGGAGTTGCTGGGCCCTAACACTGGTAGTTTGCATGTCCTGATGCTCTGAGCAGAATACAAGCTCTAGATCCTGACTGAGGAAGTCCAAAATGTGAGTTTTATTCCAGAAAGATGACTACTAGGCCCAGGAGGAAGCCAAAGCACGTGGCTGTGGGTCTTTCACACCAAGTCCAGACACCAGAAGTGAGAAATAAGCCTGAAAGCACATAAGTGGGGAGCAGATTGGGAGCAGGGTCTCCGCCACAGGATCCTGCTGCAGGTCCAGGGAAAGTGGAAGGAATAGACCATGAACAGGACACAGGAGGGTGAGGCCCACACCTCTCCTTCCTGGAAGGGATTTTAACAGGAGGCCCGGAGCACTTCCTGCACCCAACCACCCTGCACTCCAAAACTACTCAAGCTGCTCTCCTTGGAGTCTTATGTCGCCAGCTGCACTCCCAGCTCTGACAGGTTCAGTCTAGGTCTCTGCCTTTCAAGACCTGGCCCTGCCTGAGCTCACTCCTCTGTAAGTGCCGCTTGCAGTTCTTCAACTCAAGAGCAGATGTGCTCACACAGCTGGTGTGGGTTTGTGGGTGCAGATTTGAGTCACTGGGTGTACATGGATGCAGACATGAGTCACTGGGTGCACATGGGTGTACATGTGAGCTGGTGGATGCACACAGGTGCAGATGTAAGTCAGTGGGTGCACATGGGTGCAGATGTGAGTCTCTGGGTGCATATGGGTGCACATGTGAGCAGGTAGGTGCACACAGGTGCAGATGTGAGCCAGTGGTTCACAGGGTGCAGATTGAGTCAATGGATAAATGTACGAGTTCACAAGTACATGCGTGTGCATATGGGGGTTAGCAGGTGCGTGTGTTCATCTATTTGAGTCATTGAGTGGATATATGCACATGTGTGAGTCTATGAGCACATTCATATACACATGTAAACAGAGGAATGCACATGTGCACAGATATGAGTTGGTGGGTGCACATTTGTGCACATGTAAATCATTGGGTTCATATGTATCCACATGTGAGTCTGTAGGTACACGTATGGTTGGTGGGTGTAGTGTGTGTGCACACTCTAATTGGTGGGCGGGCTGCATGTGTATGCACCATGCCTCTGAGCATGTACACACAGGCACACAGTGTTGTACATGTATGTGTATGTGGTACACAGGGGTGAGTGGGAACATGAATGTGCGTGAATGTAGGGGCCAGACAGGGAACTTCAAGTGTCTTCCTCTATCACTCTCAGCCTTGTCGCCTTGAGACCAGGTCTCTAACTGCTCCGGAAGTCAGCTATTTCAGGTAGGTTGGCCAGCTAGCAACCTCTTGGGATCTTTCTGTTTCTGTCTACTAATGCTGGGCTTACATGCACATACAGCCATGGCCGGGCTCTTATGTGGGTGCTGAGGAATTGAATTCAAGTCCTTGTGCTGCCAAACCAAGGGTTCCTACCCACTAAGCCATCTCCTCAATCCCCACGCAGCGTCTTTAATCAAATGCTTTTCATATATACACACACACACACACACACACACACACACACACACACATATGTAACATAGAGGTAAATACTAACTAAGCATCCTTTTCCAGTGTGTATTTCATATAAAACAAAATGTTTCTTAACATTAGTAGCTGTTGTACTGGGTTACTATTGCTGTGGTGAAGCATCATGGCCAAAAGCAAGTTAGGGAGGAAAGGGTTTATTTGGCTTATACTTACACATCATAGTCCATCACTGAACCAAGCCAGGACCGGAACTCAAGCAGGGCAGGAACCTGGAGGCAGGAAGCCATGGAGGTCGCTGCTTATTGGCGTGCTCCTCATGGCTTGCTCAGCCTGCTTTCTTATAGAGCCCAGGACCACCAGCCCAGGGATGACACCAGATATAATTTGCTGGGCCCTTCCCTATGGGTAAGTAATTAAGAAAATACCCTACAGATTTCTCTATAGCCCGGTCTTCTGGAGGCATTTTCTCATTTGAGGTTTCTTCCCCTCAGATAGCTTGGATCAAGTCATCATGTAACTTGCCAGCACCGTGGCAAAAAGAAAATCCACAATAAATATTAAACTTTCGAGAGGCATTCACTTCAGTCTGCCTCTTCATTTCTGTTTCTGAAAATTAAATCCCTGCTGGAAGTGAACCTGTGCTTTTCAGAATCGCTCCAGCACCAGATGGTTGGTCATCTTAGCCATTCACCTAAGCATTTAGGCCACCGTATCTAGATCCCCAAGTATATCCCGATACTTTGTATGTGTGTGGGGGGAGGGGAGAGGAGTGACACATAGCATCCTGGAAATAATGCCAGGCCCAGGGCAGTTCCTGAGTGTTAGATCTGATGGTTTGTGATACATGCACACATGACAATGTATTCACATGAGTCTATGTGTGCTACGTGGATTTGAGTGGGTACACTCTAGGCTGTGCATGGGTATAGGGTCTGCCCGGTGTACATACATAGTGTGGGTGACACCTGAGTGTGCCCGACTTGCACTATGGCCTATGTACATACATAGTGCATGTACCTGGTGTACTTACATTGTGTGTGTGACACATGAGTGTACCTGAGTGCGTGTACAGGGTATGTACGTGTAAAAGTGATTTTGTGCATGACATTGTATATATGTAGAGATGCACGTGCATGTGCAGAGGAGAACACGGGTGCAGACTAAAGAGAGTAGTGAACTATCTAGATGCACTCACTTACCCTTAGCCAAGCTTGGCCTCTAATGTGTGAAGCAATTGCTATTTATATATTATTTCTGGTCCTACCATTGGGCACATATACCTTGCTAAGCCCCTAATGGGACACTGAGCCCTGAAGATCCTTACCTTTCCCCCAGGAAAATCCAGTTTCAGAGTAAGCGAGGCCCCTCCATGCCCTCCAGGGGCCACGGCCCATCTGAGCCCATTTCACCTCCAGGAGCTGTTGTGTTTTGTGTTTGCCTTGGTTTTCGGCTTTTGGTAGTAGTTATTAATGTTTCTCATTTCCTCAGAAATTACAGCTGTGGTGACGTTAATGGAGCTAATTGTTACTGTTCGCAGCTGGAGCGTCAATTTAGCACCTGCTAAGAAAGACATAGAGGCTGAGGTTTGGGGAGAATGACCCAATTACCAGTGTTAGCATGTCATTCTGTGGCAAGGGGGAATTACCCAGGCAGAGCAGGGGGAAGCGTCTGAGAGTCGCTCGGAGGTGCCTTCACAATGCCAACACGAGGCTGTCTGCTGTGTGCACAGGAGGATGGGTCTGACCACTCAGCATTTGCTCTTAAGATTTCTGATCAGACACAGGCTGAAGACAGAAAACTAGTCTGGTCCTAGAGAACTAAGCACAGCCTGCCTGGCTGCGCATGGTCCAGGGTGTGGAGGGATGTTTACAGAGCAAGGTTGAGATGCTCTAGGGGTCCAGTCTTCACAACAGAAACATCCAGCTTGCAGGACCCAGCTAACAACATGGGACAGTCCTGGGTCCAAAAGGCTCAACCCTAATGTGCCAGCTGGATTCTGTGGAGTGTAAAAAGCTGAGGAAGAAGCCGGGCACTATGAGACAAGGGGGTGCTGTCTGTCAGCTCATCTCTTGCATAAAATGGAGACAAAAGTCTCCATTTGGCAGACTCGCTCCTGTTGGTATAGTCTTTACTTCAGACCACATCGTAATCAATTTGCATACATTAACTTATTTAATGAGGTAGTATTTTGCTAAACTTGGGAGATTTTAAATTGTATTAACAATTAATACTATTAACAGTTCTCGGAGGCCTGATAGTGTGAGCTCAAGGAATCGCATTAGATTCTTCAGCATGGGTGCATTCTGCAGTGTAAGTACATTCTTGTGGCTGCGCTCCACTGTGTGGGTGCATTCTGGGGCACGAGTGCATTCATGGGTGCACTCCGCAGGATGAGTGCGCAGGCATAGAGATGTCTCTGACGATGCCCCGGCACTCACACCACCACCCCACAGTCGGAGAGGCCCCATAGTCTCTAATTGCTCCTTTACGGTTTCCGAAGTCACAACACCCTCCTCTGACCCACAGACTTCCCATTGTCTCCTGCTCTCTTCCTCAGAGACTTAGGAACTCAGCTGGGACCAGGAAAGAGGCCCAGCCCCACGAGTGACTAGCGTCTGTCAGTTCATCCCTCGCACAGGCGTTAATGGAAGGGAACCTGCTGTGGTGTGTACAGCCGGTCCATGAGTCAACCAAGCTCCCCACTCTCCATCCTTCACCTTTCTCTGATTCTTGCCTCTAGGGACAAACTCAATACCCTGCATGCCCAGAGAGACAACCAGGTACACCCTGGTCCCCTGCCTCTCCTGGCCAGATAGCACCAGCTCCCTTGTGATGTTTCTCTAACTCTGGACAGGGTGAGGTATATTCACCACACCTAATCATGAAGCTGAAATACCTGGGAAAGGAGAAGGAATAGGAGAGAAAACAGCTCCAGACACAGCCGACCTCTCAAATAAAAACATGTGTCACACAGGCAACAACCTGACAGCCTTGAGGGAGACCAGCTCCTGCCTTGGGTCCCTAGAAGGAAGCTGTGTCCTCCAGGGCTCACTGAGGCCAGGAATCTTGATGGTCGTTGTGACCATCTATTTTCCCACAATGGGATACACAACACACTGGACCAGAGTGATTTCTCAAAGTTGAACAGGGTCTGGCAGGAGGGTTGGTATGTCTGGGGAGACATGGAATGACAGATTATGGGGCAGGAGGAGAGGTCAGGAATCTCATCAGGACAAGCTAATACAGCTTAGGTGTTATTTGCTGCTCCCTGCTGAGAGGTCTGGTGGGAATCCTTAGATCTCCTTATGGGAAATGACAGGGCAGTGTGACACCAAAGTCCTGCTCCAGCTGGCCCACCCAGAGGGTCAAGAGCATCCAGGGAGAAGGAAGACCCTCAACCTCAGCACCACAAAACAGCTGTCAGCATTAAGCTGTGAGATGGGCTCCTCGTCCCATCTGGTCACACACACTCCTCCCATATCTTGGAAGCACAGTTTGGGGGAAGGGGCTCCTGTGGGAGGAGCAAGGGCTGTGTGGCTGGGTGGGGAGTGCCTCAATGGCTAAGGAGGCATTGTTTCTGAGCATGTGTGTCTGGGATGGGTGTTGGAGGAGATGGATGAGTAAGAAGAATGGATGGGGAAGAGCTGCCCTGTGGTAGAGTAAGCACGCATGCACACACACACACACACACACACACACACACACACACACACACTCACACAAAACCAACCCATAGAATTCTCCCTCACTCTCTCTTCCTCTTTCTCCACCACCCGGTGTCCTCTCCTCTCTCCCCCTTCTATCTCCTCTCTCTTCCCCCTCCCTCCTTGGACTCCTCCAGAACTACAAGTTCTTGGCTTTTGAACTCTAGGATGTGGACCAGCTCTCGGCCACGGGCCGTGGAATCTTGAGTAGCCGGCTGGTTCTCTGTAGTGTGGACTGCAGCTGCTTGGAAACTGCTGTAGCAGGAAAGTGATGCATCTGCCATTGCTGCCGTCCTTGCTGAGCCAGGGATATGTGGCAGGGGTCCCCATGCCCAGCAGCCACAGCCCGCCAACCAACTGCCCCCAGCCTTCACCCAGTTCCAGGAGCAAGCCATCCCACTTGGGAAACTGGGACTCAGTTCTGAGGCTGGGACTCAGCATGAGGGCTATACTGCTGCTAGGCCTCCCGCCCTGCTCCTGCCATCCAGGTGGACACCTGCATTTGACCCTGACCCTCCTGTTGCTTTCCACTGATATGGCAGTCAACTGCATGAATGCTGAGCCTAACACCCCACCCCTTTCCTCTAACACTGCCAACGCCCTGTAAGCCGGGGTGCCCTGAGGGAGGCCAGCTCTTGCCTCAGGACTCTGGAGGAAAGCCTCTGGTGATCCATCAATCCATGCTCCTGTTGTGCCATTGGGGGTCCAGCTGTGAGCCAGGCAGATGGTCTATGCCCTCAAGGGCTAGAATTTGGGGAGAGAGAGTTTTTCCTCATACAAGACCACCACAGTGGCAGCTTGGCCTGTTCTTTGTGATGCTGACCTTGGCCCCTCTCGCACCCCAGCCTAAATCAATCCATCTCAATGCATGCCTTTGAGTTGACCTTAATGGGGGTCAGATCCTGGAGGAAGTGACCAGTACACCAAGTCTAGATGTCTTGTGGCAAAGGCTGGTCTCCCAGGCGTCTCTCTGGGTAACAGTAACGAAAGCATGTCTTTCATCAGGAAGAGAAAAGGCAAGATGGTGGCTATGCTGCCTCTCAGAGGCCATTCTGGCAGCCAGAGCCCTCTGTGTCTCAGCCGGTGGACTTCTTGGGCTCCCTGTGGGATGAGCACATAGCCAGGAATGTACCAAGATGAATGGAGAAGAACAAGCTGCTGACATCCAGGGTCCCAGGTGGAGGGAAGCCACTTCCAAGCGCTTGAGGACAAGGGAAGGTAGACACCTGGAGAATCCTCTGGGCTTGGGGAATGGGAAGGACACCCTAAAAGTGTGGGTAAGTCCATTTTGTGCAGCATGTGACAGGAAGCCAGTAGAGGACATCAACCATGAGTCTGTCCCACAGGCTGTGAGGTGTGGGCGTCCATCCCACCTCATGCCTGCCTCAAGCCACTTGACAGTACAGGTCAATCCCTCACTAGGCCTGCGTTTATCTTCCCCCAGATCATCCTGTCTCATGCCACTTCAGCCCAAATCCAGAAGCAGCTGTGAGAATCTGTACGGACCTGCTCATTCTCTCACTCACTCCAAGGACTGTGGTAACTGAAGCTGAGTGAGTTAAATGGCCTCCCTAAAGGGCTGGCCCATCCAAACAGCAGTAGGTATTCAGCTAAACTGATGCATTTCTGCCAGTCAGGCCCAGTGGCCTCAAAGGCTCCTCCAAGTGAGAGATGTCCTGCATGATAGAAGCAAGCCATGCCAATCCCCAAGGCACGGAAGACTGGTATGGCTGCTCCCAGGGTCAGCCCTTTGAGAACCAAGAGAGAGCCTTCTCTGTTAAACACAGCACCCCTCACCTTCCAGTCCAGACGAACAGTCCAGAAGCAACATTGCCACATCCAGAAGAGGTCCTAAGCTCACAGGAGGAGCTGCAGACAGAGACTCCAGTGTGGAATGTCACTATGCAGTAAGCCAGAGTCAGAGCCACTTAAGGGAGGGGACTTGCAACATCTCAAGAGCTGCCCCTGTCCTCCTCATGAGCACCTGTGTGGTCCCCACTGAGGCTTGCAAATTAGTAGAAGCTGACTCTTAAAGAAGTTGAGTGCCCAGAGAGTCACAGGGCCATCAACACAACAGAGGCAACCCTGCGTTGCTCAGTGACACTGAAAACATTGTCGTGTACCTCTGGTGGAAGGTGGTGGCTGGAAGCAAGGATAGCTGGCCATTTTGTGCAGGCACTCTGGGTTCCCCTCCTAGTTGGCACAAGGTTGGCATCTCTGTGGAAAGCCTGTGTTTGCTCCTTGCCCACACTTGAGGAATCCTTCTTCATTCTGAGGCTCTGAAGGGTGGAGAGGAAGTTAAACATGGTTTCCTGTCAAATGGTTGTGGGTTTTTGGTGGGGCCAATGAAACCTTTCTGAACAAACCAAGGTAGCGGTTGCACAGCACAGCAGATGTTACTGTGTGCTCTTGAAACTGTATGTGATAGTTGGTTGTTTATACTGGTGAGTTTTCATCTCAGTTGCTGACTTGTTAGAGGTGGTTTTGTGTGAAATCACCATGGGTCTCAGACTGTTTAGCAAAAGCACCAGTGAACACCTGTACCTCATCTGCCATGCACGTGGGCCCAAGTGACACCCAAGTTATCTTGGGAGTGAGAGATTGAAGTTATCCACTCTCACAGGGCAGACAGTGTGCCCAGCTTCCTCAGGGATGACCCTCATGTCTACCGCTGTCTGACATGCCTCTGAGCACAGGGCTCCATCCAAGGCATTCCAGAGATAGAGGGAGGAATATATTAGGGACCTTAAGAGTTGTCCTCTGGGGTCAGCCTCTATCATTGCAGACAGTCCCTCAAACATGGCCCGTTAGTATTACTAAAAGCTACCTTGGGAGAGGAGAGAGAGACAACAGGAAGATCCATGGGTACCCCCAGTGATTGCCCTAAACTCACCCAGACCTCCTCCTCCTTATCACACAGCTGTCTCTCCAAATGACATCACTACCCTACAGCACGAAGGTCACCCACAGCCCCAAGGAGACTTTCTCCAACCAGGTTCCTAAAGGCATGGCATTCCCTACAAGGTATTTCACATAATCTTGCATCCGGGACACACTGGTTCCATTCGCCAGAGCCTGCTGTCAACATTTCCCAGAGCCTCAGGGATGGCAGGGAAGGCTTCATGCATCTAGCCATCGGGCAGGTGAAGAGAAGGTATTAAATCCTATTGGTCCGGGTCTTGGCTATCGATGTGACTCATCAGTACATCAGATCCGGCAGAACTTCCCCGTCAGGTGGGGAGCCACATTCTTCAGGGGGCTCCTGCCTAACTCACGATGGCTGCAGTACACACGCGGTGTCTGGTGGAACACTTCAAGTGTGAAGGAGAGCTTCCTGGCAAGCACAGATAAAGCTGAGAAGGGCATTTGCTGGCTCCTGTTCAGCATCTGTCATCCTCCCCCTCTTCTCCACCAGGCTGTGTCTAGCAGCTCTGTGTATCCGACAGCTTGCCCTGAGCCGAGTGCTGCTGAAAAGGTTAAGGCTCACAAAGCCAGACTCAAACGGACTTAGGAGGACAGCCCCGCCCACAGAACAGCGGACAGTGATGAAGCAGCAGAGAGCCCCCTCTGCAACCACTTCACTCACAGATGCCCACACCCAAAAGCTCCCCAGGAATGCTGCACAAAGCATGTCCAGGCCCCTCCTGATTCGTCTTCATCAGGATCTTGGCTCCAAACCGCCAATTCCATTGGTCAAAATGAATAGAGACACTGAACAGTGGGGCTGCACTTGTCTGGCCCCATGCCAAAGGTCTCATGTCACAGATGGGGAACTGAGGACAGGGAATGCCATCAGAAGTACAGAACTGCACATCCCAGGCTTCCTCCCTGACACCTTGACCTTGAACCAGCTTCATCAGCTGCCAGGGCAAAGCTGGACAGCTCTGCCTCAAACATTGTTTCTTCTCACTGAAGTTACCCTGATTTCTATCAACTTCTTTTTTTTTTTTTTTTTTTTTTTTTTTTTTTTTTTTTTTTCGAGACAGGGTTTCTCTGTGTAGCCCTGGCTGTCCTGGAATGTACTCTGTAGACCAGGCTGGCCTCGAACTCAGAAATCCACCTGCCTCTGCCTCCCAGGTGCTGGGATTAAAGGTGTGCGCCACCACTGCCCAGCTTCTATCAGCTTCTAAAACACACAACCACAAGTGGGCAAGATGTCTCAGCTAGTTAAGGGGCTTGCAGTTAAGCATGACAACCTGCGTTTGCTCCCCAGGGCCCCACATGGTGGAAAGATGGATCTGACTCTTTTGCTCTCCACACATGCACCATAGTTATGAGCATCCACACCCACACAAAGTAACTAAAGAAATGTAACGAGAGATAAAAATTAGCTACAGTAGTGAGACTTGGAGCACCAGGCCAGATCTCAGTCTTCTAAAATGCTAAGTCCTCTGAAGAGCTCAAGATTCAAGACCCTTCCACTGGAGTCCAGGGACAGAATGGTCAACCTCCAAGCACAGCCAAGGTGGAGAAAGTGTGTCCAGGGTTTGGAGCCACTGACTGTCAGTGTTCAACAGCTCAGCCACAGCTTGAGGCTAGAAGAGATGAGAGCCAGCCATGGGTGGACCTGGCTGGACCCTGTCTCTCTTCACACTTCTATACTCCCATGCAGGCAGCCACAGGGGTGAGGGAAGGACAGGACTCCCTCCCTGCTTGCTGGGAGCCCAGCAGAATATGTCTCCTCAGCTACCATTACGTCCCTCAGCTGGAGCTCCCTATGGCATGGCTGCCTGACCCTTAGAACTCCCTCCACACTGTCCCAGTGGTCCTTCTTGACGGGAAGCGAGAGCATAAGGAGGACTCAGTTTCTCCTACTCTTTCTCTCCCACTTTTCAAGTCTTGCTAAATTGTTCCTACGAACCACAGTGGGACCTCGTGTGTCCGGTGTTCCACAAATGTACATACACTAGGACTTCCCCTTGATGCATTGATAACCACCATTTATCCGTAATCTGCCCTTGCAATTCCCATCTACCTATGTATCAACCAATCAGTAGCAAGTGACCTGCCAGCCACCCTCCAAGTAGACCTGTGCTGAGCCAGACAGGCCACGTCCACTTACTGCCTGGATGAGCCACCACTGTCTACCTTTCCACGACATGAGAATCAACTATCTAAGGAAGATAGGTGCATCCAAGTGGGAACCTCGAGGTCTGTCTAGACCCTAGCAGCATCTCAGAGCCTTGGCCATCCATACCTGCCTACTCCATTACACAGAACACAAGTATGTGTTCTACCACCCTCCAAAGTCAACCCAGCCACAGTATCAGACACTCGTGTGGCCAGCTGTCACCACTTGGCTGGACCCTCGCATGGACTTGGGGTGCAGGGACAGTGTTATCCTAGTGGAGGGGTGCTGGGGTAAGTTAGGGAAAGAGGAGCGAGGCCCAGGCCAGGATTCGAGGATGATGGAAAGGTGGGCTCAGTACACAGTCAGGTTCTGCAGCCGAGACCTGCCCAGGGCCACGGAAGGGCTTGGAGTGTAGCACCTGTGGGAACTTCAGGAAGGCTGGAGGTGATGCCAAGGCTTCCAGTCCTCGCTCCTAGCAGCACGTGACCTCTGGGGCTGCATGCCCCTGACAGAGCCAGGACCCACCCTTGTCTAAGCTTCCCTTGGGGCTCTGTGCCTGCTGCACTCACAGGAGCCACTGGCTCACCTCTGGTTATTAGCAAAGAATCAAAAAGGAGGGTAAAAAGACAAGCCAGCATACCTGCATGTGAATAGGACAGGGCTTCAGCTATCTTCAGCTGTGAGGAAAGATTTGCAACATCTCTGCCACTTGCCCCTACCTGATAAAAATTAAGTGATCTGCCTAAGCGTCTCTAGAAATTGATGTTCAAACAGATTCCTGGGATCTCTGGGGTCCTGCCCCTGCTGCCCTGGAGCCACCATTAGCTAAAAGTGCAGCCCTTGCCTCTGCCAACACCAGAAATGGGCAAGGTCAGGCAGCGCTGGGTTCATCCTGTGTCCAGGGTTAGGGCTTAGCTTCTGCCCTTTTTCTTCCTGGCCAATGACACCCCAGGAAGCACTCGGTCATCACATCGCTGACCACCTGTACCAGAGAGGTCTCTCCTTGCTTCCTGTCACAAGTCTAAGATCTGGGAGGAGTCCTCAGCATGGGACAGACCAGGGAAGGACCACCACTGTCAGAAGCGGGCCTCTGAAGTGACCTGTACAGCTAAAGCAAGCTGGGCCTTTCCATCCAGCAAAGAACTGGCCTTATCACAAGGAGCCAGCTTCCAGACGGTGAGCTGTCACAGCCTGACTCGCTGGCATTTATACCGGCAGAAGTCTGCCTTCACCCAGGCTGGGCCTGGTAGTTAATTTTCAGTATGGTCAATCAGCCATCAGGATTTTCCCAGAAAGATGATCTGTTGTTACTCAGGTTTCCAAGAAGAAGTTATAAGTTGGTTATGTAGCACCTGGAGCCCACAATTGTCATTTCAGGTACTAACCACGATGAAGAACCATCACACCAGCAAGGCCTAGTGCAGGCATGGACATGGAAGAGAGAAGAGTCAGGGTCAGCGCTGACTCCTGTACTTGATGTCCAGGAGTGCTACTACTCACTTGGAGCCATTGGACAATCCTAACTCTGTCTCTGTCTCTGTCTCTGTCTCTGTCTCTCTTTCTCTCTGTCATAAAGATCACTCAAGCTCTCTCCCAGGAACACAGAAAAGCTCATAGCAGGGGCAACGCGTCCCCAGAGCTCACTGCCTCTCCCCGCTTTCTGCGGGTCACAGAGACTGACTGCCAGCAGCTTCCGGCGACGGCCGGAAACCTCAGCTTGGGCCACAGGGCCCCA
>CM052709.1:80637576-80844070 GCA_028551405.1 Uromys caudimaculatus | reverse complement strand
TGGATGGATGGATGGATGGATGGATGGATGGATGGATGGATGAATGGACTGGAAGAAAAATTAATTCATCAAAAAGCTATAAAGTATCTTCTTTTTCCCAACATTAGGGGTTAATTTAAACTCAGGGCCACATTCATGATAAGGAAACATTCTGCCACTTAGCTGTATCCCAATCCCTTTTATTTACTTTTTTTATTTTAAGACAGTATCTCTCTAAGTTTCTCAGGCTAGCCCTTGACTCACTCTGTTGACTAGGCAGGCCTTAAATGTATAATCCTCCTACCTCAACTTGCATAGAAACTAGAATTAAAGGGTTGCAGCATCAGGCCAGGCAGGCTACAGTGAGCCTCAGGACTTTCTGAGAACAAATGGGCCAGTAGAATAGGAGGGCTAGCTTGGTAGAGTCCATCTGCTGGAGGGGTAGAGGCACCTGGAAAAGGCAGGTTTGAAGCATAGAGTTTAGTACTAATAGAAGGACAGGAACAGAGAGAGAGGAGATCTTCTGAAAGCTGGTTCCAACACATATGCACTGACATGAGAGACACCATGACAGGAACTGTAAATGGAAGGACAGTTTCCCACCAGCCTCAGGAAGCAGGGAATGGCAACCCTAAACCAAGCCCTGCACCACAGGGCTCCTGACTCTCCCAAGTGCAATACGAATGTGCCCAAGGCCTAGAACCCAAAGAACCTTGGAATTCAGCCCTTTAGGTAGCTCCTTCCAAGTAAAGGAGTTTTCTGGCCATAGATAAGAGTAGGATACCAGAACAAAGGCAAAGGCTATCCTGGCACATCCAGGAAGAATTCAATCCCAATGTAATACAGGGACTTATTTGGGACTACCTAGGGGCCAAAGGCAAAGACTCAGTTGGTCATGGCCCAGGTGTCACTGGATAGTGTTCATCTTTCCATTATCTTCCTCTTCCTTTGGTTCCCTGCGCCTGCATTTACTTCCTCCCTAGGACTCACAGAAAAAGAGTAATGGCCGGGTCAATCCTCCCAGGCTGTGAGTGGGGCATGATGAAGCAAGACCAGCCATTCCAGGGTGGGTGACAGCCCTCAGCTCAAAACAGATTGTGTTCAGGTCTGTGCTTATTGAGATGGTGGGGGTGGCAGGCACGTGAGACTTGAGCTCATCTTTGTAAGATCTCGGGGTGGAAACACATAATCTTTTAATTAAAATTTTACTGAATTTTAACTTGAATTTCCCATCTGCCACCCTAATTATGCCTAACCCTAAACCTAACTGGGAGCCATCTGCGCTCTTATCTCATGATACTGGGGTTATTTGCGTGCTTGTCCAATTCCTGCAGGAAACAGTGAGTCCTTCACCAAATCTGGGCATCTTAGATCTTAAGAACCAAACAGATGTCCCGTGAGATGGATCTCAGAAAAGGTTCAGTGGGCAACAGCTTCATCCATGGGTGTTCAGTCAGATGGACAAACGGGTGTGAGGAACAAGCTGGCTAGACATGTGAACTCTCCAGCCATCCGTCAAGCTGTGCTTGATGTCATGATTATTGGGCTATGACAGCATGCTGACTGAAAGAGCATTCTCTTGTAGTATAGTGTAGATTCTTGTGTAAAGTGTGTGCGTGTGCATGAGTGTGTGTGTGTGTGTGTGTGTGTGTGTGTGTGTGTGTGTGTGTGTGTGTGTGTGTGTGTGTGTGTAAACCTAGAACCTCAGTCTGTGGGCTGGAGGCAAGACGTCTTTGAGGACAGAGAAGTAACACTGGCTTTGCTGTAGCTGCTGGAATGACAAGTGCTGTGTCTTTATAAATCTGACCCCACACCTGCTGACTATCTAGGGCCAGTCTTATGTGCAGGGAAATGAGCCACCAGTGCTTAGCTAGCCAGACAGGGTAAAATCCCCCCCTGCTTCTCAGAGGCATTTAGCGGACCCCTATGTGCCAAGGGCCAAACATCGTCTACTGATGATGTCATACATACTTGTGGCAAAAGTTCAACATCTCATTTCCTCAGCACCCCACCTCCCTATGCTATGTGTCACCCCATCATCTGTGCAGTGGCTACTGTGCTGCTGGCCACGACTTCATTCATGGAAGATTCTGAGCTCACTGGGGACACCAGTTAGAGAGAGAAAGCAGATTGTGCTCCCACGGAAAACTCACAAGAGCAGAGAACATCTCTGTATGTATCTGCACAAAACAAAGCATTACAGGCAAAGGACAATCTGGGGTACTTCCCACCAGGTGCACACAACACAGGTTACACACAAGCTGCTCCCAGGAAACATGCCCATTAAGAACAAGATGTCTCTGCCCCTGTGGGCATGCATGGACTTACACAGTTGTGCCACGGTGCACATACTCTGTGTGTGTGTGTGTGTGTGTGTGTGTGTGTGTGTGTGTGTGTGTGTGTGTGTGTGTGTGTGTGTGTGTGTGTGTGCGTGCGCACCACTTTGGGCTCCTCTGCTGGCCATGGCCTTGTCCTCCTTCGAGTCTACCTCTTAGGCCGGGCCTTCAGCCCCTTTAAAGACAAACCATCTTGGATTGACTCAATCTACTCCACTTCCCGTCACCCACATCCATGTCCCCAAGTGCTCATGAGCCCCCAAGCACATATTCTGCCCACTTGGGAATACAGCCACACCAAGCTTTAGGGGAAGAAAGGAGCCTTTTGGGAACTCTAATTCACAGAGAACATTCTAACTGCAAAGCCTCATCCCTGGGTGAAGGACAGAGCGCTAGTGTTGAGAAACTATCCCTCATTGTCTCGTTCTGATGTCCTTCCCACCCACATTTGGGGACTCACTGTACCATGCAGCCATAAGCAAGAGCTTAAAGTGCTCACTCAGATGTCCAAGCAGGAGCTCACCTAAGATCAGGGAGCACAACCTTGGGTGGGGGTGGGAGGCAAACAGAGATTGAACATAGTGGCTTCTCCATCCAGTGTTGCCCTGAGAAGCCAAAAGGGAAACCAGGCACCACAGTGAAAAAGAATTCATTTATTAGTAGGGAGGAATAGCTGCTGCTATTCTCAGTGGGAGGCATATTTATTTCTTTGCATGAAGGTATTTCTAAACACAGGTAATTATAAGAATCATTACCCCGTGAACCAGCATGGGAAAGCATATGGCAGCTGATGTTTCATAAATAACCCCTTCATGAAAGTTCCTGAAATAACATTTCTCTTGTCTGCCACACCTTGCTACAGACACCAGAAGCTCCACATTCTTTCATTTGGAAATGCCGACAGCAAGCCCCTTCTTCAGGAAAGAAATGAAGTAAACAGAAAGGCCCTGGCCTCACCATCTCAAGAGGTGTGTTGTGACTAGGTGCCTCTCTGTAAGCCACAGCCTCAACCCATCCATGGGTCCTCATCCCCAAATGAACAGTTCCTGCTCTGCCTCTGTCCCAGGCCCAGCCGCAGGGCATTGTCCTTGGCTGGATTTGGGGCCTTGCTTGTCCCTGTCTCTGAGCTTTTCTCGTGATAAGTGACAGGGAGTCTCTGTGCTTTCATAAATGACATATGTATGTGTGTATATATGGGTATATACTTGTAGTTATTGTTGCAGCACTGGGTATTGGGCCAAAAGCTTCACACAAGCTAGGCGAATTCTCTGCCACTGAGCTGTATCCCCAATCCTTTATTTACTTTGCTGTTTTGTCGCAGAGCCTTGCTGAGTTAACCATGCTGATGGCAAATGCTTTCTACAGCTTAGGGAGGCCTTAAATTGGGATCCTCCAACCTCAGCAAGTCGCCAGGGCCACCTTGTTTTATACTGTGGCTGATTTAAGCATGCACAAACAGATTAGCTGACACAATAAATGTGCCAGACTGGATCCAGGCTCCAGGAACAGAGACCCAGGCCTACTGCCATGATAGGGACTTTTCCAAGCCACAAGTGGGTAAAGGATGCCATTGGGCACCCATGTGAGCAAAAGGAGACCTCTAAACCTCCCCATAATCCTCCCCCTCTCTGTCCTCCTTCCTTCCCTCCCTGCCTCCTCCTCTCCCCTCCTCTGTTGGCATTCAGACCCTCCCCATCTGCCAGGCCTGATCCTGTTTATGCCTTCCACTTGGTGTTCCAAGGTCTTAAATTCTTAGTGTTTGTGGTTTGTTTTGGTTTTGCATGGGTTTAGAAAGAAAACACTATTTGTAACTCGGGACCACCAGGACATTCAGCAAAGGCTCTTCTTTTTTTTTTTTTTTTTCTTTCTCTTTTTTCCATATTTTTTCTTTCTTATCAGGGAAAACAAAAAACACAAAACCTTTGACCTGCTTTGTACATAAAGCAAGCTAGCTACTGGGGTTTCCATATCCTGCTCCCTGACGCACTAACGAGCTAGCTTCTCAAAGCACTTCTAGAAGCCTGGTAGGGGAGGGCTTGAATTTGCCTTCTACCAATATCTCCATCTCTGCTGCCTATTCCATCCCAGGGTGGGTGAGGCATGCTCCAACAGGGAAGGGTGAGACATGCTGCCACGGCTCTGGCTTTTGTACTGTGTGACATCCGTAGGTCTCAGACATAGTTCTCCTGGATACTAACTCCCAGCTCTGTTCCTGTTGGACCAGATCCTCCTTCTCCATGCTTAGCCTTTCATTCCAGGGACTGTGTGAGAGAGCTGAGGTGACACTGGGGACTGATTCATCCCACTGATGCAGGCAGATCATCTCTGAGGCCAAACATTTCTTAGGGACACATCTTGTCATATCAGATGTTACATTCTCAGACTCACCTTTCTCTGCCAGCTGAGGTTACCCTTCCAGCTCCTGTTGCCTGTGTAGAAGGCTCCTCAGCTTCTGTTCTGCACGCCTGGCTTCCTGACTGCATGTTCTCCATGGCTCTCTCTCAAGGCACTCAGATGTCCTCAGCCTTTGCTGCCCTGCATTCTTGCCTGACACATCATTTGCCTGCTTCTAGAGAGGTAGGCTTGGGCCATTTCTGGGTCTAGTGTTATCTGGGGTTGTTTGTAATGGTGGAACAGATGCCAGGGCCCTCTGGCATAGACCCTCTGCTAGGAATCACTTCAAGACACACATAGGAATCTCTGACCGTACAGTGCACCGTGCTCTTTCTTAAAAGCTACCTTGTTGAGAAACATTTGGGTTGCTAGTTACAGGTTCCCATAGTCTACCATTGTCTTGCATTTTTATGAAAGCTATTTTCTCTCCCAACAGTCTGTCCCTCATTACTTCCTTGGATCTTCTTGTTCATTCCTCTTGTGATTGAGTTTTTGTTTACAAGCAAGCATTCACTCCAAGTTGACTCCTACAAGCTGAAGTGGCTTTTTAGTTGCCATCTATCTGCCCTAGATTTCAGCATGACTGGAGACTGAATTCTTGACACTGGTGTTCATTCTACTACCCATGATGCACCAGGAGAGTAGCTACCATCCTCCTGGGGGTAGGGGGGTGGGATGCTCACTTAATGTCATGTCGTGGCAAGGACCATGGCTGGAAGAAGCTAGCTCTTTGCTCTTTAGCCACCTATCCCTAATGCCCCAATGGCAGATCTTCTCAAAGATGCTCTTACAGCCTCGGCTAGAGTAGTGGGATGCTGCCTTCTGCAGGGAAGACAGCTTATATGATTTAGGCAGCAGCAGGCATTGTGTATCTTAGGGATACCCATGAAGCATGTCTTAAGCCGTAGACAGGTGTCTACCAGTGACAAGGCTGAGAGTTGCTGAGGAGGAAGGGGCCTTGCTGCCTATGTGCCTCATGCCAGGTTGCTTCTGGTCCTGGTTGTTTTCTTGCAGGTCCCATCAATGTTGAAGCTAATAGGCAGGGATGCTGATGAGAATACCTGGCATCCTGGGGCTGATGTGGCATCAACTTGCTACCCCAGAGCTAGCAACTGATCACATGGTGCCTTGGTGGTTGTTAAGAAATGACTCATGCCTGAAAAACAAGGGTCTACACAGCTCCCCCTGATAGTTTTTAACAAGGTGTGAACAATAGGTCTACTGACATGGAGATTGTCAAGGAAACAGTTTCCTTCAAGTGTTACATTTGCTCACCATGGTTACAACTTGGCAAAAAATCTAACTATTTTGTATCAATAGGATAAAGTTCTTTTAAATTACTCCAAGTATGCATCTTACTCAGATAAATCTATTAACAATGTATAATTGATAAAACTAGTAGGAAAGGTCATTCTCCTAGAATGCAGGGTCTAGTGGACCCAATGACCAAAGAAGCTTATCACCACAGAGCCAGCTCTGTGCTCAGAGGCAGAAGGGACCCAGAACCCACCTGCCACTGCAGGCCTTAGCTCCATGTTCAGAGGCAGGAGGTGCTTTAGAATTGAGATGTCAAAGGACCAAGTTCCCAAGGATGGCAGATGTGAGACAGCTCTATTGAAAGCGCTAAATCCTATGTACCACAGGAAGTCCCATCCCTGGCACAAGCTCCACACAAGAGCCTAGCTTTTGGGGAAAAGTCCTTTGCTCTGATGAAAACCCTGTTGTCTAATGTCTAATGATTTCAGAGGGTCACTGAGAAGCCCCAAGTCAGTGATCCAGCTACAGAAGCTATTTAAGGCAGTAACTTTTTAGTATGTAACCATGAACCAAAATCCCACCTTCACCCCCCACAAAAAGGAATGTAGACTGATACCAATCTTGTGCAGGCTAGCAAAGCTACTGTCAGTTCATGAGCACAACAGCTGTATCAGCACAAGATACCTGCTGGGCAAGATAGACCCAGTGCAATAGTGGCATGGTTGGTATGAGGTAACCAACCACTTTCTGATTAGATTTCAGGCCTACTATACAGGAGGGAATTCCTTCCTGGTACTGACAACTTAGTTGAGTCTGTGCTGGCGAGATCATAGGCTGTAGAGGAAGGACCTACTACTGTTGTTTTGATAAATGGCATGTTGTGTTCACCACGCTGCTTTCTAAATGTTTAAGCCTATAGATTAGTGTTGCTTTTAGCCTTAGTCGCAGAAGCATCTATTTATAGTGGGAAGATCATTTCAAAGGACCCAATCCACCCACAGTGGTGCCAAGCCCAGCTTATGAAAGGCACACACATACAAGGGGTTCAGATGCCACCTTGTACGTTTGTTTTGAGTCATCAGCAGAACTGGAGGATGGACAGGCCTGGTAGGATCTTCAGCAGGTGGGAGGGTAGGGTGACAGTTGAGACGAGGTAGGACTTGGTCAGGTAACACCAGAAGAGGAAGGAGGTGAAGATGACAGTAGGTTCTTCCTGTGCAGACTAGTGGTGACCTAGGGTAGGAAGAGGGAGAGAGGATCTTCGAGATCAGGCCCTGAGGGTCTGAATGTGGGAGGAATAGGAGCTGGGGGAAGGCCCCAGCCAATGTAACACATCCACCTTTAAAGGCAAGGGTATCATGGAGCTATCACTTTCAAAGGGTGACAACGAGGGTGCAATTAGTCAGACATTATCATTCAGGCCCTAGACAGGACCTGCAGAGGTGTCCACCCCCACTGCAAATGACAGTGGGGTGGACAGGGAGGTGACAGGAGGCAGTGATTCGGGCAGTCATGCTAATCTCTTCCACATATGTATTTGTATACACAAATCCCATAATAAGTTTTTGAAAAGTCCATCCTAAGTGTTTACATTTGTTCTGAAAGAAAATAGTATTGGAGTGAGTGGGTTCCTTGACTTGTGTCCATGGTGGTCACTCTGGCTCTGGTCTGTCAGCCTTTTCCATGGGACATTGGTGCTTTAAGATTTTACAGAATCATCAAAGCCCACTTCAATACAGCTTGTGCCTGCCTGCTTCCTTCTGAGCACAGGGCAAGCGGGGGCATGACAGGACACAGCCAAACCTGAGGCCACAGATGGAAGAGGGATGGGGGGACATTCACAGTGGGCAGATGGAGGTCAGCAAAGAGGCAGCAGGGTCAGGGAAAGCCCTGCAGCAGAGGCTTCCTGGGAGGAAGGCAGAGAGAGGAGAAGGCACAGGCCTAGGCAAGAAGGGCTATGAGGAAGAAAGAATGCCAAGAGCTGGATGCTGAGCAAAAAGAAGACCTGGGTGTGGCCGTGATCCATCCTCACATTAGCATCCAAGTGGCATAGCCAAAGAAAACTATGAAACACGGATACCTGTGGTACCCAAGGGCCCCAGGGGGTGCGGATGGTGTGTACCCTTGACTGCCAGTCTTGCTCCTTCACAGAGAAACTCTGGGCCACCATGGAGGGACAGGTGGGCTGTGTCTACATGAAAGAGTTGGACCCACACAGTCCCCAGGAATGTGGGCTTCCCAGTACACTCATCCCAGCTTTGCTCTTCAGTCCCTGTACTGGACATGGAGACCATGCAACTTGTTCCTCGATGACTCTCTCAGGAGACAGGGAAGACTCAGCAAGAGACTAGAGAGAGGCCCGCCTAATAGGACCTGCATGGTCTGTGGATGAGTGAGAAATCACCTTTGGCGAGCATACACACAGGTATGTGTGTGTGTGTGTGTGTGTGTGTGTGTGTGTGTGTGTGTGTGTGTGTGTGTGTGTATACCCTCTCAGCATGACCCTTACCTATACCCACACAGCCGAGGGACCCTACTCTCCACCAGGTGGATGTTTCCCTGGGTGTGGCTCTGCTCATGCCCAATTTCCAGATATAGAAGTCCCTTTATTTTAAGCAAGATTCATGCAATATAAAGTTTACAGCTTAAGATGTGCAATTTATGGCATTTGGTAGTCATAGCATTCTAAAACAGAGGAAACCCCACCCATGACTGCATCCCCTCCCCACCCTAAGCAGCCACATGCCCACTTTCTGTCTCTGTATTGGCTTCTCACACAAATTAGTACTCTTGTACACAGCCTTGGGACCGGCATCCCTCACTTGTGTCTGAGGTTCACCCATAGGTGGCAGGCACTGATGATTCATTTCCTTTATGGCTGACTCACCCGCCATATGCATGGTTGATAATGTGTTTGCTCACGGACCTGCTGGTGGCCATTCCGACCTATTGTGCATCATGCTGCTGGACAAGAATCTGAGTTCTGTTGGTCTGTGTCTGCAGCTGTGAATAGAGTCCTGGTCGATTGCCACCAGACTCAGAAATCTTAGGAGAAGCTTATACAATGCTCTACGCTGCTGCTGTGGATAGGCAGCAGCCTATCCGCTACACCACACAGCACACAGCCATGCTTTGGACCACTTCCCACCCCTAGCTTGACCCTAGCAATGGAGGAAGGCTCAGGCAAAGTGACGGAGGCATGGCAGGTGGCAGAGCTAGAGGCTAGGATGAAGAAATGAGCGGCCAGTAAGGCAGAGTGCACAGATGATAGTTCCTACTTAAATACCCCAAATCCAACCCCTCTTGCATCTCTGAGATAGAAGAGAATCTTAATGCCTTTCCATTTAGAAACACGGGGAATACTAACAAATGGTGCATTATTCTCCAGAGATTTGTGTAGCTCCATTTTTAACTTGTAGCACTTTGGACTAGTCTCGTTCAATAGACCTTTTTAAACTGGATGATTAGTGGCCCTGTGAAACAGGCTTCTGTGCACACAGGACATAGTCCCAGCCACATGCTCAGCCAGACACTAAGAGCTGAGACTGTGGGATGCAGCCCTGGTTCAGGCATACACTGCCCTGTCCTAAAACCTTCACTGGGTCCCTGTTGCCTTCCAAACTAAAGCCTGGTTCTGAATCATGAATTTCCATAAACTGGTCCCAACTCTCCTAGGAGCCTTTTGACCAGACCCCCCCATGTATGCTCAGTAACCAGGATTCCTTCCACAGCTTCCTGGGGTCTACTCGGTCAGCTGCCGTACCTCATTTCTGTCCATCCACACCTCACCCTGGGACCCTAGCATCAATGGCACCTAATGAAAGGGTCACTCTGCAACAAGAGGGCACTCCCCCAATGCTGACTGTTCGCTGATAGCTTACTGTGCATCTAGCCTTATCCCATGTCATTGATTTCACTTGGATAGATCCCTGTTGACTTGGAGTAGACAGGCAGGCTGCCTCTGTCAGCTGAGACCTCAGTTTGCTCTGGGAAGGCTGAAGCTCTGCAGGGTGCTATCACAGTTACCTACTCACAAGGGCAGGACAGAGGTCCCAACATCCTCAGTCTTTCCTGCTGCTTGGCTTTCTGGAACCATGTTCGGGTTAGTAGCTGGAGCTGCCCCTTTTGAAACTCTGGGCTTGGATTCTGTCCCTCAGTTTGGCCAGGAGTACAACAGGAAGCTCCAGGAACACACTTCCCAACACAGATGGACTCACTGTCCCAGGTGCATGGTAGGTGTTCAGGCTCAGACACACGAGCAGATACGTGGTACATGTCACTTTGAACATACAAAAGAACACACAGCCCTGGGAGCATAGAGGGACATGCAGCTTTGGACACAAGAGCAGACACATGGCCTCAGGCACATGGAGAAACATGTGGCCTCAGGTATATGAGCAGACACATAGCCCCAGGCATGTAGAGGGACTTATATCTTCCAACACATGAGAGGACACATCGCCCTGGGCACACAAAGGGACATGTGACTACAGACTCATAAGAAGATACCTGATCTCAGATGCATAAAGAGTCATGAGGCCATGGACATCCTGACTGATACATGGTCGCAGGCATACACACTCTGCCCCTGATTCTTATCACAGAAAGTAGTTTCTCTGGGGTCAAAGACATGATACCTAAGAGGACAGGGGAAAACTTGAACTCAGTGAGCATAAGATACGTGTCACCTGGGCCCATGGACCTCCTCATCAAGAAAAGTAACAGGTATCAGAAACATGGCAGGTTCTGCCTGAGGTCACAGAGGGCCACCAATCACCATGTATCACAAGTACCCTGAGGGACAAAAGTGGTATCTGGTGGGTAGCATCAGGTCACAACCAGAAGGGAGAACAAAGGAATGGGAGGGCTTCTCAGGAACAGGCAGAACAGGCAGCAATGGTTGCTGCCGATCAGAGGGACAGAAGGCAAGTGGCCCTGTTCTCTCCCACCTCAACCCCTCACAAGCATCAACTTGTTCATGCATCTGATGAATTTTTTGAGGGCCTACTGTGTGCCAGGCCCCAGAAGCCATGGGGTCCTGTGATGAGTGAAACAGTATGGCTTCAGGAGCATATAGCCCAGAGCACGCAGCAGTCTGTGACCAAATGATGCACCTTGTGTGTAAGGACCATGAGGAAGAGAAGCTACTGTAAGTGGGATCCATCCTGGACCACGGATCTGGCTCAGGAGCCCCCAAGAAACCTGCCTGCCCTGAAATGTGAAAAAGGAAAAGTTAAAGAAAGGGAACTGGAACGTGGAACATTCCAGGAGAGGAGCTTGTGGAGTGCCCTGTGGCCACGGGAAGAATGGTCTGCTCTGTGGAATGGAAGGAGGCCAGAGCGGCCAGTGTGTGTGGGGGAGGGTGGGGGGGTTGGATGGGCTGTGGTGGAGTTGGGAAGGACATTGTCTGGTCAGGTCAAGAAGGCTCGTGAGCCTTTGGAACATGCCGTGTGAGAAGGGAGAGGGCTGAAATCCAGAAAGGAGATCTGGGTGGAAGAAAAGATGGAGCCACAGCAGCACACAGATGGCCCATGAGGGAAGAATGAGGAAGCATCCCATGATGGAGAGACACTCGGGATGTGCTTGGCTGGATCCCAGGGTCTCTACCAGAACCAGACAGCAGCGCATGGAAGACAGGGAAGGAACAGCCTCAGGGTCAGAAAAGGTGGAGCTGTTGTCTGACTCTGCCAAGCCATGCCGTGCTGCAAGGATGCTGACTGGTCCTCTACGAGTGCTGTCTTCCTGCAGCTGAAATAATGCTACTACCCTCCTCCAAATCCTTCCATGTGTTCTCACTGGAGACAGTATCTGTCTCTGTTGCATTCCTGGCCTGGTACCCTAGCCTGGTGCAGGGCTCTCCACTCTCAGTCCATACCTAGTGTGCCCAGTGTGGGACTTGGTGCCCATCAGTCAGCTCCTAGACTCAGTGGTGGTCCATCCTTCTAGTCACAGTCAACAGGCACCTTGGATCCACAGAGTGGTGGCAAAAGGACTCAGGAACATGGCACGGGAACCAGAGATTAGCCTGCCTGCTTCACGACACGACACGTCCTGATGGTTAAATCACATTATTGTTAGACCTGCACTACCTGACACCATCCACACCCTTCACCTGCCCTCAATACTCTCTTGACTTGGACCCTCTGAGGCCTGCCGTCTCTTCTGTCCCTTCATACAGTCCCCTAAACTCATTGTTTTCACAAGGACAATTTTAGATGAACGGAACAGGATCCCTGCTCAAAGCAGCTTCCCCCAGACAGAGAATTCTACACCAACCCCTCCCCCCCTCGGTTAAGAGAGATTCCCCTCACAGAACTGGAAGCAGACCTGCATGCTCAGGGTTACCAGGATACCACATGGCATACCCTCTCATCCCCACCTCCTTCCTCTTCATCCCTGGAGAGCCTAATACCTGTCCACACCCGGGAAGCTTCAGTGAGCCCCAGGGTCCCCCACCCCCACCCCAGTTCTGGGATTTCAGTGTTTATGACTGGTTTGTGGTACATTCCACACTGTTTTCTTCATCCACCCTCTTCCAGCACAGAGCACTTCCTCAAGATAGACAGCCTTCTCCCCGACTAGGAGCAGTGTAGCCTGAGGCATAGAACACTCAAACCATGCATCATCAGACTCAAGCTTTAAGTTTCCCCTGGACCTAAAGATGTTGTGGAACCTGGTGGCTCTGGGGCGGGGAGTTAGCTGCCCTTTGGGAGGCACATGAATACCTATAACAACCTCCTATGGGTTCTGATACAACTCACCCTGTGCTAGGCCTCACACACATCACACACACATATGCATGGCACATGTATATGTATACATACGCACAAACACACACCAGAAACATAACATATAATACACACACACACACACACACACACACACGCACATACCAGACACACACCTACACTGTTTATCCTTACAATACACTCAGATATGCCCTGGATAATCACAGGCTGCATTGTGGGTGTCTGGATGCCCTCGGAAGGTCCAACAGTGACTGCCATGCAGGGTCCATGAGCTTGGGACATGGCATAATCAGGGCTAATGACACAGCACTCACTGTGCGATTGCCTCGCCTCTATACTGTAATCAGCATGTAATTAAGTGGTCACCAGTCACCACGTAAACACGGCTTATACTAGATGCATCTGTAGCTTAAATAGCCCCACAAAGTCACTTTAATTTCAATGTTGAATGGAAAACAGTCAGTTGGCATGTGTGGAGAACTCGGGGTTGGAAATGTGAGCCCCTCAGGAAGGAGGAGGGCACCATCTCCAGTCTCAGAGGCAAAGCAGGAACAGGCCAGGGTCTCCCTGCAAGGAGAGTTGGGCGCCACACAGAGAAGCACTTTACAGACTGTTGAGCACCCACTGAATCCTTGGGGACTTCATTGTGACAATCTGGTGGACCCTTTGGGACCAAAGTCTTAAGCAGAAAACATTCCAGACCACTCAAGAGGACAACAGGAAGCCCTGTCTTCCCCAGAGTGAAGGTGGTTCAGAGACTTGGAACTTGTAGTTCACTCCAGGGAGTCCTAGTCTTCAGAATGGTCAGGGAACATTTTTCTTGTGACCCCAAATCCTGAAAGGAGGGTGGCTGATAACGTGATCTCTGCCTGCAGCAGCCTCCTGAGCCTGACTCTTCACACCCATAGGCCGGTGCCTGCTCGGACATACTCGCACATGCGTACACACATTTGCATACCATGTGCAAGACTGACTTTTAACACTTACACATCACATATATACATCACACGTTTACCATCACACCATGAGACACACACATCACTCACATAACACTCCATGCTACATGCAAACATATGTATACATATCCCATAAACCCCATACATACTATAGGCACACACCCAATCTACACATACACATACAGGCACACACATTCTACACACACATTGACACCATATATACTGCAGATGCCAGACACTCACATTACAGACATGGGTACACACTTATAAACACACACACACACACACACACACACACACACACACACACACACACACACACACACTAGTCTTCGAATAGCAATCTGAGCGGACATTTCAGCACATAAATCAGATCATGCCCCTCCCACACACCTCTATTACACCTACAGGAAATTTTTGAGTTCTCCCCATGCCTGGGCTCCCCTCCCCTCCCCGATCTTGATCTTCCGGTCTCCATCCTTCTTTAGTACACCAGAAGACCAGCTTCTGGTTGTGACCTCAGCCACACCACTCCATTTTTTGGAAGCTTGTTCCCACAGCTGTACTCAGCTCTATCCCCATCACGTAAGTCCACGGAAACATGTCCTGCTGCCCCAGCTGCCAGCACCTAGTTATAGTACACCTGGAGTTAACCAGCCACTTACTGAGAAATAGCTGAGAGAACAAGAGCGCTACCAGCTGCAGCATGAGGAAGAGACCTGCCTGGGGAGGGAGCATCTCTGGGTTTGGGGGGGGGAAGTCTGAGGAGGAGGAGGCATGCGTGGGGGGGAGGGGCCTATCTGGAAAGAGTGTGTACGTGAGGCCTGCCACGGTAGGAGGCCTGTCTGAGAAGAGGGACTTCCTGTGGACTGAGCACACCTGAGTGAAGCCTAGTGTCTCCTACTCCTACGGGCCTGCACCTGGATGCAAACTGAGAAGGGAGCTGAATTGGTAGCCGCAGGGAATGTCTCTGGAGTGAGAGGGACACAGAGGTGGGGACATGATATAGTCAGAAAGTGCATGGGCCATGCTAGCCAGCCACTGTGTGGAAATGAAAGCTATGCCCAGCTGTACACTTCCCACCACTCAAATAGCATCAGCCTCCACCTTAATTAGTTCTGGCTCCTAGATTAGGAGACCTGGGACCGCATGAGGCCAATGAGACACCAGGTGGGCAGAAAGGACCTCAGCATAATGCAACCAAATGGAAATTGGCCATATCAATTAATTACAAGGGCATGGGGCCCTCCAACTTGTCTCCCTGCATGGGTTTTACAGAAGTTTGCAGACAGGCATAAGAAATTAAAGCCTTGCTCCTAATTAGCAAGGAGAAGCCAGAAGTGACTGCCTTCCTGCTCTGCGTTCAGGAACCCTGAGGCCTCACAAAATCCCTGGCTGGTCTAGAGTGGAACTGAGTAGCCCAGGGTCTGCAGATGGGCCAGTCATAAGCCCTGGGCATGCTCTGCCTATGTCCTGCTAGGGTACCTGTGCCCTAGGACCTCCTGTACTTCAGGTCCTGGGACTCTGCATGCCAGGCAGAGGGCTACCTCATAGACCACTGTTCAGATTGGTCAAGGCAGAGGAAAGCCTGGTTTGCCCCCAGTCCTGTTGTATACCAGATGGTATATAGTGGGTGACTGGCTTCACAGAAGGAGCTCTGGACTGTTCTATAACAGGTCTGAGGGAAGAAAGTGAGCCTTTGTAGGACAGAGAGGAGATACCCTGTTCTTCAGCTGGTAGCCAGCAGCCCAGAACCCATGCCATAATGCCAAGCACCCACAGCCTCCCACCTGAGCCTGCTACCAGTAGGGAGGACAGCAAACCTTAGGATTAACAATTGATCTATTATTGTCAGAGGCCAGAGGGGGTGGGAGTGGGGCAAGGTGCATTTCAGGACTGGACTGAAATAAGTGCAGGAGACAGCGGAACTCCATGGGGAAAGGGAACACTGTCTGGGGAGCACTGTTGGGGGAGCATTGTAGAGGGAGCACTGTAGAGGGAGCACTGTCAGAGGAGCACTGTGGGGGATCACTGTCAGGGGGAACTGTCCTGTCCGGGAGTACTGTCAGGGGAGCACTGTCAGGGGAGCACTGTCAGGGGGCACCAGCTCTGATCTTCTCATTGCCTGAATCCCATGTGCCCTTTCCAGACATCTCCCAGGACAACCATGCCCTCATTGCCCTACTTTCCTCCATGTGGTGTCTCCTGTCAAAAGGAGGTGACACTCTAGACCCATTCCCCTCAAACCTCAGTTAGGACCCCCACTCAAGTCCACTGAGGTCACGGGATAGCCCTGAGTTGAGGTCTCCAACCCCACAAACATGGTTCTTCTCTGGCTTCCTTCCTGCTAAGGGGTGTTGCCTTTATGTCCCTCTCCCGAGCTCCAGGTCACAATGACTCCTTTGTCATCCTTCCTCTATTCTCAGCCCCCCAAATGCCAGACCAGCCCTCCTCTTGCCCACCCAGGATGTGTGCCAAACCCATACATCCCTATTACCTCATTGCCCTCCCTCCTGGCCCTTGCCACATGCCACAGGCAGGACCGCAGTGTGGCTCTGGTAACCTCTAAGGGAACGGATGAAAGTGAGGCTTAGAAGTAGACAGCCCAAGAGGAACTTGCTTCTGCCACCTGAGGAGCCTGGAGCAAGATCATCATCACATTCAGGTTTGAGACCTTGAGTCGTCATGAGATAGGAAAAAACCCTCCACGACACCTCTCCTTGAACTGCCGTCCTTTCCACCTCTCCTGAGGTACATGCGAAGCAGGGGCCCTGTAGATGACCCGTTCCCATGTCCCCACTCAGACAGGGCATAATCTTCAGATCACATGTGACTCGGAGTGCTCTGACTGACCAAGGGAGTCATGTCTGAAGCCCATGTCAAGCAGGATCCTGAGGAGTCCACGGGCCACAGCTACTTGGACAAGAAATAGGTTCTGTTGGAGCCCTGCCCCCAAGACTGCTGCCCCTGGGAGTCTGTGTCCCACTTGGCAGTCTCATCCTTAGCAGGCAGTAAGCACTGCCCAGCCACTGAGCCTTACAAAGGGACCACTCTGTTCTTAGTACCAGAGAAGTACCTACAGCCTGAACCAGGTCAACCACTTCAGATACAAAGCCCTGGATGCTGGACTCTTTTCTATGCTAAACAGTTGGTCAACTGTGCACCCACCCAGAGGGTTTGTACTTTTGCTATTTATCCCTTGGACCTCCTGTCCCCACTGATGTAGCCTCATATTGAAAATGGCTGCTCTAAGTCCCATGTCAGCAGCCACGAGCAGCAGCTATGAGCACCAGCTCGACGCTAAAGAGCCCTTTAGAAAGATGACCTATTTTTAGTTGAATCTTCTGCCAGTTGCTAAATATCTGTTTAAATACATGAATTAACACATCTGTCAACAGTACTTAGAGTGGGGATAAAACACACCCTCACGGCGGAAGGTAATTTAAAACAAAACACGCAGCATAATGAGCAGCTTGGAGCCTGAGGCCTGGGAGCAGCCCTCCATGCTGCGCTCTTGTTCTCTGCGCCTGGGGGGCCGTGCCCATGGCAACCTGGCACAGTTGTTCAAGGGACACTGCAGGCAGCAGTTGGTGGGATGCATGGACCCCCACAACCACCCCCAAGACAGGACAAAGGAAGTCTGAGAAAGAACAGATAGAGGGACTGCGGGGGACAGGTCCCTGGAGTGACTGAATGGGAAGCATCAAGAGCCACGGCCCCCACGGTGGCAGCGTCTCTGTGTCACCGAGCCCCGTGGGTTGCAGCTGAATGAAGACAGCTCATGTGTTAAGTTGGCTGTCAGGAGTGTTAATTACACCCCACAGCGAGACTCAGACATGGAAGGAACACTGGGGACGTCCTCAAGACTGTGTCTCTGAGGAGCTGGAGAAAACCTGCCGAGGGATGCACACACAGCCTTGGCTGTCCTCCCTGCTTGTGGCTGCCCAGTGTCCTGAGCTGCCACCTAGCAATGGTGACCTGGCCAGCTATGGCCATGACAGCCCACAGTCAGAGCAGCCTGCATCCTGGCTGGTGGCAGTCTCGGCTCTTCTAGAACATTCCATCCTGTTCCCTGTGTGAGTGCCCACTGAGCGTGGACACAGTGTTGCAGGCAGCAGACCAGGGCTCTCGGTCCAGCTTGCCGCTTCTTTGTTGCATGACGTGCAGAAAGGCATTCACCTCATCATGCCTCAGTTTCTTCTTGGGTCCAGTGAGTGTGGTAAGGTAGGCTCACCCACTGTTGAATAGACACAAAGACTAGCGTAGGCCAGGGACAATGGTCTTCCATGGGAAGGGTATGAGGAAGCCTAATTAACTAGCTCACCCATCTTTGGCATCAGTTTTCTCCCGTGGATAAGGTAGCCGGGAAGTGGGATGGGAAGAGGTAAGGAAGATGACACCCTGGAAAGATGGAGAGGTCTGAGAAAAACATAGGGACCCTGTCGAGAAAAAGAAAAACCAATCTGCAGTTTCCCTTACTGTTCACAGTGGGCATGAGAATGGGTTCTAGAGTTATCTAGGCTGGGATGAGACAGACGGGGCAGCAGAGTAACCTGGACACATTCTATCCTGATGCCCCTGTTGGCTGGGTTCATCTACAAGTCCCTGGAGATGAGGCATTTCCCCTGAAGCCTCTTCCAGGTCCTGGAACCCAGGGTGTCTTCCATCCTTCCCAAGGACTTTACAAGGTGGCCCCCCCAGGTCCCTTAATGCCTCCTCTAAATACAAGACAATGGACAGGCTCTGGCTTCTCTTGCTGTTGGATTTCCCTCCCTTTCTTCCTGTCCTACTTTGGGGGGAGCCAGCCAGAGGGGGATTTCAAGCCAGTGGGAATGGCTTGCTGTAATAGACCATTCCAGAAGGGAGGGGCTGGTTCTGGGATACAACCTGAAGATCCACTGAAGACTCCAGGCAGGGAGGATAGCATCAGCTGGTACCTCTGCATCTGTTCCTTTATCTCCAATAAGAACACAGAGGAAGCGTCTCAAGTCTTCTATGAATGACAGCAGGTGAGAAAGCATAGACAGCTGCTAAAACAAGGGGTGGGAGGCAGTTCTCTTGAGACACTCCAGACGGCAGATGAGTTGTCAATCTGCCTCCAAGGAACTGCTGACTGATGAGCCCCACCACGCTGCCCTTTCCTAAGAAACCTCAACATGGGCCATGCAAAGGGTTCCTCCCAAGGGAAACAGACAGCATCTGTGGGGTGTGAGAAGTCCAGAGTGGGATTTTGGCCATCCTTCTGCAGTACGCCTGACTCTTGGGGAGTGGCCTTGAGAAAGATAACCATAGGTAATTATTGTTTGGGGGTCATTTTGCCTGCAGACGGAGGATCTGCATGCTGTGAATAGGAACCTCTTGGTATAAGTAACTAAACTGTATCATGTATTTAAGTGATGAGCAGCTATGGGAGAAAATGTGGTGTGCTGGCCAGTTTCATGTCAATGTGACACAAACTAGAGTAATTTTAGAAGAGAGAACCTCAATTGAGAAAAATGCCCCCAACAGATTAGCCTGTGGGTGCATTTTTCTTGGTTAGTGATTGATATGGTAGGGCACAGCTCACTGTGAGCAGTGCTACCCTTGGGCTGGTGGTCCTGGTGCTATAAGAAATCATACAAAGGAAACCATGAAGAGAAAGCCAGTAAGCAGCACTCCTCCATGGCCTCTACATTAGTTACTGCCTCTAGGTTCCTGCCTTGAGTTCCCGCCCCAACTTCCCTGGATAATGGACTATGATATGAACCCCCTTCCTCCAGAACTTGCTTTTGGCCATAATGTTCTTTCACAGCAGTAGAGAGAAGTTGGTATCAGGAGTGGGGTATTGCTATAGCAAACCAGGCCACACATTTTTGGAGGATGGTAGAAAGACTTTGGAAGTCTAAGCTAGAAAAGCCATCAGAGTTTAATGAATTGTGGGAGCTTAGAAAATAATACTCTTAGAGAGCAGCACAGATCATGGAAGCCTGAAAAGGTTCTGGAGGACTGCTGGTCCCTATACCATAATGAAAGCTTGGAAATACTGATTCTGCTGTCAGCAAAGGAATCAGAAGTGGTGGCAACGATGGGGAGGACCAACTCTGCAGCAAGAGAGATGGCCAAGCGTGGGTGAGCTGGGGCAATCTTCCTCCTGAAAGACTTTTTAAAAACTTGGGCTGCTACCTGAAGCTGCTGCCCACGATCAGCGTGGGCCTTCCCACATCAATCAACACAATCAGGGCAATTCTTCAGGTTGAGGCTTCCTACTCAAGTGATTCTAACTGGTGGCAGTTGACATTAAAACCAATCGTAATTTATGGACTTCCTGTTGACCCAGAAGCATAGAGGCCCCACTTGGTCACTGGCTTTGTTTGCTGAAGTCAAAAGCAGCTGGTAAATTCTGAGGGTATATCCATTCAGTGCTCACCAGAACCTCCCTGAGCTTTAAGGGTGATAATCTTTAGTTTATTATCTGCAACTACTGGAACCGGGTGACACACAAGGCCAGCAAGGACAGTGGCAAGGCATAGCCTTTTAAAAAATAACCTAGTGTTAAGTCTGAAGATGAGGCATAATATCTCAAATTACAGAGATGTCAATATTTATGGCATTTGATCAGAATAACCTTTACCATAAAATCTCTTTCAGAAGCCAAAGATAATAAAATTCCCAAAGAAGATCACATGTAAACGTGCCATCTTAAATATATGACATAATAGGACTGTTTTTAAAGCAAAACTCTTATGACCCTGTGTGGTAGCAAGACTGAGATGTCCCATCACAGACAAAGTAAGTCACAGAACAGCACACAACACTGACAAGTGCCATAGTTGTGACACCCAATACAAACACACATTCATTGCTTTCAAGCCATGAACTGGGTAAGGATTATGGCCGTCTGAGTGATATGGTCCTCTTCTGAAAGCACCAAGGGGCCGTCTCTATTGCTCTTATGCCCTCTATACCTTCAGCTAAATATCTTTAACTGGAGAAAGCTCCCATCCTGTGGGTAGCCCTGGCTTTGTAGGAACCATTGTGTTCATTTGCTGAGACCACTACAGGAAAATGTAATAAAAAATTTCAGCCTGAGACACAGGAATGTATATCCTTAGAGTCTGTGAGCTGGAAGTCCAAGATCAGAATGTAGGCGGGGGTTCTTCCTAAAGCCTGCATCTTGGCTTATAGGCATCTGTGTCCCCATGCCCTTCCCTCTGCACATGGCTGTGGGATGTGGCTCGTTTCTCCTTTGTGTCAATGTAGGCTCAGCTTAAAGAGCTCAGTTCTACTCAGTTCCTTCATTAAAGGCCCCATCTCCAAACACAGTAATGCTCTGAAACACTGGGGTTGGAACTTCAGTGTTTAGCTTTGGAGGAGATACAGTTAAGCCAATGATTTGTCAAAGAGGGTGGCGTTCAGGACTAGCATGTGTGGAGGTGACTAAACGTGCCATGGTTTCTCATTCCAGATGGTTCTCTGTTGTCATGGTGACTAAGCACTAACTGGCCAGCTTCTTCCAGTGACCAGTGAACAAGATGGCTCGGCAGCTTCTTCTTCCTCCACTTCCAATGATTCTATTCAGCAATGGCTGAATATTAGCTTCTGAGTGGCTAAACAAGTGGGATTGGTTGAGCCAACCCAGCAAACCCTATGTTTTTCTTGTATTTATACCTATTTTGATCCTTTTTAGGTACTCCCATAAAAAATAGTTGACTGCATAACACTTCAGCTTGTCATGATCGAAGTAGGCATAGACAACAAACAATAAACAGACTCTTAAGCCTCCAACTATCATTTGGGTTACAGATTTTAAAACAAATACATGTTCTGTGTTTAAAAAATAACACACAAGCTTCAAAATATCTGTAGTGCACAGTAAACTGTAACTTGTGACTTAACAGATTTTAAAGATGCAGACAGAGCTTATAGATTTAACAATATAATAATCAGAACAGTATGACTTCTGGGTATATGTACAATTATTGGGTGTCAACAGAAGTAAAAAACACATATGTTTAAAACTTATAAAATCCTAGTTACAAAAGGAATGGCTGGGCTGGAGAAATGACTCAGCAGGGAAGAGCATATACTGCTCCTCCAGAGGACCCAGGCTCAGCTCTCAGCACCCACACTGGGTGACTCCCAACCTCTAATAACTCTAGCTCCCGTGAACCTAACACCCTCTTCTAGATTCCTCAGGCACACACACACACACACACACACACACACACACACACACACACACACACTTGCGTGCGTGCACACACACACACACGTGGCATAAACACATACAAACATACACACAATAGACAGAAAGACAGACAGACAGACAGATAGACACACAGATAGATATTCCCCATTACCCCTCTCAGAAAATAAAAACATTAAACTACAGGGAGATTATTAGATACAGTTGATGAAAGAATTAGTGAATTGGAAGAAGACTTGAAAGAAAGTATTCAGGCTATACCTAGGAAAACAGGAAAGTACAATATAATAAAGGGGCTGATATTTAAATAATGAAGAAAAATGTCCAGCATATTTACTGATAAAATGGTGACATGTTTGTATTCTAGGTCTAAAGCAGGAAGAGGATCACCTCACTCTTATTGATTTGTATTGGAAGTTCTCACCAGCATAGTGAGGCCAGAGAAGGAGACAAATGGCATAAGAATTAGAAGGAATAGAACAAATGTTTCAATATCCATTAGTAATGTCTAATAAATTTAGCACAGAAGGCACTAAGTCAGTATATAGAAATCAATTATACTTATATGCATACATGTAGAACACTAATGTTTAAAAAATATATACTTAAAATATAATTTACAAAAGTATCCCAATAATAAATCTAGCAAAAGGTACAATCTCTTTGTGGAAAACTAATAAAATGTATGAAGGAGTACTAGATCCCTAAAGAAGTACCATGTTCATGGACTTGAAAGGTCAATACAGTAAGTATATCAATTCTTCCTAAAACAGTTATAGACGCAAATGCAATACCAACGAAAGTTACAAAATCTCTTCTGCAAATTGGCACTGTTTTTGTTTGTTTGCTTCTTTATTTGTTTGTTTGTTTGTTTTTTACCTTATTTAAAATCATAAAGGTCCATGGCCAGGCACATACCTTCAATCCCAGTACTTGGGAGGCAGAGTCAGGTGGATTTATGTGAGTTCAAGGCCGGCCTGATCTACAAAGTGAGTTCCAAGACATCCAGAACTGCATAATAGAGAGACCCTATCTCAAGATAAAATGAAATAAAAAAATAATAGTCCAGGGAGAATCAAAACAGTCTTAAGGAAAAGGAATGGTAGGCTTTGAAGCTGTCAACACCACTGTGGAGAACCGGGACAGAAAAAACAAAAAAGCATGAGACCAAAGGGAGCACCGCAATATAGCTAGCTGACCATGTGCTAAACGGAGAAGTGTAAGCGCCACGTGCTTAGCTGCTACCCACTCAGGAAACCCTGAAATCATGCCCCAACCTCAGAGCACATCCAAAGAAAGCCAATGGCAGTTCAATGATAGCTAAGTCTGCCCAGTTTGCTCAGGACTGAAGAAGGGTCCCTGAGACATTACAATTTTTTTAAATTTACATATATGTATCTATTTATTGTGTAGGTGCACATGTAAACCCGAAGATGTCGGTTCTCTCTGTCTACCGTAGGGGGTCTTTGTATTGGAATGAAATTGCCGTGCTTGGTAGTACATGTCTTTACCCATACGTCGTCTCACTGCACCCTCCCCAAAGACCTTTTATTTCAATTTTTACAACAGCAGGGTCTTGTGAAAATGAGGATGAACTGATTGCCCTACATAGGCCTCCTTGAAAAGGCAAATCAACAAAGGGTTTAGATATATAAATGTAACTCTCCTCTCCCAAGCGCTGGGCAGAAAAGGATCTTAAGTCCGAAGCAAAGAACAAAAAAGGGGGGGTAGGGTGGGAGATACAGGTCTTTACATACACGTAGGGAAAATCAATCGAAGTTAGGAATCTGTAATCACATAAAACATGCCTGTCAGGGTCAGTGGGAACCGCCAACTAGGGCTTCTACACAGCATGTCCTTCAGGACTCACTGCAGATGCTTGTACGAGAGGCACCGAGCACATGGGAAAATAGGGGCAGACGACTACAACAAATGCTTCATTCAAAAGACACAAAAATCTAAGGAAAAGCATGAACTCCACTAGGAACAGAAATGAAGCTGGGTGGCAGTGCCTTGTAACCAACCCAGTATGGAGGAAGCTGAGGCAGGAGGATTGCTACAACTTCAAAGCTAGCCTTGGCTACATAGTGAGTTGCAGACCAGCCTGAGATACATAGTGAGACCAGGTCTTGATAAGAAGAGGGACGTGAGGTACAGAGATGAGTAAGCAGTTAAGCCAGCTCACTGATTTGTTAGGACCTAGATTTGGGAGCCTAGCACCCTTATCAGGCACCTCCCAAATGCCGTGATCCAGTGACCCCCTTTGGTGTCTGAGAGCACCTGTACAGTTACATGTACACATACCACAAATAGAATAAAATAAATCTAAAAAGAAGAGGGAAGAGAGGAAAGGAGAGGGGAGAGATGACAGGTACGTTGTGATGAATTGTACACTGGCTACTACACAGAAAAGAGGAAATGATACAGACTCACAAACATCGTTTTGGACAAAAAGCAACTGAGTACAGAAGAGCATCTGCCCTAAGATTCCCCTGAGCTGAAGTGCAGGTCACTCATCTGCCACACTGAGACACAGGCCTCTGTAAGGCCTGGGACAGTCTCCTACAGTAGAACCAAAAGACGGCAGCACGTTCAGAGCTTGCATCTGAAACCAGTGCCGGGACCTAAAACAGCTGTGACCCTGGACTTTGGACATCTTTGCCCGATGTCTGCATGGTTTCCTCTCACTTCTCTTTCTGCATCCTCAGTCTTGGGCCAGTCATAATCCTGTGAAACTCCAGGCATTGGGTAACAGTTAAGTATGTAGGAAAAGCCCAGCATACATGAGGCCCTACATCTAATCCTAAGCACCACAAACTGTGTGTGGTGGTGCATGCCCGTGATCTCTGCGCTTGGGAGTATAGGCGAGAAGATCAGAAGTTCAAGATCATCCTCGGCTACGCAATGAGTTTGAGGCCAGCCTGGGCTACGTGAGACTACACCTGGAAATGAAAACAACAAAACCAAAGCTTCCTAGTAAACATCCCTTTTCATGATTTTTCAAAGAGAGAAAAACAATCCTGGCTCCTGGGACAGCAATGTCACCAACACTAGGGGAACTCCATCATCTCCCACTGTCCTGTGACTCGCACCAGTCTGTGCTACAAATGAGTCCTTGGAGCTCTTGGGAGCAGATCTCCAGCCTGAAACCACACTTTCCTCTATTTAGTCTCTAATAGGGAAGTCCCACATCTCTGCACATTCTTAAAAAAAAAAAAAACAGACTTCTGTTGCCAAGAAGTTTTCGAAAGTTACTATTTTTGTAGGACCTATTAAAATGCGGCGCGCTCGTTCCCCCCGCGCTGACTCGGCAGTGCGTTGGGCTCACAGGCCCTATTTCCAGAGCCCAGTTGCCATCTGGGCCATGCGCAGATGTTCTGGCAGGACAAGACCCCTCCGACACAAGTTTTTGTTCATTGTATTAAACAAAAGCAGCCCTGTTAATTTCAGCTTTATTCAGCACCAAGTTTGAAGGGGGAGAAGGGGAAGAGAATCAATATTTGCTAAGAGGAAAAGAACAAAATCAGTTAGGGGGGAAAACAATTATTTGCTGGCTTTTCATAGAATGTTACAAATAATGATGGCTTAAACCCAAGAAAATAGTTCAAAGAATTGCCCGACACCAGCCCTTTAATCTATGGTTCGGTTTCCCCTCTGGTTCATTCTCTCTGAGAGAGACTTGAATCTGTAAAAATGTTTGTGGGAATACAAACTAATTGCTCCTCTGTGCTGCATGTTCTCAGCTGGATGGGATCCCACAAGCAACCCAGCTCGCAAGGGCAGAAGATGTTTGCCACAGGACCACAAGCCAAATGTAGGTACTTCTCTGGGAAGTGAGAGCATTTCACAACCCATTAGGCACTCTGAAAAAATGTACAGAGCCCATACAGGCACCTACAAGGTCGGGCCATGGCAGACCCTGGACTCTCCCCACTCCGAGGGCTAGGAAATATGTGTAGTCATGAAAGATAAAGCACTGGCTAATCAGATGTGACTACTTATGCACAAGGGGTCACTCAGCACAAGTTATTATCTCCTGGAACAAAGAGCTGGCAAGCCCAGACATGAGTCACTTTATTAATCAAGGGATTAGGAGTGAATTTCACAAGGCCAGAGGCCGGCCTGTCACAAAACACCAGTACCCTTCCGGGAAATGAGGGGTTCTCCAGAGAGGAAAACATGAGGCTTCTGGCCCAGAAATTGGGGTCTGAAGTATGTCTCCTCAATATTACAGCACAAGGGAGTCCGTGGCAGGAGGGGTCTGAGGCTGCTTCTTACATGAACATCATGGAGGTCTCTGGCTTTTCAGGATTTCCTCTGTGTTCACAGCCAGAAGCTGTCAGCCTTGACTCCTGTGAGTAGTTCGGAAGGTCAAAGCTGTGCCCTCTGACCCAGCCTGAGCAGAACTGGGCTGAGGTTTCAGCCTTGCCAGAAGGCCTTGCCTTTCTCCTCATCCTTGGCATTTTGTCTACCTAGGTCACCACCTGGGGCTTGGCTCTGCTCCCTTTCTGACCAGGTGGTCCTTCCACCTAACTCGAGATGGACCATTGCTCTCCGTGTGCTATTTTTATAGCTTTCAATGTCTGAATAGAAAGCCCAGAGATGCAGTAATCAGAGGGGAACCAGGCCTTCCAGCTCCAAAGTTCAAGGACTAGATCTTCCTCAGTTGAAGTCCACCCAAGGGTGAGCGGTTGTGTTCAGGACACTGGCTACTGTTCCTGCTCCTGAGAGTCAGGGATGAGGAACCAGAACAAGTCATGAGGAAGCATGCAGGGTGGGAGCTCCATTCTCTATGCTGGTCAGAGGGAAACCAGACCTCGCTATACATCAACCCCCCAAGGCTGGAAAGCAGATGTCAGAGCCTTGTCCTACACAAGAGATGGAGGAGTCTTGCAGAGTCACGTGCCAGTAAGCAACAGCAAAAAGGAGCAAGGAGATACCAATGCTGACTCAGCAGAGTCAGGGCCCCAACCCAGGTTAGGATAGAGGCCTCTCATGAAAGTGCCTCTTTAGAAAGAGATGCCTGCTTGGGCTACAGTTTTAGGCAAAAGGGTTTCTACAGTTCTTCTGTGCTAAGACTCTGACACTATCGGCTGTGCAGGCACCACAGAGGATGTCTTCCTTCCATTCCCATCCAGTATCCAAAACAGGACATGTGGGTGACAGACATAAAGTAACAGACATAAGGGCTCAATGGACTTGACCCCAGAACCTTGTACTTGGGGTCAGCTGTTTCTCCAGTAGTGTCCCGGAGTCAGCCTCGGCTCCCCAAAGCTGATGGCATCCTTCCATTTCTTCCAGGCATCAGCCACAGTACAAATGTTTACAACAAAGAAAAGTCAAGTGCTATAGTCCAGCCAGATGCTAAACATTTAGCAGCATCTGTAAGCCCCAGATCACAATTCCCACATCTCTGGGGCTTTGGAGCCTCACTTCTCCCCAGCATGCCCACTGCCTGGTGTCCTCTCCAGGACCACACTAACCCTAAAGCCATGTGGGACCTCAGGCAGGTAGCTGGGCCTTCCTCCAGCCAGCAGTCACCACAGGACTCTTAGGCAGTCCAATGGCCGGATCACCTCATTCACAGAAGGGAAGAGACATTCCTCAGGTAGCCACCATGTGCCAGGAACTGAGGTGGGCCCTGCAAGCAAGCTGGCTGTCATGATTTGAATAAGAATGACCCCCATAAGCTCATAGATTTGAATGCTTCGTCACAGCATTCAAATGGAGTAGCATGATTTGAAAGGACTAGGAGGCGTGGCCTTGTTGGAGGAAGTGTGTCACTGGGGGATGGGTGTTGAGGTTTTAAAAAACCCATTGCCCAAAGCCCAGAGTCTCTCTCATCCTGCTACCTGTGAATCTGGATGGACATGGAGTAGAATTCCCAGCTACCTCTCCAGAACCATGTCCGTCTGCATGCTGCCATGCTTCCCACTATGATCACAAGGGACCAAACCTCTGAAACTGTAAGCCAGCCAGCCCCAACTACACATTTTCCATTATAAGAGTCACTGAGGTCATGGTGTCTCCACACAGCAATAGAACAGCGACTAAGACGCTGGCCTAGCACAGGCCGCACTGGGGACCCTGAGTTCTAAAGGTGCTCAACCACTAGCCAAAAAAAGGGAAAAATCCCAAGATCCAAAGTGGTGGTCAGGGAGCAACCGTCCTGTGAGAGGCCTGGGAAGACACACTGACTAATCATTTTCCTTCAGACTTTTAGCTTATCCAACCATTACAGGGGGTTGGACTCCCTCTGGGCAAGCAGGAGGAGGGGGTGTGCCTGGGGGGGAGGAATCCCTAGGAAGGAGGGTGTCTGAGGAGGGAGGCTTCCTGGGCGAGGAGCATACCAGAGTTGGGGAGCCTGCCTGGGGAAGGGGGGAGAGCCTACAGAGGGAGGGGCATACCTACGAGAGGGAACCTGCCTGGAAACGGGCATGCCTGGAGAAGGTTTTGATGGCTGAGTTGGCGTCTTCAGGGCCTAATTCCTCTCTGGACTGACTCCTTTGGTGCCAGGTGATTTCTGCTCCAGTCTACCAGCACCTGAATGCAAACAGAGAGAGTTATGAATTGATACCAGCAAGCTGAAGAAAGCCATTTAAAAAAGGGGGGGGGGTAATTCTCACGTGGCTGTCAGTTAAAATTACCACAGGATGGAAAGAGGGCAAATTCCTATTTGAACCTGGTGCATGGGACCAAGTGGAGCTCTTTCTGGATACCTTCTGAGCCCACAGATGTCTCTTGAGATCTCAATTGGGCATATAGGCTATATGGTCTTGGGTTAGTCTCCTTGTCTTCATTTGCACAGCAAGTTGGTTCTGGCCACTGCCTCAAGTCCCAGCATCTCAGAGAGACTATAAAAGAAACACAGGTGTGAAGGGGCTGCCTTGCCTCTGGCATGTGGAGCTGCGGGTTCAGTCCTCAGCACCGCAAAGAGATGTTGTACACAGCAGAAGCCCGCCCCCCAGAAGTTATTCTAAGGGGTCAGCTGCAAAGCACCTTGCTGTGAATTTTTACTTTTGGTGATGTAGGCTACAGAGCCCTCCAGATGTTGCAAACCAAGCCACAGTGATTGACACATTTCCCTGGGGCCTCAGACTGTCACGGACATTGTTCAAAAGCCTGGAGGACATTTATCCAACTCTCTAAGAGAGGCCTTGCTCTTCCCAGGGCCAACAGATGAAGCGGGGTCAGGGGTGAACCCATTTCAGGGGAGGCAGATCCCAGGCCCTCAGTAGCTCACTGCAGGTGCCATTGCTTTGTGTACAGAAATCCATATAGGGAAGTGCTCCGTTGTAAGGACCAGAGTGTGATCCATGAGAGAACACGAAGTCTCCCCAGTGGCAGGCTTCTCCGTTGTGTTGCCACCCCACTGTCCTCAAGGAGGAGGTGCAAGTGCTGACCTCTCTCCCCGGCTCCTCCGTCTCCGAGGCCAGCAGCACATCCAGCGTTGGTCCTGTCAGCAGGGACAGCAGGCGAGGATAGGAGGCTGACCCTGAAAGTATTTTCACAGCTGCAAGAAGGCTTTTCCACTTGAGCCTTTAAAAATAGGTTGTCATCCCCACACTCCCTGAGAGAAGTAATCTAAGCACAACCCATTTCTGGGTCCAACTGAAGAAGTTTAGAGACATCTTCCATGTGTGTGTGCCAACTACACTGAGCCTAAGTCTCTGCCTGGGCCTCAAGGGTCTGACTGGGGACCTATATTATGCTGTCTGTTGGGGGCGCGGCTCAGCTCAATCTGGCAAGGCTCCAGCAGCCCATGCCAGGGGAGGATAAGGCCCCCTGCCTGTGTGGCATTCACAGGCTCAGCCCCAGGGAGCTTGCCTTCCTCATTGCACCTCATTGCACCAGCAGAAGCCTCAGAACTGCAGAGCCAGAGCTTTACAGTGAGCACAGCTGGGCAGAGCTGAGGAGGGGACAGGAGCTTTGCTTTGTTCCCCGGAGCCAGCCTTTATCACATACATGTACACATACATGTAGCACAGGAAGCCAGGCCAGGGCTCATCTGTGACCCCCATGATCCTGTACCCCACCCCTGCAGTATGATAGCAGGTCTGTGCAAACATCCCAGACAATGCTGTGTGCTCGGAGAAAGACAGCTATGCGGCTCACTTCAGGTCGGCTCGGCTCTGGAATCGGACCCTGCAGAAGGAGAGGAGCAGGTAGTTTCGATCCTGCAAACTGACCCTTCCTTCGCCTCCCCCTTTTAGCCCTTTATAAAAAATGATACACTGAGGCTTCCAGATGCTTTACATGCAGGATGTGATTTTTCAGAACAGCTGCATCACAACTTGGGTGACATCTTAGAAAAGATGCTTTTCTGGTCTCTATGCAGCTTCCGAAGGACCCTGCCTGGTAGCTCCTGCAGAAGGGCCTGGCTGGAATGGGAAGAAATCAAGATGGAGGACCAGAGAGGTATCACAGTTCCCAGAAGGCCCTGGGGTGTGGGAGCTAAAGGACACCTGCAGGGAGCAGAAGGCTGTGGGGCCCATCCCTCGGAGGCAGAGGGGTCCATATGGGCCACACCCTGACGCCTGGCAGCCCCCTGGGATGGTCAGAGATGAGATGATGCTGCTTTAATGATAAGAGCTGTCCGTACCATGGTGTCCTGTTCTTAGACTGTGAAATAGTGGTACACAGTCACAAAGGGAATGGAGCCAAGATCTGTGACCTGGGCATCCAACCGTCCCCTTGTCTGAATGAGGAATGAGTGTCCCATTGGAGTGAGGCTCACCCAGGAGGTCAACGTAGAGTTCTTGGGGCTTGCAAGGCCTCCTGCACACCTGCTCAGTCCACCTCCTACACAGAGGCCAGGCTCATCCTGGGGGGGCCTTCCGATTTCTTCCATCTCTCACACTGCCTCTTGTCCATCACCCTGGCATGTTCTATCCCCGTTCAGAGGTTTACTACTGAGTACAGAATAAGACTGTACCCTAGCCCCTCTATCTGGTAAGCCTTTGCAGGAATGTGGCCCAGACCAGAGAATGCAGCAGCCCTCAGGCCTCAGGCCACATAACCGGGCCCACACCACATCCTACAGCAGGAGACCCACTCCCATGCTGACCCTGGATATACCCATCCATCAAGCTTCCTAACAAGGGATGCCATGGAAGCAGTTTTGCACACGTGCAGTGTCCCATCTTCCGAAGGCTTTGGATTGCTGGGGCTCAGCAATCCGCCTCTCACAGCTGCAAATTAAAAGCTTCAGAACTGTGTGTCGACTGAACCGTCTCCGAGACTGCAGTGATTTCAGGCAGAGGAGCTTTCTCTCCTGTTCTCCGTCACTCGTCTTTTTCTCACTTTTTAAAAACAGTCATTAAAGACGATCCCTAGGGAAATGAAGCAGAGAACTTAGTGTTGTGATATCAGAGCTGTCCTGACTGTCAATCCCCAGCTCCCCAGAAAATTCTGAATTAAACCTGTTAGTTCTACGTTTACAGAAACATTGGAGGTTATCTGGGGGAAATATTCAGAATGAAGTTTGTGGCTAATGTGGTCTCCCTGCCTCAACCCCCCCCCCCCCCCGAAGCTTGCTGTCATATCGGAAACTTTTATGAATGGAAAACGCTGAGATTCCCAAGACCTTCAGCATTGACAGGCAATGCCAAGCTCAGGAGGCAAAGGTCCCTGTGGACGGTTCACACCCTCTATGAGGTCTGTCGTAGAACCCACTTGAACTCTGACACATATGTCCCTGTAGTATAACAAGTGATTACCAGTCAACTTTCCATCACTGTGACAAAATACCCTAGGCAGTCAGTTTAAAAAGAGGAAAGGTAGCTGAGTGCGGTGATGCACGCTTTTAACCCAGCATTGGAGAGGCAGAGGCAGGCGGTGAGTGGGAAGCCAGCTGGGTCTGCATAGTGAGTTACAGGACAGTCAGAGCTACATAGTGAGAGCCTGTCTCAAAGAATGGAAGAGAGAGAGAGAGAGAGAGAGAGAGAGAGAGAGAGAGAGAGAGAGAGAGAGAGAGAGAAACAAAAATGAAAGGTTTATTGTGACTCATAGTTAAAGCTTCAGTCCATGCCAGTTGGTCTGTGTCAAGATAGTACATTATGGTGGAAATGTGTGGCAGAGGAGGCTGTTTACCTCAAGATGGCTAGGAAGAGAAGAAAAGAGATAGCCATCAGGGAAAGAGGGGATAGCTCTTACAAAATAGGAGGAGGTATCTTTACCGTGACCTAAGGAGACCTCAGCAAACAAACACTGAAAAGCCGAAACCATTAAGTTACACAATTAATGTCATATTTAATTACACAACTTTAAAATCAAGCATGGCGCTGGAGGCATAGCTCAGTGGTTACGATCATTTATTCTTGCAGACGGCTTGAATTTAGTTCCCAGTACTCACACCAGATAGCTCTTACCTGTAACTCCGGTTCCAGAGAAATCTAACTCTGGTCTCTGTGGACATCTGCACACATGGGGACACATAATTAAAATAAAAACTAAGGTTTTTAAAAATAAAAAGAAGGCTAGAGATGTGGCTCAATCATTAAGAGCACTTGTTCTTGCAGAGAACCTGGGCTCAGTTCCCAGCACATGATGGCTCACGACCATCTGTAACTCTAGTTCCAGGGGATCTGATGTCTTTTTCTGACCTCCGTGGGTACCAGGGATGGTCTTGGCACACATACATACATGCAGATAAAGCACTCACACACAATAAAATAAGCATATTTTAAAAATAAAAATGAATAAACACAAAGGGAAAAAAAACAGGAGAGCCTGTGAGCCAACAGCTTCTTTGTGCATCACCATACTTAACTGTCAAGGCCCCTTGATGGGTGAAAGTAAAGATAGACCTGCTTCTAGAATGAGGGGGTTAGTTCTGTCTGACTCCTCAAAGTCCCTTTCAGAGGAGATGGGGGTGGGGTGTGTGGAGTGAGGTACAGCAAGCCCCCGTTTTCACCACATCTGGAGTCTTGAGCTGGTTTGGCGCAGTGTCTCCCCCACCCACAGGGCTGCTGGGAGTTCATACTCTCCTCAGACAGCACATCTGACAATAAATGCCTTCCTTCCACTTCTGCCTCTGTCTGCTGTGCTTGAGGTTTCTCTCCTGCTGCCTATTACATTTTAGATTCTCCCTGCCTTTGCATTCACAGAGAAAACCAGCCCAGTCAAGACCCCTAGACGGTACCATTTCTAGACTGTATCACCCTGAATCATTTTCTTGGGATGCCTTGCTGTCCTGAACAGAGACATCAGATACAGGCGTGATCCTCCTTCCTTCCCTCCTTCTGTGTTGATGAACAGTATTCAGGTGCAGCAGCCTTGCTGTAACCATGAGGACAAAAGGCAAATGTAGAGAACAGGGAGAGGGGAGCTGGAGAGTACGCTTTCTAAGGTCATGTGGGCAGCTTCCCCCTGGTTTTCTTTCCTTTTTGTTTTGTTTTAAGGCAGGGTTTCTTTTTGTAGCCCTGGCTGTCCTGGAACTCCTACAAACTCAGAGATCTACCTGCCTTGGTCTCCCGAGGGCTGGGATTAAAGACATGTGCCTCCACAGCATAGCTCAGATTGCTTAAGTAAGAAAAATTAGTACTTTGCTTCAGCCTGGGTTCTTTAGAAAGCAGATTAGGTAAGTCAAGGTAAATGTTGGTTCTTAGTTTTCTTCAGTAAGGAGAATGGGCAATGGGCCCACAATGATGAAACCCAAGCAGGGTCATGCTGTGCCCCATTCCCTGCTTCACGAACATGGAGCTCATCTGAGCCAAGCAGTCCACTGGACAGACAGGCTATCCTTGGCCAGGCTAAGGAGATAAATGCCTTGGCAGCTCCCAAAAGGTGGCTCCTCTCTCAAGCTCCCTTTGCGGTTGCATGGAGTGACAGATGATATCCCAGGGCATGGTGGGAAGGCTAAGGAAGCTAGGAACCCCTACTGCCATACTGACTGCACAGCAGAACCCAGAGAGTCCACCCAACTCTCCCCAGGGCCACAGTGCCAAAGGGATCAATGGAGGCACATGAGGGATGCTGACAGACTCCAAGAAGCTAGCCTGTGTTCTCTTCCAGGTGTCATTTGTCTCTGAACTGTGTGGATTGATGTGCTTTATGTGAGTGTGTGTGTGAGTGTGTGTGTGTGTACATGTGTGTACATGTGTGTGTGTGTGTGTGTGTGTGTGTGTATGTGAAGGACTCCTCATAAAGGTAAATATATTTACATGTTTAAAGTGTTTTCAACTCTAGTCTTTGTTCTGTCTCGGGAATATCCAAATATCCAGCAATGGCCTCAACCTGTACTGTAGGAGGATTTATGGCAGTTAGATAAAAGCCAGCGTTCCTCGGGAATTGGTGAGAATGGCTTTTATCTGCAGACTGACCAGGGCCAGGGCTAGGAGAATGGGAGAGAATAGTGGAGATAGTGAGAGATAGAGAACATATCATTGGAGAGCAAGAAAACAGCAAGGGATAGAGAGAACAAATGGGAGCAAGATAGATGATAGATAGATAATAAATGGATGGATGGATGGACAGACAGACAAATAGATAAAATAGATGACAAATAGATGGATAGATAGACAGACATAAAATAGATGGATAGATAGATAGGTGATACATGATAGGCAGATAAAATAGATGATAAATGGATGGATAGATAGACAGATAGATAAAATAGATGATATATGAATGGATGGATAGATAGATAAATAGATAAATGATAGGTAGGTAGATAGATGATAGAGAGACAGACAGACAGATGATAATTGGATAGAACAGTGAGAATAGCAGGGACAGGGAAACACCTGCAGTTATAACGAGAACAAATGTGTGTGTGCAGGAGGGAAGCCTGGGGAGTGAGAAGCTAGCATGCTAGGACGGAGGGGTTGAAATGTTTAACAGGTGACTGATACTGTGATATCAATCACAGTATCTGATGCTGAGGGGACCTGGGGGTTAGCATGGGCATTGATAGTTGATATGCAGCTCCAGGTATATGTCAATGGGGCCACATGTCCCTTCTGCCAGAGGTAATGGCTCCTTTTGCCAATGGAGACTGTTTTTTACAAGTTTCTGAGGAATGGTAGCTTATATCTCACAGCCAGAAACCCTCCTATAGTCTAGGCTGAGCTAATTTCTGGGTATTTGGACAGCCTGAGAGCTAACATTCGAGCTTCTTGCTGTTGGTGAGGAACCACGTGGTCTCTTCTGGTGCTGCTTCTCAGCTGAGGAGGGTCATGTGGTGGTCCAGGAAGGTTGGAGTGTGAATCAAAGGCCAGGACAGGGTAGGAGCTAGGTATCCAAGGGAGACCAAAGAATAGGCTTGGAGCAGGCCCCCAGAGGTTGCAGTTTGGAGGCCTCTTTCACATCAGCTTTCAGCAAGTCCAGGGTTCCCACATTTTGAAGGAGCACCTGGGGCTAGTGAGGTACAGGCCATTTTGGAGTAGCCTGCTGGGCTGCAGTTGGTTCTTGGATGACATCTGTCAACTTAGTGGAAATCTGCTGGAACAGATAGTATCTCTATCATCTTACTGGTTTAAAATGTTCTTTATTAAGAGACATCTAAGCCTAGGTGGTGGTGACCCACGCCTTTAATACCAATACTCGAGAAGCAGAGGCAGGTGGATCTCTGTGAGTTCAAAATCAGCCTGGGTACAAAGTGAGTTTCAGGAAGCAAGGGCTACACAGAGAAACCCTGTCTCAAAAATCTGAGAGACAGTGACAGACAGAGAAAGGGGGAGAGGGAGAGGGAGAGGGGGAGGGAGAGGGAGAGATTGGTGAAATTGGAGAAACGGCTCAGTGGTTAAGAGTACCTGCTGCTCCTGTCGAGGACTGGGATTTAATTCCAAGCAGTCTTGTCAGACAGTTCACAACCATCTGTAACTTTAGCTCTGTGGTGTCCTCTTCTGGCCTCCAAGGACACCTGTGGGAGTGTGTGGGCGCACGCCACACACACATTATACACACAAAGATACAATTAAAACTCGTACCCCATTACTGTTTATAGCAGCTCTGTTCATGATTGCCTACCTGGAAACAACTTTGAAGTCAGCTTTTGCCCAAGTGAGCTTTGGTGATGTGGAGGTTCATGAGGCACATTTGCCAGCCTAGGAGACAGAAACTGGAGTCTGGGCCCAGTTCAGAGCAAGGAGCCTAATTAGAAACAAAAGCAAAATAAATAAATAAATAAATAAACAACACATACACACACTTTAGGAATCAACTCCAAAGACTTGAACCTTGCCTTTAATCCCAGCACTTGGGAGGCAGAGACAGGCAGATTTCTGAGTTCGAGGCCAGCCTGGTCTACAGAGTGAGTTCCAGGACAACCAGGGCTACACAGAGAAACCCTGTCTCGGAAAAAAAAAAAAAAAAGACTTGAAGAGTAGCCATTTTCAACAACTTTCTGAGATGCAGCACTCTTGTTTGTGATGTTGGCTAACTTGCATGGTGTCAATCTCCTACTGAGGAGATTTCCGCAGACAGAATCAGGAAGAGAGGTGCACTGCTGACTCTCACAGCTCCAGCAACATCCTTTCCTAGATGTTAGGGTAAACAAATAGCCCAGCTCTGAATTACCAAAGTCTGTATGAATTCCCCAGCCTCACCTAGGAATGAGGTGGTTCCAGACTGTCACTCAGTCTCTGAGGAACCTCAGAACTCCTCGGGAAGCAGAGAACATTCCACACTGCTCACGTTAACCCAGCAAATGAGTAGACAAGACCACATGAGTAAGAACCAGAGCAAGCAACAAGAACAAGGGATAAAAGAAGTCCCCAAGGCACCAGAACAGGATGATGAGAAAAGCAATGGGTTCCATCTACATAGAGATCAAGGTGGCAATGTGGAGCTGCAAGGTTTGGACCTTCGTAGCCAGGTAGTGACTGTGAGAGGGCTGCCCAATGGCCAGCACTCAGAGCCTGGTAACTTCTTAGAGCACACACCCAAGTGTTAAAGACATTTTCCTTTTGAAATTATTTGAAAAAATTTCAAATAGTACTTCACGTATAAGTAGTCTTCCTCCAAATTGTACAGATTTGAAAAATAAATCAGGGTCATTCTGCCCAATGGAGAGAAAAACATCTCAACAATTGTCAGATAAAAAGGGGTTTTGATGAATCTAAACCATACAATCTTTTTTTTTTTTTAAAGTCTAAAAATAACTAAACTAAACTAAAAACTAAAAATAAAGGAAACTAAAAATAAAGGAAATAAAAAGGAACTAAAAATAAAGGAAAGTACTATTTACTTGATAAAGAGCATTTACCTGACAAAAAGAATGAAGATTGGAGAGATGGCTCAGCTAAGAGTGATGCCTCTTGCTCTTCTTGGGGTCTGGAGCTTGGTTCTCAGCACCCACATCAGGCTGACAGCCCCATCTGTTACTATGGAGCTCTGATGCTCCCTCTGGGCAATCACATATGCGTTTGTGCGTGTGTGCGTGTGTGTGTGTGTGTGTGTGTGCGTGCGTGTGTGTGTGTGTGTGTGTGTGTGTGGCGTGTACCTGTTCATGCATATTGTTTATGTATGTTCATTTGTGTTTATGCATGTTCATGCATGTGTGTTTACACATGTTCATTTCTGTTTATACATATTCATGTGTGTTTATACATGTTTCTATGTGTGCTTAAACATGTTCATTTGCATGTTTATACATGTTCATGTGTATGTGCATGTGTGTGTGCATGTGTGTGCATGCATGAGAGAGAGCGTGTGTATGTGTGTGTGTATACATGTGCATGCAGAGTCCAGAGGTCAGTGTTGGCTGTCCTCTTTGATCATTCCCTGCCTTACTTCTTTCTCACTGAACCTGGACTTTAAAAATACTGTGCAGCCAAACTCAGAGCTAGATACCCTGCCAGAGTGGAGTCGTCGGGTCATTTGCAGGGTTCTGTAGCATCAGGTACCATGGATTTTGTGCTGGATGCTGGAGGGACTGATTGGATTTTTAAATGCATGCTAACTGCACCTCAGTGTGTCAGCTCTGTCCATGGGACTTGGGCTCTGTGAGTTGTGATTTAAAGAGGGCCCCAGAGCTTGTGAATGCTTTGAGGAAGGAACACTTTGGTTTTGTTTTCAGACATAAGTAAACATAATACAGTGCTTCCTGGGCTTCTCACCTGGTGTGCTTCATGGAGCCAGTGTTGTACTCGAAAATGAACTGAAAGGCGAGGGTGCACCACCCCAAATCCATAGCGTTCTCTGCAGTTATGAACTGAAGGGCATGGGTGTGCCACCTTACGTCCTCAGCACATTCTACACATTTTCTGGGCTTCATCCAATCACGACTTCTTCATATGGCTTCAGAGTTGCTCTAGGCATGGGCTTGGGAGGTGGGGGGCGGCGGTCATGAGAGGCCTAGGCCAGTCACAGGCCTAATCCTTCTAGCCACGTGTTTCTGTCTGTCTCACAAAGGTTTGCTACCTGTGGACTCCAGGAGCCCATCCACAAGACTGTTATCCAACACCCTGTTGAAGAGGAGGGGCCACGCTGTGTCAGCCATCTTGGCTGCTGGGGAGGCAGGAAGAGGCACTGTTATTCTCTGTTCATGCCTGTTCCGGGAGAGAGCAGCTTTGCTGTCATTTTCCACAGAACCCACTCTATCAATTGCGAATCAAGAGTTAAGCGAAATTTTAAAATTAAATCTGAAACCACAGGATATGTACAAGAGGGTGAGGATTATGCCGGAGTTTTTATCAGCCACAGCTGCTCCATTATGTCTGTTTAGGGTAGAAATGGGCCTTTGAAATGCATGACCAAAATAAACACACAGGCAGCTGTAGCTGGTGTGGGTAAGTGAGCTGGCGAATGGAAGCAGCCAGGGAGGCCACAGGTCACAGTCGCCTGCGTCAAAGGCAAAATAAATAATCTATGCATGCATCTGACAACGCCTGAAGAGCAGGCGCCTTCCCAGAGAAAACTCTAGCAGCACTTACGAATCAGACATTTTATGGATTGTTGCAATTCATGCAAAAGTCATAACTTCAAGAAAAACTGAATATGGAATTAGAAGTGGTGCTGCAGAGAAGGCCCACAGAAAACATGGTGCCTAAATGCAGTAACCTTTAGCAGTAACTATTTGTATAGGCCAATATTTACAGAGAGCTTGCTGTGTGTCCTCTGTCGGTGATAACAGCAAGGGTTAGTATATGCTCACTGATAAGCATACAGAACTGAAGTGGCAACCAAATTCCTCTGAGTGCTGGAAAGGATCTAGAATCACCAGACCCTCATGATTATATAAATGGAGGTGGGAAGACATGCCCACTGTGGGCAGCGCCATTTCCTAGTTGGAATCCTGGACTGTACAAGTAGAGAGAGGGAGCCAAGTGGCAGCATGCAGTCACACTCTCTGCTTCCTAATAGTGGGCATGTAGGAGCCAGTATTGTACTTACGGAATGAACTGGTAGGCAGCAGGGGTGCACCAGTCCTAGTCCACAGCACTTTCCGTGCAGTTATGAACTGATGGGCAGGGATGCAGCACCTTAAACCCCCAGCACATTCTGGGCAGTTGCTTAAGCTCCTGCCACCTTGACTTATCCACCATGATCGACCCTAGAAATATGAACTAGAATAAGCCCTTTCTCCCTTAAGTTGCTTTTGTCAGGTATTTTGCAAATAACTAATATAATTTCCCATAAGAGAACACAATTGGCAAGAAAAATAAGTAACTAATGTGTTCTTGTGTAATAGTTAGTGCATTTCAACAATTAATCTATTGCAGTTATTGAAATTTACTGATGTCACGTGTATAAGTAAATGTTACTTGACTTAAGGTCAATAAGTCTTGTATATTTTTAATTTGTATTTCTCTTAATTATTTGTTAGGTGGAGATATATGCACATGAATACAGGTATCCATGAAGGCCAGACGATGGCATCAGACCCAGGCAGCTGGAGTTTGAGGCAATTGTGAGCCATGAGAGGTGGGAACTGAACCTGGGTCCTCTGTAAGAGCAGTAAGTGCTAAGCCATTTCTCCAGCACAAACCTTACATTTTTATAAAGCCACAGTCATCTTTCAAACAACTTCAATGGGGGGAAATAAAAGCACAAAAATCATAGAAGACTTTGATTTCCATCATCCTTGTGTGTCAGCATGTACAAATACATGTATGTCTCAATCGCAAATGTGCAGTATTTCAATCCCTGTGTGGGAACAGTTTTAGAAGGTAAGGAGAGGTTAACAGGCCACACTCTTATTTCAAGGGAAAATGTTGAAAACGATTCACGCAGAGGGTTGGCATTTGTGTCACAGTCTGAGATAATGGAATTACAATTTTTGAACAGTGCTGTCCTTTTGGATGTAGTTGAAGGCGCTCTGGGTAGGGGAAGTGCTTTCAAAGGCACACTGGATTAAAATTGGTTTGCGCGGTCTTAGGGAGCCCAGCCAGCATGGATGTTCTTGGAGGTAATGACCCAGAGAAGAAGTGATTTGAGCTCTCTTATGGTTTCCCACAGCAGGAAGCACAGGATGAGGAGAGAAACAAACCCTAAGGGGCAGATCCACGCAGACAGACTGCAGAGGGACTTCCCACAAATGTTTGCTACCAGAACTGCTCAGGTTCCCTGGAAGAGGGCAGATCTGAGCATTGTCAGGTGATTAGACAGCACATGAACAGGGTGGGCTGCAGAGTACACAAGGGCAGCCTGAGGACCCTCTGCCACTTTAGTAGCTCAACACCACTGTCTCTGGCAGCATTGGTGGTGTGTGAGTGGGGGTGCAACAGTTACACCTTGCACTAACATCACTGTCTCTAGACGTGTGTTCTTTGGGTCACAGAGCCTCCTTTCTTGGGATTGCCTATTCCTGGTCCTCAGGATTGGACCTGTATTGGCTTCCCTCTAAGACACAAACTTCCTGTGAACTAATATTTAGGCTAATTGTTTCTTATGCCACAGAAGATGACAAGCCTCAGCAGAACTTACCCAGGTTATAGACAGTGAATGATGTCTGCTAAGGTCTTGGTTTTGCTGAGTATATATATATTCTTCAAAATATAGTTTCTATTGATTAGGAATGCTTTAGGCTGTAAGTCATATATGACTGAACCCCTGTATATTAAATTTATTGAGGTTTATTTTTCTCTCACACACAGACAAATGTGGAAATGCACAGCTCCAGGTGCCATGGCTCCTTGTTGGTGACATCCAGGAACTAAAGCATCTCCTGATTCTCTGCTCCAGTATCTGTAACAAGTTCCTGGTCATCTTCATGCTTGTTGCCTCCTGAGCATAGGAGGCAGCTGTGCCATCTATGCTCTGGGTTTCTAAAACCTAAAGCAGAGCAAAGAGCTCAGGAAGCATGGGAAATTGGTCTATCCTTGTCAGGTAGGAAATAGAGCCGGCTACTGGCCACATACATTCTAAGTTGACATCAGGATCCCTGGCTGCTACCATATCTGTTGCTGGCCAGGGTACACAAGATTCCCAGTGACAGGTTAGAACTATGGTTCTCAACCTGTGGGTCACGACTCCTTTGCAGGTCAAATGACCCTTTCACTGAGGTCACCTAAGACCATCAGAAAACACAGATATTTACTTTCCAATTCATAACAGTAGCAAATGACTGTTATGAAGTAGCAATTAAAATAATTTTATGGCTGAGGGTCACCACAACATGAGGAACTGTTTTAAGGGGTCACACGGCATTAGGAAAACTGAGAACCATTGTGTTAAAAGAATCACAACTTAAACATCGGGCTAAGATGACACCACACAGCTCCCAGATCTAGAGACTAGCCAGAAGATCTGGGCAAGGCCATGTTCTGTTGTATGGAGTGGGAATGCAGCCTTCACATTCTTTCTCTATCAGAACCGGAAGTGCTACTGTCCTCTGCTCCGAGGGTCCCTGTCTCTCACACAAGGTTTGTGAATAGTTTAGAGTCATCAACCTCATAGAGAGGGGGACTGCACCACTAAGCAGAACTCTGAGCTGGAACTAGTCCTTTAGGGGAAAGAGGACTTGGGGTGGAAAAAGAGTTCATGTTGGAGAGTGGTGAGACTCTGTGAGGTACACTCTGTCCTGGGGGTTGGGGACAAAAGGAAGGCAGCATGAACTTCTCAGCTGGTCCTGGGGCGCATCCAGCCTCCTGGGAAGCATGAGTGTGCATGCTAGTGAAGAAGCTCACCCAGGGTCAGAGTCTCTTACCAGATGTGCTGATCCTGAGCTGCTCTCAAAAGCACAGCAGACATCTGCAGGCAGCGGAGAGTCCATCCTTCACAAGGAGACCCTGCTAACTCACTCCCTGTGTGAGAATCGCTGAAGGGATGGGGCCCAGGCCTGCTGTCATCAAGGGATAGAAAGAAGGCAGAAACAAGAAGTTATATGGATACGCTGCATCTCAGATCATGGAGTTAAAGAGGAAACCAGGGACCGGGGATGGGTTCCATAAAGGACAGGGCCATGAGCTGCCTTCTACCTCCCTCTTTGCCTTTCTCCCTGTATGTCTTTGTGTCTGTCTGTCTGTCTGTCTCTATGTATTTATCCCTCCTTAACCTCTCAGTTTCTTTGTTATTCTATTTTTTTCTCTTTTTCTGTCTGTTTCTGTCACTCAACTCCATTTAAAAAACTACCCTAAGGAAGCCTGCAGCCTGCTTACTGTTGGGGTGTCTTCCCCAGTCTCCATGTTCTCCTCTCAGACCCTCCCCTTAATGACAACGACATTGGCACACTTGTGCCCGATGCTGGGTTGCCTGTGATAAATCCTGCACTAATCGACAGCCTAGTGTTTTTTTTTTTTTAATTTTTTTGGTTTTTTGAGACAGGGTTTCTCTGTGTAGCCCTGGCTGTCCTGGAACTAACTCTGTAGACCAGGCTGGCCTCGAACTCAGAAATCCACATGCCTCTGCCTCCCAAGTGCTGGGATTAAAGGCGTGCGCCACCATTGCCCGGCTAAGCCTAGTGTTTTCAAAGATTTCTTTCTCTGTCATTTCTCACCCAGTCACATCCCTTTTCCAGAGGCCCTACCTCTAATACCATGGTCTTTTGGGGGACAATTTCAACATGTACTTGGGGGGTCACAAGTACACTTGTTTATGTTCATGCATGTCTTCATGTGAGAGGATTCCCCACATGTTTGCACTGACCTTTTTAAAAAAATCACATTTGTCTACCTATTTGTATGTGGGAGTTTTGTGTGTGAACACTCATGTGCACATGCGTGTTGAGATCAGAGGGCAACTGGCATGCGTCAGTCCTTCTCCCATGTGTGTCCTGGGGGATCGAACTTAGGTCGTCAAGCTTGGCAGCAAGGAGCTTTACCCACGGAGCCATCTCATCGGCCCTGCGACTGACTTTTGGTGCCTTGACGAGTCTCTCCACGCCACTTCCCTGACTCACATTCTACCTCTGCTGGTCTCAGGAGAGACATTCTTCTCAAAATATCTGGAGAGTCTTTGATTAATTACTATAGTTGCTTCCGTTACTGCTGTCAGAATCTTCAGGTATAACACCCAGGGGTGTCATTTCATGTGCTGCCCAGTACACAAGCCCCAAACTAAAATCCTTCTGTAGACAGTTTGGCAAATCCCATTTCTACTTCTCCATTTATATTTTGAATTCATCAGGAAACCTCTACAGGAAGAAGAAACAACTGTCAGTGCAGGGAAGACTCTGCGAGTCAGAAAGTCTCTTGTTGTTAACATAGAAAAATCAAGTTCTGACAGTAGGAGGCATGGGCCATTGCTCTTTGGGCCAGGGCACCTTCTGTCTAGTTGGATCTGGCAACACAGTACAGAGATCGCACCTTCCATCTGTGGGTAAGCCAGAAGACAGCATGGCTAGTGCGAAGCCCGGAGGAGTTAGCAGGTAGATGCCTGCCCTGCCCCTGATGTTTCCTTATTAGCTGTGTAAACCTAGAAAGCCACTTGGAGACTCTGCATATTCATCTTTCTTCTTGGAAAACCAGAATAATAATAGAGGCTATTATTTATTATGGTAGCAGGGTCATGATGAACCATATACGTGTTGTCAAACACTAGCCTGCAAGCCTGTGGAACTATAATTCATGTGACTCTTCCCCAAGAGGGAAAGATGAGACTATGTGGGTGCAAAGGGGCTGTTGGTAGAGGATTCCAGGACTCCTGACCTCAGGATGACTCTCCTTACAGGTCACCAGGGTTGCTTGCTCTGCTGTATTGCTTCAGTTTAGCTTGACACTTGAACCGAAGCACTGGGAGACCTGTGGAGACGTGGAAGAGGTTGCACCCCAGAACAGAGTCTCCTGGAGTGTGCTATGTAGTGCAGGAAAGTGGGCTCTGTCTGATCAGGAAACCCAACTCAGCTTCTGACCTTCCAACCAACCTTACATTCTTGCACAGGCCTGGAATGGGCCATCGGTCACTGTTCCTGCCACACCTGGCCACTAAAGCCTGATCCCCTCCTAATTCTTCTGTGAGTCTTGACTGGTACTTCATGGAAATCTCAAAGGGATTTTCTAACTCGTTGGCCTCCCCTCCACCTGTCTGAAATCTCAGGTACCAATTAGCCCACGTAGCTTTAAAACCTATTCATTGCTGCCATGCACCTCTCTGTAGAGGTGCGAGCCACAGGGACTGTGGCTAGGACAGGAGGATGTCACTCAGCTCATGGCTGATTAGTCATTTATGATGCAAAGACCCTTCGTGCAATACGGGAGCTGTCACATATCTAAGAAAGTAAGGCTTCGCCCAATAGAAACTCAGAGCAAAAAGCTGGTTGGTGGGCAGGGCAGGTTCCATGATGGACTGGGCAGGCTCAGTGGTGGCTGAGGCAGGCTCGGTGGTGAATAGGAAAGACTCCATTCCATGGTGGATAGGGCAGGCTTCATGGAAGAGAGCATATCAACTTGCCTTTGAGCACAATCAGGAGCAGGGTAATATCTATAAATCATGTCTCCTGAACTGGGAGTGACAGCACATGCCTAACACTCAGGAGGCAGAGGAAGGAACATGCCTCAAACTTTGAAGCCAGCCAGGTATCTGTGGTGAGTTTCCAGCTAGCCAAGGCCATATCTTGTCTCAAAAACAAACAAGTGAATAAGCAAACAAAAATATCAAATAAATAAATTTTGTTTTTCAGTCCTGTTAACTCCTTGGCATAGGACCATAAAATCTATGTTTTACAATATCTCAATTGCACTGAATCACTGTTGAAATACTTCCTACTAACTGAAGGGCAATCATGAGAAACTCAGTCCACAGAATGCCAACAAAGCCCATCCAACATTCTGACTGACCTCCAGTGGCTAAAATGTTGGCCAACTCCATGACAACGAGGCCCCTGGATGAGCAGCTCCCCACCCACTGCCAGAATATTCCTGGTTGCAGGGAGGAAAGGGCTGGCTTATGTCACTCTTGGGCGACATGTACACCAGGCTGCTGGCCAACCTCTGACTCATGGGCTGTCTTTCCTGTGGGGTAGATGGTAGAGCTCACCCACTACCTGACTGTGCTGGCATCGAGTGCCAGCCATTCAGTGTTTCAGATGCCCTCTCACAGTGAAAATGCTGCCAAGGTTTGCAGCCAGGTCTCCTCATCTTCACCCCTAGCATATAGAAGCATCCCTTGGAATGTGCCCTGAGAGTTGGCCTATAATTACAAGCAGTAATTGGCCATCCAGGTCCTTAAAAATCTTTTTTTTTTTTTTTTTTTTTGGAGAATAAGAGAATTGAAAAGATCGAGGTTTGTTCTGGAAGCTGGGGATCTTTGACTTCCATCTGCCCCCACATCTTGGAATGTGCCCAGCTCTACTGTGTTTGCTGGCTGTAAATTGTCCTCAAGAGGGGACACATTGAAAGCGGCCTCAAGGGCAGCAGACAAGAACACACAGCCTTTCAGCGAAGAGTGAGGATTTATAGGCAAACACAGCTATTCGCAGACTCTTCAATAAAGACATACAACCTGAACAAAAGGTAAGTATTTTACTCAGTCTATGAAAGCCTGTGAAATTTATTTTTTGCAAGCTTTTACAGTCCATGGCCTTCCCTTTCAATCTTGAATAATAGCACTGAATTGAGCTGTAAAAGCTTCCGAAGTTTGAAGCCTTTTGACAAGTTAATTTAGCAGTATGGTAAAAAGTTTTTCCCCAAGACAGAATAAAGCTATCATATCATGAATGTAGCAGTCATCCTGAGGAGAGAAAAGACCATTAGGATTACAGATGATGGGCTTTGCAGAGATAGTTTGTGGTTTCGTGTAATCTCCCATCAATATTTCAGGAGAAAGATGCTCCACTCATCAGTCAGATGGAAGTCAATATCTCCACTTAAAAACAACACCAGGCCGGATCACATGTATCTTTTATTGGAAAAATAACATTGTCTGTGCAGTTTTCCTTCTAGGGTTCTTTAGATTCTAACTGTGGGGTGTGTGTGTGTGTGTGCGTGCGCGCGTGCATGACAAAGAAGTCTTCCTTCTTATCTGGGAAAAAACAAAAACAAACAAGCAAACAAAAAACAAGGAAAGGAAGCAGCAATATTTTTGCTCTCTCCGGCTAAATGCAAATCTCCCTCCCACACCTTCCCCAGTTCTGGGTGTGCTGGTAGTGAAGCCAGGTGAGCTGGCTGCCTGCTTTAGACAGTCCGAAAATCAGTCAAAATCTTGTCTCTCATTTGCTGTGTGTTTGTTTTTTAAATTAAAAGTTGGTACCACAAAGTACCTGGCTCCCGTTTTCTGATAGCAGAACAAGAAAGGAAGCAGAAGCACTGTCTCCCTCCAGCATCTCCGTGGGCGTCACTGACTCTGGGAGAGGGTCTACCTATAAATAGGATGAATGGGAATGATCCAGCCTTGTCATGATGGAGGAAAAAAGCCAAGAAAATTAATTATATTTAACAAAGAAATGCTTCAGATACCATTTGGTCCTGTGCCCTGAATATAAATCTCCAAATGTTTCTCACTTGAATGTTTAGTGGGGAAAATAAAATTAAAATTAACAAACAGATGCCTCATTGTGCTCACAGTGATTTCCTGGCCTGCTTTGAAGTCCTCATGAGGCCAGGGGGTTCTACAAGATGGTTTAAGGAGGTGACCCCTGAATTAGGGATAAAAGATGTTTTGTCTAAGCAGAGCAACTGTTTTTGGTTGGTTTTTGTTGTTTGTTTGTTTGTTGAACTGATTGTTTGTTCTAATGGGTTTTGTTACTGGTTTTGCTTTTGAGACAGATTTCTGTGTTCCAGGGCTGGCTTTAAACTTGTTATATAACTGAGGATGACCTTGAACTTGTGACCCTCCTGCTTCCACCTGCAGAATGCTACTATTATAGGCATGGGAGATCACACCTGGTTTTATGTAGTGCTGGGGCTCCAACCCAGAGCTTCCTGTTGCCAGGTAAGTGTTCTACTGAACGTTTTAAAATGACTCTTAGCTTGGTGTTGTGGGGCACACAGCGATTCCATTTTTAACCGAGGAAAGGTATTAATTGTTCTATTAAACCAGTGTGGGAAGAAAATGCCCAATAATTGGTACTGAAGAGATAACACAATTATGGAAGAGGTTTAAAACATGCTCTTTCAGGTCAGCTAGTCCTGGGTCAGCATGGGCTCTGACCACAGTTCCCTGAGTGACTCACCAAGCAGATCCACTCCAAGGCCTTCTGCAAAATGGGTGCCATGCCATCTGCAACAGCAACCATAGCAAAGATGTCTAAGACATCTGGGGAGATGTCAGATATCCTCTGCACACTCTCAGGTGGCTCCCTTCTCATTGCTCCAAGCTTCTTTGCTCTCATTCCTGAAAGCAATGAGACTCCTAAGCACACCTGTCTGTTCAGTGGCTGTGAGCATGAAATGAGGCCCGGCCTGGGCTTGCTTCAGTGCTCCTGCACACAGTAACCACTAAGATGTTTATATGATAACATATGCTCACAAACATGATCACAATTGTGTGTTCCTCTCCTCGTTGTATAGTACTCCACTGTTTGGAGGGACCAGTAGATTCATATACTCAGCCACAGACTAGGAACGAGTCCTTTTGGTGGCTGGTGTGAATAGAGGTTCAATAAACATTGCATTGAGTTTTTATGTGAGCAAGAGCTTGCATTTACCAGGGGAGAATGCTGAACAGCTGGATCACCATGTTCTACATTAGGTGTGTTTACACAGGAGAAAGCCTGCAATGAACAAAAACAAAAGCTCTATATTTCAGAGATGTGTGCACACATTCCCACAGCCATGCTGAGAAAGGCCCCATTCCACCACAACAGCCCAAGGCACCGCATCATTTTTTTGTTTCTGCTCTTCCTGTAGATGTGGTAGTGACTGACTGTGGCTTTAGTTTGCCTTTCCCTAATGGATAATGAAGTTGAACAATGATGCTTTTCTCTGGTTTCTGGTTTTGTTTTGTTTTTCCATTCTGCATTTAAAATCTACCCACAGATCATAGCCTCTTCTACTCACATTGCCTGGTAAAACTCTGAAGTCTTACTTTTCCCATACAGATTATTTTTCTACCAAGTTTGCCTGTTCAGGATGAAGTAATGGTTTTATTCATCCTTTCAGTAGGGATAGCCACTTGCACAAGCCCAGTGACTTAGTCTCCATTGTTCACAAACAGGTGACGGCATCTGTGATCACGTAAGCATAATCATGCATTCCTTTCCTGGTTGTATAGTATGCCACTGTTTAGAAGGACTACTCAGTTCACTCACTCAGCTGTGTACGATAACATTTGTATGCTCCTAGACACATTCTCTGTCATAGGTCACCCACTTAGTTAGGGCTTTATTGCTGTGAACACACACTATGACCACGGCAACTCTTATAAAGGACGTTTAATTGGGGCTGGCTTAGTGTTCAGAGATTTAGTCCATTATCATCATGGTGGGAAGCACAGTGGTGTGCGTGCGGGCAGCCATGGTTCTGGAGAGGTTTCTGAGAAAGTTCTGTATCTGAATAGACAGGCAGTAGGAAGAGAGAGTGATACTGGATCTGGCTTGAGCATAAGAAACCTCAAAGTGGCACACTTTCTCCAAGGCCATACCTCCTAATAGTGCCACTCCCTATGAGCCTAGGAGGGCCATTTTTATTCAAACCACCACACATTTCTGCATGCACATGTACTGCTGTTTGGACTTCTCTCTCTCTCTCTCTCTCTCTCTCTCTCTCTCTCTATATATATATATATATATATATATATATATATATATATATATCCATCTCATAGCAACCCTTTATAGCCACACTCCTAAAGCTCAGAATGAACGGAGACATCTGATCAAGGCACAGTTCCTTGGTTATTTACCCAAATTACCTAACCTATTTTCAGAAGTTTCCCATACTGGGATCACAGGTGTACATCACCATACCCAGTTGTTATCTTCTTTGAAATCCTAAATGTTCCTGATGGGTAGCTAGGGACACAGTCATTCCAACCTTTCCTCAGTTGTAGCATTGCCCACAGGGGCAGAGCACTGATCTCTGAGCTCAGCCACAGGGTGATCTGCAAGATACAGGCTCTCCCAGAGTGCTAAGATCTGCTGTGCAAGCACTTGAACATGGCTGCAGCTCTGTGGAGAGCACATGCTTTCTCACTAGTGTTCCAGCAGTGTAGGACACTTTCGATCTTTGGCCATTAATGTAAGTGTGCTACTTTACAGCTCAGGCCATGAGCATCAGCCATGAAGAGACTAACACACACCATGTTGTGGGCTTACATATGCCTCCTTTGAACTATGAAGCTTTGTTTGATGTTGTCATGCAGTGGAATGCCTTGCTGACAGAAGATTTAGCTGCTGTGTCTTCCTGGTCAATCTTCCTTCCCACAGTGGTCACCTCTATCTCCAACAATGCTTTCTTTTCCTAGAAAATTCCAGCCATCTTGGAATGACAGCAGTTCTTTTGAAAGCTTTTGTTTCATTGTGTCTGCTCCTCAGACCACTGGTGTTTATGTGTCCTATTTGGGTGCTATCATTTGTAAGCAGTAGGTGGCTCTGGTTTCTAAATCCAACTTGACAAGCTGTCTTTACCTGGCAAATTTAGTCCATGTGGCTTTATTGTGATTTATTGTTATTGTGGTGATTTATGGGAGATTAAGTAACAAACCCAGGGCACTATTGAAAACAAAGAAGTTTTTTTTTTTTTTTTTGGTTTTTCGAGACAGGGTTTCTCTGTGTAGCCCTGGCTGCCCTGGAACTCACTCTGTAGACCAGGCTGGCCTCGAACTCAGAAATCCACCTGCCTCTGCCTCCCAAGTGCTGGGATTAAAGGTGTACACCACCACTGCCCGGCCAAAGAAGCTTTTAATGTACCATCTACAGAAAGGGACAAAGCATAGAGCAAAGTGGGTATGTACAGAGATGGCTCAACATTTAAAAGAACTTGCTGCTCTTACAGAGGAGCCTGGTTCATTCTTAGCACCCACATGATAACTAACAACCATTCTCTAGTTCTAGGGGATCCCATGCATTCTCCTGGTCCCTGCAGGTACCAGACATGCACATGGTACCCACACATACATGCTGGCAATATATCATCATAAGAAATACCCTTTTCCCATAAGCTGAGAATAACCCCTATCATAAGTCCCTTATCTTATGGTTTTAGGACACAGAGCTTTGATCTAAAGAAGAATTTGGGGCTTGAGACTGCCCCCTTTTCTGATGTGGCCCCAGTCACACAGCAGACTGCCTGGTACTTTCTAATTCTAAGGGCTCTGAGACAAGTAGTGCCAACTGCCAGCTAAGTGTGAGAGGGTCCTAGAACTCCTATTATCTGTAACTGATCAAGTCTAAGCACTCTTCATTCTGAAAATGGACAATAATAATCTAGTTCTTACATCATTAGAATGTGAAGTGTTCCCCATAGTCTCACATATCTGGATACTTGGTTTCTGGTTGATGGTACTGTTTAAAGAGATTATGAAAATTTTAGGAGGTGTGGCCTTGTAAGTCACTGGGGTTGAGCTTTGAGGGCATATAGCCCCAACCTACTTCCTGTTCCCTCTCTCTGCTGCTTATGTGTGGATGAAGATATAAACAGCCAACCTCTTGCTATGCTTCCCCTGCCATGAGGGACTATGACCCTTTGAAACCATAAGCCAAAATAAACCCTTTCTTCCTTAACCTGCTTTTGGTTGTAGCCTTTTATCAAAGCTTTTATCAAAACAGGAAGGAAACTAACGGGGAAATGAATGTGTTTGAGGCAGGCTCCGTTCTCTTTGCTTTCCTGTTGACTCTTCTTTTTCTGGCCTTGCTTCCTGCCTGGAGTCTATTGGATTGAAGAGCTTTTCCACCCTTCTTTTCCTGCCCTAGTTGGTGTTTTGGAACTTGTTTATTCTATTTCAAGGGTAGTGTTTTCTTGGAAAATGTTTTTTTTTTTTAAAAAAAAAAGCCAAATCTCCCAGCAGCACTAGCAACACACAGTGCTTACATTCTCACAAGCTTCAGGTCTTCTCAGATTTTTTTTTTTTTCTCACCAGAAATTTTCTATGCTTATGTTCAGAGTCTTCTTAGCTTTGCATTTGTTTGCAGCTGATTTCTGTCCTTGGCTAAGGGATTATGTGGAGGGGACACAGGACCAGGGAGGTCACTTCAGGGGCATTCCATTGACTTTTCCTACTATGCTAATTCCCCACTGATGTTCCCTATTTCCCAGGGCTTTGCCATCTGATTGATAAGTACATATATCCCAAGCCAAACTGATGTTCATGGTTCAAGAGAACTGTACACTTTGAGATTAGGGGATCATTCATTTTAGAAATATATGGGCTGCTTACAAATGCCGGCCATAGTCACATACAATGATTTGAATATGTCTTATACCCCACCCCTATTCTTGTGTTGGAAACCTGGTCCCCAGTGAACTATGCTGAGAGGAGGCAGTGGTACTTTTAAAAAGTTGTTAAGTCATTGGGCTTAATGTCATTAAATATCAAATAATGACTTAAAGTCATTAACTCCACTCTTAAGAAAAAAAATACAGCTCCCCTGAGAGTGGGTGAGTTATCCCACACACACGTCCCACTTTACCTTGCACACTGTCCCTGGTGTTTACATGGTTCCTCTGCTTGTCACCCCAACTCCCTCATTCTTTGAACACACTTTTGCCTTACGTTTTTTTTTTCTGACATGTGTGGAGCAGCTGAGGACCTCAGCAGAAGCCAAGCAGATAAGGGTAATAGACCCTGGATTTTTAGCCTCTGTAAGCTTAATAACTGTCTCTTCTAAATGAATCTCTGGTCTCAGGTGCTCTGTTGCAGAAGAGAGCAGATGGAGAGAATGTATGAGGCCACAAGACAGATGTGAACATGTACAGCTGGCTTAGCATGAGACACACTCAGGCTGGAGAAGGAGTAAAGGCGGGGCTGCAGAGCCCTTAGTTGGGCTGAGCCTGACCAGCATGCATGGAAGTGAAAGGTGGTCCCAGAGTCCCACAGGTGAGTGTGGGCAGGATTTGTGCACAGAAGGGGCTTGGAGGCAAAGTTTTGTCTATCCCTCTCGAGTTCCATCTAGGATCAAGGAGTCTTTGGGCTTAAGACAGGTGAAGAGGTGGAAAACATATAGGTTTACTTACCATAGGATTTACATGACCCAGAGTACTCTTAGAAAAGGAAGCCCCAACTAGCAAAACCTAAGTGCTTTTGTACTGGCCTAGACAGAAAACAGCAATTAGAGAAAGTAACAAAGTTATGTGGAGAGGCTACAGGAAATGAGGATTATTTTAATAGGGCTATCTGTAAAACAGTCTCTGGGCTGTGACTTCCCACTAAAGAATGTTTCTTTTTTCTTTTTCTCTTTTATTTCTTTCTTCTTTTTTTCCCTGCCCAGAGAAAGTAATACTCACCTTTGAGGTGGAATCTCCTGTTCCAGGAAGAAATAATAGAGATCAGAAGGCCGTTCCAACAAAGTGGCATGCTCTGAGAGATGGCTGCTGCTCTTTACTGCTTTGCATGACAGGAATTTTGCAGATGTCTTACAGGCTCTGTCTGAATCAGGAGAGATTTTGAGTTAATCTTAAAGGAGACCTTGATGGGCCTGATCTAATCAGGAACACTTTTAGAAGTCAAGAGAGGCTAAGTTGGAGAGATTGTCCTTCTGGCTTTGGAAACACAGACTGCCCTGTGGAGAGACAAGAAACAGACCTTAGAGTGGTTTTTAAGAGTTCAGAAAAGTCTCAGTTGATAGCTTCAGGAAAGCTGGGGATCCAGCACCACCATTACAAAGAACTAAGTTCTGGTATTGGCCAGTGTACTTGGAAAGATCCTATACCTCACATGAGTATGCAGTCTTGGCTGATAACAGAATTACAGCCTGAGGAGATTTGATCCACAGAAGTTGAGAGCAATGTCTGGCTGCAAAGTTTAAGGCAATTGTCTAATGTATGCACTGTAGCAGATACACTAAGGATGAAGAGGCAAGATCTCACCTATTCCTGTCCTGTGTGCCCTTCTCCACACTGGCTGAGAGGAGGGCCCCTACATCTGTGTCAAACTAGTCCTTTGGACAGCCATCCCTCAGGTACTGGTGTTCCATGACAGGGCACAGCTACTCTCTGAATGGCTGGAGGGACACTGACAAAGGATGGAAGCTACTTGGTGAGCATGCTGTGTCCTGGATTCAGTACTGCTGACTTGAGCTGAGGACTATCCCTTCTCAGCTCTCTTCACAAGTGGCCTTTGGTAGTAAGTTCCTTCAGCGTTAGCCTGAATGTGTTTGCATTCTTCCTTGTCACTGAGTGGAGATTCAACTGGCCCAGTCTGCTAGGTGACCAGGCTCTTTGCTCTGCATCAAAATCTGTCACTCAGGGATTCTTCAGTTCCCATGATGTGTCCCATCATGTCTTCGGAGGCAAGAGTCACTTCTTCCTGGTGACTCTTACGAAGTTTCTGCCTTGTTGACATGGTGCACTGTCATGCCTGTGTTATCTGGTAGATACTGTCTTCAGAACTGATAGAGATTTCTGGATCTGAGGAACTCCTTCCTCTAGGCCAGTGGTTTTCAACCTATGGGTCGTGATCCCTTTGGAGGTTGTATATCAAATATTTACATTACAGTTCCTAACAGCATCAAAATTACAGTTATGGAGTAGCAACGAAATAATTTTATGGTTGGAGTTACCACAATATGAGGAACTGTATTAAAGGGTCACATTTTTAGGAAGGTCGAGAGCCATTGCTCTAGGCACTTTAAGACATCCACTAGTGGTGGTGCACGCCTTTAATCCCAGCACTTGGGAGGCAGAGGCAAGTGGATTTCTGAGTTCGAGGCCAGCCTGGTCTACAGAGTGAGTTCCAGGACAGCCAGGGCTACACAGAGAAACCCTGTCTCGAACTCCCCCCCCAAAAAAAAAGACATCCACCCCACCATTGTTTTTTCCCTCTCTTCTCCCTTTGCTGCTTTGTGTGAGATCAGGCCCCAGAGGTCTGGCTTGAGCTATAGGATCTCATACATACAGTAGAGAGGGAGAGACAGCATTCCAAGGGCAACAGGCCAGGGCAGGAGAAGAAAAAGGCTCATCCTGCTTTCCTTCCTGATACCATGCAAAGCTCAGGCATTGTGGAGGGATGGTTTTTCTGACCCAGGGACCAGGAACCAGCTTAGGGAGACAAGAGAGCACTGCCTGGCTGCTGACTCCCCTTGTCAATTCCCCAGAGGGTACAGCCCTAAGCAATTGACACTTCATGGGGAGTAGAGTAGAGGAGCCAGGTATCCTTGTTGTTCCTGTTCTAAGCCATGAGCACAGCTTTCTCTTGGGTTCTCTGGTTTGCCCATGGATGTTTTTCTCAGATCCATTTCCAAGTCACCAATAACATCGTGGAGTATTAGTTCATCTCCCCCACTGTATTTCTAATCTTAATGACTGCATTCTTCATGTCTAGAAGTTCCATGGGTTAAGAAAGTCAGTGCTTCTTTTCCTTAGCACTCACCATTTGGTTACATATCTAGTGTGGCTTTCCTTAACTTCTTTAGTCATTTCTAATGCACTTATTTTAAAATTTTACTTTACTCCATGTCTTGGGAGGGGCAAGCCCCGTTTTTTACTTGTCTGCTGGCAGTTGCTCACGGTGAATCATTTCCTATGGGTCTTATAATTTTACATAAAATTTCACATTCTATATAAAACATTTAGGTTGTATTAAGTTTTGGTTATGAGCTCACCATGAGTGAGACTATTGCTGGGAATCTTTGAGAACCTGGGTTGGGAGTTGAGCTACTACCAGAAACCTCAAGACTCTCCCATGGGGACTCATTTTTGTGTCAGTGTCTGGGCTTGAGTCCCCATGCTGTAGGTTGTCTAGACCAGACCAGAGTAAAAACAGCCTGCTTCACTTCTCCGAGGTAACTTCATCTTGTCTTCCTGTATAGAGGGCATGCTTTCTCCACTATGTGCTTTGTGAGGATATAAACTCCACCTCCTCCCTTGTGCACTTAGCCCCCAGTGCTTGGTTTAGAAAGACCAGGTCAGTCGTTTGCCTGATGAACACATCACTGTAGGCTTCTTCTCCCCATACCCCTGCTGGGAGCCAAAACCCAGGGTCTTATGCATGTTAGACTTCTTATCTTTAGGTTTATTTTGCTTCTGATTGCTTGGGGTCCTCTTGATTTCTTGTTCACCTAGTTATGTCTGTTCTCAAGGGCTCTTAGGCCACATTCCTAGATATTTTGTAAAGTAGTCTATTCCTCTGTAGAATCCTGGACTTTGTCTTCTTTCCATGCTGAATCTGAGAATGACAACATCTTTCTTCAATTCTTGTGTCTCCATTTCTCAGAAACTCACCTGCTGCCCCATCTCCTGGACACCTCCATTTTTGTGACTCTGTCTTTTTCTATCTACCATCCATTCCCCACATGAAGCCCGGATCCTTGTGTGAACTGTGCCCTCTGCCCTCCACCCAAAGTCCCATTGGGATCCTCAGTTTTTGCTCTCTGTTTCTATACCAATTGCCCATTCATCCACCATACACATTTTCTACAACAGGGTGCCTGAGTGTTGCAAGCCCCAGGCACCCTGAGTTGTTGCATGGATCCTGACTTTGGTTTGGCTGGTCTCAGCCCCACAGCAATTCTTTACCTATTCCTGCTCAAGTTTCCCAATGCCCTACCTGCTGGCCTGGCTGTTGGGAAGTATACTCAGTGTTATTCTTGTCACCTTTCTCCTCTTGTCCAGGAGAATAAGAGGCTGGACTGACTAGCATATCTACTATAAAATAAGGTTGTGGTCCCCAGCAGTTCTCTCAGCATTTGCCTGAACATGTTTCTGTTCTTCTTCGTCACTGAGTGGAGGAGACTAAGCTGGCCCAGGGTCCTGGCCAAGCCAGCCTGCTTTTTCCTTCTGGCAGAGGCCTGTCTCTACTTCAGATGGTTCTGTTGGGCCTTTTCAGAATCCAAGACCTGACTGTCATGTTCCCACAGCCACATGCTGGCATGAGAAGTCTGAGGTGCCAAGGAGTAGCTCCTCTTTCAGAACATGCTCTACATCCTGGATCATGCAATTTCCATCTCTAGGTGATCTGGTGCTGTTTTGAGGGCCACCCTTCAGAACAGAGACGACTGGAGTAGTCCAACCAAGAAAGCAAACAAAAGTTTATGACATCAAATCCCAGGCTTACAACATCCAGCAAAAAGTGATGACAGAAGCCCAGTTAAGGAATCCAGTCGGAGTTCTGAGAGCATAGTGTCTCCTCAGGTAAGGCTTCCAAGTAAACAGACAAATAGCAGAAGATAGATAACATCATCAGATCGGGCACAATTATCCAGGAGAAACTGACTGTGTAAGTTGAGGAAGTCAACCAGCATTCTCAATTGAGAGAGTCTGGGTACGAGTCCTCACCATGGAGGAGCGTCCACTTTCTCTTTCCTACTGCAGGCATTTTCATATTATGGGATAAACAATAGTAATCTCTGTTGTAAATAGTCTACCTTCTAGCTGTTCTCAAGGACACAGTGTCTTCAATGCCCTTAGTTCTTTGCTGTTTTCCTCTCTCTGTTACAGGGCCAGAGACCAGCCTGACCCAGGGCAGGGGGTTTTAGAGGACACTTGACATAAACATGCTTGGGTCTGGAGTGGAGGGCAACCCTGCTTTCCACACCAACTTTTCAGTGAAGCTCAAACAACACATGACAATTCACTAATATAAATTGCAGTGAGAAAATTCACTATTAATATAAATCATCCTATTTTTATTATATTTAGTGTGTGTGTGTGTGTGTGTGTGTGTGTGTGTGTGTGTGTGTGTGTACTTGTGCATGCATGAGCATGCCATGGCAAATGTGGAGGTCAGTGGAGAATTTGCAAAAATGGGGTTTCTTCTTCACCCTGTGGTCTCTGGGATTGAATGCAGGTCCTCAGGCTTGATAGCAATCATTTTTACCTCATGAGTTTCTTGTAGAACCCAACCATTTCATTTTTTTCTTTTCTGTGAATCTTTAGCTAGAAGTTGACTGACAGCTACGCTAACTAGGATAGACTTCAAGAACTGGAATCACTTTTTGAAAAAATATATAAAATTTAAGGTTTCATCTGTGTGTGTAGTTGAGAAATTGTCTAAAAGTTTCCATCAGGTGACAGTGACGGTGTAATGTGTTTATTTCTTTGCTTTTCCTTTTATCAACAGATAAAGTGTTGCCTTTCTCTTGTTATTAAGGAATAGAACATTCTGTCATGTTCATTGGGCGTTTCTTCTTTTGTTTTCTTGTCTTTGCCTCTGCTTGTTTGGTTTGGAATCCAGTCCTTGTCTCTGCTTTGAAAGCCTCCTTCCTGTGAAGACCAGTCTCTGAAGATGATGCAAGCCTTTCCCTGTTTTAAACCTCATTTGTGTCCTGATGCCTCAAAAGTGAGGCAGCTACTTCCTGCAGTACTGCTTTCAGGTAAAGCCTGTCTGAGAAAGGCGTAGCTCTTAACTCCAGTGAGCTTTGAAAGGGAGCTCCAGTCATGTAAGCTGCATACCATACCCCGTGTGCATGTCTTCTTTCTCTTTGTAAAGCTCTACGTTGAGCTTCCCACACAACCCTCTGCCGCCATCCAGTAGAGTACTCTTCTGGTTTCTGGTCCCCTGGTTCCTGGGTGTTCTGTTGCTCTCTGGTTTGATCACCAAGCCACTCACATTCATTTGCCTGTGGTTTACTTTTATAATGCTGAGGAGTATTCTTGGGTATTTCACAACCAGGGGTTGTCTATTTCTCTGCTTATTATGTTAACAATTTTAACTGAGCCAAGTGAGCAGTACTTTCTTTTATGATTGCTAATAGTATCCCTGACAAATATGCCCACTAACAGTTTTTTTTAAAGTATTTTTTAAAAATGCTTGTCTCTCTCTTCTTGATGAGGTAGAAATTCATTACTTTCTTCAAATTATTAGCAGTTTACATCCCATCTTCCTTTTTCACTGACTTGAAAAGCCATCTTCATTACCTTTTAAGTCTCTGTAGGATTAATATTACAAATAACTAACCTAGGCCTTGGTTCAGAAGGCACTCATCAGTAACAGTTGCGACAGACAGGTCCATCAATTTCCACCCAAAAGCCTCTTTATTTTCTGAGAACAATTTTACCTTCATTCTTCTTCTTGACTGTTCTTACCTTCTCATCTTTCCAATTATGCCAACTCTCAGTTGCTTTCTAAGTTATACCTATTTACTGTATTCTCTGGTTGATATGATTGGGGATTTTCCGCTGTGTGTTCTGAAGTAATGTGCTTAACCCAGTGCCTACCACACACTCAGTGCACGTTCACTCTGCTGTTAGTATGTTTGCAAGTTTTTTCCTCTCTAGGTGCTAGTGATCAAACCCAGAGTCTCAAGCATGTATCTTACCACACAGCTTAGACTGGTTCTACTTTCAAACTCTGAGATATTGGGATTATAGATATGCCCATTTGGCTGAGCCTGACCTCTCTCAATATTGGGGAGGAAACCCAGAGTCTTGTTTGTACCAGTCAGGTGTGTTCTGTCTCCAGTCTGAAAGTAGTTTTTGTGTTTAATTTTTAATTGGTGGGCTTCAACTAATTCTTAAGTGTTTTTGTATTAGGGGTCTGTCTTTATTTCTGATCTCCTGGTTTCTAACCAAGAGGTGTACAGGGCCTTTGTTTGAGAATGGGACTCTGTAAAGCCCTATAGAAACCCTGAGTAATTCTGGGGTAGCCCCCCCCCCCTTTGTTTGCTGCTAGAGCCCTTCTATGTACCAAACACAATTCTGTGAGGTCTAATCGGCACACAGCAAGCAATACTTCCCCTGGAATAGAACTCTATCATTTGAAAGTAACTGCATCCAAGATTATATTCCAGAACTTTCTCATGTAACTTTTGTTCAGGTTTGTCTTTACTCAGTACTCATCAAATCTCTGATTATTGCACGTCTTTATCCTTTCAAGTACTTCTGAACTTCACGTTTCATCTAAATGTTAGCAGGCTGCAGATCCTGCATTATTTTGTATGTAAATTTGGTAGTGTATTTTTCTATAAGCAGCTGCACTAGCACTCCTAAGTGCGGTCATTTTCTTCTGCTCTTTTCGATTCCACAATTCATCCCTTGGCTTCACAGCTGAGCTATCCTAGAATATGAATTTCTTCCAGTGAACGAAGCTTTCTAACTCACTATTACCCTGAGATAATGAAAAGAATCTATTGCATTTTGCAAATTGTTTTCATCCACATACCTTCGATTTACCACCAGTCATGGATCAAAAATGCTATTAATCTCTACTCAACTCCTATAAGGCAAGGCCTAGTAAATAGGCCAGCATCCTAGGACAGTCAGGCCACGTAGGGTGGACCCGATGCCCTCTCCTTCGTTTTGGATGTGGGATTCTGGAAATATCATGCATACAGAATCGAGAATTGCACTACTCTCCTGATGAAAGGAAATGGACCCATGGGCGCCAGAAGCATGGCCTTTCACGCCCATCCACACCCGGGAACGCCAATTATAGGCGCTTGGCCCAGGTCTAGAAGAACCTCAGCTAAGAAGGGGTGGTCCCAGTAAACCGGGAAGCAGTGGCGGCGACCCAGGGGATACACCTCCGCAACAGCAGCGGTCCCTGGATCCCCAGTTCCCACGGCCAGTCAAGGCCCCACAGTCACAGCCGCACCCCCAAGCGGCGCGCCTGCCCCGGGGCAGGGCGGGGCCCGTCGCGCCTGCGCACTCCCTCTGGGCTCGGCGTCCTCCCCCCCCCCTCGCACGCAGCCCACGTGACCTGAGCCTTGCCCAAGATGGAGGTTGCAGCCAGGCCTGGCCGGGCCCTCGCCTCAGTCTGCACTCTTCCGCCCCCCCTTAGAGCATGAGACAGGAGCTCAGGCACACTGTATTGACCCGGGCAGCACGGCGGGCTGCCGAGGACATCTGTCCACGGCCTCAGTCAGTACGCGCACCAGCTCCCTGCTCTTTCTAGACAGCGAAGCTCTCAGAGGGGGCGCCTGGAGAGTCCTCGGTACGCCCCGCTCACTAGAATTGACAATGCTGGGAGCCAATGGGGTTTGGAACTTTTGAGAGAGGATGGACGAAGGCGGAGCCCCTTTTGCAGCGCCCGCGAAGCGGGGGTGGCTGTTGGGTTATTGTGGGGCGGACTTAAGACTCTTGGACCAATGGAAGGGCCGCTGAATTCTTGGAGGCGGGGCCGAGCCGTAATTGACGCTTTCTTCATTAGAAACCAGGCAGAGGGCGGGGCTCACGGGGGGGAGGTGACGCAAGCCGTTGCAGCCAATGGCTGATGGGCCGCCGGCGGGAGGGGCGGGGTTGGGACGCCTGACGGGCGTAGGGCGCGGCCTATCCCCGCGCGGCTCTGTGCTCGAGGGGGAGCAGCATCATGGTTCAACGTGGGTCAATTTTTTGTGAATGAGGAGGGGAGGTTGTGGGGCCGCTGCCGCGGAGCACCATCCCCGCCGCCGCCCGAGCCCGAGCCCGCGCGCCTGCTCGCGCCGCCGCCGTCGCCGCGCCGCCTCACGCCCGGCCCGCTCAACGCGGCTGCTGTCGCCGTCGCCGCCCGAGCCCGCCCGCCCGCCGGCGGCGGCGCAGGCTGAGGAGATGCGGCTCGGAGCGCCCGAGCAGGGCTAGACGCGGCCCGCCGCCGCCGCGGTAAGCCACCGGCCGTCATTGTCCGCGCCGCCCGGTTGCTGGCGGCAGGTGGACGCCCGGCCCCGCCGAGGCCTCGGGGCCCTGCGCCGCGGGCTGGCGGGCGGGAGAGCGGCCTGCGCCGGCGGGCGGGCAGGTGGGCGCGCGGGGGCGGGGGCCGGGGCGTTTATGTAACTTTGTCAGCCTGTGAGTTTGCAGAAAACGCCCCTCGGCGGCGGCGGGCGGCGGGGCGGGGGCCGCGGCTGGGCCCGGACCGTTGCAGGGCTGGCGAGGAGCTGCGCTAGCCCGGGAGACGACCCGGTGTCCACACTGAGCGAGGGTTCCGAAGGCACGGCTGTAGCCCACACCGCGGGAGTCGGTGGGAAAGGCCGGGTGTGGAACCCGTGTTCTCCTTTAATGCACACCGAGAATTTGTTAATAACTTGCAGCCGCAGATAGCAGTGTTTTGGTTATTGCATGCTGTAAATTGACCTGCTGTGACACGATTTTCAAATAAAGCGTCGCAGAAATTAAACTTAAGTTATTTTAGAACTAATGACTTTCTTAACTAAATCCTAATTGCATTACTGTAGAGACCTACCTAATTGCTTTCCGAGAGCCACTCTGCCTGCTCGGGGAGGAAGGAAAGGCCTGTGCAGTCACTTTGCCTCCCTGCTTTTCTCTGCTTAGGCTTTTCTGCCTGTTCCCACAAACCACCTAAGCATTTAAGGCCTGCGAGTATTAACGTGTAAACAGACATGGCCCTGTCGCACTTTGGGGCTAGGGGGATGCTAGCGGCTTGCACCTTGACCTGGTTTCAGTTTTTCCTCCGTGATATGACCGAGGTTGCCAGGAGTTTTAATTGCTTCTGATAATTCCGTGCATTATTTCAGGACCGGCTTGATGAAAGCTAGTGTGGTGGTTTCAAAATCCATCCAGAAAGGTGGTGGTGGTGGTGGTGGTGGTGGGATAGTGCTTTCAGAGAGGCAAGGAGGTTGAATTGAGAAAACTCAGCTGCTTGTACACAAATATACACTATAGCAGTTACAAGGCAGCAAAAGTTATTGCAGAATTTTGCAGTCTCTATGGCAACACAATTACTCCATTATAATTGGAAATGCAAAATGCCACCCAGTTAGAAGTTTCATCAGAATGGAGTTTTGGATATCAAAAAAATGTGAGATTTAGTTAAAAATTATCATTTTTTCCCCCAGGTAGCTCCTGCAGCTCTAGTCTAGGTTCAATTGTCTATTTTTAAGACCCATCCGCTTTCCCAGATCTGCCACTCCTCAGGATCTGTGGCATCTTTCCCCAGAAGAACTCCCCGTTTGTGTGGGAGGGAAGTATTTTCATGCTTTAAAAACACACCCGACACACTGTAAGACTTCTATGGTTTTCTGTGTTCTGGCTTTTCTTTTAAAGATCAAATGCCTTCCTGAAGAGCAGTAATCACCCAGAAGAGGCTGGGTTTGCTAGAAGGCAGAGGTAACACTGCCCCCTTTAGGGGTCTGCTGACTGCTTACTGGGTATCTGGGAGCCCTGTGGAGGAGAAGAATGACTGTGGACTGCAGACAGGCCTGGAAAGCCTAGGGACCAAGGACAGATGTGACCAAAGCAGCCCTGGCAAGAGTGTTCTGTGATTAGCAGCGTCAGAGAACTGTGCAACATATAAAGCCCCCAGATGGCACCTTCTCAGAAGCCAGGGGCTGCTGCTGTATGAGGTGGCAAGAGAACCTGGCACTCTGTCCTCATGGGGCTTCTGGCACCTAGCTTGACTTAGGTTTCAAGCCTGTGTTAGGAGGATGCCCCTCTTGATGTTTACCAGAAGAGCTCTGGTTCTGGAAGTTTCCATGCATCGTGGGGCCGCTGCAGCTTAATTTCGTTAGAACTCTTTCCTTTTAACTACTGCATATTTTTGCCCAGTAATCGACTTCCATTTTCCAGCCTCATTGTGAGGTTTCAATGCAGCATGAATGGCTTTGAATTCCAATCCTTTGATGTTGGGGGGTGGCACCAAAGGAAAGGCGACTTTGTGCCGTCCTAATTGCCAGAGCAGAAGAAAATTTCATCACTCCTGTCGAGCCTCATCCATGCCATTTTCTATTGAAAACGGCTGGTTTTTCAGAACTCTGAAGCTACCATAAGTAATACATTAATACCTGATGTAGGGAGCCAGGGAGATGCAGAAATGAGAGACACCTGCTGCACAGGAAGATTGGGGGTGGGGGGCTAAGTCCCAGGACCAGGGTTTTTGATGTCTCTGGGCCCTGGGGTGACTGTGCAGGCTTCAGAGAGTGAATCCAGAGTTGAGCTCATGTCCCATTGGTTGTAATCCAGTCCTGGGATAGGGGCCCCAAAGAGAATTTTGGAGTGGCTTTTTCTTGGTCTCCAGTGACCATCCTGTGTCCTGCTGTTCAGCCAACTCTGGGCATTAAGTGTGACACTGACCTTCGAGGTTCAAATGACTGAGGGGCAGAGTCAGAAGTGCTGTTGTATTTGAACAGACCCTAGTTCTTTCTTGCAGAACTCACTGAGCTGTCAGGAGGTCAGTTGTTTTGCTCTTGGCCTCATGTGAGTGAGCAGGATTGGCTTTGTTTAGGGTGGAATGTGGTCCAGCATCTGCAGCTGCTCTTGGCTTTGCTGCTGCCCTTGCCTCTCTGACATGCCTCCTTACTTCCCGGAAGGCCAGACTGGGTCCATACAAATGGCCTCCACTGAGACCCTCCATGTAACTGGACCAGGTTAGAACACTGTAAGCACCTGAGTACATCAGAGTGTCTTCTCTGGATCAGAGAGATCACATGAATCAGTAGCAGGTGTTTAAATGAGCACCCAATAAGGGCCATGGGCCATTCTTTGAGCACTTTCTCCATCTAGGTGTCCTCTATTGTACCCATAGCTACAAGAAATGGGTGATGCTACGCACCCTTGATAGCAGGGATGTGTGAGAGGAATGACAGCCTTGAGTCCCAAAGGCTTAGTCCTTCTTCTCCTCTGCTTCAGGCCCAGGGTGAGCCTGTGTGCAAGGGCAGAGCTGTTGAGTTGTTTGGAAAAGCACAGCTACTTTGAGAAGATAATCTGGACTACCTTTCCAGTGTAGTGTTAGGTTGTCTGCCCTTTTGAGCTGTCACCGCTCTGGGTTTCATCAGAGTCAGGGAAGTAACTTTAATGTCTTTGTGCTATCTTTCTTGTGCCTTCTGTGTAACATTGAGAGGCTCTGGGTTCTATCCCTAGCATCACAGAAATCAGAACAGTCCAGTTAGCCTGTGGTTGTTACATCCTGTTCCTTGCTTGCTTGGGTCTTGAGAAGTTACAAGGCTATCAGGGAGCAGGTGGTGGTGGCAGCAGACAGCCTATGGTCTGTGTCCATTTCTCAGAGCTGCTTAGTGTTGCTGGCAGTCTTACTTACGTGGGAAATTTTTATTGGAAGAATGTATTTGAGGACCACAAACTGAGGAACTACAGCACTCAAGTGTTCTTATTCTAAAACCAAGGCAGGGCCTTAAGAGAAAATATTGGCTGATTTAATAGTGAGGAAAAAAAAAACCTTTGGAGAAAGACTCTATAACCAAGATTCAGAGACAAGAGATAAAAAATGTGTAACCTATTTGGCCTCTATGAGATTAATAGCCAGTATATATAAAGAGCTTTTGCAAACTAACAATAAAAGGATGAGCTTCCCTGTTACAAGATTAGTAAGGAATGTAGGTAGGCAGATCTCTACAGCTAAGAGAAAAGACTGAGCCTAGCTAATAACCCAGCGTACAGGAGATTACATCTGTGCCCTTTGTATTACTGAGATTGATAAGAACACCGAGACTGTGTTAAGGATATGGCTTCCTAGCGTTTAACAAGTTGTATGTAACAAATGCTTAGACGGGGCCTAGGCTCACAGGAAGCACAGTGTAAGCATTAGGTATACACACATTGGTTCTGTGGAGAGAACAATGTAAATTATCATGCAAAATACTTAATTTCTCTCCAGGAAAGTATCAAAGATTTCAGTGGCCATTCATTCAAGTGGAGGTTCTGAATCCTAGAATTTATTCTAATGACTGTGGTAAGCACATTGACACCCAGAACATGCAGGATATGGGCTCTGCCATTTGCAGAAGCACAGCTCTGTGAGTAAGTACCCTTGTTGCTGCGGATAATCTCCCTGTGCGTGGTATACAGAGACATTTGGCCTAGAGCAGCCTGCAGACTGGCTTTCTGGTTCTTAATGAGTTTCCAAGGTGATATTGATGGCCATTAGAATATCAGGGAAATGAGGCATAGGAGACCGTCACTGTGTTTACTCATGTTGGTGTTGGGTATACATTTTTGCAGTATAGAAAAATTTAAAATGATATAATGGTAGTGTTAAAACAATTGATACTGCTTTCATTTTTTTCAAAGAAGAATAAGTGGGTCCTTGGGAGGCTGATGCTAACACTTAGCGTTAGAAGAATACTGTAGCTCTGAGTCACTCCTAAGCTCTCCAAGGTGGGGCTGGCCTCGTGGGTCTGCTCTGCTCCGGTGTAGTCCATGCTACAGGCAGTGTCTAGTTGACCTCTGAAAGCTCCATGCAGGAAATCCTGTCGAGGCTTCTCTAGAAGACCCAGAAAGCCCCGTGAGTCCTGGCCTCTGGGTTTCCAGCCTTCTCTCGTGGTCTTTGCCTCATTGCTGAGCTTCCACTCCGGCCTGCTTTGTGTCCTGGCTTGCTCTTGGTCCTCTTTGGCCGGGCCTTTGCACATACGGCTCCCGTTGCGTCTGTCTTCTCCAGTCCTTTGCTTCATGTCCTCCCTTCAGTCTTACATTCAGCTCAGCTCAAAGGCCTTCTTACTCCTTTTTCACGGTCTCCAGTTGTGCAATTTCAATAGCTTATTGTGACATTAGTTGTTTAATGTCATTTCTTGCTGGCTGAAGACTTCAAGGAGTCAAAAGGCTAAGAGTGCCTCATGCCTGATTTGTGTCTGATACATGGCAGCTCAGATACCTGATGAATGGGTGGGCAATGCAGTGTAGGCCTTGGAAGCAGAGCTGGGTGAGGACATACACCCAGACCATGCCCCTGTGCTGTCTGTGTTCTGGAATTGCCTGTTCCCCTCTCAAGCATCTGGGAACTTCTTGCTCCTGATTTTGGAGATTACACGCTGTTAAGTAGATCCATAAATACAAGTGAAGTGGGTTCTGTGATGTAGCAAGGAGTGAGAGGCAGAAAAGGCTTATACACAGCTGCCAAATAGCAAATGGGCCATTGTGCATTGCCAGGACAAATGTCCCTTGGGTGGGTGGAGGAGGCTGGCTGTGGTATTCAAGGTGGCAAGCTGCTGCTCCTGCTAAAGACATTTTCCCTGTTTGTTTTAATTTGGAATTAATAGCATTACTTAATCATTCCTTACTTAACCTCATAATTTTAACATGATCCCTTAATACGGTTCCATACATAAACATTCTAGAGTCTGCTCTGTTTAAAGCTGCGTGTTGGGCTTTGTTAGTTTACTGTTGTCTGTGAAGTATTCCGGCTGTGCGAGTCAAGAGCTTTTGTTGGATTGATGTTTAAGCTTGAGACAATAAATCATCTGTGGCCTGAAAGCCTGAAGCAGCATTCCAAGTAGGAGTGCTGTCCCGGTGGTGAGGGACTGGCGACTCCTTCAGTGGGTTTAGAGGCTGCTGTTTTTGCTAGAGTAATTCTTTTTGAAACAGAAGTTTTTCTGTTTCTCTTACCCCTGGTCTCTGGTGCTGAAGAAGGTCTTGAATATTTCTAATGGACCTGTCAGGTCTTTTCTAAGTATTCATCCTGCACATAAGCCTGGGCTATAATTTCAGATTAGGCTCAGGACATGGGACTCCGTTGAACACCTGCTTTGTGGCTGGCACCGAGGTCTGAAGATCCCAAACCTCTTTACCACTGGCCACCAGAAAGAAACGCAGATGCAGATAGGGACCTAGAAGGAGCAACAGACATACAACAGGTGCATAAGGTTGTCATTCCAAGAACCAGGGTTGTGTGAAGCATGACACAGGGGGGCTAAGAGGGTTTCCTGTGGCTGGGGTAGTAAGAGGCCCAAGCAGGTTGGCAGGGGTGGGGTGGGTGGTGGTAGTGGGGGGGATATGCTGGATAGTGAACAGGTGTGGTCTTTTTCAGTCAGAGCCACAGCGATGGGACTATGTCAGAGTAGGAAGGCCCTCAAGATGGGATGATGGTCCAGTTCCAAGGAGTGTGTGAGCAGAGAACTGGGTATTCTTGTGTTGGCTGCAGGGGGTTTGTCCTTGTGAAGGACTGCTGTGCCTTGCAGTGCAGTTATCTGGTATCTAATGTGGCTGCATTCCCTCGGCTCTGTTTCTTATGCCTGTGTCTGACAGTGCTGGTGATGTGCCTGACCTCTCTGACAATGTTGAGGCGTATCTTAGAGGCTCCTGGGTATCCCATGGTAAGGCTGGGCTATCCCCAGAGTGTGTGCTAGGGCTAGGGTTTAAGTACCTTCATGGAGGCCCCTTGTGTCAAGCTTGGTCACTCTACTCTAAGGCTGGAGCTGCAGGCTGAGGGGAGGGGGCTCACTCCCTCTTTGAAGTTGTGCTGCTGAGAGTTTTCTCTGCGGCCCACCCAAGACCTCTTAGAGAAGAAGCTTATTCAGGGGAAATGCTTGCTGGAAGCCAGTGGAGGAAAACCTCTCACCTTGACATCACCGTCTGCAGCAGATCCCAGAACTATATGCCATTGCTTGTAGGCCCATGTTATTGTAGTAGTGTGGCAGCGAGCAGATTGGCAGAGTGTGGCAAAGCACACAGTCCCTGCTTTTTTGTACTACCTGTGGGACACCCTTTAACGTTTGCTCGTCCCTGAACTCAGGCTAGGTTACTGTCATTTACTAATTCAGGTTTGAGCTGTGGCCTTTTAGGCAGGGGGTACAGTTGGCAGGTTAGGTCTAAGTTACTCTTGGACTTTAAAGAGCTTAGGAAATAGTTGGTTTGCTATGGTATTTCTGTGAGGTCTGTACTGCTTAGGACTGGCATTGGTGGTCTCTGTCCCCTTTCTGTGGGCCACTTCTTTGCAACTCCTGTGTTATTATTCTTTGCTTGCCTCTCTGAGCTGGAGGGACACATCCAGGGCTGCAGAGTTCTCAACTTTTCTGGTGAGTTCCTTTTCCAGAACAGGTTAGGTTGTTGCCTTTCATATTTACTGCCCTGTACATTTTGTAGCAGCCCCAGTGTCTCCTGCAGTTGTCAGCTAAAGTGGCAGCTGATCTGAAAGGTCTGTATTTTGGGACCCATTGAAGTCCCCAGGAAGCAGGGCTGGCTGTTCTTTCCGGCAGCTGACATGGAACAAGGCACAGTGCTGGGCCTTGTGGAAGATGGTGTTGGGATTTGGGTTAGTCAATAGTCCTTCTCAAAGAAGAGGGTTTCCTCCGTCAGGATAGAATGCGATCATCATTTGGGTATACTTTGGTGATGAATTTTCAGAATCTAAGTGGGAATATAATTAGAAGAGCAAAGAGGCTGGCAATGGAACTTTATTTGTCTGAGGTGCCTTGTCTTCTGGCTCCTTGGATGGCTCCTTATGGGTGTGGGGATGTGTGCATGGCTCTGCTGATTTTGGTACTGTCTGCCTGTGGTATAGGATAGTGGTTCTGAAGCTGACTTTCCACAACTCTGGAGTGCTGGAGACAGATCATGAGTGTTGAGTCAAATCTGAGCTGGGCTCCCTGTTGACCTTTATGACTTCCTTGCCTGGCTAGCATTGGGTGGTCTTGGTTCTTCATCTCATGCCATCTGTAGGATGGAGGGAGAATTTCCATAGAATTTCTCTTAGGAGATTCTAGACAAGTGGGCTCCCTGAGGCCTGGCCTTCATCTTGCTGTCTTTTTATTCTGTTTCCCCATCTTATGATGTTCACTATTCTCTTTGCTGGCAGGCTTCTGGTAGGAATAGAAGTAAGGGCAGAACATGCCATCTGCAGACGTGTTGTTGGTGATTAGGCCTTTGATGCAAGTGCAGGACTTTCTGAGGCCCAGTGCCAGCTTAGGGTGTCTCTGCTTCTGCATCTGGTTGGGAGGCCTCCTTGCAGGACCTTAGTGTCATTTGGGAACAAGAATTTATCTGTCTTTGTCCTTGCAGGGACTGTTACTTAGCTTGTGGACTTGAGAGCTTAGGAAAGTTGCTCTTGGAATGCCATGAGCCCCTCAGGGCACTACTCTGACAGTCCCTTCTTGCAGACAGGGCCTGGCCTATGGTTGTAGGCATCTTGTCAGTGAGTCTGCACAGCTCTTTGTACCTGGGCCAGTAGTGCTGCCGTCTCCAGGAGGGGCTGTGGAAGTGACTTGATGGCCTTTTTATGCTAGGTCTCTGTTGTCAGCAGACTACCTGGTATTGTGGAAAAGCGCTGTTGTGTGGTCCTGCACCACGCATCCAATTGCTAAGGTTTCCTGTTCCCTGGCCTTCTGGGTGGTCTCCACCCTTCTCTTCACTGTTCCCCCTTGATAGGAACAGGAATTATTGTCACCCTGGCCAAGGTAACAGTGACTGGAGGGAAACTTCAGGGCAGTATGCTCAGGATATATAGGTTCTGTAGGCATGTAACAGTTTCTGGTGGCACATTGAGGGACAGAGACACTGTGGAGGGCAAGAAGGACTGAAGGAGAAGTGCACCTATGTGCACACTCCATGGGATTGCTGTGGGCAGCAATGTATACTCTGGAAGTGCCAGGCAGCTCCTGAGGAATGGAGGAGCATGAAGTAGGGGTGATATGGTGGCTCTCAGTGTCCAAGAGGAGATCTTTCTGGTGTTAGCTTTATCAGGTAAGGTCTCTCCACGACAATACAAAGGACATCATGCACTCTGGGAAATTGACTGGCCCACTTTCCAAAGTACAGATGGAGGAAGTGTTCCAGCAGGGCGAGAGCTGGCTCCTCTACAATGTGTTAAGGATGCGCGCGCCCCTCAACCCCCACCTGGTCTTAGGAGAGTCAGCATCATGAGTGACAGGGCCCTGCTAAGTGTCCCAGAACTCCTTTATTGCATGCCCTTCAGGAAGGACCATCTTTGCCTCAGCAGTCTTGAGTTTATGCAGCTTGGTCTAGCTTTGGTCTTAAAACATCTCTGAGTCAGGCACTGCCACAAGAAGACAGACTGCACAGCATGGCTCAGCCTACATGCTGGTAATGGGCTTGCCTCTTCCGGAAACTGGCTAGGACATCTGCCTCCTCCTGTGGAAATGGCTGCTCTTGGGAGGGAGGGAAAGGAAAGGATGTGAGGAGGGTGGCAGTTGCTAGGTTGCTGCCATCATGAAGCACCTGGAGCTTCCTGGTCTCTGCAGCAGTTGTGGAGCAGTCCTCGAGTGAGCTTGGGGCTCATAGCACAGGCTGTGCTGAACACTTTGAATCCCTGAGTCTCGTGTCTTCTCCTCTGGGAGGGAGAATGATCTGCTTAGGAACTGTAGTGTGCAGCAAGGTCAGTTGGAGGGCCTGGGTGGTATTCTCTAGTGGTGTGTGCATATAGCTGCCCTAGCCTCGTGCAGAGACAGGGTCCTGCTTCATTCTACCTCTGCTGGCTAAACGGGAACTACAGCTGACCTCAGAGAGGGACTCAGCACCTCCACGTGTGGGCCACAAAGGTGGAAAGAGTTATGTTGTGGAGTATGGGTTGCAGCCCAGTGAGGTGGATGTTCATGCCTGGGGTTCTAAGTAAACAGAAGGACAGAGGGCAGACTGGGGTTCCAGTAGCTGAGCTGTGCAGAAGCCCAGAGGGTAGGACTTCTAGATCCACTAGCCAACTTCCCTCAGTGGCTGGTCCTGTTCCTTATGGCTATTGGTTGCCTGAGGATGCTTTACAGAAGCTCCTGCCACAGGTAGAAGTGGGCGGGTGCCAAGTGTCTCCTGAGAAGTCATATACAAATGCAGCCCAGGCTCAGGCACTGATCCATATCCCTTGCTGTGCACCAGGGAGTTTTGGGAAGGAATCTACTGTGGAATCAGACTGAAAGTCTTCAGGGTCTGCGATTTGAGGTCCTCCAGCCTGTGGCAGGCTACAACATCAGCTGTCTAGACTCCTGGCCCCAATCTGTTCATTTACAGCTTAGAAAAGAGAATTTCTGTCTCTGAAGATATTTGTTATTGGGCAGAATGCAGAGGTTGGCATCCCAGCCCCCAACCTTGCCCTAGCAGGAGGAAATTAGCCTCACTGCCTTCTGAGGCCCACATATGTGGAGCCAGCTGTGTCTTGCTGTGCTTCTTTAGTCTAGCAGACCTGGTACTGCCATTACATGTGGACCCATAGCTTGAATGCTGCTGCTTCTAGCCTACCACTGAGGAAGCTGATGTTGTTAGCATGGCAAGTTCCGTGGTGAGGACCATGGGATCAGGTTGCAGCTGCTTTGAGACTGTGCCTTTCCTGTCATCATGTTAACTGGTGTGCACAGTGGAGTGGGCCCTCAGTTGGAAGGGCTCATTCAGGCTCTGACTTTGGGTAGCTGAAGTATGGGGTGAGGGGCTTAGACTTTGAGAACCAGGCCAGGTGTGCATCTGGTGTGGTTGTGTGTGAGCTGTTCTCTTGCTATTTGCCTGGCCTCTCTGTTTTCTGCACAACCAGAATGGTGGGACCTTGCCATGCTGAGTTGCGTGAGGATCAAGTATCACATCCCTGGCTGCAGGGCACAGGCTAGCCACAGAGACGTGTGTGGAGGGAAGCAGCAGCTGTTTCAGCGTTGGTGTGCCATGCCTAGTGTGGAGAGCATTCTGACCAGAGAGACACCTGCATATCCCGCACAGGCTTCTTGACATAGGAGGCAAGGTGGAAGACTCTCTTAGTGGTTGTGTTGGTGGCTTATGTTCCTGAGCAAAGCACACTGAGAAAATGTATTGTGTATGGCAGGAAGCAGCCTCGTGGAACAGGCTGGGGAATGTTCTGGCCACTGGTTGATATTGTGGGCTTGCAATTGCCTTGGCAGGTGGCCTTGCTTATGCTGTTTGTTAGCCACCCTCCCCTTTCCCTTTCTTCAACTCTGCTTTGCTTCTGAGAATGCAGTTCCTGCCCATGCATGTGAACACAACACATAGACATATGCACATAGCCCTACCCCATTTGCATGCTCACACGTACTTGTGTGCACACACACAACACGCATACACATATGCATACACATTATCCACATGTACACGCCTGCACACTGGAGCCCATATCCACAATGAATTCAGATTCTTTTCATTGATTCCTGGTGGGAAGAGAGTCAGCCAGTGCTCATTCTGCTCACTACCACTCATTGAGGACCTGTGGAGTTTTGGAGGCTCTGTGCATGGGATGGTCTTTCAGGTTAGGATGATAAGATCCTTGCTTAGAGAGTATGGTCCTTACCCAGTTCCTGCTCTGTGTGGAGATGCTGGGCCTTAATCTTTAGAGGCTAAGAGTATTGAATTGCCCTTTTAGGGCAGAAGTCCTAAGTGTCTTCTCATCAAATGGCCTGGGGTGGGCCAGGCATTGGGAGGATAGGGGTCACCTTCCTGAGGGTCATGGGCTTTGGTTTTAGCTCTTCTAGATTGAAGAGATAGGGCCTCTTCTCTTTAGGGTGTCTCTTAGTTTTTCAGGCATAGCTGTGGCCTTGGTACTTGCCTGGATAACCATGTAGGTTGGAGGATGCTTCTGCCTGGAGGACTCCACCCTCCATCTTTTTGTGGCTCCATATTGTTCACGTTAGTCTTGGAATCATCCAGGCCCCTACTTGGCTTCCCAATCCTGGTGTCCATGAGAATTTACCTTAACTTCATACTATTCCTGGGAAGATCACTTCAAAGTTATGTTACATGGATCGTCCTGTAACCAGGGCCCTGTGACCCAGTCCTGGTGGTCCTAGTGCTGTTTCTATCTCTGCTGCCATCTCTTTCCTGTTTTTTTTTCCCGTTTCGGTGTTGACCCACTCCTGCCAATGACACTGACCTGTCATGTGGCTGCTCCAGGGGTGCCTTCCTGGCTTGGATGTAATCCTCCCTCAGACCCGAGCCTCCAGGTTTTCTATTAGTTACCTGTACTGTCATCTTCCCCCTCAACCCCGGTCATGCCATTCTTCACAAATTATCCAATGTTCCTGTTGCCTGGATTGCAACACTAATTTCTGCCTCATCTTCAGGGTTCTCTGGCTTCAGTCAGTCCTCTTGTGGATGCAGCTTCCTTCCAGCACCTCAGTGGACACACTGCCTAGGCCCTGCTTACGGCACTCCTGGGCTTCTGTTCCAGGCCTTTATGATTCCTGCTTTGGGCTGGTTTGGGCTTGTTAGAAAGGGCTGAGGTGACTGTCCAGTTGCCTCTGATGGGCAGACAGCCAACTCTCAACTCCAGGGACAGTGTCACAGCCTCCTGGCTTTCTTGGTACCAACCATTGTCCCTCCCTGCCTAGGCCATCGTTAGGGGCTCCAAGGCCTGTCATGTTACTTCTTCTATCCTGGAACAGAAGCAGGTGTGTGCTGCCCTTACACAGCTAAGCCTCATACCTGGGGTTCACAGTATTCACAGGCTTGAGGCAGGGAATAGGCTGCTTCTGGGCACCTTCCCCATATTGAGCTGAGCTAGGACAGAGCTCTCTTGCCATTAAGCTGGCAAAGGGTGGCCAGAATCCCTCTTTGGACCTTGAAGGACTCTAGGGAAGGGTGCTTCCTCCTTTTGAGACTAGCTGTCCCGCATGTCTCAGTATATTCAGAGTGAGGAAACTTCTTTTGCCTCCTGATATGAGGGAGGCTAGGAGGCAGCAAAGTTTAGCTGGAAGCCAGTGCCTGGTTAGAGCTGGAGAGAGGGCTTCCCCCACTGTGGGGAGGGGGTGTTTGAGCCCCAGTCACTTGAGTCCTGACGCCTGAGAGTTCGTAAGAAGGATAGGGCACATCTATGAGGTTGGATTCCTGGCTCCGCGTGTACGTGTGTGTGTGTGTGTGTGTGTGTGTGTGTGTGTGTATACCAGTGTAATATTTGTTTTCTTCCACATCTGGGATTACTAGTGTCCCAGCACTGGTCCCTACACAGCATGTGGGAACCTGGAGGACATACAAGGAGACACTTCTCTTGAGGCCTGTCTGTGTCTGATGTTCTGCTTCCTGGACCTTGGCCCATGGATTCATGAGTATGGAAGTTTATCTTAAACTAACATATATTTTTACATTGTCCATATTTAATACAATGACCATTTTAGGGCTAAAGGCAAAGGGACCCTGGAAGTGTGCCTAGCCACAGCCAGTATGTGGTGAAGCAGCCAGACCCATCTTTGCAGTCAGCACTTGCTCCTTTAGAGGAAGGGCAGCTCTTTTTTATTGAAAGTTTCTCCACAGAGGGGGGCTAAAAGCCTTCCAAATGCCATTTAAGGTGTTGTGGATCTTTGGAGCCCATCGGGTATTCTAGGCATCAGATTAAGAACACCTGATAGAGGTGATAGGCCCTTAGAACCTGGCTGTCTTAATGCTGGCTTGGCATGCGACCAGGTCTTAGCAGCATGGTCAGAGGCGCCCTGGGATCATGACGTTCTCCCATCCAGGGTGTTGTCAGAAGAGGTAGTAAGTATAGTGCATCCTGTTACTGCCACTGCAGAGACGAGCTGGTGGGCTCAGAGCCAGTGTCTGTCGACTCCCTGAGCACCTGCTCAGACACTTCTGTCTCAGCGTCTTTTCCTTGTGGTTCCTGCTCTTGCCTTTGCTGGCCACGATTGGTGCTGCTTCTGCAGGGCTTAGGCTCTGCACACCCTGCAGACGTGTGTGGGCTTAGTTGCCTCTTCTTTGCTTTCTTACTTCCATTCCAAAACGGCTTCTCTTCCTCTCTCAGCATATGGGGTCAGCCTCTTAGCCCAGCCGTCTGAGAGGAGTGCTGTGAGCTGGTCAGACTGGGGCTCTTTCGTTTGGAACATAGAAGACTCAGTTTAACTCTACCCAGTCTTTCAGTGTGTTGGCTTTGCAGATGAGCCTGTCTTTGTTGCTCTACCCATGCCCTTGCTGTGTATTTCTCTGAGATTCTTGGAGGATTCAGATACAGGGTACCTGTTCTGCCCAGATGGTTCCACTTGGTTACAGAGGACCCCACGTACACGGCACTATCAGACCTGTTCTCTAGGTCTGACTCAATCTCTGCACAGGTCCCAGACGCACAGTTTACTGACAAATTGTTTAGACTCTAGATTGAAGTTTGTGACTGACAAAGGTCTGTTTAGGGCTGCACCCTTATGAGACGAGCAGACCCAGGCTCTACTTGTGAGGAACAGTGCTGATCGTACAGGGATGTGGAGCAGCTGGGATGAGGTGGTAATCTTCTGAGTTCTTGGGGCAGGGGAGCAAAATGAGTGTGCGGTTAGATAGGTGCCTTTAGCATGGATGTGTTAACCTCGGTGTCTCTCATCTGGTTATAGGTAAAAGTAGAAGCTGTTAATTTGGGTTGGGCTGTGTCCTGGGAAGCTCTGGCCCACCTGTCCCTGTTGTGGGGACCTCTGGTGGAGTGGGCAAACCTACATAGAGGGGAGAGCCCTACAACTCTGGAGTTTAATCTCAGTTTCTGTGGGGTGGCCCATCTGTGTTATACTGGGTGGTCCTCCATTTACACAATCAGAAAGGTATATAATGAGAATTTTGTTTCTTGATTTTTATTAAAGCATTTCTAATATCATTAATATTAAGGGAACTAAATTGAAAGAATAGATCAGCAATACAAATAAGCAGTTCCTGTAATTGGGAAAATACTAATGATTTAATTTGCATATGTGACAGAAGCATTTTTTTTTATGACTGCCTTGATAATAAAAGACAGGCTGAGTAGCACAAATGCAAGCAAATGAAGAAATCCATTAATTCTCCTATTCATTTAAAAACTGGTATTCCCGGCTTTTACAGTGACAGTGTAATAATTAGGGTGCCTAATTTTAATCTGTTCGTGGGTGCACACCCTGCCTAGCTTGGGCAGCCAGCTGCTAGTGGTGGGATTCTGTGCTCAGGCTGAAAGAGGGCAGGAAACTGGGGCCCTAGTATTGAAGCTACAGTGATACCCTTGGCTCTGTGATTTCCATTGATGTGGAGCATGCTGTGGTCAGTGAGCCAGTCCTCATGCTGGACAATGTATGGTGATTTGAATTACTCAGGGTCGAGGCTGTTGGTGGGTCCTCAGCCCTCGGCATTTTTGACCCATCCTTCCTCAAAGAGCCATTTAGCAGTGATGGAGATGGTCTGGTTGTCCTAACAAGCTGTGCCTGTGGCACTGGTGGGTTGAAGCCAGGCTGTTGACATCCTGCAGGACACAGGCAGACCCTGCTTAACTACCTCCAAATGCTGCTACTACTGGTCCAGAAGCCCTGACCTGCAAACTCCTGGAGTATGAGAAGCAAAGGACACTGCAATAGAGGAGGGTGGCTCTGCTGCTGCACAGAGGGACTAAACCACTTGGGGACTGGTTACACACATCATTTCTAGTTTGCGGATGAGGAAGTGAGGTCAGCTCTCATTTACATATTTTGCATTTGGATGAAGTGTAACTATCCTTTCCTTTTCTGTTCTTTTTATTTCTCTATCTTTTTAAATTTTGAAGAATGGGTCTAGAGCCTCTAGAACTTAGTTTCTCAGCAGAGTGGTCAGCTACAGTAAGCGATAACAAAGGCGTATTTGTGTGGTAGTAACTACAGAATGAAAGGGGGGCTCAACTATAGTACAGTTTTAGAATATGCAAAACAATGCACTGAAGTCCTCGGTTTTCCCTGGAAGCTCTCAAGCTGCACATTTCCATCGCAGGGAGGAAGAGAGGCAGGTGGGAGGTGGCATGTCACACTTGTTTCCTTCACCGTGAGATGACATGCTTCTCCCATGTCCAGGTGACAGTTCAGTTTCTGTTGATCCTTGTACACATCCTGATGTGTGTGCTATATGCTGACTATGGTCTGTTACCAGTTGTCTTACCAGTAGCTGGGACATGAACATGTCTTCATCGTCCACATCCTGCAGGTTCTAATGAAGGCTCCAGGCCCTGCGCACTGAGAAGTTTGCATGAGTGTCTTGTCTTGTTCTTTGAAGTGGGCTTTAAAGGCTAAGTAGAGGGCAGGCAGCATGGCTCTGAAGGGAGGGGATGTGGAACAAATCCACATAACCAAGTCATTTGGCAGTTTATTAGATTTGAATGTGCACATAGCTTTTTAAAATTAGAAAGTGTGAAACTTGGCTCTAACCATTTGAAGGTATACTGTTCAGTAGTATCAATTCACAGTCACAACCAACTGCAGAATATTCTCAGAGCTCAAACTATACATGCTATGGTAGGGTTGAAAGGTAGGTGACTTTTATAAAATGCAGGTTCTTGTTATTTTCATGGTGAGTATGAACATTTGCTCATTCCTAAAAAAAAACAAAACAAAAGACCCCAAACAACAACAACATCAACAACAACAAAAAACCCCGACGTGATTATACCAGTGTTTGTAGGTGGTGTGTATTATACAAGTGCTGTGATAGATTCTCTAAGAGGTAGTCATGTAGCAGGCATATGTGCTATGTAACTGTAGTTTATAGTTCATATTTAGCAGTTAATAATACATAACATACTGGATAATTGCAAAGTACATTTGGTGTCTGCGTGTGTGTGCACATGAATCTGTACCTGTGTAATTGACTGGGGTCCTTTGGGGGAATGAGACCCATGGTCACTGCAGAGTTTGTACCTCTTCACAGTTACTGCTTGCTGACATGGTCCAGACCTCAAAACCTGATTAGGCTGTCTGCCTTCTTTCTGTATGTGAATCAAACTCAGCTCTTGTCCTTGGTACTCAGAGGTTAGAGGTTGTTCTCTCCTGGGTCATGCCTGCCTTTTTCATGCCTGTCCTGGCCCAGCAGGGAATTGGTGCTGCTCCTAGGGAGTGGGCCAGTGACTCCTCACTGTACTCCTGACTGAAGCCTGTGGTCTGCATTGTCTTCTCCCTGAAGTTACCATGTAGCCTAGACCTAAGGAATTGGCCTGCAGTTGTCTGGCATCCTTAGTGCCTCTGAGAGGGACTTATTCACTGACACCATTATTACTTTTTCTCTGACCTGTGATGAGGCAGATACTGTTAGCTGTTCCCTAGGAGTCTTGGAGTTCACAGTGCAGAGAAATATCACATGGCTCTGAAGATGCAGAGCCTGGGTCAGAGCCCAGCTCAGCCTGGTGCTCTGTGGGACTTTTTGGATATGGTACCCTGGTGATATGAAGATAGAATAAGGGTGACCAGCTAACCGAGAAGACCATTGACCACACGATCCTGGAACAGGTGGTTTGAAGGCTGGGGTACTAGCATCCCTCCAGGTATTCAGCTTTCTTGGACAGCAGAGATCATATCTGGAAGGCTGAGCTAGGACTAACTTTTGCAGAAGAGCTAAGCAGCTGGTAACCTCATGGGCAGGTGGGAGCTGAATGGATACGCCTGCTCAGGTATTTGAGCTCTAATTTATTAATCACCACTACTTACAGTGTCATCATGATGACTTATTTTCTGGCAGGAGCCTGCTCATGACCAGGGCTCCCATACCTGTACCTGTAGTGAGACCTTATTGAGTCCCTTTTCCAGGCTTTCCCCAAACTCCTCTCTTGCACCCTTGTGTCCTTTGAATGGAAAGTCTCAGTTTCCCTCTCCTGTCTCTGGAGTTTCCTGCCTCCCAGCTTTAGCTCCTCTGATTTGTCCAGGGGAAGGCTAGGCCTCTCTTCCAGTCCTTGTATGCGTCCACCCTGGGGTTCATTGCTTTTGGCACTTCACATCTCCATGACTATGGAGACTCCCTTGTGTGAAGAGCGGTTGGTGCAGGTCATCCCTCCTGGGGAGTGGAAGAGTGAGCAGTGAGATGGGGAGCTCGGGAGTTGGGTGGAGCTAGAGAGAGGTCTGCAGAGTTTGTTTCTGAAGGATCATTGTATCAGAGGCAGAATCATTTCAGAGAGGAGAGTAAGACACACATACCCTCATTGGAGTGAAAGGAATACGCAAACGACAGAGTATTGTGGGTCCTCAGGCACAGCCTTGGAATAGCTGTCCTGAGCAGGCAGCTCAAGAGCCTGCAGAAGACATCAGGAAGGGAGGTAAGGACATGGCTCTATAGCTGTGCCTCTCTGGTAGTCTTCTGGCACTCCAGGAATGTGTGTGCAGTATGGAGACTGTCTGCTGTCTGCACACCATTGTTTGGTCCTTAGCCTCTTTGTCCCCCATTTCATAGTCCTGTCTTGGAGGCCATGACTTCATCCCTATCCCTGCACTCTTAACTCCTTTCCTAATGTGGCTTCGGTGTTCTTTTCTGCTCCTGACTGTGGTATCTGCTGGGTGCTGTCTTCTCCCAGCAGCACAGGTCCTGGAGCTGTCATATACAGCAGTGGCAGTGCTTTTCTGTGGCCAACTTAGGAAAAAGTACAACTACATAGGCCCAGCCTGGTCCAGGTCTGTGTCTTGGCTGCAGGCCAAGAGGGCACTGGCTGACAGGTCTGCTGAGGGAAGAGACAGAGGGACAATTCTGATATACTTTCCCTAAGATGAGTACTATCATCTGACACTGGGCCTTCTCTTCATTCATTTTGGTGAATGGGAAACAAGACATTTTGCTTTCATAGAATGTTCATTTAAAATGAAAGGCCTTGTGATGGTGACAGACAGCAGGCAGTTGAGGTGGCCGTTGTATGGTGTGCAGAGGCAGCATCCTTTCTCTAGCCTCAACACAGGAGGAAGTCAGGTAACACCATGCCTCTGTCTACTGGGTAGGCCTTTCCTGGCCATGCTTGTGGGCAGGTCTGTGACGCCCCTGATGCATCATGTACCTTTTCTTTTCTGTGTGTGATTCCTGCCCGAGTAGGACTTGCTGCCAGTTCTGTCCCTTATCAGATGGCAGTAGCAGAATAAGGACATTGGGCTGATCAGGGTACGGCCCTGTGTGGTTTGTGGGGTCTCCAAGTGGAGACAGAGCAGGAACTGAGTTGCTCTCCCTTACTCAGGGAGGGGAGTGCACTGAGGAGGTGTTTCAGCAGAAGACAGCCTTAGGTCCCAAACATCATGGGAATTTGAGTAGGTGCTGCAGACATAGGGGTTTTGTGAGCAGATGTTGATTGACTGTACACCTGATGTAGGGCATGCCATTTTAGTTAGCAGGTGGCATTGGACCGTGGTGGTCATGCTGTCCTTGTTGTTGCATCCAAATCATTCTCTCTCCTTCAGCCCACAGAGGTCAGTACAGCAGGCACACTGGCCGTGAGTCACAGACGGGAACCCCAGGGCTACACTTTGTGTGCTTGCTTTTTGGTGTCTTGTTTTAATATTCTTCTGAACTTTGAGTCTTTGTTTTCTGTTACTTGAAGAGTGCATTTCCCTCCTCCTCTTATTGTTGCTGCCACCACCACCACCACCACCATCATCTTCATCATCACAGTCATTCCATCTTAGCAGCTGTCTTCCTTCCTCTCCTCTTATGGGATTTCTGGCGATGCCTTGTAGCTGATGATGTTGACCCTTACCCAGCCTAGTTCTGCGTTTTCCTGGGATGTGGTTCTGGTCTTCCTTGCATAGTCTAGGAACACTGTCAGTTATTCATTGTTTGTCACCAGCATCTTGCTTCTCTGGCATGCCCCCCAAGTGATGTATTACCTCATCTTAGTATTTCTTTTTTTTCTTTTGGTTTTTCGAGACAGGGTTTCTCTGTGTAGCCCTGGCTGTCCTGGAACTCACTCTGTAGACCAGGCTGGCCTCGAACTCAGAAATCCGCCTGTCTCTGCCTCCCAAGCGCTGGGATTAAAGGTGTGCTCCACCACTGCCCGGCTTCATCTTAGTATTTCTATTTTTCGCTTGGTCATTTTTCTGGTTGACAGTGTAGCGTGTAGTTTTTGCTACGCAACTTTAAGTTCCTGGCTAGTTACAAGCATGCACCTGCCCAGGAGCTAGCTTGGCTCCGCAAACAACACACACACACACACACACACACAGACACACACAGACACAGACGCACACACACACAGACGCACACACACAGACATACACACACAGACACACACACACAGACGCACACAGACGCACACACACAGACACACACAGATGCACACACACAGACGCACACACACAGACACAGACGCACAGACACACACAGACGTACACAGACGCACACACACAGACGCACACAGACGCACACACACAGATGTACACAGACGCACATACACAGACGCGCACACACACACACACAGACGCACACACACAGACACACACACACACAGACGCACACACACACAGATGCACGCATGCACGTGTGCGTTAATCTTAAAGCGCCTTGGCTAATTCACTAACTGGGCACTTCTAAGGCTCTCACGGCTACCTTTACTCCTAGCTCAGCACCTCTAAGTCTTCCCTGAACTTAGTTGCCTGGTCACCTTCTGTGAAGCCCATTAGTCTTGCTGCCCAAGATACTTTCTGGCTGCCCTTCTGCAGGCCGCTTTTCTTTTCAGCCTACATTTTGGAAGATCTCTGCAGCTCTGAGTCTGTACCTTCTCTCTCCCCCAAGTATCTTGATCTCCTCTCTCTGCCCTCCTCTCTCCTCACCTGTGGGAACCTGGAAGTCCTACCTCTTTCTTTTCGCCCAGCCATTGGGCACTAGCATCTTTATTGATAGATCAAAAACCAATTGGGGGCAAGGACCTTCCGTGTCTGTAAACAGATTCTCAGTTAAATCAAAGCATCAGAACCACTCCTCTACGACTTAATGGTGAGTTGTCTGTTCATATAAATCCAAGGTGGATTCAGGTTTACACTTAAGAAGTAACTGGGCCCCCCCCCCCCCAATCTCCTGAGACATTTGGGCTTTGTCCTCATCCATTCAGGTCCTGTAAGCTGCCCCAGACACTACTGTTGGTGTAGTAAAAATTCCACTTGAGAGCAGGCAAAATAACCTTAACCAACTCAGCGAGTAGATAGGTGAGAGTTTTGGAAAATGTTTGGCAAATAGGAGTCACGCTTATCAGAGCCTTACAAATGAGAGGCTGACTCCAGAATGAGTGAACTTCAAGCAAGGGCAGCTCAGGAAGGAACAGGCTGCCAGCATGCGGAGCACTCTAGTACCCTGACAGTAACAGGATACTTTATGTACAGGTTGGTAGAAGGGAGAGAACCAGCGCCCTTTTCACAAGGGGCTGTGGCAGAAGCCATCTCCTGCCCTTGTTGGAGTGTGAATGTGCAGATTCATTCAACCCAAGCTCCACTGTGACCCACTGATGCATAGCCAGGTATGAGCCCCTCCACTCTTCCCATCTCAGAGGCATTGCTCGGATTGTAGGACAGGTGGAGGGTAGTCTGTCTACATTCAGGTTGGTGGTGATGGAATGAGTGCACCTGTGATGGTGTGTCCTGGAGCTGTGGCTGAGGGAACATGGGTACCGAAAATCCGTGTGATAGGCCCATGGTTTAAGGTACAGTAGTTACCTGCTGTGAGCACGTGGATCTTAAAGTAGAGGAACGCACTGCTGCTGCCCACAGGATGAAGCCTGCCTGTTGAGCTGTGGTGAGAAAGAAAGAAACCAATGATCTCATGCCTCTTGTGTGCCTGACTGTCCTCACGCATCTGGAAAGTGCCACAGTACCCTGGAGAGGGCTAAGCACAGAAGCATGAAAAGCAGAATGGATTTCCCACCCCCTGAAAAGGTTTTGGGGTCTCGGAGGCTCCAGAGTGCACTGAGAACCACTGCTCACATGGTGTCTGTGTGGTTGGCAAGGGGAACGCATCATCACTGTTTGCCATCTATGACACTGTAAGTGAGGCTTCTGTGCAGGTGGTTGGAACTGCCCCAGGTTACTGGTTCTGAGTACCTGGTTCTCTAGCAGGACAGCACTGTGTCCATTGAAGTGAGTGTCTTCATTACTTTTCTGTTGTTGTGATCAAACACCATGGCCAAAGCAAGTTATGGAAGAAAGACTTGATTTTGGCTTACAGTTTTAGAGGGCTAAGAGTCCATCATGGCAGGGAGGTGTAGCCGCAAGTAGCGGGCGTGGCAGCAGGAGAGGGAAGTTGAGAATTAACAGGTCCAACTGCATGCACTAAGCAGAGAGCAACCTGGAAGTTGCACAGTTCTTTTAATCTCAAGAGTTTGTTCCAAATGACACACTTCCTCCAGCACTGCTGCACTACATAAGCCTCCCCAAACACAGCCACAAATAGCTGGAGACCACGTGTTCAAACGCCCGAGACTGTGGGAGACAGTTCTCATTCAAGCCCAAAGTGAGGCTTTGAAGCCTCTTGGGATCCTGTGTGGGTCGTTGGTAAGTCTTGGGTTTTCTCTGGGCATTACAGCCATCTACCTGGGACATTCTGATCATTTTGTTGTTGTTGTTGCAGTTTGGTATTAAATTACCCATAGGAACCTGTGTGAAAAATCTCAGCTTCTTTAAAATCTTTCTCTAAAATCATTCCATTTTTCAGGTGAAGGAAACAAGTATCATTTCATCTGAATGTTTGATCCAGTTGGACCTTTTCAGTTTTATCAAGTTTATACATGTTCCAGGTCATGGGCCAGAGTGTGGCTATTCTTTATTTGTAACCCCAGTGTAGAGTAGTAGTAACTAGACAGGCCATGGGCTTTTGTGAAGAAAGCATGGGAGGCAGGCCCTGAGGATGCTGCCTGTTCCTCGTCTTCATCATAGCCTTCAGCATCTGATCTCCGCACATGAGAAAGAATCATGCCTTCTGTACAGCCTCCCCCTAGAACTTGCTCTATGGACCAGGCTGGCCTTGAAATCAGAGACCCGCCTGCCTGAGTGCTGGGATCAAAGGCATCACCACTGCCACCCACCTGTGTAGCCTCTCTTAGCTTGTTCAGACTCAGCTTATAGATTTGTGAAGTACTTCATATTTTATTCCTGTTAGAACACAGTGAAAGGAGTGTTATTTCTTTCAAGTGTGGAGTCTATTATGAAAGTAAACTATAAATGTGTCCCAACAAATTATGGGGGAAAATCTCTAGTCTTTCGGTGTGTGAGCCATCTATCATAAAATGGCATGCTTATAAAACATAATCGCCAAACCTTACAGCCCATATTTCATTTGCTGAGGACAAGAAGGCTTACTAAAATGCTTACTGTAAAGTAAGAGGAATCACAGTTCGTTTTTTGCTTACACCTTATTTAAATTTTAATTAATAAAATTTAGATTAAGGTAAGCATTTAATCAGAGCATCAATTAGCATTTCATATGCATTTATTCTTGTTGACCATCCTGACTTGGGTCTGCCTTGTCATCTAGGTGTAATGTGCATCTTCAGCTCTTTTCTGTAAGGTTTGTTTCAAGGGAGAATGGCAGATGTTTTGTGTGCATGGAGATTGTAGGAAGTAGTGGCAGAACTGTACTGCCAGCCATCTCTCTGCTAGCTGGAGAGCTGGTTAAAGGTGCATGCACACTGACAAGATAGGCAAGTTGGCGTTGTTTTGAACTTCTGCGACAAAAGATGTTCTTTGAAGAACTGAGCCCCATCTCCCAGCCTTTCGTGGGGTTCAGTCTGTGTGAGGATGTGACAGCAGCCATGTTTGGGTTGTACGCTCCAGTCTCTGCCCTTGCATGCCTTCACATAGATGAGAACGGCTGTCAGCTCTGCACTCACTTCCCTCTCTTCCTTATAGTTCTACATTGCCCTCCAGGTTGTCCCAGGACTGAAGAGCAACATTATCCCTTTACAAATTTTATATTCATGGCGTCATCCAGGCGAACCATGTGTATCTGCCTGCTTCTGCTTAGCACTGTAGAAGTGTGGTCTGTCTGTGGCTGTGTGAAGGTACAGTTTTATTCTTGCTGCATAGTATTCTATACTCCAGTTTTGGGCTATCACAGAATATGCTGATAGGTCCTTGATTTTTACTTTTTTTTTTTAAGCTGGAGTCTCATGTAGCCTCCAAGTCACTATGTAGCTGAGGGACTTCTGGTCTTCTTGCTTCTATCTCCTCAGTTCTGGGACTACAGGTCTGTGCCATCATAGTCAGTTTATACAGTGTTGGAGATCAAATCCGTTGCTTTGTTCATGCTAGGCTAGCAGCTAGTCAACTGAGCCACATCCCCAGTCCACGTCTGTCTTCATGAGCATGATTAGAGAACAGGTTGGGTCTGCCCTGGATAGCATTAGTGCGCACACGAAGGACGTAGCTGGGTTTGTATCTGTTGCATTATTTCCTGTGACCTGGAGATTTGATTCCTGGGTGCTTGGAGCCTTTGCACTCTGAAGGTTGAATGCGAGAGCCCGGCTTTACCATGTCTCACTAATACGTGGTGCTTTGTTGCTTAGACATTTTCGACATTTTGATGAGTTAGTTCTGTCCTGCTGTAGTTTTAATTTTTATCCTCCGGTTGTCTGTTGATGTGTTGATTGACTGCTTACAGACCTCTTTATAAAATTTCTATTCTTACCTTTTGCCTATTCATCCCCCTCTCCCAAGTAGGGGGTTGTCCGCCCTTCAGGTTTGTAGGGGTTGCTTTTGGGTTTTGGGCATCAGTCTCTTGTTGAATGTCCTGTGGTGGGCTGTTTCCGCTATGTGGCTGTCTTCTCTCCTGCTGAGTCTGGATAAGTTGACATTTTCTTTTTTCTTTTTCTCTTCTCTTCTCTTCTCTTCTCTTCTCTTCTCTTCTCTTCTCTTCTCTTCTCTTCTCTTCTCTTCTCTCTCTCTCTCTCTCTCTCTCTCTCTCTCTCTCTCTCTCTCTCTTTCTTTCTTTCCCATAGAGGTTTCTCTAACTATATGAAATAGAGATCTTTGTGATCTTTTGGACTGGTTCTGTAACCCATCTCCTGTTTCATGATGGGTTGCTAGATGGGTCATGACCTAAGCATTGTGTTTCAAAAAGACTGAAACATTGGGATTTAGGGTGGGATCTTGACTATTATCAGATGACCTTGCTTGTATTGGTTTTATTCTAGAATATTATGTTCCTTGGCTTGTCCTAACATTTAAATGTCAGTTTTATAATAAATCAATGTAATTGGGAGTGTAAGTCTTCCAGGTCCTTTGTGTTTATTTTAATATTAACTTGTCAATCACACAAAAATTCTAATTAAAATTTTTATAGTGATTGCATAGACTACCAATTAATTGGGGAACATTGATGTCTGGACCACTGTTAGGTCTTTGAAACCATATACATAGAATATTCTTTTATTTATTTAAATCTTATAATTTTACTTACATATATTTATATTATCTAGTACAAGTTAATAGTTCTTGGTTGACTGTTGTGGGTTTTCTCCGCACATGGTGTACTGTGTGTGAATGGCGACCTCACCCCTCCATTTCTTCTCTTGTCTTACTGCTCTCTCTGGTGAGGGTCTAAAGCTGGCATTGTTTAGCCCTGGGGAGAGTGGCATGCCCTTCCTCCCGCTCAGGCCTGCTGGATCTTGTAGATGATCTGCATTTGCTTCTCCACGGTCCAGCCATTTGGTGCTTGTTGGCATCATTACTGTCTGCTGCTCCTCCACCGTCCACTGGGTGTGGTAAGGGGCAGAACATGCCCTCTTTGCTCACACCTCTTTTTGGTAGCTTCATAAACATTTTTAAAAGAAAGTCTACTAAAGATTTATAGCTCCTATGATTTTTGCCGATTGGAAGGTTTTTTACTTCATTTGAAGTCAAGCCAACTAGGATTTTAGGATTTCCAAGTTGCCAGAGGAAAGAAACCAGGTAACCCTAGCACACTTAGCCACAGTGCCACTTATTCTGTATGAAGCCAGAGTAGAAACAGAAAGAGATGTCTTTGTAGAAGGTTGTGTCCAGTGTCAGACTAGACTTAGCAGGATGGCCACACCTGTCACTGTTGTCCTGAAGGTGCTTATAAATCAGAATTATTCATCATCTCTGGCTCTTACAGACATGGTCTTTTCATTTGTGTGGTACCTGGAACACCCTTAGCCAATGGGCCTACACACTCACTGTCTTCCAACCTACCCTGGTTTATCTGGTCCCACAGATCTGTGTCAAATGGCCTGCACACTGGACTGTACATGGATTCTGGTCTGGACCTGGCTTCTCAGTCTTCTCATTTCTAGTCATCCTTAGTCTCCTTCTCCCCACCCCCAAACAGTCTGTAGAGGCACTGGGGACTGACTGTCTTTTGGCAGAGGCTGGTGTGTGACTTAATGGAAGGCAGGGTCTCCAGCTCTAGAAGCAGCCCCCAGCCAGCTTGTCCTGTTCTAACAGCCTGTTGCAGACCTCACCAGATTCTGCCCTGATCAGGACCATGGACTCTGCCTCTCTCATGGAAGGTGAGCCCTTTTGAAAGCCTTTTGCTTGTAACAGAACTCCAGTTCCATGGCGCTGAGGCTAATCTTCACCATGCCTTTGGCAGTGCTTTAAACAACAGCAACACCAGCAACAACCCTAAGCCAGCAAACAGATCGTAGGGTTACAGACGGGCCTGCCTGCAGCAATTCACAGGTAGATTTTAGGCATCTCAGTGCGTGGAAAAGGAGATGTGGACGGAACAAGAATGGCAGAACGTTCAGGATTGTTGAAGTTGTTGTCCTGGGTTTGTCGCACTGTTTGCGCTGCTGTGTTTCTATGTCCGACTCCACAACGTAAGAGCTTTTCTTCAGCAGGAGAAGCCTATGTGGAAACTCTACAAGAATCTTAAATTTAAAATTACCTTTATAGATATATTTCTGCTGAATTTGTTTGTTTTGTTTATTTATTTATTGAGAAAGGGTCACACTATGTAGCTCAGGCTGGCCTGGGACTGGCTATGCAGACTAGACTGGCCTTGAACTCACGGAGATCTCCCTCTGCCCCCTAAATGTTGGGATTAAAGGCAAGCACCACCAGGATCAGTCATATATTTTTATTTCTTACTCTTCACACATGAGAAAGATAAGCTGTTTAGACCCATCAGAACGGCAAGGAAGCCAGCTCTCCTGCAGAGCACAGCCTGTGCCTAGAAGATGCATGGACAGCTCTGGAGAGGAGCTGGGTGAACAGAACACTGAGGACAAGCACAACGGTGAGTGGACGTTTGTCCACTTGTCAGCCTGTTTGTCATGTGTAGGACTTTTGAAACTACTTCTGAAAGAAAACAACCAGGAAATACATTGTACATTGCAGGAGCCAGGTTTTCACTGTTGGACAAAGGCATTAAATATGAGGAAAAGGTGACTGCCCAGGACCTTGCAGTGGCTGGCTTGGGACCGGACTTGCTGTAAACAAATGCTCGACCAAAAAGATGGAAACTTGTCAGGAAGGCCGGCTTAATGGAGGTCCAGCATACAGAGCTGAAGCCAGAGTAAGCAAGCATTGGACTATTAGCATGCGGCACAGAAGAAGAATAGTCACCCATCTCCATTAATGGAAATGACCAAATGCAAAGATGAGGGCCCCTCTGCACTGAACTGTAGCTAACAGATTTATAAGAGAAGGAAGCCGAGGACCATCATCAGGCAGACACTACAATGGCAAGAGTTTCAGATGTGCCCCTTTGATGGATCTGGGACCCAGAGGATGTGCCCCTGCTATGAGTCTGTCCCTTCAGACAGCTGACATTTAGGTCCTTCAAGGCTCTTGTTAATTTCATGCAATCCCTCGTCATCAAGCTGACTGTGATACCCCCTTTTGTCCTTTCACTGCCTGCATGGTCTGTAGTGAGCCCCTTGCTCTTCTTGATATCATGAATTCAGTTCTTCTTCTTCTTCATTATGTGCTGGCTGCTTGTGTGTCAACCTGACACAAGCTAGAGTTATCACAGAGAAAGGAGCTTCAGTTGAGAAAATGCCTCCATGAGATCCAGCTGTAAGGCATTTTCTCAATTAGTGATCAAGGGGGGAGGGCCCCTTGTGAGTGGTACCATCCCTGGGCTGGTAGTCTTGGGTTCTATAAGGAAGCAGGCTGAGCAAGCCAATAAGGAACATCCCTCCATGGCCTCTGCATCAGCTCCTACTTCCTGAGATCCAGTCCTGACTTCCATTAGTGATGAACTGCAGTGTAAGCTGAATAAACCCTTTCCTCCCCAACGTGGTTCTTGGTCATGATGTTTGTGCAGGAATAGAAACTCTGACTAAGACCACCACCACCACCACCACCACCACCACCACCACCACCACCACCACCACCATCATCACCATCACCATCACCATCACCATCAGTATGGCTGAATCTTCGCCAGTCACATTCATATTTCTCTCGTTCCTTTGCTTCTGTTCCTAAAAGGGGCTCGTAGTCCAGGCTTGAGCTTGCTGTCTTCTTCCCTCAGCCTCCTGAATGCCTGGGTTACAGGTGTGCTCCACCATCTTGGCCTTATTTTTATGTTTTTAATTGAATTGATTTCTACTTTTTTGCTGTTGTCCTTTTGTTGTTTATTTGGAGTTTACTTTGTTTTTATTTTAATTTCTTAAAGTGAAGCCTACCAACACTGAATCAAGACTATCTTTTCTAACACAGGGATTCAATGCTGAGAATTTCCCTCTGGGCATTGCATATTTTGATATGTCTCCATTTTCATTCATTGCAAAGTGCCTTCTAATTTTCTTTATTCATGAAGTGTTGTTATTTGTTTGAGACAGGGTTCCATGTAGTCCAGACTGCTCTCAGACTCCTTATGTAGTTGAGGTGACCTTGAACTGTTGATTCTCCTGCTCTCGCAGCTGTGTGGTGAACTGAGGAGCATTATTTAGTTTACAAATGTTTTGGCTTCCCTCCCCCTCCCCCTCCCCCCTCCCCTCCCCCCTCCCTCTCCCTCCCCTTCTCCCTTTCTTTTTTTCTTTCTTTCAAGACAGGGTTCTGCTGTGTGCCCTACCTGTCCTGGAACTCACTCTGTAGACCATGCTGGCTGCATACTCAGAGATCTGCCTCCCTCTGCCAAGTGCTGGCATTAAAGGAGTGCACTACCACTACCTGCCAAAATTTTGGGTCTTAAAGATATTTTTCTGCTACTGATTTTTAACTTAATTCCAGTTTAGTAAAATAAATTTGCTCATTTATTTATTTAATTTTAGACTTAAGGCCTTTTAAACTTAATGGTACTTTGTTATGGACCTGAAGGTGTCTTTCTCAGTGCCTACTCTGAGTGTTAAAGGACAATGAAAAAAGTTCACCCTGCTGCTTTTGTACAGTGTTGTGTAAGTGTCACTGAGTCATGTTGGGGTGTGTGTGTGTTTTCTAGTACCCTGCTAGTTTTCCATGTGCTGTTGTGACAGCCCCTGAGGACGAGCATGGAGACTCAGCTGTGATGGTCAATTGCCCGTTTCCTTCATGCTTTTCTTAGTTTTGCTTCTAGTGCAAAGCATGGGTTTCATGTGGTCCTCAACTGACAGATCTCTCTGCCATTAGGAACTGAGCCTCTGCATCCTGTGTGATAACTTGACTCCAAAGTTTATTTTATCAGATGCTAATGCCACCTTCACAGCTTGCTCTTGTTTAATATTTGTGTATTAGTTACTTTTCTGTTGTTGTAAACAAATGCTTGACAGAGACAAGGGAGAGCCTATGATCTCTGAGGGTTCAGTTGAACATGGTGGGGAGGGTATGGTAGAGCAGAGCAAGTCCTAGTAGGCTAGGAGCTAGAGGAAGATGGTGTCGGGTGGGCATTTCCAGTTCCCTCATTCATTCTTTGGGCCCCGCAACCTATAGGATAGTGCTTCCTCTGCTCACGGTGGCACTGAATGCTCAGTTGCTCACAGGAAACCCTCACAGACACACCAGAGAAATTCCTCCTCATCTCTTGGGGCATTCTAAATGGAGTCAGTTGGACAGTGGGGCATAATCTACAGGATTTGTGACAGATCTTTCCCCATCTGTAGTTTGTAATTTCCCAGTCAGGTGCAGCTCTGAAGGAATACATTGTGTAGTCTTGTCATCATTCTCGTTGTGTGAGTATTACACAGGCTAAGGTGAGTATTACCACCACAGTGTCACACGGCCATCCTCTTCAATGGGATCACTGCTGTGTTTGCTATATGTAGTCTGTTGTTTACTTCAAAGTTGTATGTAGCGTGTGCCCTTACTGAAAATGTGTTCTTGTAGGTAGCACATTGTTGGGCCTCTCATGCTTGGTGATAGTACATAAAATAGGTGACTGTCTCTGTCTCTAGACCATTTCCAGTCCTACCTCATGGTGGTTCTTTCTGTCTGGTACCAAAAAAAAAAAAGAAAAAAAAAAAGCTCTTTTATTAGCACATCTGACAAGCTCTGCCCTTAGTGGAGACAATTTGACAAGGTCATAGGTTCAGGCAAGAGTAGACTAAGAGTAGGCTCAATTGTCCTTGATTCCCAAACTTAGAAGCATTTTCTCTTCATCCTGTCATTTAAATTTTCACTGTTTAAAATCTTACCATGCTGCATTATTAGACTTTTTTGTTAGGACTATTTAGGGTTTTTTGAACTATGGTAATGTTTTAATTTTACTATGCATTTCTGTAGTGTGTTGCTTATGAGCCTCATTCTTCTCCTAAGCCCTGGTATTTTACTGTTCATTCTTGGCAGGTAGCTATGCATCTTCCCAGAACATTGTATTTTGTCACAACAAAAACTCCTGGGTTCTGTTACAAGAAGGGGCTTACCTCCATCAGTGCTTCTTAGAGAGCTTGCTGGAAGCCTTGGGTGGGAGCTGCAACCCTGGGAAGCTGACATCCTGTAGGAAGGGAAAGTGGGCTTGGGTGGTCCTTTGGTCTGGAGGGGCTCTTCTTTGAAGATAAATAAATGACAGCTCTCATCTGGGGCCTGCCAACAGGTGTTCCAGAATACCTGGGAGGCCACCTCAGAACATGATTCTTGTTTTAGAAGAAGAAAGTTTGTTAGAAGTTTGGCTAGAATGGTCATCAGGAAAAGGGTGAGGCTAAGTGAAGGTTCACAAGTGAAGTAGTGGAGGCCAGTGATTAAAGCTTACTTAAATGGCACCAGGACCACAATGAAGAGAACGGATTGCACTGGCTGACCTTGTGTTAACTTGACACATGCTAGAGTCATCAGAGAGAGAGGAGCCTCAGCTGAGGAAATGCCTCCATGAGATCCAGCTGTACGGCATTTCTCAGTGATCCAGCCCAGTATGGATGGTGTCATCCCTGGGCTGGTGGTCCTGGGCTCTATAAGAATGCAGGTTAAACAAGTCATGAGGAGCAAGCCAGTAAGCAGCACCCTCTATGGCTTCTGCATCAGCTCCTGCCTCCAGGTTCCTGTCCTGCCCGAGTTCCTGTCCTGACTTCCTTTGATGATGGATTGTTGTCTGGAAGTATAAGCCAAATAAATCCTTTCCTCCCCAACTTGCTTTTTGGTCATGGTGTTTTGCAGAACCATAAAAACCTGACTAAGACAATGATACTTTGAAAGATCTCATCAGTCATGTGCAGAATGTACCAGAGAGGCCGCCTGGGAATGCAGAATAAACAACAGATGTGTCTGAGGCAAGAGGGGTGGGATCTGTGGCGAGAGTCCAGCCAACAGTATAGAATCTTTCAAGAAGCCAGAATGAGCCAAATAAAAATAATCAAAAGTGACCGAGCATTCTTCCAGAGCAAGAAGAGGGAGACATATTCAAAGGGCCTTACTGTTAGCAAAATCAATCAAGAGACATGCAGTGGCACACTGTCAATATTTTAAGTTTCCAGACTAAGAAAGACATGGTAGCATGTAGGTAGAAGAAAATGATAGTCAGCTATACCAAGCCCCAAAAGTCACATAGACAGGAACTCTGGAGAAGGTGGCCTTAGGATGTTCCATGGTGCCAAGGGAACAGTGTTGCTGGGTGGGTAGTTGTGGTCTGAGACTTTTATACCTAGCCAACCTGTATCTGTGTGCAGGATGGATGCAAAGTCACACGAGAGTCCCAGGGTTTGCAGAATCGTGCCACCTGCATTCCTTTCAGGAAGTGAGTGGTGTCCTGACCGAGAGCAGTCCAGGTTCTGAATCTGAGGATAAAAGTCATGGTGTTATTGGGTGCAGATCAGTTGACATACTACCGTGAGGGTCACAGAGTTGTAGGCAATAATGGAAACCACCTTGAACAACCCACCTTTAGCGAGCAGCCCTTGGCGTGATGAACTGATGAGTTATAAGCAGCTGGGTAAAAAGTTGACTTGCTTAATAAAATGATTCAAAGGCTGTGCATGGTAGTGAGTGCCTTTAATTCCAGCATTCAGGAGACAGGCAGGCCAGTCTCTTTGAGTGTATGTCTTGGTGTATATTTGTGAGACAGTCTCAAAAAAGAAAAAAAAAAGAAAAGGATTCATCACATTCTTAAAGGAAGAGATGAAATAGATGCCTCAGTAGGCACTGGAGCCACAGTCAGGCAGGCAGTCTTGTGTTGACATTTATTGACTTGTCTGAAGTGACTGGGTTGTGGAAAGTCTGGAGAATCTATTCAATTCATGGGTCTCATATTACCAGGGCTTTGAATGGTGCCTTGAAACCTGCAGTCTTCCCAAACCTTGTGTAGGTCAGGGAATCCTCCAAAAGATTTGCCAAGTGTAGAGTGACCTCTGAGAGCGGCTTCCATGGGTAGGATGTTATCTGGGCAGTAGGTCTATGGGCAAAACGCAGAGAAAGATGACAGCAGGAGATCTGAGTTTGAATGTCACCAAGCACCTGCCTCTTGGGAGGAGCTACCCCAGGTAGCTTTCAACTCTTCTGCATGGCTGTGCATTCCTTAAAAACCTGGAAAAGTGTAGTTAGAAAGATGGGCACATGAGGGATAATTTATGACACTCAAGTGGGGGAGCAGAATTTGAACTAAAATTTATGGTGGCAGCTGTGTGCAGAGAAGTCTGGATGGGCACTTCTCAATAAAAAGGCAAGGCAGGACTGTGGTATTTTTTTTTTCTGTGTATTTCACAAAATAGTGCCGCTTGTATTAAATATCTCTGTGTCACTGGCAGGTATACTGTTTCCTCCCAAAAGCTGATAGTGGGGAAGTTTCTGGAAGGGTGGTTGATAGCTCTAAATCAGACTTTTAACTGAGGTTGATTTTTGACCCCCCCGAGACATTTCTGGCTATCATGATAGGGATGCTACTGGCGTCTCGTTGGGCAGAGGTCAGGGATACTGGGCTATCTTGTCATGAGCGTAGCGGCTCTCCAGCCCAGCCACTAGGTAACTAGTCTGTGATGTCAGCAGTGCAGTGGTGAAGAGGAGCACTGTTCACCAGTGATTTTTTTTCCCTCACATGGTTTACAAACCTCAGTGGTTCATGTTGATCAAAATGGCTTAGTATGAATTGCTTTTTCCCATTCCTGGCTTTATAAAGAAAGAAAAGAGTGAAAACCAGAGCCTATTTCCTTAGTTAGGTGGTGGTGGTCACATCCCAACTGAGGACTCTTTTCTTCTCTGACCACGCAGGTTCATCTCTGCAAGGCCAGGTGACAACTTCTGCTCTTCTTGTGGATTACTTGGTTTACAAGACACTGTCAGTGAGACTTCGAGTTTACGCAGCTGGGACCTGGGCCTCCTCAATTTTGTACCTGCATGTGCTGGTGGAAATTTGAAGCGTGCTGGAGCAACTGTTTACCTGGACATCTTGAGCCATTTTGAACTTAAGGCATTGACGCTGCTAGCAATGAGCTCCCAAAGCCATCCAGGTAAGGCCTGCAACTTCGGTTACTAGCATTCTCTTTTTACAGTTGTGTTGCTACTGCCCCTGCAGCCTGCTTGTTCCATTTCAGATTTCGCTTTCCTGTGGCAGTTGCTGTTGGTTTGCAGCATCAGCAAGTGTTCAGTAACTGTGGGTTCTTGTCTTTTGTCTCAAAGGACTCATGTAGACCTCCCAGGGATTTAGAAGATGCCCTGGCTTTGTCGCCCACCCCAATGGCAGGGAGTTTCCTTGATATAGGAAAAAGAATGGTTTTTGAGTAGGGGATGGGTAAATACCAATAGGTAACTTGCAGAGCGAGATTCCTGTCAGGGTAAATGAGGAACAGTATTGCTGGGATGACCCTGGCTGGGATGAAACTGTGGTTCTGCACAGCCTTTCCAGTGTCCTTGGTTTGCTTTCTTCGGCACCATATTAAGCATTTCACAAGCCTTTCTGCTTCTCAGCAGCCCATTTGGAACTGCTGGGACAAAGGACTCATCCAAGGTCACAGAGCCAGAAGGGTAGAACAGGATTAGAAACTGCATGCGTAGGTCTTAGCAAATACATATGGGCCTTGGCCTTAGCAAGTAGCAAAGCTTGAACCAGGTTAAATGTAGAGAGCTCTGCCTGGCCCACCTTAAGGTTTGGTTCTCCTGTAGAACCCTTGGCTGTTTTTGGCTACTTCTAGTGCATTGTGTAGTCTCTAGGGCTTTAGGTGTAGTGACTGTCCTGAGTACACACAGGAGGCTGGACAGATGCTAGGGTGGATGCTTGAGGCCTTGTCAGCCTGCCTCTGAGCCTGCTCCATTTGGTAGAGGTGGAGGCTTAGGGTCTAGGCCGCTTCCTCCAGGACTGCCTGAAACAGAAAGGTCACACATACTTTTCTGGGCATCACTGCTTTATCTGAGAGTTTCAGAGGGCAGAGTTCCAGGCTTTATTTAGGTAGGAGGGTTTTATCGAGTCAGTTGTTCATGTATTGATTGTTGTAAAGAAATGGTTTATGGTTGATTGCAGGAACAAATTACGCTGTGTAGACTGAAATGTACAGTAGATACTGGTATGTAGGTATGCCTCCTACTCTGCAGTGAGATAGGAGTGTGTGTCTTCCCCGTGTGAACATGCAGAGAGATACATGTGCCCACATCTGTTTATGAGGCAGTGCGTTAGATGTTTTCTATGTTAGTGTATTGTGAATATCTTTGATGTCATTGTGCACATAGCCTAACATTCTTTTGACAGTTTGTGTCTTTATGTGATTAAGGCAGTGTTCATGATAGCTCCAAGGTGATATTACACAATTACTATGAATATACTATGAACAATACTCCAAGCATCCCCGCTTCTGATAACTTCTGAGAAGCTAAAGCTGGGCCCGCAGACACACAAGTTTAAATGTCTTGAGGGTGACTGTGAAATTGTTCTAGGATGTTGTCTGACTGAACTTCGTCATTGCAGTGTGTAAGGAGGCGGAGTTTCCTACCTTCTCACCACTTTGGCACTGGGCAGAAATTATTTTATTTCTGCTAGCATGCTGGAAAAAATGACTATGTTCTTTTTGCTATTTAAATGGTGCACATATTCTGTGACCTGACACAGATACAATCGGATCTTGAATAGGTTACCTAGGCATTTAAGGAAAAGCATGCTCTTGTTATTGTGATGTTGGTAAAGAAGTCTGCAAATATATCTTAGTACTGTATTTAAAATTCTCACCTACTTGTAAACTAGTTCTGTTCAAGATTATCTATCTTCTTTCTACATGTTACATATCTATTAACTCAGTTAAATTTTTAGGCCAGGATAGCCTCTACCCTTTGTTTGATTTTTGAGAAAAGTAAAATTTTCTTGTAGTTATAATTTTGGTATAGTCTTATAACATTATTAATCATTTTCTCTATATATTTCAGTGTTTCCCTCCAGTGCTTAATTAAAAATTAATGCCTATTCTTTTGGTTAACGAGGTCTCTTACTAGAGCACATTGTTTATTTTGTTCTGTAAGATACCTGCTGGTTTTGGCTCATGGGCTTGTCCTGTCTACTTAGAGTTTTCCCAGCCTTCTTCTCCAAGCCTCACCCTCATAAATGGGGACAGCTGGGCTATGACTCTTCTGCCCCAGAGTCTTTGCCATTTGTGTGGGAAATTTTACTAATTGTTCACTTCTCTCTCTCTCTCCCCCTCCTTCTTCTTCTTCTTTTTCTTCTCCTCCTCTTCCTCCTCCTCCTCCTCCTCCTCCTCCTCCTCCTCCTCCTCCTCCTCCTCCTCCTCTTCCTTCTCTCCCCCTCTCTCTCTCTCTCTCTCTCTCTCTCTCTCTCTCTCTCTCTCTCTCTCTCTCTGTACCAGATTTGGGGCTCCTTGAACACCAGGCACATGCTCCACCACTGAGCTGTACCTCTGCCCCTCTGCTTGTTTCTCTGTCTTTGAGCTTCTGGGTGGTTCTTTCCCTTATGTCAGGTTGTGTGCCTCTGTGTCTTCTTGCAGTGGGTCAGATAGAGCTGCCTTGTGCTGAGACCATTCTTTTCCTCAGAATGCTTGCATTAACTGTGACTGGGCTGTTTGTTCAGGGCCTGGAGCTTGCTGGGACTCCTGCCTCTCCAGCACTCCAGTCTTCTACAGATTGTATTCTACAGCCATATGACAGGTGCCTTCCACATGGCTTACCACAGCTCTGAATGGCCAAGAGGGAAGCTGGCTGTGTGCCTAGGCCATAGGGCCTTACTGGTGACACTTAGACTTGCTTGATGGCCTTGTGGTTTCAGATGAGTCCTCTGGGCTTTCCCTATTGTTAGACATTGCTTTGAATCCTTCCACAGTTTATTTATATTTTGAATTTAGTGGATTTCAGGAAGAGAACGAATAGTCAATTAACTAATTCACTGATTTTTAATAGTGGGGAGTTTTAATATTGGGAGTTTGAGCCTGAAGTCTTGCACAGGTTAATTATAGCATTTTCCACAGACTCCCCAACCTTGAGCTTGCTGTCTGGAATAGAAAACTTCTGACTATGTTGGGACAAAGCTAGGGAACCAGGATAGCCATGCTGGTCCTTGTCACTAACTCTTAGTTACCTGTCTTCCTTCCACTGTGACCCCAGTATCTTCTCTCTGGCCCCATGCCCTAGCCTGCCTGGCTCACTCTTGCCTGCTCCTGTGTGGCCTGGCACAGTGCTGGTGGCACATCAGGCCCTGGTGGAGCTCTGTGGCCTTTGGGTCCTCTCATATTGGCAGGGCAGCTTGGCCTGGTGATGAAGCGGCCTTTTTATTTGCTGTGTATAACTCCTCTCTCCTCTGTTTTCCTTTAAACTCCCTGTGGTGCTGGGTGAGGCCTGCGTTATGATTTTATTGCTCTTCTTTCTGGACTTTGCTAGAGCCAGGCCCTGGCTCTCTGACGTAAAAGCCTCCTAACTGTTGGGATTTATTGCTCTAAATAACTGTTTCCAGTACTGTGAGCAGCCCGAGGAAAGGGCTTGGGTTGGTTCAGCTTGTGAGGACTCTGTGGAAAGAGGCTCTGAATGGTGCTGCTGGTCTCATCCTGCACTGAAGCCCTCACTGTTGAGATGTGCCCAGGCAGGCTGTGGTCAACTCAGCTCTTACACCTCTGCCTGTGAGGCAGGTCCCCTGGAAATAGCAGTGGGAGGACCGATGCGTGCGTCCACTCCAAGAACAAGCAGTCATTCTTTCTTTCCTGTCTCTTTTCCCTTCCAGGAATTGCTCTGTCCTTCTTGCTGTTACAGTGCACCTAGATATTGGTTACGGACTGGCTACCATGAAACCCTGGTCCTGTCACCTGATCACTCACTTATCTAACACAGTGCTGTATCTCCAGTGTATTTGAACTTCCTTGTGGAAGGTCTCTGCTTAGAGAAAGTAGGTAGTCTCTAGGAGGCATCTGTGCTGACCCAGCTGATGGCCTCAGGTAGGAAGCCAGTCAGAGCTAGGATCCTTCTTTCTGTTTCTCTATCTATCCCTGGATCTCAGTGAGAGGCTTGGTTAGTGTCACGTTACAAATAAAGTAACCACTTTGAGGGAAGCCTGTGTAATCCAAGATCAGTGCTTTAATTTGGCCATTCTAAGGTTTAATAATATTCTGTTTGTCTGAAATATCACTTAGGAAGGAGCTGAAGGCTGTGTCAACATGACATAATGACTAGGGTTGTTCTCTGGGTCTCCAGGAAGAGGCCCTCTGCCCTTGGCCTAGGCTGAGCTTAGATCCTCCAGCTCTGTGCTCCTAAGTCCTCACTACCCAACCCCCACAGGACCTCTCCGTGAAGTTCTAGTTGGCCTGGATCTCACTATGTAGACCAGGCTGGCCATGAATTCCCAGGGATCTGCCTGCTTCTTGCCTCTGAGTGCTGGGATTAAAGGTGCATGCCTGGTCCTAGCCTGTACTTGTATGGTCTTGAGTCTTATTTATTTTAACCAGTTTGGTTGCCAAGGTTATTATATAGTAATGAAGATATTAAATGGTAATGAAATCATAAAGAAAAGTTTTTATAGCTTTTACATTGTGCTCTGCAATGTATATGTTTCAGGGATACTTGCCCAGTGGGGTAGAGAATGAATTTTGTGGGCTGTGGTACATACAGATGTAGATTCTGGGCAGCTGGTAGCAAGTGAGTTACAGAGTCTGAGTGAGGCCTGGTGTAAGAGACTACCATGGACTATGCTAATGTCTGACAGGTATATAGGCAGTTAGGGGTAGCCAGCCTGCAGGAGGCCTAGGAGTGTCAATAAGGAGATAGCCTTGTGCAGTATAGTCAGCCAGAGAGGAGCAGCTTCATGCAGATCTGGGAGGGAACAGAAAGGGGCACCAGGAGGTAGCCACTCTGAGGTTACGGACTGTGGGGAGCAAGCCTGAGCTGGTCAAGGTCATGGAGAAGCGACCGTTTCTTTTGTGCATGCATCAGGTTCTCTGGAGAAGGACATGAGATACCTTAGACAGTGGGCCAGAGTTGGGTGGGAGTGTGTTAATCCTGGGAGTGCTTCAGTCTGCTTTCTGAAGGAAAGGCTTCCAGAATGCTTCGTGTACTTCGTGCTGCCTCCTGCCCAGCTCCTAGCACGCACAGCTTGCTGGCATCTTCCCAGCCACCACCCCACTACCATGCGCAGCTCCCAAGTTGTCACCACCCTGGCTTCTCCATGCCGTGATTATCTGGGGTCTTAATCAGTCAAGATTTGTTCTGGAAATCATGTAGACATAAAGACTTATTTTTCCACCTTTTTTTTTTTTTTTTCAGTCTTCAAATTGTGTTTTGTCTTTTAAAAATCACGAATACTCTGTCACTAGGAAGAGCTCAGAATATTCACTGTCAATGGTGTGCTGATGGTTTGTTTTGGCAATTTTCTGAAAATTCTTATACAGTTTGGGGAGCATTTGCATTTGTGTCCTTCTTTCAAAGCCCCCATTGTAGAAATGCAAATTTCTGAGTTCTGAGATGCTGAATGTTAGATGATTAATGATATTGAAATTTAAGAATGAACTCCTGGTATGTATTTGACACAGAAAACTCAATACTCGAATCATTAGGAACCATTGAGCACAGCTTGGTGCTGGAACAGAAAGGCCATAATTGCAGCGCCTGGCAGTGGGGGCAGGTCATATGTGGACAGGTGTGCAGATGCATACCGCCTCCAGAGCTGGTCTGTGCAAGGCCCAAAGTTGCTCCAGCTAAAGAACTGGGTCTGTTTAACCGTAGGTGTTTAAAACTTATAGTGATCATAAATCAGCATTGATTACTTGCTTACTCCACGTCAAACACCGCTGTGCTTTTGAGGGACCAGAATGAATAGCAAGTTCGTTCTGAATTGTGCTTTCCAGTCATTACATCACAACCTTGTGAAGTGAGCTGGAAAGCCACCGTTCCATTGTGTGGGTGAGAAAACCAGTATTGCCTGCCATCAAATAACTGCCTCAGTTGAGGTAGGACAGTGCTTCAAAGGCCAGCCAGGAACTGGAATTCATCACCCTCACACGATTCTCTGTGGACAGCAGAACTCTGGGTGCTTTGGGCTCAGATAAGTTTAGTCATCCTCTCTACATATGTGGGGCTTCCAGCCAAGCAGGCAGGGATTGACATCTGGGGGTTGCAGGCATCTTGGGAATGGAGTGATTCTTGCCATGAAAAGGAATAGGCAGATCATAGGAGCTCCCAGAAGAGCTATCTACAGTTAATGAAGACCTTCCCCCCAGAAGGCCTGCACCGGCTAAGTCTGAAGCATGATGCTTGCTGCCTGGGGTACATGGCCTGGTAGAGAGGCAGTGCTCAGTATGGAGGTAGAGAGTTGAGCTTGCTGTTGCAGTCTGTGTGGCCATGGTCTTGTCATCTAGATAAAGAGACTCTGTGTGACCTCACTGTCCTTTGTTACCCTCTTCTGCTACACAGTGTTACCTGAGCCATCTTGGCTCAGCCATCCTGGAACTTCTGGTGTTTGCACCATGTTAGGTATGGTTCAAGCCTTCTCTGAGCTCTCTTTGCTGGTCCTGGAATGCTGAGCTGAAGAAACTGACTGGGTACCTGGTGAACTGTGTTAATGTGGGGATTTGGGCAAAACTTAGTGCTTCACCTCAGCACATCTCTGTCTGCTTCTTTTCGGAGAACATAGGAAATGGACACTCGGAGGAAACTGCAATGATTAAAACAGAAATGAAGTGAGACAGTAGGCTCACACTGCTTTCATCAAGGGCCCTGAGTAGCTCAGGGTCTACTACAGAGCACTGCACAGCAGTTCAGCCATTCCTAACTCTTGCAGTTACCCTGTACTTGGAAAAGAAACTTATTTATAAGTGATGTTTGTGTGTTTTATACCTAAAATCTGTGGCTAGTTTACATATTTCTAAAAATTGTATCAGATAGCATTTGTAAAGAACTATGAAGTTAGTTAAAGCATCTTGGTCTTCTTATTCAGTGTCATAAACAGGATGAATTGTTTTTCATACAGTGACATTCACATAAGACCAAATCAGCTCTGACTCTGTATTCCCTTTAGATGGTGGGATTGGTTGTTGTCCAGTCATGTCAGCCCTTGATGACCGAGATTGGGATGGGCAGGTATGTGTCCATGTATGTGTGAGTGCATGTGTGTGTGTGCGTGCACATGCATGTGAATGCATGTCAGGGCCTGAGGTGAACCTGTGCCATCCTCAGGAGCTGCCTACCTTGTTTTTGATACAAGGCCTCTCACTGAGAGTGAGGCCTGCTGGTAAGGCACTCTTAGTCCTGCCTGGCCATGGATTCTCAGGGATCCTCCTGTCTCCACTTCCGAATGCTGGGATTGCAGGTCCATGCCACTGTGTCCGGCTTTTTACATGGTTATTGGAGGTTGAACACAGGTTCTCATGCTTGCCCTGCAGGGACTTCACTGACTGAGCTCTTCCCCAGCTCTGTTTTTTTTTTTTGTAAAGAATACTACTCCTTGTATTCTGGTGGTTTAGGTCCAGTGTCTCTGTTCCTTCCTGCTGCTGTAATACAACCCCTTTGGTGATATGAACTTAGCCTACAGAAACTTGTGGTGCGTTTCTGGAGGCTGGAAGGCTAAGATGAAGATGCCAGTGACTGTCTGGTGAGGGCTTCCCTGGCCTCTGTCGTCCTCACTCCACTGGGTGGGCAACTGCAACATTTAGATCTTCACAGAAGGTGTTAAAGCCTCCCCTGGAAGAGCTGCAGGCCCAGCTTTGGTTAGTTTGCACTCAGCTGGTGGGCTCCTCTTGCATTCTCCCAGGAAACCTCTTGGAGGAAGTGGACTTTAATTAGAGCCCTGTTTCTCAGTGGCTTGTTTTCTCAAAAGACCTCACTATTGGCAGTATTGGTGTTCTGAGAAAACTGTGGGGTTACAGTGTCTAACGTTCATTGTCTTTAAGAGCAAGCCAGGCTACTTTTAGTGGAAGCCCTCCCTCCCATAGCCAGTCAGCAGCACGATGCAGAATTCTTGATGCTTATTTTTATCTTCCCATGGAGCCATTCCCTGTCAGAGCCTGACAAGCCAAGGATCAAGAACAGCAAGACATAGATGTTCTCATTGATTGGCCTTCCACTGGGAGTCCTGTGTCTTCAAAGCATTCTCATCTGGGAAAGTGTTCTTTCCTAAGTGAGTGCAGGTATCACTGTCCTCTGAAGACAGGTGAAAGAGATATCTGTGTCTACCTCCATGCAGTTAATATCGGTCTGTCAGGAAGTGTATCTCTAGCACCATTGCTGGGGCTAGAGCTGAGGCTGCTGGGGCTGAGGCTTGGCATATGGGTCTTCACTGTGTACCTCATAGCCTTTAGCCTGCAGGAAAAGCACCTGTGGGGCTTTAGCTGGCAGGCTGGGCATTCTTTGAGGTTGTCTTAATTGGGGCTCCTTTCTAGCCTCTGGAAGTAGTCCATTTGTCCACCCACCTTTATGCCTTCCTGTGATTTGGCTCTCTTCTGTCTTCCCAGGCATGAGTAGCATCTTGTAAACATCCCATGGTGGATAGAAAGGTCAGGTAGGGTCATGTCCACTTGCAAGGCAGTAGCTGACTCTGCAACTGAGGTTCATGACTGGTTGGCATGTACTGGCATGAGAGTGCAACCAGTGACTGTCTTTCGCTGGGAGGCCTTGAACCCAGTGTTCTGGGTGCTCGCTGGAACTGCCCTGGGGAGAGGAGACAGTTTTGATTTTTCCTTCAAGCTTGGGTAACTGATAAACGCTGGGAGCCTGGCAGCTCTGTGCTGTCTCCATGCAAAGGTCTTTACCAGGCAACAAGGAGTTGGGGTAGCTGATGCACAGACACCCCTACAGTGGGAGGGCTTTGCTTGGGTAGGAGTGGACAGAGGGTTTGAGTTTCAAAGGGTTTGAGTTAGTATATTCATTTTGGTTGACTTGTTTTTTGTCTGTCTGTCTGTCTGTCTGTTTCAGGCTGTCCTGAAACTTACCATATGGCCCAGGGTAGCTTTGAACTCAAGATCTTCCTGCCTCAGTCACCTGAGTGCTAGAGTTACAGACATGCACTGGGAAGTATGTTCAGCTTAAGCCACTGGCTAAAATGACCTATGCTGATAATATTTTCACTAATGCTGTCTATAAAGCCAAGCTGTACATTTTCTACTTTCAGACCTCTTATGGTTTTCACAAGTCACTGTTAAATTTAGGGTACCTTCTCTTAGTAGCATGTATGAATACCTTCAAAGTGAGTTTTATACACGTCTGACTGAAAACAAAAATTCTGCCACTTGGGAAACTAGCCTGAGCTCCTGATAGATCTGGCATCGGGGCAAGAGCTTCAGGGCTTGTGCTAGGCCCCCGATGCTGCTGCTGAAGTCTCCTCCCTGAGTGAGGGCTTTGAAGTGTTGGTGTTGGCTTCATTCTTGGTGTAGGTGCTCACAGAGACTAAGGGATTGGCAGAGCTCAGAGCTCATTGATTGCTGTAGTCTTTGTTGGTTCCAAACTTTGTCTCAGTCCCCAAGATGACTGTAGTAGACCTAGGAACCCACCTTAGAAAAATAGCACAACTTAAATATGTACTATTTTATGTAGCAATCATATAACGTTTGATTGACTGTTCTCCATCCCTCTCTCCCTCCCTCATGTCCTCCCTCCTTTCCTTTCTTTTCCTGAGACAGGGTTTCTTTGTGTCTCTCTAGCCTCCTTGGAACTCATTCTGTAGACCAGGCTGGCCTCAAACTCATAGAGATCTACCTGCCTCTGCCTCCTAAATGCTAGGATCAAAGTTGTGCGCAACCACTGCCCAAAGAACATTTGAATATCAAGGGCCATTTTTAGACCGATATAGCCTGTTGGTTTATACCATTGAGTCCTGGGCAGGGGTCAGTGAACCATAGAGGTTACTGGACTTTACAGGGGTGATTAAAGGGATTTTTAGGGTTCTGATTGAAGGTTTGTAGAGGAGGGTGATGGGCAGAAGCTGATGCTGCCAGGCTGTGCAGAGGAAGCTATGGAGGCTGTGGAGAGGAAGTTCATTCACTTCTGGGAGTGAGGCATCTTTGGACGGCCCGGGAGGTGTACTGGGAGCTGTCAGAAGCAATGTATTTCTAAGCCTGAGATAAGGTATGGCCCATGCCAACGTGGAGCTGTTTTTACTGTGCCCTTCTTGGACCCTTGTCTCTTCTGTGAGCAGTCTCAGTGCCAGGTTAGCAGGTGGACTGTATTGTACTATTGCCAGGCCGGCCCTCCAGGCTGTGTATATGGCCTGACCTTTAAGTCTCTCCCTTGTTCTTTTTCTTTGTCCCTACTGAAGGTGAAGCAATGTGTGGAAACAGGCTAGTATTGCTAGTCTCATTCATAGCTTGTCCCCAGTCTGGCCTGGGTCCAGTCTGTGCTGCATGTATTCCACAGGGGCCTGGCCTGCAGACCTCAGCGGAAGCCAGTTGTCTTGTCTGCTTCTCTGTTCCTGGAAAGCCTTGCCACACACAGCCAGGGCTGCTCTGGGTGCATCCAGTCTCCACTGTTGCCGCTTGTTTGAGAGCTATTGGCTCTGGTCAGATATGTGGATGCGCTGTTAATTTGTCCTCATTTTTGGAAGGAAATTGGTGGCTCAGAGGAAAGGAAGAGCCACAAAATGTCAAACCCAGCAGTGGCCTCCTGACATGGCTGTCTGACGTGGCTGCTAATCACCACAATCTGGAATGAAGGCGGAAGCATTTGGTTTCCCTGCTCATCAGCTTTAGATCATATTTTACTGACTCTCTGGAGTCCTGATCCTTCCCTGTAAGGAGAAATTTTGTAGTGGTCACCAGCATTGCCAAACTTTTCTATGATTGAAACTTCCCTGGTTGAACCAGTGACATAGGAGTACCTGTGTCCATGTGGGCTTAGTGCTGTGTGAGCTTCTGGTGTATCCTTCCCAGAGCTGAAAGATGTGTTTGCTGGGGAAGATAGCAGTCTCATGGTGATAGCCACATATCCAGAGATTGCTTGCTGTTCCTGCCATACTCCCTGGCTGCTGCTCTCCCAACAACCAGCTGTCTGTCAAACCATTGTAGAGCAGAGAACATGTTCTAGGCCTGACTCTTAGGTATATTCATGGGATGAGAAGGACACATAATGCCATGGTCTTCCTGTGTCAGATACTGGAAGGGGTGTTTCTAACATACCTGCCAGCCCCTCCCATCTGCTGATGGTATAAAAAAACCAAGAGGCATCCAGGGAAAGGCAGGGCTCCTGGATGGGGTCTCAGAATAGGAAACCAGGGAAAATGTAGAAAATCTAAGAAAAGTCTTGATTTCAACCATTAACTGTCTTATCACTGTTGGTTCCTCAGACCTGGCTATGCACCATTGTCTACTAAGAATCTGTCTCCAGAACTGAAGTACTTTAGCAGGTACTCTTTCAGGAGTGGTCGTTCACCTACTGCGGGGATGCCAGCGTTTAGTGTTTGCTTTATCCCTTTCTGGTCGCATGAGGTCAACTGTCTTAATAAGTCTTCCTTGGTGGGAGTTGAGTTTGTTTTTGGTCTTCATATGTTATTGTTGTAAACACTGAGGCCTCAGAGTTCCAGAGCTTTCTCTTGGCAGCTGGAGATAGGTGTGAAGCCTCAGTGGGAGCCCAGGAAAGGAGACCCCCTGGATCTGCCCTGCAGACAGAGACGCGATCACAGTGTATCTACTCCACGGCACTCGCCTTCCCTGCTTGGGAGTCTGCCTTCGCTTCCTAGCTTAAATGAAACTTTAAGTTTATTTAAATGGAGTCATACAATATTTGCTCTTTTCTGTCTGGGCCCTTTCAACAATGTGTTTCCAAGATGGATATGGCAGCGTGCTCATTTCCATGGGTGTATAATGTTTCACTGGATGGACTAACCCAAGCTAGTCGTTGGTTTGCTGCTGATGTTTCCATGGTTTTCATTTGGAGTTCTTCTGTTTGCTGCTGCTGTAGCTTGTGTGTAGCAGGTGCTCTGGGCAGAATGGGCTGTGACAGTGCTCTGGCTGTCCTACATACACTCGTCAGTATTCTGTGCCATCTTCTCATCTTCACCGTTGTTGCTGAGTCAAGTCTCCTGTGTTACTAAAGATGCTGGTCACTTTCATATGGATGACTGGCCACATGTGGGAGGTAGGGAAGTTGCTCTTCATTCAGTTCCTGGATGGAGATTCAGAAAACAATTTGTCTTTCTTTTTCTTTATTGGTTATTCTTACTGCTATTTTCTGACAATCCTGTGGGTTGCCTTTTTCTCTTTCTAGTGTTTTATTTAACAGATGCTTTTAATTTTAATGTAGCATGTTATTTCACTTGTTTTATTTGTGCCTGTCCAAAGGACTTGAGGATACCCTGTATAATTTTTAGTAGAAATATGACCACTCTACCAGCTGTAAATCCATGAGGAATTTTTAAAGTAGGGCATGAAGTGAGGATTAGACACTCTCAACTTTAGGATTTGGTTACATCAGTGGCTTACTGAAGGGTTAATGCTTTCTCCTTCACTGTGTAATGCCAGTCAAGTCTCTGTGTGGTTGGTTTTGGTTCTAGACTGTTCTGACCTATTATTCTACTTGCCTGTGCTAACAGAGCCATCTCAGTCAATTATGGTTTTCTTAACTAGTTGTGCTGGGTTGTTTTCTCTAAACATCTAAAGCCCCTTTCAGTTACCTCTACAGTCTCTGTATTAGAATTCTGTTGACTTGCATATAGAATAAATTTTATTTCCAACTTTCCAAATCATGAGTGTGGTGTATATTTCTGTTCGTTCAGGTCTTTTGTCCATTTGTATTTTTCATAGTTGAGGTTTTATTTCTTTTTTTTTTAGATTTCTGATTTTTGCTGTTGTGTTTTCTAATTCAGTTTTTTGTTGTTGTTGTTGTTCGTGATGTTTAGAAATACAATTAGTTTTTGTATAGTCATCTTGTCACCTGACACATCACAGAACTTGCTTTTAACATTTGCTTATCTATAGATTCTTTCAGGTTTTAGAAAAGTGTGCGCTATCCGGATGGTGACTGTTGTGGTGTTGAGTTTTAGACAGTCTTGCTGTGCTGTCTGTGACCTCCAGTGAGAAGCTCAACAGTGCTGTATTGCGGGCATCTGGGTCTTGCTGCAGCCAGAAGGAAAACTCCCAGAATGTCATCACCAGTGTGACATTTGCTGCAGGTTTTGTGTAAATAGTCTGTCAGGTTAAGGGTGTTCCCGTCAGTTTTTGGTGTGCCAAGAATTTTCTCATCAGAGGGTGTTAAGACCTTAGGTTGGACCACATGAGCCACAGATACTCAATCTTTCAGTCTTTAAAGTAAAAACTTTCATTTGGTTTGGCTTAATATATTAGACTTTCTTTCCTTTTATTTGATTATTGTGATAAAATTTCTCAATTGACTTTTTCTAATCTAGTCTTAAATTTCTGTAACTATGGTTTATAATATATACATAGTCCCCAAACTTACTTATTTGTTTGCTTGCTTGTTTATTGGTTTTTGAAGACAGGGTTTTTCTGTGTAGCCTTGGCTGTCCTGGAACTCACTCTGTAAACAAGGCTGGCCTCAAACATGGAGGTCTGTATGCTTCTGCCTACCAAGTGCTAGGATTAAAGGCATGTGCTACCATTGCTCAGCTAAACTTTTTTTTTTTTTTTTTTTTTGGTTTTTTTCGAGACAGGGATTCTCTGTGTAGCCCTGGCTGTCCTGGAACTGTAGACCAGGCTGGCCTTGAACTCAGAAATCCACCTACCTGCCTCTGCCTCCCAAGTGCTGGGATTAAAGGCGTGTACCACCACTGCCTGGCTCAACTAAACTTTTAAATTTTCATGTTAAGCTGATGCTGGCCCCTTAAGTATGATGAAGTTGTGCTCTTTCTTAATTCCAGTATTGGCCAAGATTTTTGGTAGGGTCAGACTGCTCTGGGGACCACATATGTTTCCAGTGCAACTTCACCTCCTATTTTTCTAGTACTTGAGACAATGTAAGAGCCCATTCTGTTTTGCAAATGGAACAAAAATCAAGCCATAGATTGTATCTGGTCTGTGGGCTGTAGTGTGCCTACCCTGTCAAGCTGTCTAAGGAGTTCATGAAGGCATTATTCCAGGTGAACCATCTCTGAGTTTGTGTGGGAAGACTTGTGCCCTAAAGTGATAGGACTCTTTATGTCCTATAGAGAGCATTTTCTGTCTTCTTGTATCTGCTTATTCAATCTGAATTTTCACTTGCAGAGTTTCTTCTACATTCTTATCATTGCATTATCTAAGGGGTTGTCATTATCTCTCCTCTTCCTTCCTGATATTTCTTTTCTTCATTGGATTCATAACTATCTGGGTTAGTATTTGTAAAGATCTGAGCTCAATTTCTTAAGTTCAATTGCTGAGTATTTTGTTTGTTTGTTTTACTAATTAAGATAACTACTCAGACCAATAAGCTTTTCACATTTTCTTGCTTTGTAGCCAAGGCTCAGAATTTCCATATGTGCATGGCTTTAGCCAGATTGTAAACCCCCCCCCCCCTTTTTTTTTTTTTTAATACCATTTGCTTTGTAACTTGGTGAACAGTATTACCAAATTTCGTATGCTATTTCCTTTGATCCATGGGTTATTTGGAAACAGTTGTGAATTTCCTAGTTTTTTGCTCTTGTTTTGGCCTGTCTTTCAAGTGTTTCCCAAGTTCAGTTCTATGACAGGTTGGATAACCATGCTCAGATCTGTGGCCTGGCCAGTGTCGGCCCTGCTCTGACTGCACAGGAGGCATCGACTTTTAGTCTGTCAGGTTTGTTTGGTTTTTTTTTTTTTTTTTTGTGCGTTGAGATATTTTAAGCTATGTAAATTGCGAGCCTTACACTTTGGTGTTAGAATAACCATCTTTGCCTTATTATGTTTCTTCTTCTCCCTGTGTTGCTTCCTAGGGTGTAAAGCTCAATTTCATGTTCAATGAGGGCCAGGCTGAGCTTGAGCCGACCAAGTGCTGCATAGCTTCTCATCCTTTGTATGTGGCTTGCAAATTAGCCAGCTACCTGAAAGGTTGATGGCTCCAAGTGCTCTCCCCCTCTCCCTCCCTTCTCTCTACCATCTCATCGGCATCTCAAAACTCTGACTGCCTTGAGAATCCTGGTGTTCTGAAGCTTGCAGACACATAAATCTAAAACAGTTTAACTTTACCCTACCACCCCGTCCATGACCAGAGGATGGCTTGGTGTAACTCAGTTGCTGTAGACCATAGCGGAAGTCAGGTCGTAGCTGCCAGGGCCAGTTAACCTGTTTTCTAATGACACGGGTATGCTGTTTGGTTACTCTTTAGGGCTCCTGTCCTGCACTGTCCAGATGGCTTTGTTCTCTGTTCCGTGCCTTTATAGGATGGCTGGGCTCATGCTGCAGTGAACTGGAGTGCGCTGAGTTGTATTGGTAGCCAGGGCCACTCTCATAGCTCTTTCATTCAGATCTTTTATGAGGTGACTTTTGTTGCCTGCCTGCCTTCCCATGCAGTCCCCTTGGCATGAGTGAAGAGCCTTTCAGGAGTTTCCTTGAGAGGTAGTTTGGGAAGGAGGCGGTATGGTGGGTATGGGGTGGGGGTGGGGGGGCAGGCACAGAATACTTGCTGGGCAGTGGGACTCAGAGCCTTTGTCCCTGTGGAGCCAGGATGTGTTAAAGACCTTAGTTCTTGATCCGAGGATCTCCCCTCTTCTCATACACTGATTGTAATACAGGACCAAAAGGCTACAATAAACCAGAGGCTGGCAGATGGATGGTTTGGGGCTCTCACACTTGAGATGGAGTGCAAAATGGCTTCTCTAGAGTAATTCTTTTTTTTTTTTTTTTTTTTTTGAGATAAAAGAATGCTAGAAGGAGATTTACCTTTTGTATGTAGTTAGCCATGCATTTGATGTAACATGCTATGTGTCATTAACCATGCATTTGATGTGACATGATTGTAAATAGTTAACTATGCATTTGATATACCATGCTGTGTGTACTGAGCCATGCATTTGATGTGGCACAGCTGCGCATAGTTAGCCATGTATTTGATATGACATGGCTGTATATAGTTAAGCATACATGTGATGTGACGTGGCTGTGCATGGCTAGCCATGAGCTTGATGTCACGTGGTTGTGTGTAGTTGACCATGCATTTGATGTCACATGGCATCTGGGATGTGCAAAGAGGGTGGCAGGAAAAGCCTCACTTGTCCACACATCCCATCTTGGGAGGAGGCTGCTGCTGCTGCTGCAGAGGCTACATCTCTCACATTCCAACTTTCTCATCTGTAGGTAGTTTCCTGATTTGCAAACTTTAAAACCCAGTTCTTGAGAAAAGGTTTATAGCAATAGATTACAAGATCAGAGGCATCTAGTCATTTCCATGGACACCCCAACCATGGAGTGTGCACACTGTTGGAGCCCTGCAGACGCCATCTGAAGGGGGCCTCTGGGAGAAGATTGGCTCTGGGACAGGCCACTGGATACTGTGGCCAGCCACAGCAGGGCCCAGGCATTGTGGCAGGACTTCCCCAGCCTGGGCCTGGGCCTGATTTACCAGCCTGGAGCTGCTTGGAAGACTTGGGTGTGCTGCCCCCAGAGGAGGAGTGGCTCTGCTTATACTCTCAGCCTCGGGCCCGTAGCCCAGGCCAAGTGGTTTCTTAAAAAGAATTCTTCCTCCCCTGATTAATTTCTGGCATGCAGTGCTTGGGAGCTCTTGCGTCAGTAAATCGTCACGAACCTTCAGTCGTCTGGATCAGACATAAACACCAGGCCCAGCTCCACCACTCCTGATACCCTGCCAAGCCTGCCTGCCCTCAAAGCCTCTGGATGGGCTCCTGCAGAAAGAGAAGGCAGGGACTATTGCTGCTCACAGTCCTCTGAGAGGATGCCTAACTGCACCGCAGGCCATGCTCGTGGGTCAGGATGCTGGGCTCAGATGCAGCTTATTTATGGAACTGTGTGTTGTTTCTCCCCTGACATTCCAGACACATCCATTGGGTATTTTATTTTACTCTTTGGAAACAGTTACTGCCTTCCATTGGCATTCTGTTTGAGTTTAGAAAGGTCCCTGTGTGAGATTCACCTTGTGATTTTAGCATCAGGGGAGCCTAGAGAGTGAGTGTGTTTCCTGCTGTCTGGACAGAACTTCCTGCTAAAGTCTGAGGAGTTCAGTGAACTCACCATCAGGCCTTCTAACCCATAGGTGAGACCCTCTCTCCTCTTGTCTCCTTGCTCCCCTCCATCTAAGACAAAGTTTTGGTCTTGGCCAAGTTGTTATCAGAAGAGACCAGAACAGGTGAAGTTGCACCAGAGCTTCTTCAGACTCTGGAAAACAACTTGTAACTGATGGCCTGCAGTCAGTGTGAGGCACAAACATTAGGGCTTCCTAGGGTATCTTTAGGGAGCATGTGTGGCTGTAGGCTCTGCAATCCAACTGTTGCACATACTAAGGGGTGACAGTGGAGGCCCTGGGCATACTCTACAGTTGTATTTGGTCGTCCTCTATGTGAGGCAGAGTTCCTCAGAGGCTCCAGAGGCCGAGTTACAAGTGTAGTGCTGAGTGAGGCCTTGATGCCTAGGTAGCCTGTACAGAACATGATATCAGGGTCTTTATTTTCTACCTCGTCTTCCCTGCCACAGTGAAGGAAGATTTATGAATGAAAAGTAAATCTAGGGTGTAAGCAATACTAACATTTGTGATGCTAAAGACAGTGACCTGTTTTAGCCACAGTGTCCCTTGGTGGGCAGGCTCTAGGGCTCTGCCACAGTGGGGCTAGAGGTCCATGCTTCCCACACCAGCTGAATTATATGTGGGGCAGAGGGGGGGAGGCGTGGCCACTTCTCCCCTGGCCCCTAGGCAGTGGAAGGAGGCTTATTAGGCTCAAGCTCACTGTTAATGTCATTTACTCCCTAAGCCTCATGCCTCTCTGGGATACACAGCTTCTGCTGTGGGTGTGATGAGGCTCCACGGCTGGGCCACGTGTTCAGGTGCAGCTGAGAGAACAGAGCCAAACAGGGCTTAGCTTATGAGACCCCAGGTCCCTGGCTTCTAGGGGTTCTGCAGTCTCTGGTTTTGAAACATATTTAGTCCAGGCAGTTAATCAGTCATCATAGGCTAAGCTTTTCCTGGAAATGTGTGTGTGTGTGTGTGGGGGGGTACTATTGCAGGTGATGTGGTCTCAGTGGTTCCCTGGGCCTGGGAAAGTCTTGGGTCTGTGTGCATCTCTTAGGAATGAGAGCAGAATGTTCTCTGTGGACAGGGTATTCATGGGAACTGCTCTACTGGCTCCGTTTGCTGCATGGAGTCTTAGGCCAGCATGGACGTGGGCCTCGAAAGCCACAGAGGCGCAGCTATTAGCTTGCTGGGATGCTTTCAGCAAAGGCCCTGAGTTTCCCACTTAGCCTTACTGTTCCTAACCACAGTGGCACCTATGGTGGCTTCCCCATTCTTCCTAAGGTCTTTCATTTAGTGTGTCTTGAACACTTTTATATATCAGTTACAGCCTTTGCCTGGGTGTGGCAGCACATGCCTGTAATCCCTGAATTCAGAGGCAAAGGCAGGAGAATAGAGTTTAGGGCCTAGGCTGGTCTATGCTATGAAGCACTTACTCTTTCTTTTATACTTGGGTGTTATCTGATCTTTTCCAACTTGCATGTGGATTTCTTGGCTCATTGTGTGTCTGTTATTTATTGTGCAAAATACGGGCAGCGTAAACATTCCCACTGTGACCATCTTTAAGTGCATCTGAGTGATGACCCAAGTCTTTGCATGGTTATGCACTGGTTTTCAAACTCCGACCTTTCCCAACAGAAAGTACCAGCTGTCCATCCCCTTCCCAGCTCCAGTGGCCAGCAGGCAACTTAGGTACCTCAGGTAAGTGTGACTGTGGAGTGTTTGTCCTCTGCCAGGCTTATGTGGTGCAGCACAGGGTTTCAGGAATCATCTATGTAAGCACCTGACAGAATCTCATTCCTTCCCCAGGCTGAATAATGTTTCCTCTGTATGAGTTATACCTTGTTTATCCATTCTGCTGATGTAGACTGGTCATTTTAGGTTTTAGGTGCTATGAACATCGGTAGACTTCTGTCTGTTTGAGTCTTTGAATTCTGAGGGGCAGACCTGGAAGATCATCAGATGCCACATATAATTGTTGAGAAGCAACGGTTTTCACATTTAATATTTTTATATCTTTTTTATCAGTGTTGTTCCGTGGGATCTCCTAATTTTTGGTCCCTTGCTTTTGTTAAAGATGGCGTTTCACTGTGGCTTTCATTTGCATTTGCTAGTAGTAAAGCTGCTCACCTCTGCATGTGCTTCCTGGGGACGCACGCACGCACGCACGCACGCACACACGCACACACCTTTTTGGTGGAGATGTCTAGCTAGGGTTTGGCTGTTTGAGTGGGCTTTCTTCTTAACTGTGGATTGCAGAAGCACTCTGTGTGCTTGGCCTCCCGCTTGCCCAGGCTTCTTCCATTCAGGATTGCTTTTGTGTTCTCTAGTGTCTGCTTTGGAGGAGGATCAGTTCTTGTTTCTATTCGTTGATTGACTTTGGTGTCATGTCAAGGTACGAAGATCTCCTGCTGTCTGGTAAGAGTTTTATGGTTTTAGTTTCTGTATTTAGACCTTTAAATTTGGATTAAATTTTTGGCCACTGGGTGAGGTAGAAATCTGCCTTCATGGCTGTTGTGGATGATGTTGCTGTCTTCTGAGTGGTTAAGTCATAGGGAAACTTCTCTTGGGAAGCTGTACCAGCTACAGTTGTCTCCCTTTCCAGATCAGCACAGCTGTTACTCTTCCTAGGCCAGGTGTGTGGACATAGTTACAACTTTGCCTTTCCTGACTCCGTCCCTGCCACTGTGTTCCTTTATCAGCACGTTGTTATCCATACCTTCTTCTGTTGTGTCTCCCTCTCTGAAGAGTGGCTGACCAGGCGTCTGTACAACTGCAGTTGTGTAGAGTGTGAACTGGTGAACCCAGGAGTGGTACTTCCAAGCTGCTCTCTCAGCTTGCTGCAGAATCCCCAAAGATCTGCCCCTGGAGCCTGAGTGACCTGGCTGCGGGGTGGGCCGCTGAGTGGGGAGACAGCAGCTCACGGTGCCTTGGCCTTGGTAGGTTCCTGCAGAGCAAGGCAGTAGTAGGAGCAGCAGCCTTTACAGGGAACAGGGTTGACTCATTTTATCTGAATGAGCTTCTACACTGCTGTTCTTACCTGTAACCAAAAATTCTTGAAGAACCAAATTGCCGGTTTTATTTTGTGTTTAATTTGCTTCACAGACCTTCCTGTTTGAAATGATGTACCTTGTGAGTCCAGTTTCCTGCTTGAACTTCATATGGCTTCATTGTGACGGAATAGGCTTTCTCATCGGATGCCTCAAGCTGTGTTTCCTTCCCCTAACTGTGCTTAGCCTCTGCATACCCAATTTGTACTTCAAGTTCAGGATCATTTGAGCACTTTCTTTGAAGAACTTCTTAGGTGCTCAGTTTTTGTAGCTGGGCATCACAATTCTCAGCTGGGAGCCAGTGCTCCTTGCCTGTTATGTTCATTCTTGAGTTATAAAAGTCCTGTCAGCCGTGTCCACGCTCCCTGAGAGCCTCTGCCATTGTGGCCTATGCAGGTGCACTTTTTGTGGTCCAGAATTCAAATGAAGCTATAAAGAATATATTTTGTTTTGAATTTTCACAGTTCACTTAAAGTTTTCTTTTCTTTTTTTTTTTTTTTTAAGTGTATATGTTCTTGTCTCTTTGAGTTTTATGACACCCCTTTATGCTCAGGTAGTATGATCCCAGCCTTGTGTGACTACCATCCTGTCCCTCCTTTCCATGGTGCATGCTGGGTGGAACCAGAGGATACTGCTTTGAGGTAGCTTCTGGCTGGCTGGTCCTTCCACTGCAGTCAGGGGTCGGGGTGGGGTGACCCAGAATCTACTGTCTGCTCTCAGACTGTCTGCTCTCAGTGGTTCCCTGTGGGAAGGTGTACTGGCTAGTTTTGTGTGTCAACTTGACACAAGCTGGAGTTATCACAGAGAAAGGAGCCTCCCTTGAGGAAATGCCTCCATGAGATCCAGCAGTAAGGCATTTTCTCAATTAGTGATCAATGGGGGAGGGCCCATTGTGGTGGTACCATCCCTGGGCTGGTAGTCTTAGGTTCTATAAGAGAGCAAACTGAGCAAGCCAAAAGCAAGCCAGTAAGTAACATCCCTCCATGGCCTCTGCATCGGCTCCTGCTTCCTGACCTGCTTGAGCTCCAGTCCTGACTTCCTTTGGTGATGAACAGCAGCATGGGAGTGTAAGCTCAATAAACCCTTTTCTCCTCAACTTGCCTCTTGGTCATGATGTTTGTGCAGAAATAGAAACCCTGACTAAGACAAAGGGGCTTGTCTCAGGCAAAGTGCCTGTGCTGTCAGGCTGCATTATTGGTGCTTTACTGCAGAACTGCTCTCAGGAGCTGCCAGCATCACCTTTTGATTTTGTATGAAAGTACTTTTTTGGTTTTTTTTTTTTTTTTTTTTTTTTTTAAACAAATAGGAAAATGGTTCTCTCCCCAGTTTTAAAAGTTCCCATGTAGTATCAACTTAGAATCTGGCAATGCTTCATTAAAGGTGTGCAGTGGGAAGAAACTGCTCACTCTGCCCTCCTAGCTTTGACACAGTTCTGGTGTGGATCCCCTGGTACCCTGCCCCACCCCCACTCCCCCGTCTCATGCCTGTTATATTTGTAACAAGCACAATGGAACAGTGGTCCTTGTAGTAGTTGGCATTTCAGTGCTTACAAATCCTCTCTAAGTGGGAACTTGAGCTTACCTACAGCATGCAGCATGTCTTACCCATACATCTTTTCACTTGGGACTGATTGTTCTTATTAGTGTTTTGGATACAAGTTGAGAAAAATAGGATAGCTGGGACAAGGGGTGGGCATTTTAATAGTATTGCTCCCTAAGATGCCTGCGGCATGGGCTCACACAGTGAGCGCCACACAGTGGGTAAGCTCACAGAATGCCTAGGTGCTCCAGCCAGATGTGGTGAGTCTGTTGGCATGTGGGTGACAAGGTGCTGGTGTTTTTAGTCCTGGGGCATCAGTGTCTGGTCTGCTTCCCATCCCCAAGACAAATCCTTCACTGAGCGTCTTCCACACAGCAGGGCCCTTCAAGAACTGGGGCAGTGATTAATCTGGTAACACTTACGTGCTTAGGGGAGGTTAGAGAGTAGAAGAGGGAAAAATGGTATCATGGCTGACATGCCAGGTGCCCTCCTGCAAGTGGACAGCTTGGACTTCTGTGACAACTTAGGAGCAAGTACTTGAACCCTGAGTTTACCCATTTTGTAGTTGAGAAATCCAAGGTATCAAAAAAGGGGTGTGTGAGCAGTTGGATGCAGTACTATATGCTTCTAAGTATCCGGCTGCAGACTTCTGTCTGTCTGGACATCTTATGGATGAAGAGGGCACCAACTGGCACTCTCTTGTGTCTGCTGGGCAGCTTCAAGGGCTTGGCCAGGGTTCTTCTGGTTTTCAGGTCTCAGCTCTCTAGCTAAACGTGTGTGCATTGGCTCTGAGGGGCACAGCAGGGCTGCAAGCAGCATGATTGCTAACCAGTGAGGTCCAAGCAGGCCGTGGGATATATGGAGTTGACTGAGGGAAAGATTGTGAGAATGGAGCCCAGGAGACCTCACAACAGGAGAGAACTTGACCTAGGCAGCATGGTGGCTGATGTGCTCATGTTTCCTTCAGGTGGGTTGAGCCACCAGACCTTGAAGGGTGGACTTCTCTATCTCCAGAAGCAAGACAGGGCTATATAGGTTGCTCCTTTCCTTCAGTGGTGAGCAGCAGGTACCTAGGGGATGGAGCCTTAGCAGGGTGTCCTTAACACCTAGCCTATGGGCGCTGTTCTACATGAGCTGCAGTTACTAGAAATGATTGCTTTATGTATGCAGTGCCCTGAGTTTGATTGGTTGGTTTTTGAGACAGGACCTGGGTATGCAGCCCATACTGATCTTGAACTTAGGGTCTGCCTGCTTCAGCCTTCTGAGTGCTGGGATTACAGGTGTGTGCCACTACCATGCCAGGGCTTAGGTTATTTATGGCTTATAAAAATAAATTGTAATTGCTGAGGAATGAATTTGCTAGGCTTTTGTTCTCATGTAATATTTTCTCATGCTGCCAAAAGGTCAACTTCAAGGACAATGGTAGACTAGCATGAGTGTACAGATTGCTTCTTCCCAATCCAAACAGTCAGGGCAAGTGCTCACAGAAGGGAAAGAACAGCACTGGGCCAAGTGTTGAGCAGCAAAGAACACGGGGAAGGTGGGGGCACTGTGTCAAGCACTGTGTAGTGGCTTTTAGTAGAGATCAGTCAGTGAGAGCCTGCAGCACACTGCACTGTTCTTGGAGAATAGTCAAGACTTCTGGAGTGCTGCCTAGATGAAAGGTGGTTGCAGGCTACTGGTGGGTCTGTGGGTGCAGGGTGGGGACATTGGATCAAGGAATGTGGTCCCAGCCTCAGCTCCATGACCTGTAACACTGTACTGCAGGGGGTATCTGGAGCAAGAAGAAGAAAGGCCATGGTAAGAGATGCTGAGGGGACAGCTAGTAAAACAGGTCCTATTTGAAAGTTGAAAGCTAGACTACCCTAGCCAGAGGTGTGCAGAATTATGTCAGTCCCAAGCATAAGCCTAAAGTAAAAGAGGGACTTTCCTCTCCACATTGCTGGAAGAGCCCTGGTTGTCACTGTCAGGGTGTGCATCCTGCGGCTTACAGCTCTGGGAATGGTGCAGCCATGGAGTTTCCGGCAAGTGTTCTTGATACTTGAGCATGGTCTGCATGGTCCGAGGTTTCCCACATATTCTCTGACTTTAGAACCTGTTAGAGAAAACCATAAAACAAAAATGATAAGCACATTTAACTTGATTTAGATGTTTACCTTACTGTGAGTGGAAAGAACATCCTAGCACTTTATACATATAGCTGCTTACCACGAGAGTTTCATCACAGGAATATTCACAAGGATGCTGTAGAGTTCCTGTAAGACCAGGAAGAGGTTTTAGAAAATCAAAAGAGTCAGGTAAGTTAATACTCTGACCTGCATAGATTTAAACTCTTCAAACCAGGGAGAACTTGTAGTTCTTATGAGTGATGGGTTTGGACCTATCAAACAGAGAACAGGAGTGAACCCTTTTCATGGTTGGGAGCATGGAGGTCCTGTGTCCACATGACAAATCCTGAGGCTGTCCCACATGGGTCCCTCCTCTCCCCCTTTGTTCATCTCCTCCTGATTGGTTTCGGGTGCTTTATGTTGGGCTTCGAGGCTGCAGAGGTGTGTCCTGGTGTCTGTCTCAGGTGCCCTGGTTTTCACTTGTTTCAGGAGGCTGAAGGGGTGTTGCCAGAAGCTTGTAACAAGAAGCTGTTGGGGGACTGCAGGCACCCTCTTGCCTAGCCTCAAATCTGAGGCTTCTGAATTCTTCTATGACTCCTGGCTGACCTTGCTATTGTTTAAAGACATCTCCCACAGCCCTGGTGACTCTGATTACTGTTCTTTGTTTAAAGGTGACTTTTCACTATGAAGAGGAGTTTCTTTCTTTCTTGTTTATGTTTATCCGAACTCCTGGATTCTTGGTTGTTACCTGGGTTATATCCCTTTATATAACTTTATTGTGAACACGCTAGTGCTCAGGCTGCCGCAGCTATGACCCACAGGAGCGTGAGAGTGTGGGTATACCCCATGTGTGGGAGCAGGTACACTAGAAGTTGACATCTGCTGTCTTCCTCGATTGCTCTCCATTTTGGTTTTTTGAAACAAGGTCTCTCACTGAACCTCGAACTCTTCTTTTAGGCTACACTGGCTGACAGTGGAACGTTAGGGACTCTCTTCTGCCTTTCTAGTGCTAGGATCATGGTTGCTCACCACCATGCCCAGCTTTTATGTGATGCTAGATAACTGAATTGAGGTCATCATACTTTACATGGTGCACTTTGTCCGCTGAGCCATCTCCCCAGCCCCTTGGAGTATGGCTTTTAGAAGTTTGCACCAAGTGCTGTATCCTGGGGCTTCTGGTCCAGCACAGAGCTGGGCTCAACTACAGAGGTAGTTGGCTGCAGCTCTTTCTTGGGTTCTTGTATGTAAATCTCTTGTGCTTGCACCTGTCCTTCCAGTTCCTCTCAGCATTGCAGCAGCCATGGACTGTCCTTGTCTCTTCATAGTTGATATTCCCCTGGACAGCAAGCAAAGTACTTAGCACCCAGAATTTAAAAAATGATTTGTTCATTTGTTCAACTTTAAAATATTAAAACAACAGCGACGACGACAACGACAACAACAACAACCATCACCCATGCCCCTGTGAAAAAGAAACCCAGTTACCAGAACTCAGCATGCTTCAAAGGTATAGGACCAAACCTTGTGCCCAGCGTTCTTCAGAGAGTTCCCACTGCTGTGTGGCTCCGTCCACATGTCTGTTTCATTTCAGTTTCTCTCTCCGTACCTGTTCTCATTGTTGATCTTCCTTTGTGTGTATAGAGCTGAATATGTTCTGTGTGGCAGTGAGATCTGGAGAAACCGCTCACCCTGTCCTTGCAGTTGCTTGTGGGACAGGGCAGGGGTACACATTGCCTCTGCATTGTGCAAGAGTGTTCACAGGCATCTCCACTAACTCCAGACTAATAGTGGGCCCTGGATGCCTGCTTGTTTGAAGCTCTTTACAGTTGACTCTACGAACCTGGCACCCTATGAAGGGAATATGACAGTGTGCCCATTGGGGCTTTACTAAGGGAGCAGCCATATGTATGACATTATAGAGGTTGTGTTGTCAGAGTTGCTGTAGGGAAGTGATATATAAAATTTTGTTAAAATTTCCAAAATTTCATGCATAGAGAGAGTACTGTTTTATAGCCCCCTAGCTGGGTCTGGCATGGTAGGTGGTTCCTGTGTGCTGTGCCAGCAGAGTGGCTCTTCTTACTTGCCTTCTGGATAAATCCAGAACCTTTCTCCTTCCCAAAAAGTATTTTTCTGTTGACATGTTGGCCTTGAATCCCACGCTTTTCCAGAGTTCTTTATAGGAGGGACTATGACTCCTAGCTATGTATTTACCACATGGTTCCCCCTCTTTACCTGCTGCTTTTGACACTTCACTGTGCTCATTTACCACATAAGCCGTCCCCAGAGTCACACTCACTGTGCACTTTTTTGCACCTGTACTGGGATCTCCGGTGGGAAGCCAGCTTCTGTGTAGCCACCAGGGGCTCCTTCTTGACCCTTGAACTGTGTGGTGAGTATGTCATACCCTGGCTGTTGAGAGGTTAGTTACTCTTGGGTGTGGTAGTGTTTTGGTCTAATTTTATCTTAACCCAGATCACCCTTCCGCTGTCCCAGCGCTGTTTATTTACAGGTCCCTGTTGTATCAGTGACTGAAATGCTACCGTCACCCTTGCTGGACTCTGTCCTTTTACCTGGCTGTGTCTGGTCATTGTGCAAGCACCATGCCACCTCGGGTAAAGCTCTGTTCTTTGTTCCTCTCTTAGCACTTACATTCTTAAAATGTACGTTTCTGTCCTAAATCTTTCTTTTTGGAACACTAGTGATGATGTATATTTTTTTTTTCTTGCCTCCCCCCCCCCCCCCCCCAATTCCCAGTTATATCTCTGGGAGGTTTATTTTAAATAGGTGTATATGTGTTTGAGTGCAGATGTCCATGGAGCCCAGAAGAGAGCCTTGGATTCCCTGGAACTGGAGTTATAGGTAGTAATGAGCCACCTGATGTGGGTGCTAAGAACCAAGCTCCAGTTTTCTGCAAGTCCTTTTTGACTTACTTCTATAGGGCTTTTCACTGTTGAACAGTTCTTCTTTCAGCTCTATCTACTTCATTATTTAACTCATTCATTTAGTTTAAAATTTCAAGGATTATAATTTATTTCTACTTTATATGGCTCATTTTTAACTGTGCCTAACAAATACCGATATTAGTAATTGTTTTATATATACCTTTAAACATATATACATATTTTTATATATACGTACACACATATATACAATACACATACATTATATAATGATTAGTACATATAATCTCATTTACTTCTTAATGTCCCTCTGGAAAGGTGGGTTGTCATATTCCCTTTTGGCAGATGAGAATCTGAGGCATAGAGAGTTTGGGAGCTCTCCGGGGTCTGCACAGCTATTAAGTAGTAACAGGACTGTCTAATAACCCTGCTGCTGCTTTCCTGGTCCAGTACCTCCTTATGGCTTGTTATTATGACTTTTATTCTTACAGCTTTCTGTGGACAGTGTATGTGTTGCTGACACACTCCTCCAGGGGAATTCTGGTATGTTTATACTCAGTGGCTGAGGCCCTGCTTAGAACACACCTCAGAGTACATGAGCTAAGGATGCCTGTCAGGGCTCACCAGCTGTTCACAGCAAGGCGATCTGTGGCTCTGAGTCCTCAAGGGCACCTTCTCTCTGGATATGCTCCCTTCTGGCCAGTGGCAGGCTTATGTTTAGCCTTGCCCCCAGATTTGCCTTGCTTTGAACTCTTGTCTTCTGTGGCATTATTTTGTGGCCTGCCGAACACAACTTTGCAGTCGATATGGTCGTGCTGCCAAGAACAGGGTCCTCTTTCAGACTTGCTTTGTTCACTGTCCTCAGTTGGCGGTTGTGTGGAGCACTAGCTTTGCTAGAAGCTATAATGTGACTGAGCAGAGAGCTGCAATCATCTGGGGGTTCAGAGGGGCTGAAGATTAGCCTAGCCACACTTGTTAATGCTGTGGAAAACCAAGTGATTCCCAGCTGTCACTGCCATATTGCAAGTGTTCCATTGAAGGTCTGTAGGTACAGTGCCAACAACTTGGAGTTTCAAGCCTGGGTTCAGTTCCAAGAAGAAGAGCTGTTCTTGAGTTATGAGTACCTCTAGGGCCCTTGCCCCAGCCTCTCAGTCCTGAGACAGTAGGATCAGTTCCTGGTTACCTCAGGCACATCCCATCTAGTTCTTTTTTCAAGTACTTGTGTTGTTCTCCATGTAAAGCACGTTAAAACATGGAATGAATCCAAGTAGAAGGCAGCTTGGTAAAAAGAGACAGGGAGAGAGGAGAGCTTCCTTATCCAGTCACCACCCCTCTTTTGGGTTCCCCAAATGTACTTGGGCAGAGATCAAAGGAGGAAGTGCCTCAGCCTTCCTCTGGGATAGTCTTGCATGCAGGCTGCACCAGGCCACTGGCTCCAGCTTCTTTTTCCCTCAGTCTCCCTACAGTAAGCACAGCCGTGGCCTGCCCATAGGCTATAAGTGGGACTTGCAAGTGGAGCTGGAGCTTGTGAGTGTACCAGCTCCTGTAGTTGAGGAAGCCAAGAGGGAAGGGAATCTGCCTGGGTCACCGTGCTCCTGCTGGTCCTGAGCCTGTGACTACTGTCCTAGACTCTGGTGAGCCTCTGTTTTGCAGCTTGTGTCCAGCTATGGGTATAGAGCTCTGGCCACCCTCCTTTTTCTTATTTTTGGTCTGGTGAGTGCTGTGCAGTTTTGGCACAACAAACATCAACTTCATCCTTGGGGCACCGTGCCTGTTTCTAAGTCAGTGTCCATTTTCATAAAGACCAGTGTGAAAGCTTTCATTAATTGGATATACAAAGAAGAGAGTGGTTTGTCTTTTCTCTGCAGCATAGAACAGATGATGAGCAAGAGCCAAGTCTGACAGCATGTGTGTCTGAAAGTGCCATGGTAGAACCCTTACCCCTTGCCATCTACCCCCTAAACAGCACGCAGCGGTTGTGTTTAGGGCGTGGGCCAATGGGAAAGTTTTGCTTGAATTTTACTGATGACTCAACTTATGTTCTATCAGATGAATGTGTGAGCAAACCTTCTGGGTGCCATGTAGGGACTCACCCTGGTGAGCCGGCTCTGGAAAAGTGGGATGCACTGTCACCATTGGCCATGTGTGATTGAGGCATCAGAGTGCAGAGGGCCTCCCTCTTGTCTGCCTCATGGTCTGGGGCCTTGGCTTTGAAATCCTGGCAGTGGTGCTGAGGGCCTCTTTAAGAAGAGAGTGCTGTTTTTGCTCTGTGCTGCTACTGGCCCTGAGATCCCATCCTTGCTTAGGTGGCGCTGCTGCTCTGCCCCTTAGTTGGGCATGGGACATATGGCCACTTTCAATGGTGATACTGTCACGTGACACTGAGGCTCATCAGCTGCAGACTCAAGTTAAGGGGTGCATTTCTTTAGCTTTCTCACAGAAGTCTAATGCCTGAATGATCTGCAGCTCTGGCCCCATTCTCTGGGGGCTAAACTAGGGTTCTGAGAGTCCAATATGATATGCAAGGAAGAAGAAATGAGAGGCAAGAGACAGGCTATTCTCTGTCACTGTGGGACTGCCCTTCCACCCACTGTTGAGACATTCTCTTGAGGTGGATCCTAATGTTCAAGCAGGTTCCTGGGCTCAAGGTATGGTAGACCTTCCACAGCTGACCTACCTTCCAGTGAGTAGGACTCACTTTACTTGTCTTTGACAGCTTTCTCTTTTTTGAGCTGCCTTCAGGCTGATGGCTGCATGGGAACAAGGCCAGCGTCAGCAGGCACATGGTGTTTAAGTAAAGTTGGGGTGAAGTGCAGATAGTTGAGAGACCTATGCCTTTATTAGCCTCCTGACTGCCCTGCCTGCATTAGCCTCCTGACTGCTCAGGTGTCAGCTGAACACATAGAAGGCATTCTCAGCAGACATTTGTTACAAGGAAAGTACTAACTTGATGAATAGTGTAGCCTGTGTAAGTTAACTTGTGGCTTGTTTCTGAAAGTCTCCTGGCCATGTTATGGGTGTGTCTAGTTTAAAATGCAGAGTACTAATTCAGGGATCATGGACTAGGCGTAGTCTGCCATGCGTATCTGTTCTAGAGGTTAAGTTAGGCCCCTTTCGGCCTTGCCTACTCTCTAGTGGTTCCCTGTTCTTTTGTCTGTGCTACAAGGAACTCCTGAGGTGACAGAGTACCTCTGCAAATGAGCTGAGGAGGTCTGCCAATGGGTACAGGGCAGACAACATATGGGTACAGGGCAGACAACATATGGAAGAGCTCGGGATTCTTGCTAGCAAGACTGTGTCCTCAGGTAGAGACCCGCTTATGTGGAAGCTCCTCATTTGAGTCCCACACAGGTGGAGCAGGCAGGTGTTTCAGGAACTTTCTGCCTCTGATTCTACTGTGACCCTGTGTGTTAACACCTTCCTGTATACCTCCAAGGCAGAAGTCATTTTCCAGGTGCAGAAAAATTAAATGTAGGCCAGAGGTCATTTGTGTGATGGCAGGAGGAGAGGAAGAAAGGGGTACTGGTTCATTTATGGGCTGTCTTGAGGCTTGCTTTGCTGGCCCTGGAGATAGGGTGCTCCCCTGGGCTCTGAGTAGCCCAGTGTCTATCCAGTTTGGTTGAGTAAATTATCGTGGCCTGAAGATAAACGATGTCTGGGGCATTCTTTGTGAGTCTTGGGCTGAGACTTTCGTGGCACTCGTCATATCATCTGCTTGTTATGTAATGTGACAACATGGATATGAAATAGAAACCAGATGTCAGGGCAGAGCAGTGAGATTCTTCCCAGCGAGCCCGGCGGAGCAGTACTGGAGTTTTCTGCCCTTGGACAAGCAGCTTTGGAGGGGCTTCTCAGATTGAACAGAGATTTTAACTGAAGGTAAAATACCTTTGAGCTGCTAAGACACTTGAAGGGATTTCCTGAGTTCCGTTATATAACTGTTCAGTGGTGTTCCCAGTGACCAGTGCTTTGAAATCAACCTTTAGTATTTGAACTCCTGGGGGACCACTATTCACAGTGCTCCCTCTAACTAGCCAACAGCTTGCTTCTGAAGGGGTGGATTTAGGAATGAAGTGGGTATGCAGTTTGTTGGTATGCTTGCTTGTGTGTCAGGGCTTGGGGGACATTCATGTGTCTTCACTGTGCACATACAGCCCTGTGAAGGGAAGAGAGCTGGCAGGCAGCTCTCAGTGCTCTGGGGTCTCATTCCAGAGGCTCGGTCTCTGTACTGAGTGGGAGATGGGACTCTCTAGGCTCCACTAGCCTTGATGTACCTGGACTGGACTTTGAGCACACATCTTTGTCCTTTTGAAATGTGAACTGCTCACTCACCTGGGCAGAAAGGTAGCTCCTCCAATGCTAGGAAGAGCTGGCCCTGGACAAGGTTGTATTTTTACTGACTAAACACCTGTTGCGTCCCAAGGCCATGTTTGAATTCCTATTAGGACAATTTATCATCAGTCAGCTGTGCTGTGTCACGATCGTCAGGGAGCTCAGGGAGGAGGAAAGGGACTCTGGCTGTGAAGATTGCAGCCATCTTCCAAGGGATGCCAGGTATTGCTGTATGTGTTAGTGCAGTTTCCCTCTGTAACACACACACACACACACACACACACACACACACACACACACACACACACACACACAGATGGTACCTTTATAAACCCTGTTTCATAGATGAGGAAAGTGAGGCTGAGAGATTCAAATGCCTTGCTTGTATCCTTACATTTGGCATCTAGCTAGGCAGAGCTGTATGATGGGCAGTCCTAGGCTTCTCCTAGCTTCTTGCTGTGTGCTCGTTCTCTTCAGGACTAGACTTGAGAGTAGGGCATGGGGTATTGGCTGCTGGATGGCGTGTTCAGTTTGCTGGTGAGCCAGAGAAGAAAAGAGACAGACCTCTGACACAGCTGTGGTACATATCTGGGTACACTGTTCCATGTTGGCTGCTTCTAGCCAGTACTTCTTGTGAAAAGAAAATGCAAAAGCATTTTGTTCTGTTCGTAGAACCTGAAGAAGGTTCCTGTCCCAACATTGTACGGTGTAATATCATGGGCAGAAAGTTGTCTGAACAAGTAGGGTTTCTAGAACTCCCTTTCCCAAGGGAGCTGCCCTCTGAATATTAGAAAGTCAGTTAAGATCATGTGAGTCGTTAGAAGTCTGGTCAGGTAAAACATGGGAGGCCAGCCACCCTGCAGTATTTGGTCTCTTCCCTGTTCTTGTTTCTAAAGTAACCCATAGTTCCCAGGAGCAGCAGCACAATTCCCACTTGTCAGAGGGTATCTACTGTTATTGGCAGGCAGATCTCAGAGTTGTGTGGGCCCCAGGAGTCTCTATTGGCTGGGCCTCTGTGCTGATCCAGGCATCCAGCCTTTTGTATGTCAGGGTTTCTGGATCCTTGATCCTGCAAGATAGAACATATAGAGCCAGAGAGGATAGGTTAGACCTGAGGAAACCATCTTGGCTGCAGTGGCCTCTCCTGGGCCCCCTGGATGCGTAAGGCTGTAGTGTGAATGGGTTAAAGAGAAAAGAGATGCTTACCATGACCAGCAGCCTGTACTTCCTGTTGCCTCCATTGCTATAGGCTCAGGAAAGTGTAGATACATGTCCCCTTGCAGCTCTTCAGTCTCTTCCAGAAAGTTCTTTTGGCGAATTAACGTGGCGTGGCTTGGCTTAGCTTGGCTTGGTGCAGAGGTAGGTGGGAAATGAGGTGGGGTGGGCTTGTAGTCACATGGGATCGTAGAGTTAAGTTTTGGCATAACTCAGGTAGTTCTTGTCCCTCTATCACCAGTAGGCCCAGTGGGCTTAGGGCCAGGCCCCTCTGTGTCCGAGGGCTTGTCAGGACCTGTTGGGCACATGGGGCCCTGGCATGGAACAGGTGCTCATGGCCTGGTGAAGAACATCTTTTCCAGCTTTTTTTTTATGTCACAGTCAGGAAGGATGAAGTGGTTGGGCTGTATTTGGGAACAGGATGGCTTGGCCTGGCAGGAAGTATCTATGTGGCTGATACCTGTCTGGCACGAGATGATAACATCTCAGTGAGAGAGGCCTGGGCAGGTGTTTTAAGGGCTTTATATCCCATCAGGAAAGTTATGTCTCCAGTTGTGGTCTCGGACTGCTGGGCTGGCCTTAGGCTCATGTGCCACCTTCCGGGCTTCTGGAAAGTTGGACTGTCTGTCTTCCTCATTTAACAAAACTGGAACCCTGAGCATAGACCTGTCATCAGTGTGTAGTAGCAAGACAGCCTGTGGCCAGCAGCACTTTGAACTGGCCAGTCATTAGATACTGGCTTACAGAAACACTTCTATGTGTGAAGCTAAACTGCCTAGGACACTGTGGTGACTTCCACTGTGACATCCAGTCATGTGCAGGAAAGGCTCCCTTTCCATGTTAACATCTTGACCAGTGAGGGAGAGGGAAGTCTTGTTCCCATACATGGTGGGATAGGAGTGGGGAGGAATTTTTGGTGCGAGTGTGTGTGTGTGTGTGTGTGTGTGTGTGTGTGTGTGTGTGTGTGTGTGTGTGTGTATGTGTGTGTGTGTGTGTATAGTATAGTATTTAAAGTATAAAATGCATTGCTTGCTGCCTACAACTGGCTAGAAGTCAGTTCGTGATTGAATTGAAGCTAAACTGCACATCTACAATTTAAATATAATGAAAAGTCAAACTCAGCTCTTATTCTTTCCCTAAATCTAGAAACTTCTATCTAGCACTTGTTCTAACATTCTTTTGATGATAGTTCAGAATACTTTATAATGAATAAAAAATTTGGAATAGAAAGCTGGAGAGCCCTTCTTCCTCTTGTTCTAGCAAGGTGGACTCATAAAGAAAGGGGGCAAAAGTAGGAACCATGTTGCTACCAGTGTGGACTCAGGACATTGTCAGCCCCTGAGAAAACACAGATTCTCCACACCAGGCCTAGTAAAGCTGTCAGGGCTAAAGCAGTAAGGAGTGCTCTATTCTCTTGCCCTGAATGTGTAGAAGTGAAGTTTGCCAAGCAAGATTCTAAGTTGCTGCTGCTGCATCTCCGCCAGTACTCACACAGATCTGCAGGCGACCAACAAGAATAAGAACTGTCAAGATGGGATGGCATCTATAGGAAAGTACCAGGCCCACCTGCTTGACCTGGGCCTTCTGGTTGAACTGTAGGGGCCTCAGCATGTGTACTTGACTGAGCTGTGTGCGTCATTAAGGAGGTCTTAGGTTCCAAAGGGTTGTATATGTTCTTCTGATGGTTATGCTAATTTTAGAATATCTCCAGACAGAGACCTGTTCTCTTGAACAGTGTGTTTTATGGTTGCTAATCTCTATCCATAGACCATTTTCCCTCTGCATTTTAATGTCACCAGAGTGACAGCTTGATTGAAGGCTTCTAACCCCAGGACTCTGGCAAAGTGGCCCTGCCATCTGTGTAGTTTGCTGTTAGTCCCAGGTCCCTGGAAAACAGCATGCCTTTTGAAGAATAACAAGACCTAAACAGTGTGTTTTGCCTGCTAAATTTGCAAGATAGTCTTGGGTGTGCTGAATTCTACCTCCTGTCCTTATAGGTGTTCAGGGTTAAGTAGGACCCACCCTGTTCATCTGCTGCTTCAGATTAATAATTCAAATGTCACTATACCACCACCTGGTGTCAGGTGTCATTTCATACTTGTGACAGGCTCCTTGTAGTCAGGGCTTATCTCATGTAGTCCTTGAAGTAGGGAATGAAAGTATCAACAACAGGTTTTGCTCCTCTGTGTGTGTGTGTGTGTGTGTGTGTGTGTGTGTGTGTCTCTCTCTCTCTCTCTCTCTCTCTCTCTCTCTCTCTCTCTCACACACACACACACACACACACACACACACACACACACACACACACGGCGGCGGGGGGGGCAGCATCTTAAGGGCTTGTCTTGTTTGAGTTTTCCGTCCCTGTTTTACCCATGTCCATGTTTTATATACTGGTTGGGGTCCACTGATGTAGACAGGAGGCTGGAAACATGGCACAGTTCAATTCTAGAGTACCTGCTGGTCTTTCAAGTGTGGCTTTAGAGGCAGGGCCTCAAGCAAGTTTGATGTGGGGACCTGGGAGCTAGTCTTTGGGGCAGGGCCGGGAGAGATGAGTGGACAAGATGATGGCTTGACTGGCAGTTTTCCCACTGGCCACTCAGTTACTGTGCCCACACAGAGCAGGTTGAGGCTGGGGGAAGTCAGAATAGTGCTGTGCTCTTTACCAGTGGTCTTGCACCAAGGGCTTGGGGCAGGGCCATCTCTGCACACTGTCACCAAGTTACTTGATTTCTTCTACTTTGTAGCTGGAAAGAGGGAAAGACCTGCTGAGAAGTGTGGGGCACTGGAAATTACTACCTCCTGGATTCTCCTCCTCTGTGGGAGAAGCTGCTCCTGTCCACATCTGCTTCTGCCTAAGCCACGGTGGGTGAGGAAGGCTGGGGATCTCTTTAACCAGCTCTGCTGTTCTTTTCTAGCTTGGCATACCTTAGGGCATACCTAGGAAGATTAATTAGCCACTTTGATTTGAGAAGCCAGATGAGGTTGCTGCTAATTTTGCTTTGCTCTTGACTTTGAAGTGAACTTCTTCAAACTTCCATGGAAACCTCCACTGCTTCCTTTGGCTGACACTGGTCTAGGTTTTGACCACTGCATGTCTATCACATACTCTCTTTGGGCAAACTCTTGCCCAAGCAGAATACAGTTCTTGGTTCTAGCCTCAGGATACAAGAGATATGATGGGAGGCTGGAGTTGGGAGTGTTTTCTGGCTGATTTGGTGGCAGTGGTGGTTATTTTTGGCTAGAGTGTCACTCTTGACTCCTCAGTGAAGGGCTTGAAGGCCTAGGAAAGGTTGGTAGCCTCAGGCTTAGACATGCCCTCCTTGATGTCAGTAGTCTTGTAGGGCTTCTGGTGGATGTCCAGTAACCACGCCCAGGAGCATGGCAGCAGCTGAGTATACCATTCTTGTTTTGCTTTACACAGAAACAAGTCAGTACTTGGGAGGTTGAAGCAGGAGGATCACCTTGAAGTCAGGGCCAGCTTAGATAAAAAACTAAACAAAGTAGCATCAGGAATAGGGCAACTTTGTGAAAGCCTGGGGTAATTTCAGCCTGTGTTCTTTCCCCAGGCTCATAGCCCCCGGTGGCAGGTAGGTAATGGTATGGGTTAGTTGTCACACCCCTACTCCAGCCCACTCCTGGGGAAGGAGCAGTCCCTGTGGTAAGAAATATTTTCATCTGTTGATAATGGCAGTTACCATGTGAGACACTTGACACATCAAGGCTTAGGCTGGGGGGATTGCCCCTTTCCCAGAGGGGCCTGCAGCAGGAACTTGGAACAGGGAGGCTGACCTCTATGAAGTGATTGCTACATGTCTCACAAGGCACTGCAGATAGGCCGTAGTTCCCATCAACAAACCTGGAAGACAGGCCTTGAGGACTGGATGTTCTTATCTGGAGCCCAGAAGAGGATAAGGGGTGTATCTTCTCAGATGGGGTGGGTCAAAGAGGGCACTGAGATTTTCTTCCCAAGGAGGGCTTATGTGGACCCCTTGCAGGACTCAGGATTGGGGCAGCATGGGCACAAGTGCACATGGTGAGAAAAATGGACTTCTACGCTAGTGAAATGGCTCTGGGGGTAAAAGTACCTCCTACCAACCCTGACTTGCCTGAGTTTAGTCTTCTGAGCCCACATAGTGGAAGGAGACAAATAACTCTGGAAAGTTGTACTCTGTTCTCTACATGCGTGCTGTGACACATAGTTATACACATTTGTGCATACATACACATTTGGGAAAAAAAGTGCCATTGGCTGCTTCCTATAGGCCTGCAGTAAATCTTTTAGAGACAATATAGAACAGATAGAATTTCTGGGTGGGCTTCAGGAGAGGCTGCACAGCAGACACCTATCACTTGTCTTTTGTTCTCACCTGCCTCTCCCTGGTTTTTGCTTTCTCATCTGCTGGATCCCCAGCTGTCTGTCTCTGCAGGCTGTTGGGCTGTGTCTCGATACTTGGACTAGTGTGGTGTACCCCCTCATTTCTCATGGCAGACCAGGACAGGAAACTGGTCCTGAAGTGAGTAACCTGGCTAGGCTTGATGTGGTGTCTGGAAGTCAGCAGTCAGCAGAAGATGGGACCCACCCAAATGGCCTTTTCTACCAAGTCATGCTTGCTTGTTGTGTGGATGCTGCTGAGACTTGCTTGGCCCCTAAGTAGCTCTCAGCTACTGACATATTAAACATTAATATAAACTACCATGTATCACCTGTGCACCTGCAGTACCTGTCTCCTCCTTGTGACATTCACATGTTGAATGTGTGGCTACGAGAGGTGTCAGATCATTTGCGTATTCTGTTAAGTGTGAGGTGAACATCATTGACTTCATACTATTTATATTAAGCATCCCAAAGTCTCCCTGTACTGAGGTGCCTTCGCCTGACACTTGTCTTTCTGCAGCAGCTTTTCACAAGGAAAAGCCCAAAAAATGAAAGGCCTGTAATACAGGGAGACTGTCTTAGTCAGGGTTTCTATTCCTGCACAAACATCATGACCAAGAAGCAAGTTGGGGAGAAAAGGGTTTATTCAGCTTACATTCCATGCTGCTGTTCATCACCAAAGGAAGTCAGGACAGGAACTCACACAGGGCAGGAACCTGGAGGCAGGAGCTGATGCAGAGGTCATGGAGGGATGTTTCTTACTGGCTTGCTTCGGGCTTGCTCAGCTTGCTCTCTTATAGAACCCAGGACTACCAGCCCAGGGATGGCACCACTCACAATGGGCCCTCCCACCCTTGATCACTTAGAGAAAATGCCTTACACCTGGATCTCATGGAGGCATTTCCTCAAGGGAGGCTCCTTTCTCTGTGATAACTCCAGCTTGTGTCAAGTTGACACACAAAACCAGCCAGTACAGAGACCCTCCACTTTAGCGTATGTTGATCTAGGAGAAAACTCATGGTGTCAGGTGCCATCCCATTCCAGAGTCTGAGGATCTGAAGCAAGAGGCATAGCAGAAGAAGGGGACGCTTCCAGATGTGTCCATTCTAAAGGAAAGTACTGCACATGTGAAGCACAGCCAGGTCTTTGAGTGATGCTTGTCGTTAAAGCTTTTATCAGTGTCAGTGCCATTCTAGGGAGGCCACAGGGGATGCGTATGAGCTCTGTACTGTGGGTCCTAGATACAGGAGCTCTTTTACCTGTGGCAAATGTTCTGTCTGGAGCCCAAAATGAGGTTTGCTGAGGTGATGACCTCAGAGGGGTTGCAAAGACTTTGTAAGGAATCCCCCATAGTACACTTAGCTTTTGTCAAGTGATGGTGGTACTTGTGACAACTAGGATTGCTGGGACTCTAGAAGGTTACAGGGTAGGTAGGTACAGCTTGTCCCAGGCCTTCCTGGAGATGCAAAGGTTCCAGTGTGTAGCGGGGCTGCTCTTTACCTGTGTTTTAACCCCTCTGATGCCCAGGGGTCTGACATCCTCTGATAAGCCGTGGATTGTCACGGGGTCTGGCCAGTCAGATGTGAAGCCTAGATTCAGCCTTGCTCTGTCTGCTCTGGGGATACCCACATGTTCCTGTCTTGTTCTGAGCAGGCTTGCTTTGGGAAGGGGGTACCTCTGTCTCAGTCCCTAATATCTCTGTTGTGTGAAACACATTTTTCCATCATGATTGCAACAGGCAAAATAATATGCCAGTGACTGATTTCAGGTAGAGTACTAACTTGAAGTTAGTGTCCATGTCCCACAGCGTGGCCTTGTGTGCCTGAGACAGTGATGGAGTGTGCCTCTGTGGCAGTGTGATCTGATGGAACGAGGGTTTGTAACATGGACTTACGTTGATCAATTTGAGGAACACCACTGGCCTCTGTGTCTAGAAGCTTTGCTGTTACTTCTAGGTCCCTGGTTTCTACCAGTCTTTCTCAGATTTTCTTTTTGTGTGTGTGGTCTTCTGTGTGTTTCTGTCCTGTGCCTGGTAGGTCTGTGCAAGGGAGATTGGTGGTGTGGGCTTCGGGAAGGTCTTGGGAGTCTTTTAAAGCTGGTGATGGTTGGATGTTTGACACTGGGCACTGCTGGTGTGGTCAGCACTCACACTACTGTGTTAGCAGTGAGCAGAGCTGACTAAGGGGGCCCACCTATCACACGGTGGTGCAGTCTCCTGGTGTTTGCCCAGCAAGAGCAGTCTTCCTCCTTAGCCCAGCAAGGCTCCACAGTGCCTTAGGACACATGCTACCTGAGCTACAGAGTCTAGACTTGAACTGTGCACTCTCCCTCTGTCTCAGTGACCTTAGGGTCTGGACAGAATACAGAAATTAAGGTTATGTTTGCAGTAATTAGCTTAGTGGCATATCACTGCCTCACAAGCAAGGTGGGCTCTTCTCAAAGTGGAATCTACTTTGGGGGATCTATTTCACATAGTGACTGAGGTGGCATCTGAGCAGGCTGTAGATACTTCCCGTCCTGTGCCTGGTGCACATGGGAGATGTTGGGTCTTGAGTGCACCTCCATTGTCTCTTTCTAGTTTCTGATTCCATCGGAGCGTCATAGAACAGCCCAGGAGGACTAGAGGGTGACTACTGCACTTGTCTCGTGGCCAGCCCTTATTTGCATAAAGTGTCATTCCTGTTTGTTCTTATATAAAATATATAGAAATTAACAGGAATAGAAATTGTATTATTTTCTCCTCTAGCCAGGAAACAGCTTTTGGCAGCTATTTCCATGTTTGTTCATGTTTTTGGCAGAAATAGTGAAGTAATGAATGTTAAGGAATTAGTGACACTAGTTCTAAGATTGTGTGCCTCAGATAGGCCTGGCGAGCGAGTGTGACCACTAGCCCAGTGCTGAGCAAGTTCACCTGCCACCCAGGTTTCCTGGGCTGAGGCTAAAGCCATGTCTTAGGCCTCGCAGACACTTGGCATCAGAGCCCAGGATGGAGAACAAGCACCCTCCCATCCCCATCCGTAAGCACCTTTGGGCCTCAGTTCAATGATTTCTCTTCAAATGATAATAAGATGAACGTGTAGTCCTTAAAAAGCAGAAAACAAAACAGTGCAGATTCTTTTAAATGCCAGCCAGCCTTGTGACCTTGATCTATAGTGGCCCTGAAACAGGAAATGTTATGGGGTGACCTTTAAAATCAAGCATTGGCATGGAGCTAGCTGTCTGCATCTACGGAACGGGAGTCTGCAACTCCTGAAGACAGACAAAGCAGAGAAAGGGGGTGGGGTGAGGGCACTGTCCTCAGGGGCTGGCACCAACACACACTGCCCTGATACTGAAGTGAATGTGTCACACATGGGTGTGCTTGCACATGTTTTGGTGTTGGGGGAAATTCCACTTTTTGATAGTATAGGTCCTGCTGCTAGTCTGTCTGCATAGACTCTTGTTGGAGGTCAGCCTGTCTCTTGATAGGAGACTTTGGATCTCTGAGGCTCAGTGTTCCTCATCTATAAAATGGCACGATGCATTTCTCCTGTCTCTTGTGCTTTTCTGGTGTTTACTGGACTATCATAGTTAGCCTTCCTGCTTGTTGGCTACAGCTGTCATGTCCTACCTTGGGAAGGTGGGAGCCATAGTTGCTTGCTAGAAGGTCCCGCACATGGAATGCTGGTCTGGTGGTATCAAGGCTCCTAGGGAAATGGACAGTTTGAGAAGATGGTGGCCTGAAGGACTTCACTGGCCTGTTGGTACAGAGAATCCTGTAGTGATTCTGTGGTCATTGGTTTTGGTGGAGACATTTTATTTCAGAAGCAAAGTGAAGCTCAGACTGGACACAAACAGAATGGAAACTCTTGGAGAGGCAGGGGCTGGCTAACAAATAATGAATTGATAGTGGGCTGGTTCAGAGCCCATGACCATGGATAGTCATCCTTATTTACAAAGCAGGATGTGCCCATTTTACAAAGAATGAAAACCTGTGCAGAAAGTTGGATGTGGTACAAACCTGTGGTACTAATAGACAGAGTGTGATTTTGATTAGGTAGCATGGCCCTGTCTCCTCCCACATTTATCCTACCTCCCTCCCACCCCCAAAATGGCTGGAGATGCCTCTCAGTGGTGGAACGAGTGACCTTTAGCCTCAAAGCCTTGAGTTCCATCCCCAGAACCAGGGTAAAACAAAGCCCAAGTAACCATGAAGGTATGGAAAGAAACTCTTTGCTTCCTTCACCAGAGTCCTGGCTTAGCTTTTTATCAGCCTTGGCCAGCCTGTGTGGTTCATCACCGTTCCACACCACAAGAAGCATGCCCTCAACATTCATTCATGCCTCTGCTTTCCTCCTCCTCCTCCTTCTCCTCCTCCTCCTCCTCCTCTTCCTCCTCCTCTTCCTCTCCCCCCCATAGCCGCCTCTTGACTGCCCTAGTAGCTAAGTAGTGTCCTGATTGCTATCATCCTGTCCTTGCTTCCAGACAACTCTGCACACAAGGTGGATAGGATTGCCTATGTATTTTCTTTTGGAAGTTGTTCTCCCCAAAACTGACATCACCCGTACCTCTATAATGATGAGATGGGCCTCATGTCACTCCTTCCTCCAGGTCCTCTGGCTTGAAGTTTCACTATCTTCTGAGGGAGGAGGTCCCTGTGTGGGGAAGTTGGTCTCAATGCCCTCTTGGGTAATAATAACGTGAAGGGTACTTGTGTTAGGACATCAGTGTGACCTGACCTACTGTACTTGGCGTGCATGCCAAAGTGTGTTGTTTTATTTGAGAATTAGCAGCTCCTGCAGGATGATTAGGTGACAGGCTGGTGATGAGGATGGCCTGGTCCCTCTGTAGACATTTCTATGGGTAATTTGCTATATTTTTTTCTTGTGGCATTTGAAGTCTTCTCTCAGTATTAACCCCGAGTAGGTACTTAGTAAATGCCCATTGCCTTGGTTTTTCCACCAAAAAAGGCTTCACCAGGAAGGAAGGAGAGCAGGTTTACTGCCTCTGGGATTTTCAAGCCAACCACTTAGAGTTTTCACAATACAGTACGTATGCTCTGTTCATGGAGCACAGGCCAGTATCTCACTGTGGGGTTTGAGTGGATCCAAAGAGAAGAAAAATAGAACAACCTGGACAGCAGCTGCAAGATACCAGCCACCCTCTGAGTTCTTCCTGCTCCTCAGTCCCTCGGGGTACGGAGGAGCTGGCCTTCCTGCTTATCTGAGCACCGCCCTCACCACACTCCTTGGGCTCCACCACGCCATGTTTATTGATCTTTGGGCTGGGCACTTTATTTCTAAAAGTGAATTTTCTGCAAGATGTTTAAAATTCTTCAGTAACTTTGGGAAAGGATCAGGTCTTAGCCAAACTTCAGGGAAACTCCAACATTCTGAAGACAGCTACTATATCAAAATTCAGGGAGCCCTAAAGTTCAGAAGTCAACTGGCCTCTGTTATGTCAAAGAATCTAAATTCCACAGATCTCAGTCCATTCAGAGGCCTCTGTTGGGGTGGGGTTGGAGGCCTGGGCTGCCTTCAACCCCCAGGCTCGTGGCTGTTCCCAGTATATTTCTGTAGGGATGTTTGGTTGCATGTTCTTAGAAGTAAGGCTGCATCTAATGGGATCTACTTTTTATTGTTTATATGACAATTTAAAGTTACTGACTTTGTGCCTGCCAGAGAGCGGGGATAGGACTTGTCTGTGGATAACAAAACAGTTAAAAGTCTTTGTGGAAGATGGCCTCATTGGCTGTCTTCCATTTTGCTGTCCTCCTTTAAAAGAAAAAATAAAATAAAGTTTTCTTTCTCAGGTCCAATGGCTGTGCCTGAGGACACTGGACACTGGACCTGACCGTACCCATTACTTTGTTCGAATCCCTAGATAGACTTTGGTTTGCTTTTCTGAAATAAAGATAGGTGATGTTAAATAAAGTTTTGGTAGGTCTCTGTTTTCAGTCTCTATACCTGTCCACTGTGGTACAAGGCTCTTGTAGTGCATCTGGGTCACTGCCCCTAGCCCATCAGATTCTTGGATTCTCTTGGCCTCTGTCTCAAGGACGTCTGTGTTTATGGGATTGCTATTCTCTCTCAGAAGCTCTCAAAAGCCTTTGCGTCACACATCCAGCAAACAACAAATGCTGGCCAGGGGGTTGTGTTCTTACCCCAGAGCACTGAGCCAGAGAACTCTGTTTCCTTTGGGGCCAGGACTGGATGAACCCGGACCTCACTGCCTGTGGACCAGGCCAAAGACAGCACTTGGTGCTCCTAGAGAGGCAGTGCACAGTGTCACCTGAACTGTTGACATTCTTATACTGTATCCAGGCTCCCATTCACCAGGGGCCAAACCTGTCTCTCTGTGTCCCCACTTCCTTCAGAGAGCATGAAGTCCCAGTCCCTCCCACCCCCAGCCAGGCTTCTGTCCCAACAGCAGTGTCCTACCCTGATCTGCTGCCAGGCTGCAGACAAAAGCCTGCTGCGTGAACTCTTGAGAACAAACATTCCTTCTCCTGGGAGGGCAGGGCCTACTAACTCTTGAGTCTCACGATTTCTCTAGAAGGTGCTAGTGGATATTTAAGATCTTCCTTGATATCTTCACACTGGGGACTTAGAGTAACCAGATGAAAAGCACCCACACAGATAGCTCTAGTACACCCACTGCCAAAGGGCTACGAAGCAGAGGTTACCCTAAATTAGGAAGATGATTGTTGCTGTGTTCATTTATGTGTCTTCTAAAGCTGTTTTTGTACTCTCAGCCTGGCAGCAGGCTGGCTGTGGGCTCTCCCGTGGGGTACTGCATACTGGCACCCGCACAGCCCAAGTTCAGGGAGGGGCATATGTGCCTATTTCCAGAGCCATCCCTCCCCCTCTCTTCTTTTTAGGTGATGAGCGGACCATCTTTCTTTATATTTTTAGATAGGTTTCATGCTGTTATGCAGGCTGGCCTTGAACTTTGAACCCTCTTAACAGTAGTTGAGATTGTAGGCACATAATACTGCACAAGGCTTTATTTAACCTTCTTAAAACCTCACTCCTGACTGCTCTTGTCTTCTCTGGCGGGGGTGGAGGGGGTGGGGGGTGGGGGGAGTGCTCTTGCCCCACCCCCACCCAGGTCTTTATCACAGGAGATGCAAACAAACACTCTTCTATTTTCAGTGTGCCTGCTGGTGTCACAGCTGTTGCAGCTTGTCTTGTTGGCCAGTAAGGCAGTCCTTGGCTCTGCCGCTGACCCTGGAAGCTCACACTTGGCCTGGCCAGCCTGGGCCAGTCATGGCAGGCCAGGATGACTTGCAAGTCCGTTCCCTGCCTTGGTTCTTGCTTTCTCACAAAACTCCCAGGTCCTTGTGTTGGCGATCCTTGCGTTCCATTGCACAAGGCCCAGGGAAGCCTGAGCTGCTGCATTCTTTGTTAGGTTGCTGTTTAAGAGTTCTCCGGGAACACGCAGTCATCCTGTGGGACATACATGATAAAGTGGGTGGGGACCCACTTCCAAGCAGCTCTTCTCACTTAGTTTTCTTTTTTCTTTCTTTCTTTCTTCTTTTTTTTTTTTTTTTGGTTTTTCGAGATAGGGTTTCTCTGTGTTGCCCTGGCTGTCCTGGAACTCACTCTGTAGACCAGGCTGGCCTCGAACTCAGAAATCCACCTGCCTCTGCCTCCCAAGTGCTGGGATTAAAGGCGTGCGCCACCACTGCTTGGCCCGTTTAGTTTTCTTGCTGTCTGGATTATTTATTCTGTCAATCATATTGTATAGAGCTTTTCAAATAAGAGCCTTAGGTTGTAATTGATGGGGCTCAGAATCCCTTGTCTGTCCAAAACTCTGTTGGTGACAATGGAGGGTCTCAGAGCTTTCCCCCCTTCTCTTGGTATACACAGAAAGAAATGTCCTTCAGCAATGGAAATAGGTGTGCCTTGGTTTATAGGGCCTGTGTCATTGGTACGGCTGTCCGCACGGTCAGCTTTTTGGGAAAGGCTTCTCCTTCCCCATGCAAGGATTTAACTGAGCATGGAACCATGTAAGAATAATAACACAGGAAATGATAGCTCATATTTGGAAAAGAAATAACAAATTTAGTAAAAAAATATTAGTACATTCTTAGGTTTTAATTAAAAGAGTAGATTTTTTTCTGGTTACTGTCAAGCACATTTTTAAAGACATTATTTAGTACAAGAAAGATTATATACAAAAATGCTTCTTAAATTGCACCTTGGCTGAGCCAAAACTAACATTTTTCCTTTGGTGGTTTATCTTTTATATTTTATTAAGAAACAAAATAGCAGTGAAGCTTCTGCCTGAACTGTAGAGATTGCCAGCCCTTCATTCTCCAGTGGCGTTGGCAGTTCTGTCTTCATTGGAGAGAGTCTTTGGAGCAAGGATTGGCTCCGCCTCCCTGCCCATGTTGCTTTGATGTAGAGCTTTTGTCCTTCCCCTGAGCAGCTGCACTGTCAGCCTGTCATTTGTCAGGGTCATGCTGGTGGTGCCTGTCTTTGCTCATTCACAGTGTGCCTGTCTTGGTCCCAGGGAGCACTTGTCCTGTTCATAGACTTGTTGGCATGGGCTTCAGCCTCTTAGGGGCTCTTTCCTGTTACTACCCTGTCACCACACCAGCTCTTCCTTAGTGGTGGACATCTCTGAGAGCAAGTTCCTTTCAAAGTCAAAGTGAAAACTTTGTTGGAATTAAATTGAATATACGGACTCACTTGGTTGAGAATTGACATCTTCACAGTATATTCACTTGTCTAGTTTGTTGTCAGGTCTCTTGTATCTTTTTGTATTAATGGATTTGTTTGCTTGCTTGCTTGCTTGATTATGTGTGTAAGTGTGTGGTGTGCCACAGGGTACATGTGACCATAAGAGGAAACCCTCAGTCACATGTAGATTTTCGGACTTGAACTTAGGTTGCCAGGCTTGGAAGCAAACCCCTTTACCTCATAATCAGGTCTTTTCTATTTACCACCCATGTCCCTTCTGGTCCTTCAGATTGAACTCAGGACTTTGTACTTCTGTAATGTCTTTCAGTTGGTTTTTATATTTTTTTTTCTAAAACGATCTTATATTGAATTTACTCATTTGTAAATTGTAGCTACTTTTTCTGTTAAAGATGATCCTGTGTGCCAGTGCTGGATTATAGGTGTGTGGGTACAGCTGGTTCAGGAGTCTAAACCTAGGTTCTCAGGCCTTCAAAGCAGGCACTTTAGTCACTGACCAACCCATTCTCCAACCTGGGTATCTTTTTTTTTAATTAAGTTTTTTTTTTTCTTTTTTAAGATTAGCATTGTAAATTTATTATAAATGGGTCTGTCTATCACTCTATCTCTCTGTGTGTGTGTGTGTTTGTGTGTGTCTGTCTGTCTGTGTGTCTGTCTGTCTGTGTGTAATCACCTCATTCTAAACTCATGTAGTTTTTGAGCAGATTTCTGTGACTTCTTCAGTGCTTCTTAGACAAAGAGCATTAACTGTAGAGGGGGTAGTTTTTCTTCTTCCTTTCTAGTTTTAGATGTGCTTTCCAGTCTTGTGGTGTGGTCAGGAAGGAGTTCTAGGAAGTTCTAAAGGGGCAGAGACTAGATTTCCTCTGGTTTCTTGGCAGCGGGAGTAGTTCAGCTGAGGGCTGTTGAAACCCACCTGTTAGCCCAGCATGCAGAGGGTGGAGGCAGCAGGATCAGGACTTCCAGGCCCACATCTGAGGCCATCCTGGCTACAGAAAACCCTGGTTCAAAACCACACTGTACAAGCTTCACATGGGTGAAGTTCATATGATCATATTTCGTTTGCTTAACATCTTTATTGCATCTGTTGCTGCAGAGAGGACTTCTTGCAGACCCTCAGTTGAGGGTGATTCCACCTCTCTGCTGGGCTGCATTAAGTTGTATTGTTTTAGGATCTTCATTCTGTTGTTGAGTTGTAGTGGCCTCTGTGCTGGCTGGTTTTGTGTCAACTTGACACAAGCTGGAGTTATCACAGAGAAAGGAGTCTCCCTTGAGGAAATGCCTCCATGAGATCCAGCAGTAAGGCATTTTCTCAATTAGTGATCAAGGGGGGAGGGCCCCTTGTGGGTGGTGCCATCCCTGGGCTGGTAGTCCTGGGTTCTATAAGAGAGCAAGCTGAGCAAGCCAGAAGCAAGCCAGTAAGTTACATCCCTCCATGGCCTCTGCATCAGCTCCTGCTTCCTGCCCTGCTTGAGTTCCAGTCCTGACTTCCTTTAGTGATGAACAGCAACATGGAAGTGTAAGCTGAATAAACCCTTTCCTCCCCAACTGGCATCTTGGTCATGATGTTTTGTACAGGAAACCCTGTACTAAGACAGTCTCTAATCTCCCTTTGGGATGTCAGCTTTTAAAATACTTTCCAAAAGAGGTTAATATTAGAAATTAGAATTACTTATCAAATGTTTTGAGACTCTAAGCCTTTGTGGTCCTGTGTTCTCAGTGGTTGGAGTTTTTAGTTTCCCAACATTTTTAATGGTTGCCAGTAGTCTGACTTTATTATACTCTCATTTTCATTCTCTCTCCCAGTCCCTCCCTCCCTCCCTCCCTCCCTCCCTCTCCCTCCTTCTCCCTCCCTCTCCCTCCCTCCTTCCCTCCCTCTCCCTCCCTTTCTCCCTCTCCCTCCTCCCTCCCTCCCTCTCCCTCCCTCTCTCTCCCTCCCTCCTTCTCCCTCCCTCTCCCTCCTTCTCCCTCCCTCTCTCTCCCTTTCCCTCCTTCTCTTTCCCTCTCCCTCTCTCTCTCACTCTTCCTCCTTCTCTCTCTTCCTCCCTCTCTCCCTCTTTCCCCCTCTCTCTCTCTCTTTCTCCCTCCCTGCCTTCCTGTCTGAGTCTCAGGAGGTGGCCTTAACTGTGCTGTTCCTCCCTCTTGTGCTAGGTTATAGACATTTGCAACCATCTCCATTGACTTGGGTTCTTATAGAATAATCTTATAAGAGTTTGTCGATTTTATTTAAATTTTATTGTCATCACCTGTGCATGATATAACCATGTATTTGAAATTCTCTGAATCTGTAGTTACATGTTGTTTTATTTTTAACATCATTTATTTCACCTTTTCAATCAGTCTTTTATATGAATTTTTTTAAAAAATCAACTTTAGACTCTTCTGACCCCTTGCTCCCTTCTTTCTCCAGGGTTTCTCTGTGAGTTCTGATTGGCCTGGAACTTGGTCTGTAGACCCGGCTGGCCTTGAACTTGGAGAGGTTTGCCTGCCTCTACTTCCTGAGTGGATTAAAGACTACAAGACTGCCCTGAGTGATAGGATTAAGGATGGGTACCACCAATGCTCAGCCCTCCTTAGATTCTTTTAGCCAACTACTTTGCGCCCCCCTTTTGGCTGTCTGCCTGCGATCCTTTTATGACTCTTTAGCCTTGCTGCTTTTGCAATCTGTCCTTGCCCCTAGAGTGCTGCACGAAGTGTGTACAGCAGGTATTATTTCTTTCTGAGTTTTCTAAGCAGTTGATGGTACACAACCTTTGTCGTGATGGAAGGATTCAACACCCTGGGTGGGTTTGCTCTAAACCATACGCCCACACATCATAGCACACCAGACAAATACTACATCTAGTACATTCTACACTATATCCACTGGGATTCCTCAAAATTGTCAAGGTCCTTAGAAACTAGGAGCCTGCTGATCAAACTGTTGCACCCAGAAGAGTCATGGTGGCCAAACGAGTTATGGCTGGGGTCCTAATCCTGGAAAAGACACCAGGCAAGCTTCTGATGCATCTGCATAGGTTTGCTGCTTGTAACAGGTATACCTTCTGCCAAATTCCAGCCAAGTGGATGGAACTCCTGTGTTCTATGCTGTACAGGGTCCCTAGGTCTCAGACTCTAGGCAGCGCTTGATCACTTGTTTCCCAGATTACTTCCTGTCACCTGCCGCATCTTTGACTTTTCTCCCAAATACCTTCTTTCTGGGGTAAGAGCCTGTAGGAGCTTTAGGAGTTAGTGACACAGTTGTGGGTCTTGTTTTTGTTTCTTATATGTGTATTGTTTGTCTTCTCTCTTGAACAGTTGCATTACAGTTTCAAGATGGCTCTCCTCATACATGTAGCAGTGCTTCCTCCTCTCTGGGCTTCCAAGCTCCTTGCATATGAGTGGCTTTGTGTCAGCAAAGCTTCCACAGGCAACCTTTGTAATGAGTGTCTGTGACTTCTTTGCCCCTGGAGTCCAGCCGTTGCTTATCGAGGTGTAAACGTTCTCTTAGCTCTAGCACACCCCTTCTTACCTTCTTTTTCCCTCTGAATTTGCCCTCTGTCAGTTGTGCGCACAGCAGCCTATGACTCTCCAAGTATGGCTTCATTGCCCTCATCCTTTGCGTGCTTGCGGTTCAAGCTTCTTAGCTTCTTGTTTTCTTTCTCGTTCGTATTTCTCCCTTGCTTTTTGCCTTTTCTTGTTGAACACTTTTTTACAACTGTTTTCCAATTCACTTAATTTCCTTGTTGGTAGTATGGTATCTGTGGCTTAAAGCATCTGAGGTGTTTTGTTTTTCTCTTCATCAGTTGTCCTTAGTTTGGGAAAATTAATTCTTACAATGATTAACGTGGACAGCTCTGGCATCCCTTTTCATTGCTTAAACTTTTCAAGTATTTAGCGAACTTTTTACTTAATCAAAACGTACATGCAGAGAAAGATTGCATGTGAAATATTAATGAAGTTGTTTCTTCAAAGTTCTGTAAATATCCATCTGCTTCTGATTCTCTAGGTGTCAGCAATTAGCTTGACTTAATGTCTTCAGTCCCGCAAGCTCCCTTTAGATGGAGTTCTTAGACCTGGTTGTGCTGTGCAGCTGTAGGATGGCTCTGGGTCAGGGTACATCTTCAGACAGGGGTTCCACGGGCTGCTCCTGCGGACCTGCTGTTAGCACTCTGCTGAGAATACAGAGCCCAGTGAGGCTGGGGCTGAACTCTGTGTCCTGAGCCCCTGCACCTCTGGGTGCCCTCTCTGCCTTTTCCCTTGGTCTGAAGGGACATTAGTGGAGCTCATCGCTTTTAGCTGTGCTCTCAGCTCAGCTTAAAAGTTCTTTTTATTTAGTTTTTTCTTATTTGCTTCTGGCTCATGGGGGAATTCTTGATGTTGGTAAGCTGAGCAGTGTGACAGAAACTGTATTTAGCATAGACTCTCAGTTTCCACGGGTAAGTGCCTATGAGATAGATTCCCTTCCACACTCCCAGGAGAGGAAGTTCCAAGCATTGCATTAGCTGATTGATCAAGTCCCCCTGCCCATCTAAATTTCTCCCCAGCCCCTCCTGAGGCCCAAGGCCTAGCAGGGCTGGTTCTTGCTGGCAGAAACCTCTTTGCCTCTGTCATATGCATGTAGTCATGCTCCAGCCCTGGTTGGACCCACTGCCTATGGCTTTTTCCTTCCCATGGCCCAATCCTTGTATCCAGTGTGACCATGCTCTTCTCCAGCTATTATGAACGGGTTCTGTTCATTGTGACCTTGTTGTAGGCAGTGTGGCCACATTGTTTTCCTACTTGGAGAGGATCTAGTGCACTGCGAAGGTGGTTGCTCAGTGCTGATACAATACAGTTTCACCAGGGCTGCTCTGGCTGTGATTTTTGTGTGGCTGGCAGCAGCTTCATGCAGATATAAGTTTACCTCTTATAGCTTGGTTTCTCTTATTATGGGATGTACAGGGGTACCCACTTGATCAGCTTTCTTGTATGTCACCTGACATAATGGCAGCTGACTCTGGGTTACCCTGGCCATTGCAGGGTGGGAATCAGCAGAGGACGGCAGAGGTGAGATGTTTGTCTGAGCTTCTCAGATGGAACAGTTGGTAGTCAGTACTCTGATCCTGATGTAGCAGCTGACTTCTGCATCCTGTATTGTTCCAACCCAGCTCTGGCCATCCTCGTGGGACACTGGCATTCAGTGTAACACAGAGATGATCACATACGACGTTTTTCCTCATGTGGAGCAGAATTGATCATGGTGTCAGGAGTGTCCAGTGCCCATCTCATCAGGTTCAGTGTTCAGTAGTGGGTAAATAGCTACCTGATTTCCCTGTGGAGATTCTGCCCTGCTTTGCCTGTTGGAGGGGGCAGTGGGCATGGATTAGTCATGTGACCAGGAACACTGGATGCAGTGTGAATGGGCTTCCGAGAGGCAACTCATATTTATTCATCTGTTTCTGTGTGGAGTTTCACATGAAGGAGGTTTGGGACAGAAGGTGATTTAAGGGACATTTTTTTTCAGCTTTTACTCTGGCCTTGCATTGCTGCTGTCCAGATAGTCATCTTTCCTGCTTAGTGCCTTTCAAGGTTGACAAAGAACCACCATGTGTCTTAGGAGAGCATGGCCCAGCTCCTTTGCTGACCCACCTAGCGAGCTTCCAGGAACAGTGTTTCCACTGCAGATTTGGGACAGGGCTTCAGAGGGCTACATCCAGCATTGAGCCTCATTTGAAATGTCTGTGGGGGTCCTTTAGAACTCACAGCCACCAGGGGAAAGTGTGGCCTGAAACCCTTTACGTAGATCACAACATGATCTGTTTCTACCCAGGATACCATTGTTAGGCACAGAATCATACTGTACTCAGTAGCATCCTCAGGCATCTTCTGCAACTGCTATAGGGCTGATCAGAGAGTCCCTGTGCCACTGTGCCTGGACCTTTGCTTGCATTAGTTACAGTGAGACAGCCTAGATGTTGTGGCTTCTTTCTCAAGCACATCTTCCCGGGGCTGTTGGAACCTTGCCCTTGCTTAGCTGTCTTGTTCCTGGGCAAGGGGACTCTGGTGTATACAGATGTTGAGTCTGAGAGACCAGTCAGCATCCCAGCCTTTCTGCTTGAACACAAGGAGCAAGACTTCCCTACCCCTCTTCTTACTCTGGTGTGTATGCATTGGGTGTGGGTTTGCAGCATGAGTCCAATAATGGGGACCCCTGGTTTTAACACATACAGTCCAGTAAGGGTCTCCTGCTTAAGACACCAGTCTCAGGAACCCAGAATTTCCTGAGGAAAACAGTAAACCCTGGCTTTGGTTTTGCAAGCATAGGGTGGCTGTTAAGTTTGAACTTGCATGTTCTGGGATCTGGAGGGGCTTTCAGCCTACTGAAGCTCTGGGTTCCCCTGGGGCCTTTTCCTGCCTGATGGGCCAATACCCTGACTGCTTCTTTCCAGCTATGTGTTGTTACCTGAATGCACGGCAGGCATTGTGGATGGAGGACATCTATGAGCTGATGAGCATTAAAAAAGGCAGACTACCTGGATAGTTCTCATTGATGGGTTTCAAGTTAGTTGAATCCTTAGGGTGGCCATGTAGACAATTCTGTTTGTTAGTGATAGTAACCTCTTCTGTAGGTTACTCAGCTAATCTATGCAAGCTTTGCAGCCTCTGGGACTTGTTGCACCTCCTCAAGGTTCTTCTTTCCCATGTTTCAGACCAGAAACCTCAAATTCCCTGGGTGCCTGGGTGGGGTGGGTGGTTACATATGGATAGGGTCCAAATAAGGAGAGATTTTCCCTGGCTCTTGCAGATGCAGAATGCTTGGACTTGCTATGAAGAAATGGCAAGTTTTCTGTGCATGTTGCTAAGTGCTAGTAGGAACCTTGGAGAGACCTCTCTCATGCTGACATTATTTACCAATCTGGCTCGTGGGGGAGGGGGGGTGCCAGGGCAGGTGGCACCCTTTGTTCCTCTCAACTGGCATAGTAGTAGCCCTTTGCTTATTAGCCTGTAAAAATGCCACAGGTGCCAAGATCCAGTGACATGGGGTCTATGCTTCTCAGGTTGGCCCTGTGGAGAGTCTTCTTTGTACTAGGCCTATCTTGCATCCTAGTGCCATGGCCCAGGTGAACCTTTCTGTTCCCATGCTGACCCCAGCTTTGTGTTGATCTTGTGTATCTGCCAAAGATGACAGTGCTTTGTGGGATCTGTACCCGAGTGCTTGGCACTTTGATCTTCAGGTATACAGAAGGGTCCAGAACTGATGTCTTTTTCTTCTACTTGTCCTTCAACAAACAAGGAATACCTGCTCTGCTGGATGGGCACAGTACGCTGACACCAAGAGGACCTAGATCAGTCTTGTTCTCAGGGATTTCTGGGTATTTAGGAAGATTAGCTACAAAAACTCAGCATAGTACAGATTCCTAGATGCCATCAGTGGAGGGAAGAAGCCCAGGAGAGAGTGGCTGTTATCAGTTAGGGGCTTCATTACTGCTTTGTGTGACACCTTGTAAGTGCTAGGGGGTATACAAGTGCTTGGGACTTACATTTGGCCATTGTTGAAGAAATTGCAAGAGTGAACATGCTGCAGGTTGATGGTCGTGTACCTTCTTGCTCTGCTGTCCTCTACTCTACTGCTCTGTCCTTGTTGCCAACCCTTGTTCTGCAGAAGAACAGCCCAGACTAGCCTGTCTGAGCCTGGCCGCCAGCTGGAGAGAGTCTTTCTCCAACATTGGGGATGATACTGTGGGTCCTAGGTACAAGTACTCACCCATTTGGGGAGTGTCACCAGGGATGCAGAGGCTAGGTAGAACCCATGTGCAAGAATTGGTCCCCTGTACCACTTCTACCAGCAACTGGCAGCCTTGCTTATCAGGAATGTGGCAGAGGTACAGAGCTAGGCACATATAGAGTCATGTACCTACATGTGTGTGAGAGATCCCGTCAGCAATGTCTTCTGGGACAATATAGCCTCTTGGTGAATCAGCAAGTTTGGGGTGGTGTAATTTCTGTGTGAGCCTTCAGCTTGGACAATTATGAATCATTTGCTTGCCTCTTGATTTGCGTCAATCAAACCACATGTGAAGAAAGCAGCCATGAGCAAGGCTCTGCTGGCAGCTTGGCATCCAGCAGGGAACATTTGCCAGGCATAGCCTGGCCTGTGTGCTTATCCTGGTGGTCTGGGTGGTGGGCCCTAAGTGGCTTATGGCTTGGGCTCCAGAGACTTGTGTCCCTGCCTCTTGCCCCTGTCTTTCCTTGGCAAGCACCACACGCTGCAGGAGGTTGTGTGGTGGTGTAGTTCCTTGGCTTTTAACAAGTGCCCTGTGTGTAACCCTTTGGCAGTAGCTGCATTGGCGCCTCTGGGAATGTCTGCAACTTACAGCAGAGCCATTGGACCTTCCTTCCATGCTGCATAAAATAACTTCAGGCAAGATTTCTTTTAAGAAAGACTGAATGACAAAGGAAATCCCCCCATACCTGAGAAATGAGGAGGGGGTTAGCACTGGGTAGAAGGCGGGCTGGGCTCATGTTTGGTTCCAGTCCCTCCTGTTGAGAAAGAGCCTTTTCCTTTTGAAACAGCTTTTGGGCAGGTGCAACAGGTCTGCCTTCAGTCAAGTGATAGTGACAGCTCTGCTGTGTGTCTGGTTGAGGAAGTCTCCCAGTGGCACTGACTCCCAGGGGAGCCTAGTTCAGTAGTTTGCTTGCTTTGCTTTGTTTGAAGTAGGTGGGTGTTGTTGTTTTTACTCTTGAGGTTCCTTTCACTGCTGTTGAATCAGCTGTTAAGGGTGACTGGTGTCCTTGTCTCCTGCTTAGTCACAGCCATGGCTAGACTCAGACCAACACTGCCAGGCCCTAGCCTCCCAACAAGCCTGGAGCATTCATTCTGCCTGTTAGCCAGGAAGTCAGGTCAGAGTGGGTTTATCTCTGTCTCTGTCCCCTGTTGGTAAGAACTAGAATGACTTTCATGTGGCAGTCTAGGAGATTCTACGGTGCTTGTCTTCTGTGCCCCTCTGCTGTTGCAGACAAGTGGAGGCATCTAGCTACAGTGAGCAGCAGTGGTGCAGAGCAGTACCCAAGTCTGGAGCAGTGCCTTCAGCAGCTATGCCCCAGGTAGTTCTAAACATGAGACAGAAGACAAGGAATGACCAGTCGTACTTCTCCCTCTTCAGCCACGCCTTGCTGGGGCCAGGCCTGCCTTGGCTGTCCTATCTTTCTCACTGCAGTTGCATAAGGCCTTGGACTGTGGACACAAGTGTCTAAAAGATACTTAAAACCTGAATGTTTTAGAAAAGTTTTGTGTGGCGTACTGAGTCCATTAGCTGTGATGGACACTGGGCTGCTATTTATTTTCAGCTCCCTGCCTCTGCTTGCACTTTGTTTTCTCTCTTTTGCCCATGGTCGCACACTACAGTTGCAGAGTGGGAGTAGGTTGTCCTGCCCACTGACCATTGCTTGTTTCCATGGTGCTCCCTTCATCTGTCCCATTGTATCTTCCAAAGCTAATGCCTTGGGGGGGGGTGTGTGGGTGTGACTGTGAACCATGTGTTTGAGTGCACTAATAGTCTCTTGTTGTATGTATATAGGGCTCCATCTCTGACCTTTAGGGGCCCTTAAGCCCTTTTGAGGTGACTTTGTAGTCTGTGATGGCTTCCTTGCTTTGTGACATCTTGTTACATCACACAGTTCCCATTCCCACACTGGAACTAACCATTTACTTGGTCCTCATCTCAGGATCTCTGATCACACCAGTAAAGTCACTTCTGACATGGAAATAGACATTTATAGGCTGTAAGAATGAGAGTATGAACACCTCTGAAGGCCATTGTTGAATTTATCTTCAGAATACATATGGTGGCCTTGAAGGCAGTTAGCTCTCTTGTCAGGCCACTGAAGAAGGAAGAAACCCTTTGAGGAATTTGTCTGTAGGTCAGGAACAGGGTGTGTAACAGCAAGAGCCAGTGCTGTACTTGTCTTAGAATTGAAGACCTAGAGTTGACCTTCAGTTTCTCGCCCTGCAGATACCATCATGCTCCACCAGGGTCATATAGCACCGGGCTGTGGTACTTACAGCTGGACAGGTGCACCTATGGGTGGCTAGGAGCTGTAGCACTGATGGTGGTCTTGTCCTGATTCTCATGGGTGTGAAGCAGTGCCTCATCCTGGCTGCCACGTGCGTCTGCTGAAGCGGGGTGCTAAGAATCTCTCCATGTGGTCTTTGGCCATTTGTTCTCTTCTTTGCAGAGATGTCTGCTTAAGTCTTTTGCCTGTTCTCACTTGGGTTATTTGCCTCTAAGCTTGAATTGCAGATGCTGGTTGTGTATTCTGAATACAGCTCCTTTATGTGATAGCCAGATAACCAATTCCTTTGTGGATAATATCCTTTGAGACACAGTCTCTCAGTCTCTCTCTCTCTCTCTCTCTCTCTCTCTCTCTCTCTCTCTGTATACTTGTGTATTTTGGGGTGTACATGTATATGCATGCTTGGAGAGGTCAGAGGAAAACCTGAGATGTCATCATCGGGAATGCTGTCTATCTGCTTTGGGTAAGGTTGGCCTACAACTCAACAGTTAAGCTAGGCTGGCTCGCCAGTGGGGCCCAGGGAGCTTCTAGTTTCAACCTCTCCAGTGCTGGAATTACACGTGTGCCTCATCACACCAGCATTTTTGCGTGGGTTCTAAGGATGGAACTCACAAGGCAAACAGTTTACTGATTAAGCTATCTCCTTGATAACATCTTTTTCCCCTTTCTTCTTCTGTAGTTTGTACTTTGCTGTCATGTCAGATATTTATTGAACTCACTTTGGGTGGGGTGAGGTGTGGCCCTCTTTCTTGGGGCCTAGGTTTCTGGCTTTTGTCAAATGTCAGTGCTGAAAGGCTTCTAGGGCTCTTAGGAGAATGCCTATTTTACGGCCTTGCTGGCTTCTGCTGTTTCCAGCGGCTGGATTTGTTTTCCCACAGTTGTTTTTAATTGAATGTCCATGAGAAAGTGGCCAAGTAAATTGAAGGTTTCTCAGAGAGAGCCGAGTTTCTTTGTTGGTTTTTAAACTGTGCTTTTTCATCGTTATTGTACAGTTTGTTGGAATCTGCGTCATGTAGTGAGTGTTCGTTGGGGCTGGGATTGCTGGTCTTTTTGAGCATTACAGCATTAACGAGTCCTTTCCTGCTCTGAACAAAAGTCCTAAGAAACATTCTCGAAGCTCTGTAATTTTCAGATGGCTGTTTCCCTATTGATAGGTTAATTATGGGGCACAGAGCCACCTGGAACTCAGAAAGTAGCCCTCCAATCTGAGTAACAGCAAGATTACAGACAGGTTTGGCACCTGTGATAAGGGCCCACAGCTGCACCCCAGCACCTCAGACTCATTTCCTACAGCTCATGTCTGTCCCCTGAGAACCCAGACAGTGCCTGCCAGCAGATGGGAAGCTCTGAAGAGACCACGTGCAACGGTGGCAGATGCGTCATTGCAGGCAGTCCCCGAGGATGCAGAGGTGTGTTCTCAGAACCCAGTGATTCCACAGGTGGGGACTTTTGAGACTAGTGCAAAACCCACACAGCTCGGTCCAGCTATTCAGATTCAGAAGAACCCTGCACCTGACCTTTGAGTTCTGCGTCCTGCACTGCCTTCAGCTGCTGGTTGATGAGAGAAAACAGAAGGTAGTTTGTGTGTTCACCACATACATGAGGCCTTTGAGTTGCAGGTGTGCCGGAGAGACTAATCAGGTTGTATTTAACCTTGAACTAGACATTTTCTGTCTCTCTGACAGAAAGTGAGTCACTGGATTCTTAGGGTGATGTTACAGAATTTCCTGAGTTTGGTTTCCTAAGGCCTGTGTATACACTAATCAGAACTGGAAGCCACTTCACCTGCCTGTGCTGCTCCCGGGTGATGCTGCATTTCCCTTGGCAGCTGGAGGTTCAGCTACTTCCCTGTTTGTGAACTTAGTAACTTATAACAATGTTGAACAGCAGTGTGGGACAGGGGAAGGGTTTAGTTTCTGGGAGGGTGGGTGCATTATAAAACCTGGTTGTTTTAGCCTCCACCCTGGTTAGTGTGCACTCACAGCTCTCTCTCCCTAGGCAGCCCTTTCTTACTTTATGTCACTGTGGTGCTTCTTGTTGGTGTATTTCTCCTTCGAGTTGAGCACATGTTTGTCCTGTGGAAATGACAGATCTGTTCCTTCAGCTTGCTGGAGGTTGTATTACTCAGTGTAGAAAGGTCTTTTCTGCTTTTGTTTTCTGTTCATTGACATGCATCCTGGGGAAGGACAGGCCTCAGAGAGCTGGCTCAGCTGCTAGGGGGTGTCCTGTGACATATTTGATAGCATAGCCACAGACTGCAGTTCTGCTTCACTGCCCTGGGAAGTCTAAGCTCTAGGAACTTGTCCAATACGTGTACTCAATGATGTCAAGAACATCTGTATATGGCACTGGAGAGGTAGCTTAGTGGTTAAGACAGTAGAATCTCTAACAGAGAATTGAGTTCAAGTCCAGCACACACATGACAGCTCGCAACTGTCTGTAAGTCCAGTTCCAGGGTACCCAGTGCCCTCCTCTGGCCTCTGAGGCAAATGATGCTTGGGCAAAACTCACACACATAAAATAAGATTGTGTATGTGTGTGTATGTGAAGGAGAGAGAGAGAAAGAGCACACATATGTACAGAACTAGCTCCTTTCTCCAGAGGTGCCCAGCTGTGTTTTATATCTAAACATTACTGAAGGTGGGACTTGGAGTTTTGTCAGGTGCAGCTACCATACCTGTTAGAGGAGCCAGAGCCTGGTGTCTACAAGGTTTTTGGGGCATGACTATAAATGATTAATTAATGAAGTCTGAAATCAAGAACCTGAACTGGGCCTGAGCACCATCCTCACTGTGCTAGTTACCGCACTCTGCTCATGGACAGCTCAGACTTCCCTTATGGACTGCCTTAGAAGAGGTAGTGTGGAAGTTAGTGGCTGTGTCATCTCGCATGTAAACCCACAGGGGCCTATGGCAGAACCCTGCTCATGTGAGGGTAGTTCCTCTGAGGCTGAAGGAGATCTTCCTCTCATTCATGTGGGGGAACTGAGGCACTGCAGGTCAGAGGTCACAGAATATTCCCATGAACTGACAAAGAAATCATTGCTGAGCTGAAATGCATTAAAGTGGTATGTTGTGAGTGCCAGGAAATGGGACCTGGCCCTTCCCACATCTGCAGATGGTACCTTTTGTTTAGTAACCCTGCACACAGATCAGAAGCCTCATGTAGGTCTGTAAGGCTTCATCTCTCAGTGAATTGATGGGTCCATGGAGAGTGTTTTCTAGCAGTGTTTTCTCCTAAGTGTTCACCTGGAATAAGCCCATTTTAAACTCAAGTGTGAAAGTAATTGTCCTTTATTTCTGGTTATTCGATGGCTTGGTTGATAAGGGATATTGCTAGCGAGATTGATGTCCTGAGTTTGGTTCCAGAACTCATGTGGTGGAAATAGAAAACCTATTCCACAAGTTGTTTTCTGACTTTCACCAGTGTGCTGTGCCTTATGCATGAACACACACACACACACACACACACACGCACGCACGCACGCACGCACACGCACATGAAATAAAAGAAAAGCTAACACAATTCTATTAATACTCAGGGGGATCTGGACACGAGGCATCTTTAGATCTCTGAGGCAGGGACTTGCTGGGGGCTCTCCTATGCAGTTGTTCCTACCCAGCCAGGCCCAAGAGCACCAGGGTAGCCCTATAAAAGGCTCCTCCTTCTTCCTAGATGCTTCTCCCTTTTCTTCCCTTGTCTTACTGCTCTTGGTTAAGCATGGACTAAAAGGCTGAAAAGTTCATTCTGACATCCAAGGAGGATCACACCTCTCCTGACAGGAAGGGTAGCCGCTTCCATGTCCACTCTCTGATCATCCCTCTGCTCCCCTCCTGCTCCTTCTGAGGGCAGGGGCTTGTCAGCACAAACTTGGGGTGGTTGGGGGATAGCTGGGGACAGAGAACAAAGAGGAGGCTCTGATTCCCTCACGTGGTAACTCAGAACTGGGCGGGGCAAAGGGATGTTTACTCTCTTGATGACTGTCTTTACCCTTGACATTAGGTCACATGGTACCCTGAGAAAGCCTGCCCTTTCTGATCTCCCTGATTCTTGGCTGGCTGGCTGGCTCCCTTGGAAGCACACATGAGCACTGCTTTCTTTTCCCTTTTCCATGTGGTATTCATCCTCAGGCTTTTTCTGTCTGCACTCACTCTTGTCAGATTCCAAATAAGAGCTGAGCAGTAAAAAGTCATAATTTTGAACATCAGTCCCCTTCAAAATCATTCCTGATTCTCTTAGTAAGCGTCCTACAACTGAATTTAGACCAGAGTTAAAGAAAGTTGATTTATACATGGAATTCAACTGTAGCTTGCAGTTTGCTGTAAAGTGTTTTTTAAAAATGCTTGATGACATTTATCTTTTCAGGAAGATGCTTCCATTCTTAGACATGCCATTTGAAGGGCACGTGTCAGGGATATGGTGAATGGAATGACTGTCTGAAATCCAGAAGTGGGCACAGTGAGAGAAGTACCTTCTGCTCGGCCTGGTCGGTGACCAGAGACAGCTCTGCTCCATGGCCTGGAAGTGTAGGGGCCCCAGGCCCGGCATAGCCCCAGGCCCGGCACCATCCTGGGCCTTTTCCGTGGTTGTTCTCTCCCAGTTGCAGGGAAGGGATTGTAGTGCCTGCTCCTGGTAATTCAGAGTGTGCAGCTCTTCCAGAGTTGCTGGGGCCTGCCCTGGCCTCTAGAGCGCTCACCTCATAAGCCTGCCAGAATTCATCACGATGAAGGGCTACAAGCTGTGGTTTGGCATTTCCGGTCTGTGGCTGGTTTCTTGTGTGTTCAACTCTGAGGCTGTGCAGGGCTCTTCTCGGAACAGTTACAGATTTTTTTTTTTTTTTTTTTTTTTTTATTTTTATTTTTTACTGAGTTCACTGTGTTCTATAGTGTTCTGGAGGTCTTCACTGGATGGGTTTGTACCTTGGTTGGGACTGTACATTTCAGACTTAGGTGTAGGCTTGTATAGGATGTGATAGGCAGCCCAGGTGAGGTCTCCATGGTCACAGATTGGAGTTGATGGGGCATGATTCTAGGCACATGGGTAGGGGAGATGCGAGCATGGAACACTGGCGAATCTCTAGAGGTGAAACAAAGCATTCAGTGTCACATGGAGGAGAGGTGGCCCTAGCAGTTGCCCCAGGCCTCCTGCCTGAGAGCACTACTGTGTACCTGCTATGCTCAGAAAGCCTTAAACAGTGTCCTATGCTCTATCTGTGACCTGTGGTATCTACTACTGCTCTGTGGTAGGTGGAGCTGGTGACCACCTGAGCACAACTTGGGGAACAGGACCAGAAGTGTCAGGCAGGATGACAGTGTTCTTGCTGTGGGGACATTATGTAGGGGATGGGAGACAAACAACATTTTTGTTTCACTGCTGCAGTCTTCCTGGACCAGCTGGCCAGCACTGCAGTCGGTGCTAGCCCATCCATAACACCTAGCGTACTAATAGACGTTCCCTCTGGTCATGTAAATATACATCTCAGAGTCTGGGCTATCCCTCTTTGTTCCCGCTGCCTCTTGTGTGCTTGAAGCTGTGGTTGAGCAGGAGTACACGGGCAGGATTGGGCTACACCTCTCTGGAATCTAGGAATGAGGTGCATGGGAGCCCAGGTAAGGAAGGGCCTATGGGAGCATATATGGTGGCTGAAGCCTTACTGGAGGCCTAGAGACCCTTGTTTCACCTCTGTGGTTTCATTTAGACAGTTTGAGCCCAGGTCTAAATCAGGAATCCAGAGACTTCCCTTGATTCTAGGGCAGGACTGTGGAGCTCACAATAGGGGTTTCCCAGCCCCATTACTTGTGCTTTCTCTGTTCTCTTGGGAACTTCACACTGGTTCTTTGTTGCTCCTCTGTTGCTCCTCAAATGTGTATAGATTTCAGTGACTTGGGTCCTTTTCTGAAGGGGCCATCACCAGGATTGTGGCTGCTCCTTCCAGGAACTCACCATACTGTGAAATGGTCTCTTTCACATCAAGGAACCCCATTGTCATCAGAGACGGGTGCCTGAGAGGCAGTGGCTTGGGTCCTGAGTGTTACCACATCCCCTGTGGCTGTGCCCTCCCTTCACAGGAGGGTGTACATGTCAGGACAGACATCCCACCCAGGCTAACCTGCCAGCTGCTTCCTTCACTACTTAGGACCCCGGAGTGCTAGACTGGGTGTTACTCATGCAGTTTCCTTCCGGGTACTATATGTTAGATGGTAGGAACTCTCTAGTCTTAGGGTTACTGTCCTTATGTGTACACCCTCATGGTGGCTCTTCTGGATGTTGCTTATGGCCCTTGTTTGGCAATATCCTCCTGAGATCACTATGGTGCTTTGTAGGCTGGCAGGAGTGACATATCCCACATAGGGCACTTCTCCCCTCACCCCACAGCCTGACAGGGCCTGTCTAGGCTCCAAAGTGCCCCTCCCCCCATCCAGGTGGCTGCTCAGTGGGCTTTTGTGTGCTGCTTCTACTGCCACCAGTGCTGGATGAGGCAGACAGTGGGCCTGTCTTCCACAAGCATGTTTCTTAGAGTGACCGTTAGTGTTTCCAGGAGGGTGACTCTTAAAATATATCCATTGCTGCCCCAGGCTGCCTTCCTACAGGACGGTTTGTCGCTGTGTCTGCTAGAAGTCACAGGTTTTGGAAAGGAAGAGTTTTATGTACAATTTCTAAAACTTGTTAGAAACAATGATTTTTCCCAAGTGCTTGTCCTGGGGTCAGCACATCCCTGCAGGGGAACCATACTTGTCAGCTGGGGATCAGGGTGACCTGGGGTAGCAGGTCTTTTTTTTTAGCTGATAGCAAGCCTAATGTTTCAGCCTTGACACCTGTCTGTCCCTTTGGCTTGCTGTTGGTAGAGAGAGGAGAGGCCTCTGAAAGCTTTTCAGATCTTGAAAGTTCTGAGAGATAGCTTCCAGCTTGTGGGAAAAGATAGACAACTGCCATGTCGTAGACAGTGTTGGGGTGACTGGAACAGTGTAAGTGACAGCATGGGGAGGGACAGTGGCCCTGACCCATGTCCTTCAAGCCATGCCCATGGACCTACCACAGGGCTGACCCACCACAAGGAATTAGTGCTCATGAAAATGTGCATAGTGTGACAGGCCCACCAGGCTATGAGTCCCAGCTGGAGAAGCAGCATACCTGGCATCTGCCACGGCACCCTTGTTCTTCCTTGATTGTGTTTGGAGACCTACACGGGACTCCCTGACCATGGAACCCATTGACCTGTAGAAGCTGGCGGCTGGATCTCCTTAGAGTCTCAGACAGTCACATTTTCATTTCCAAGATAAACTGTCACATCTGCCTGGTGACCTTCAGGCAGGTCTAAGGTAAGATCGGAGGATCTTATATTAGCACAGAAAACCAACCACACAAAAGCCATTTCCCACCCCAAATCCAACAAGCTCATATGTGTAGTGAGATTACTTGATCCACCCAGCAGGTGGGGATCCCCAGCTTTTGAGGAGGGCTTTGATATGAGCCATCTCCTGAGTAGCTGAGTAGCCTCTCTATTGAATGGGGCTGTGAGCTTCTTTGCTTTTTGAGGGCAGTGTCCTGTCCTGTTTTTCTTTCTGCCATTGAGTCTCTTCTTGAGCAAGCTTCTGCCTCCTAAAGGCCTAACTGATTAGGTCAGAGCTCTCTGAAATGTGTCTGCTGTCCTCTGTGCTCCCCCAACCCTGTCACTTCTTCAGAACCTGGGTCAACAATGGACAGGAGGGCTTACCCTCACTAAGCTGTCATTCTGCACAAAGTGCAGGCACTAGGCAGCCTAGGCAAAGCGGCGGATGACCTAAGCTAGCCAGGCAGCTTCCTTCCTCTTTCAGGGACCGCATCAGAGCTGCCTTCACTCTCACTGGTGCCTTGTTCCTGACACCCCCAACTCCAAGGCCTTCCTTGATCATCTGTCCCTCTGGAGCAGCAGCAGGTCTCAACTGTGGGTGGCAACCCCGTTAGGGGGTGGGGTGGGGTTAAAAACGCTTTCACAGGATTGCCTGAGACCATCAGAAATACCAGATATTTACATTAAGATTCCCAACAGTAGCAAAATTACAGTTATTAAGTAGCAATGAAAATAATTTTGTAGTTGGAGGTCACCAGAACATGGTGAACTGTTTAAAGGGTCGCAGCCTTAGGAAGGTTGAGGGCTACTGTTCTAGACCATGTTCTTTACACGGTTCTCTACAAGCTACTGGGCTGAGGCTTGTCTAACTTCTTTCCCTGGCTTACTTCCTCTAGCAGCAGCCATGTTTGGGCCTAGCTATGGAGCATGTCCTGCCTAGCTAGGGGTACACAGGTAGTAAGTGCTGTACTTGGCATCTGAGTGCTCTGCCAGTCACTCTTGGAGTGACTTGGAGGCATATCTACTGGAGGACTGAGAGAAAGGAGAGGGAGACTGCTGTGCAGTAGGGAAAGCATTCTCTCTGGTGGCCAACAGATAGTAAAGAGTGTACAGAACAGGGAAGCTGCCATTACCTTGCCTGCCTGGTAAATATGCCATGAGCCTGAGCCAGAACAACCGAGGACTCACACAAAACGTGTGTAAAGGGACTTCCAGTCACCTTAACTCTCAAGTGCTGTGGGTGGAATCCCTTCTTCACAGGCCACATTACAGTAAATATAGTGTCTCTGCAATTGTTACCCCTGGGCTGGGGTGGGATGTGGGCCCTTTCTCTTTGTTTTGAAGTTTAAGCATCTCCCTCTTGCAGGAAGACCTGACTTGTGTCTTGGCTTCCTCTGGGCTCCATGTGGGATTTCTCCCAGAGCATGCTACATTAGGTGAACTCGAGTGCTGGAATCTAGATTATAGGAAGAGCCCAGCCCGGGAACCCCGTGCTCTTCTTTGAGTGCCCTGGGGTGGGCTCCTTAACTGCAGACCCCAGAGCACATCTGTAGGCTTGGGCTGAGGGCATAGACACCAAAGACATTGTGGCCTTTTCCTTGCTCTTGGAGGGTCCACACTGGTGGCCTCCTCTGGCCCTGCCTCAGCTTGGGTACAGGGTAAAGCTGAGGTGGTAGCTGACTGTTGGCTGAGAGTGCATGGGTGGACTACAGCCTTTAGCTCTTGGGGACTACATACACATCAGTCTTGACAGATAATGGCATCACCTCATCCCTGACTTGATCAAGCAAGGAAAACGTGATTTCAGAAAACTAGTCCCTTTCTAACTAGGTTTCACCTCTGCCTACACTGAAGCCTCTTTCTCCTGTTTCTTCCTAATTATTTTTAAAGTCTTAAGGAAAACCTCCTCCTCTATTTATAGCTCCATAGACAGTGAGCTGTCCTGTTTCTTTTTTCTGTGGGGAATCTAAGCTTCCATTCCTAAAGTGACTTATTGTGGCCTCTGACACTGAGCCAAAATTGTCGTAATCTGTTAAGACTCCATTTCATCTCCTGGAAATAGTGCCACTTTAACAGATGCAGGGAGCTGTGCCATGGTGTGGAGTGGGTAGTCATTTCCTCATGAGTTCTGAGCTCAGGGGCTTTCAGTTGGAATAGCTTCCAAGCTCCAAGTTCATAGACATGGACCAAGGTCCCAAACCTTTCAGGAGAAGGTGCGTCCCCTGGAAGTGGGGTTCTTGTTGTGGCACTATCACAAAGCTCAGGTGACCCAAAACCCCTCTGGATACATCCTCTGTCAGAATTTTTGGTTGCCCTGGCTCAGACTCCTGGCAGAGTTACCAGCTAACATAAGGTGGTGGGAGCTGCTCTGTCCTGTTGGAATAATGGAGGAATAATGTGTGGTCTTGATTGGGATACTCAGCCCTCTGAGGGTACCCAGCTGCTTCTCATACCAGGGTTTCTCCTCTGTTTTGCTATTCTTTTCAGGATACCACCTTTTATTTAGAAAGGAGACCCCTTCAAAGGCTTCCTTTCCCTGCCTGGGTTGTCTAGGGAACCAGAAGAGTCCCTCTGTGAGTCTGTAGCATTCTAGGTTCCCTATGTGTCTGTCATTCAGTACACTTGCTGTGTTTGTTTGGGGTAATAGTTGAATGGTGTTTCATCATGTCCTCTCAGGATGTTGCACAGAAGCATAAACAGCAGCCTCCTGAGGCACTGGACCCCAGGTGGGTATGAAGGTGTGGTCATGCACGGGCTCCACTTGCAATGATTTTAGAATAACACTCTTTCTTCTTTCTCTTATCTGTGACCTGCCATGTGCTCTAGTGTAGAGTCAATCTCTACAGTGACTTTGGAGCTGCTCTGAAGCTCAGCCTTTTCCTATTAGTTTTCTAGTTATCTTTGTAGGATCGGATAAATGTTATTAATCTTATCCTGGGGGGGGGTGGGGAAGGAGGGAGACAGGCAGGCAGGCTGATAGAGAGACAAATGGATAGACTGAGTGTCCTAGGCCTTAGGTATCTGCCTCTGTCGGGTAGGGAGAGACTGCAGGTCTGGTGCTTCCTGGGTAGTGCTTCTTTGCAGGGTCACAGCTTGCAGAAAGCTGTGCTTGCATAGTGGCTGCTGACAGGATGAGGCTCCTCTGCATGTTTCTCCAGTTCAAGTGAGAATCTACATCCCAGAAAGGACCAAGCCTCTCTCCCAGTGCAGTGGACAGGCCCTCATGCCTTCCCTGGGAAAGAGGAGACAGGGTTCATATCCTAGGTGGAGACCACTGTGGACATGAGCTCTGGCAGTTAGGCTGTTTCCCAGAGTGACCTGCTGTGAGAGATCATTCTGACACAGTGTGGGCTCTTGGAAAGAAGAGAAGTAGTGGCACAGGCTAGAGGGAATTGTGTACCTGTGCTGGAGGAGGAGGAGACGGTGAAACCTTCACTCAGGTGTCCTCCTCATAACATGACTTGATCCAGAATGTCGTGGAGATGGCTCAGGATACCTGATGATGCCTGTTTCGGGTCTCTGTGTCATTCGCCTTATTCTGATGACGACTTGGGCACATTACACCCCACCTAGCTCTCAGAGTCCACACTTTGTTCATTACCTCTGTGTGTATCTGTGTGGTGGAGGGGGCGGTGTAGAGGGAACATAGACTTCCATTCAGTCTTACTGGCTTTCTGCATATGCAAGGCTTCTGTGCCTTTTGTTAGATCATGCAGTTTTCAAGATTAATGCTACTATCTTTGACGTTTTTAAAAAGATTTGCTTTTATGCTTTTGTTGGTCAAATGTGGTCTAGCCCACTTGGTACACTTTACCCCCATTTCTATGTATATGGAGGATGGGGGTTGTGTGTGGTGTGTATATGCCAATGCCCCCTGTAGCTGGATATACATGGGGTTCTGGGTTCTTTGGAAGGAAAGTGTGTTCTCTAATCGGTGAGCTATCTCTCAGGACCCATCTTTGGTATTTTGTAATTTTTTTTATTGTTAGTTGCTATAGTAGAAAGTATGATCTTGTATATTGGCCTTCTGTTGACCGTCTCTATTAATTAATCCCTGTCCTGATGATTCTTCTTGATTCTCTATGTGCCAAGTGTAGGTGATGGTCATTTTGGTTTTCTTTCTTTTCCTTGCCTTTAGTATTGGCTAGGTGTAGAGAGGGCATTTTCATTTTGCTCTGGTGGGGGGTGGGGTGAGAAGCGAGTGGTACTTTTGTGTCCATGCTGACTGAGATGCTTGCTACAGATCTTTGTTTATTTGGTGATAGTGGAGGTGGTGGTGGTGTATGTATGGGGGGGGGGGAGAGGGAGAGAGAGAGAAACCAAGAAGGTCTGAGACAGAGGGAGCCCTATGTGTATGTGAATGCCAGTAGAGGATGGTCAGTGTCTTACACTATCACTCTATGCCCTCTTAACCGTAAGACATGGTCTGTCTTTAAATCTAAAGCCAGGCCGGGGGCCATGAGCTTCAGAGACCCTCCCCTCCAGCATTAATGTTATAGCTACATGCTCCCATAGCTAATTCCCTTCCCCATAAAACCTTGGTGGTAGAGATTTGAACTTAGGTTCTTATGCTTATAAAGGGAGTACTCTTAACCCTCTGGAGCCATCTTACCAGTCACCTTGTTTGCTTTTGAGAGTTCCCTTATCAATTCAAGGTTGTGAGATTCTGTTCTAACATTTCTCTGAGGCACTCACTTGTCCATATTTAATCTTACCAATAAACGCTTTTCCTGGGTTTCTCTGTTGAGATGATGTAAAATTTATTATTTGTTAATGTGGTAAATCATACTGACTGGTGGTTTCTTAAAAGTACACCAAACTATTATTTATTGACCTCCCTCAGTTTAGGGGTTACAGTCATTACAAATGGATCTGGAGCCCTGACCTAGGGGTTGGGGTAAGGGGATAGATGTCTAGAGATTTTTTTGACTGAAAGAGTTCTCTCCTTCTCTCATTCACTCTAGTCCCTTGATTTCAAGTCATGGGATGTGTGTGTAAGGGAGGGTCAGAGTGCTGAAGGTTCTGCAGAGTTACCTGGGAGCCCTGGGTGTGAGCCTTATTGGAAATCTGCCCCAAATGCCAGACTTACCTTCAGGTCTCTATCTGCTGCTGTAATCCCTTCCTATTTGGCTAACTTACCAGTACCTTTACAGATATATTTGATGTTTGTTTAGCTTCTGATTGTTCTCTGTGATAAGTCACCATTACCCTGTTCTTGTGGCTTTTTTGTTTTGTTTTGTTTTAAGTTTATTCATCAACTTGTGGTATTTTTGTCAAGACCAGAAATTATGTCTGCATTTATTAGAGGAAATGGAGAATGGCATGAGGTAGTTGGTAGCCTGTGAGACAGTTACTGGGAGTAAAAGTAAATCTGAGCCAGTTGTTACTGGTTATTAGAATGGTTGGCCTGTTACTCACATGAACAATTGCTTGGGTGGATATTTTAAGTTATGTATGTATCTGTGCTATGTATGGGTATGTGCACGTGAGTGCAGGTGCCCATGGATACCAGAAGAAGGCATTGGATCCTTGTAACTGCTACTGCAGGCATTTGTGAGCCATTTGATGTGTGCTGGAAACTGAATCCCAGTCCTGTGCAAAAACATTACAGAGTGCTGAGCCATCTTTCCAGTCCTGTGACTGGGTACTTTTGAGTTTTAGCACAAATATATCTGAGTATAGGTACTTTTGAGGCATATCTGATAGTACACAGGTGACCTCACCCTTGGGAACACTTGGACTAGTACATCTGATTGTGCTCTTTAGGATCTTTAGGCTGTCTTAGTATTTTGAGAACCAGCTTTGCCAAGTGTTCTTGGTTGAGTAGAGACTTGGAACTTGAATCCATTTGAAGCCAGACAGTTTTCTTTTCCTGTGATCAGTTTCCTTATATATAATAGCTTGATTGCCCACCCACCCACCTATTCCCCAACTTGTCCATTCTGCTTTTGAAAGTCATTGTCCCAGCATCATGGGTACAAAGGTCACCCCCCCTCTCAAAACACACACACACACACACACACACACACACACACACACACACACACACACACACACACACACACACACACACACACACTAGGAGCTCTGTCTCCATTTGCAGACAGGTAGAAAAGAATTAGTAGAGTAACTTTGGGTTGACTAGATAGCTGTTCCAGATAATGTCTCTTTGCTAGAGGTAGAGAATGTGGCTAGGCTGTCACACAGCATGGTGCTGAGCTAGAGACCTCTGGTCACATTCAGCTTTCCTTTTTAATCTGTGTTGTTATGCATGGATTCTCCTGCAAACGAATCTATGAAAAGAAATCTTAATTTCCCCCCAAACTTTTAACAAAGGACACCCCCCCCCACACACACACACACACACTCACACACATTCAGGCACACAGAGCTAAAACCTCTACAAAAAGAGATTCTGGAATCATTCTTGGATTTGTTTCTTTTCCTCAGAGAGAGGCCATGGGATTTATCTGCTCTCTGTTCTTTTGAAGAGCTGCTTGCTGTGTTCTGCTCTCTGAAAATCTGCTCTCCACTCTTAACAAGCAGCTGGAGCTCAGTTGAGTGTCTCAGCACAAACTACAAAGCAATGGCAGTGGCTGTGCAAAACAGATGCCATTTGCATTAAAATAAAAGGCAAACAATATTTGCATTAATATAAAATGGTTTGCATAGACTGGTCTATCCTTCCCCAAGAGCTGGTCACTTTTAACTAAGCAAGCTTTTGCTGATTATTTTTCACAGAGTTGCTTTTGCATATGTGTGGCTGATTTAAAGAAGGGCTCTCAGACATGCAAGTGTGGTGTCAGTGGCAGGTAGCCCATGCCCAGCTTTGATTGCTGTCCCTCAGGCTCTTGCTAGCTTTTGTTCTCAGGCAGGGCTAATGAGCATTGCCTTCCTTAGAGTAGCATTAGACTTGCTGCAGAGTTTTGCAGTCCCTTGCCTACTCTCCATGGCAAGCATTAGCCACAGTGGGCAGTTGGTGTCTCTGTTTTCAAGAACAGCTACACTTTGTGTGATTCATTCAAGAATAAAAAAATTGGCCCCAAGAAAAATGATGTGCTCTTAGAAGTGAAACACAGCCTGCTTCAGCCTTAGAAATGTTCTAATTTGGGTTTTCTAGTATCAAAGTGGAGAGGGGAATTTTGTACTAGGGGATTTGTATTTATGTAAGAAGCTAACAAGGTGTTTCAAATAGTGATTTTAAAACACACACACACACACACACACACATACACACACTACACTACACTACATTACACTACACCACACATAAGGGAAATAAGTCTTAGAAACATACTTGTGGTAAAAGTGGTCTTAGGTCTTAGTGATTGTGTGAACTTTGTTATTTCCTGCACAGCTGTGCTTACTACATGTTCACTAGTGTTACCGTGGAGACCACTTCTTCAGCGTGAGATAGTCCTTTAATTTTTATTCTGGCCCATAGTTTCTGAATGTTAAATATTTTTAGTTTTAATTATACATATAAATGTTCTGACTGTGTGTGTACATGTGTGCCTCATGTGCCTGCTCCTATGGAGGTCAGAAGATGGCATCAGATACCCTGGAACTGGAGGTACAGGTTGTTTTGAGCCAGCATGTGAAGACTGGGAACTGAACCTGAGTCCTCTGCAATAGTAACCAGTGTTCCTAACTCCTGAGGCATCTCTCCAGTCCCAGCAAACATTTTTTGTTAGTCTGAAAGTGTCTTCCCCCACCACACACACACTCCCTATTTCTTAAGTGACAATTTAGCTAGGTACAGAAATGGAGTTAGCCACACCCTTCAGCAGTTTTATCTTTTACTCTCCCTTCTACTGCTATTAGAAAGTAGTTTTCCTGCCCAGTTATCCTTTCCATCTCCGACCTCCAAAAATTCCTTGAATATGTTATCCTCAGATAGAGGAACTATTACATTCTTGATCTTAACCAAAAAACGAAGCATCAACCCGTGTTTTCTATCTTCCTGGGTAGCTTGTCTTGCTGTCTCAGTGCCATATAAATATCTTCCTATGTTGATGTATAGATAATTTACTGAAAAGTGTCTACATGCAGGTTTGTATTGTTTATACTACTTAGGACTTCAAAACTCTAATAATGTTTCTGAATTCTAGAATATTGTCATTATTAAGTATTACATTGTGTCTTTCTCTGGTTTTGGTTCAGTAGTTCATACTAGGTCTGTACTGGCTGTTCTTACTCATTTGCTCATTACTCATTACTTTTTCTTTATCTATTTGTATGCTATGTTCCAGTGGTCTAGGTCTGTAGTCTTAGTCTCACTTTTTTTCTCTCTATATCTAATCTAGCAATCCTAGAAAACTTTCATTCTTCTGTTTAAAAATTTGCATTAAAAACTGCTTTACAAGAGCATCTTTTTTCTGTGTTTCTTTTTCATTGTAGTTATTATTATTTAACTCTTATTAAAACATTTTATTAGATTTATTTACTTTATTTTACATGAATATTTTGCCTGCATTTATGTGTGTACACCATGTGCATGTGTGGTATCTATAGACATCAGAAGAGGGCATGAGATTGCCTGGGACTAGAATTACAGATGGTTGTGTACCAACATAGGTGCCAGAAACTGAACTGGGACCTATGTAAGAGCAAAAGGTGTTCTTAATTGCTGAACAGTCTCATTAGCCCCTTTAACTTTTATTATTAAGTATATAAGTATTTTTTCTTTTATTGAAAATTGATCAATTTTTCACATAATATATCTTGATTATGGTTTTCCTTTCTATGCCTTCCAGTTCCTCCCTCCCTCCCTCCCTCCTATCCAGATCTATTCCCTTTCTGTATCTCCTTTTAAAAGAACAGGTTTGTAAAGGATAATAATAAAAGATTAAAAAGTGGAATATAGTAAGATAAAACAAAGACTATCACATCAAACTTGGATGAGACAAATCTACAGAAAGAAAAGAGCCCAAGAGAAGACACAAGATTCAGAGACCCACTCTTCTGCACTCAGAAATCCCATAAAAACACTAGACTGGAAGACATAATATATATGTGCAGAGGACCTGGTGCAGGCCCTGTGAATGCTGCTTCAGTCTCTGTGAATTCACATGAGCATTAATCATTTGATTTAGAGCACCCTTTGTAGCTGCTTGGTCACCCAAGCAGTGTTGGATATAGGTTCCGTCTCGTAGCATGGGCATTAAGTCAAATTGTTTATTGGTTGTCTCTCCCACAAATCTTATGCCACCATTGCCCTAGCATATCTTGCAGTTAGGACACCATTGATAAATACAATTTTAAGAGAAGTATAAATATTAACTTATTTAATAACTTTTTTGAAGTGTACTTAATTAAAATTCATGTTTTATATCCTGTTCAGTTTCCTTACAATATTTGTAGATATATTACAGTTATTTGTCTGTTTTGCTGTCTTAACTAATTTTTAGGTTGTGGGCTGTTCTCACCATCATTTATAATTTTAAATCTTCATTGAAAGAACTCATCTGCAGTAGGACATTGCTCTCTGAAGAGCCATTGTTCTTTGCTTTCATGGGACTGTCAAGTTTCCCAGGTTCTAAACAAGTTTTATTTTAACTCCTGTACCAGGGTTCTAGAAGTACACAAGTAATGATCTTAGAGACCCTCCCCTCCCCCCATGAGCACTGGCTTGGGGATCCCAACCTTATGCAGAGATTTTGGTTTTTCCTTCTCAGTTTCCTCTTCTGCTTCCCTGGTCTGGTGGAAAGAGTTCTCTAGGGCAGCCAATGACAGTTCTGTCCTTGCCTGCAACCTCTTCCTTGGCTCCCAAAAGGCACTTGCATGGCCCACTAGGTAGACATGTGGCCTTGGCCTACTAGGTAAGCATTCTTACCTTTGAACTACACTGTAGCCCCTGAGTCACAGTTTGGAAGCCAGGTGGCCAGGTCCTGTGTCACACTGCCCAAGCCTTGGGACTACCCTTTATAGTTGTCATGTGGAACCTACAGGCTGAAATCCACATCCTGTCAGTGACTGTCGTATAGCTCACAGCCAACTGCAAATTGCTTCTTCTGGTGATAGCTCTATTTTTAGAAGATTAAAATAGAACACAATACAGTGAAATTACTGTATTTTTAGAAGCAGAATTTTGGTTGTCTAAAAAGGAATAATGTTATACCTTAGTTAGGCCCAGTGTGGAGAAGCTGTAAGAGTCCATCCATACTATATGTAATGGAGATGTGTCGATTGCCACAGCTTACAGACTCGGACAAACTGTCTTTGTTGCGGTGAGTCATGTGCATGAGATTCTTGACTTAAACAGCCAGGATGAAATTATCTTGAATGCACCTGTATAGTAAGTAGAGGAGCATTGTTAAGAGTCCAGAAAGCAAATGGAAGTGTGTGGAGATGGAGGCCAGGCAAGGCACTGTGTGGTCATGGCCTTAGTGTCTGGTAGGATGGAAACCTCATACACATTGCCTGACACGTTGGGAGTCATGGTGGCATTTGCATGCTATGATGTGTTTGTCCTTTCTTTTTGTCTTAGTTAGGGCTTTACTGCTGTGAACAGACACCATGACCAAGGCAACTCTTTTAAGGACAACATTTAATTGGAGATGGCTTACAGGTCCAGAGGTTCAGTCCATTATCATCAAGGTGGGAGCATGGCAGCATCCAGGCAGGCATGGCGCAGGAGGAGCTGAGAGTCCTCCATCTTCATCTGAAGGCCGCTAGCAGAATACTGGTTCCCACGTGGTTAGGAGGAGGGTCTCACTGCCCACACCCACAGTGACACACTTCCTCCAGCAAGGCCACATGTCCTAATAGTGCTACTCTCTGGTATTCAAACCACCACACTTTTAAATATATGTTTTGAAAAAAATTTTAAAGATACAATCATATCAATGTGCTCTGCATTTACACAAAAAATTAAGGAAAGCTTTGTGACATTTAAAAAGTGGACTATATATTAGAACCCAAGAAAAACCTCTTCTTTCTACTCTGGTAGAGGCATCAGCCCCTCCCCTACCAGGAAGATACCTGAGGTCTAGAGAGGCTATTAGTGCTGAGGACCAGGCACTTGCCCTGGTGTCAATCCAGTCCTATTGGCTACCCAAGTTGATGAAATCCATATGAAACTTGAGCTTCCCAGTAGGGTCCAAACAGACCTGGGGCAAGGATCCTGTTTTCAGGACCTCCATTTGATTTGAACATGTCTCCTCGAATAATTTGCTAGATTTGATTTCCAGTCCTTACTCTGGCTCTTTATCCCAGCATCTACTGTAGTGTAAAGATAGTCCTAGCCTACTAGAAGTCATTTTTCCTGTCACAGCAGACAAGGTGGGCAGACCCTGCTGGCTTCCAGGAAGAATTCCTTGCTAGCCTCCTCATGGGGAGGAGAGCTGAGTATTGGTAGCACTGTTGACAGCACACACAGTTTATACAGTAATCCTAGTTAGATGGACTGTAATGGAGCAGTACTATGGGTCAGCACGCCCGATTACTGTATCAAAGTAAGATGTTGAGTCTGAGCCAGTGAGGGCTCCCAAGTGCAGAGCAGTAGATAGGGACATGGGGACTGCAGTCCCCTGAGCCAGCAGGGGGAAGGCAGTGCCCTTGGACTCTCTGGAATCTCCAGTCACATTTGCACAGTCTGCCTTTCATTGTTGCTCCCTTTGTTTTCAGCAGGGTGGCCTGAGATCTTGGGTTATATGCTCTCATGGAGACCTGAGGGCTGAGGACAGGATGATTCCACTTGGATGGTTTCTCCAAGGCCCCAGTCCTTGAGGGCAGGCTTTGCCTTGGTCTGCTCCTGATAATGATGGTCAGAGCTGTGAGATGTAGTTAGGGGGTACATCTGACACCTCATGGGAGCAGAGAACAGCTTTTTTTTTTTTTTTTTTTTTCCCTATTCTGTAGCCTGACTTGCTGATGGCCATTATGGAGACAATGGCCCCAGAGATAGTGCAGGCCAAGGTCTCACCTTCCAGACAAGAGTAATACACCAAGACAGTGGTGCTGTATTCTTGGTCATGTCTCAGTCAGAGAACTCAGGTTACAGTGAGGCAAAGGAGAAAACCAAATAAAGCAACCCTCTCTGTGGTGGATTTACTGCACATTCATTCCTGCACAAGCCTGGGTGGGCTACATAGCATCTAGATCGCAGTGTGCCACTGCCTGTTCCTTTGTAACTCAGATTTAAAATAATAATAATAATAATAATAATAATAATAATAATAATAATAATAATAAAAATAAAGAACACTATTTCAGAAGCTAGAGCTTAGCCCAGTGTGGAGAGGTATTTGCCTGGTTAGGGCAGTTGGAACTTTTGCTGTTGAAGGGTGTGGGCAAGAGGACCTGGCACTGACCCATGGTCAGCCGAGCAAATGAAACCAAAGCACATGGGGCTCTTAGGGATTGAGAGATCTGAACCCTTGAACAAATGCTAAGCACTAGAAAATCATAATGGCTCAAGAAAGACTCAAAGTGTTGGTTCTTCAAAGTGCTGAATGAGTTTCCAAGCCAGCAGACTTTTCCCTTGGGCTCGGTGCCCTCACCAGGCCTCTGCCTCCACACCTCTGGAAGTGGCATGACCTGGCCAAGCTGCATACAGGCTACTAGATAGTCCTAATGGACTGCCTTTCAAAGTAGGCCCCCAGAGAGTACCCCTCCAGCCCCTCGATGACTGTGTGGTTGCCAGCCCTAGGGCTCTTTCCTATGCCCACTTTACTAGTTAGTCCTGTGGTCCTAGTTTATCTCCTTCAAGGCATCTGAAATGAGCCTTGAAGTCTTCCCGAGTTCCATGATCCTCATCATGGCTCTGGGACCCACAGCCATGCTCCGGTCCCACTGCGCTCTTCCAGACATACAGTGCTGTGTTCCATCCTCGGCCTGTGCTTTCCTGCTCTTGGAGAGCTCTTTCTTCCTAATGCCTAAGGTGTGCTTTCTACAAAACTTTCTTGCATGTCCTTTAGATACCTGCTTTGAGGCCATCAGCTCACATATATCTCCCACGTGCTTTTGTCTAAAGCAGTAATGATTTTGTCTCCAGCACTGATACCACACAATCCATTTACTAGACCTTTAGGCTGTTGGGAGTTTGAGGTGCCAGGACTCGATATTCGCCAGAATGTACCCTTCAAACCCTGCCAGCTGCTCAGCAGTCAGCCAGGGGAACACACTGTGTGAGTGCATTCCTGGCCAAGTGATGCCATGCACCCTGTGCTCAGTGCCCCATGTGCAGACCAGTGAGCTAAATGCTGCATGGGAAGTCGGTCTGCTACCTGGGCAGCACAAACTTGAGACAAGGACAGTAACTGTCCTTTCCCCTCCTCTTCCCACCCCAAGGACTAAGCCCAGGTGAAGGAAGGAAGCATGTAGACAACACCTAACTGGTGAGAACAGGAGCCTGATCTGTGAGGCTCCTAATTCAGGACGTAGGCTCATACTAGGAAGATTCTGTAAAACCAGTCTAGAAAAAGAAAATGTCTTTTTAATGAATTGAAGCAAATATTAATTCTACAAAATTCCAGGAGAGAAAGTCTTTGAACCCACCTTCTGGTGGAGGGGAGAGTGCTCTTGGAGGCCACACTGGTCAGTCCACCCCTTCGGCACTTGCTGCCATGCCCCTGTGCTATCCTTCTTTCTCCTGGCATCCAAGGCAAACCTCTCTCAAAGGCACATCAGCAAGAACACCAAGAGCACTGCCAGGCAGGCAGAGCTCAGGGAGGGTGGGTAAAAGGCTCAGCACTGTTCAGCCACAGGGTGGGCAGCCTCTGACTCTCTGATGGCTGGTTAGGGTTTATTGTTATGGATTAGTGACTCATTCCTTTGAGCTGCTTGTTAACATCTGCCTGTTTTCTGGCTTCCTGTCACTTAACCACAGATCCCTTTAGCTGATTTGTGGTGTTCAACAGTGTGGACAGAGTTTGGAGGCAGGCTCATCAGAAAGTAGGTTTGGTTGCTGACTCAACCCTTTTCAGGGGGTCAGATGCTTTGGCATCTGTGGGGTGGAGCACCTTAGGGAGGAGCTAACCTAGGCTCTGGCTGAACTCAGATCACGGTCTAACCTATAATGTAAGTCAACCTAACTTGTATCAGCTGGTCTTAGTCAGATCAACAGACAAGGAAGTCCAGCTGGTGGATGGTTCTAGCTGGGTAAGTCTGACTCCAAACCTCACAGGCCACAAGGTCCTAGGTCACAGCCTTTCCCCTCTCCTCAAGCCCTCTTTTCAAGTGCTATTTCAGAAAACCTGAGTTGGCTACCACAGCTTCTCCTATAGACAGACAGCTGATGTCTGGAGTAGGCAAGGTTAGTTCATCCCCAGTGGGTCTCAGAGCTGGAGCTGCATGTTTGCTTGAGATAACTGCCCTTGTCCCATGTCCCTGCCTGACTGAAGGTGTCTGTATTGTGAGCTGCCGCATGTAGTTCCAGGGCCTGGGGGCACTGCTGCACTCTCCTTTGTAGATGACACCCATTACTTGTTACACAGGCTCTGGGGACATGCATATCTTGTTTCCAAGGTTATTTTCTCCTCCTCTACTCTGAATAAAACTGTCCTGAAACAATGGGCAGGTAGAAGGACATGTTCTTGAGCACAGAGATGAGTGCTGTCTGCAGAGCTGGCTAGGCCGTCTTCCTCTAATCTGTGAGCCCATTTATAAATGTCTGATGGATCATGTTGTTCTCTGGGGCAGACCCATCCCTGAGAGCTGATGCATAGCACCTTCCACAGGACACCTGCCCATGGCCAGGAGACGCTAGGACATGGCTGTGGCGGCCACCCAGAAAAAGATGGTTTTTCTGCATATTCCTTTGCATCCTTGCTGTCACACACCTGCTGGTTCACTCAGTGCTTGTTGGGCCTCTGGCACACGTGGCTATGTGCTCTGTGCCAGGACCCCCTACAGTTAAGCTAGGCCTGCTCTCCCCTTGGACAGTGCCTGCCTGTGGGTATGCTGTGTTCTACACATGTTCCTCCTTGGACATGCTGTGTGTTTGTTTCTAGAGCTTCTTGGCTATGTGCATACTGCCATTTTCTACATTTATATCTTCCTAGAGAAGACTTCCTGAGTGGTAGCTAGTATTGGGTTCTTTGTGGCTTAGGCCTGACCATGCTTCCCTTTGCATGCAGGTTTAGGCTTCTGTGTGATGTCCTAGTGTCTGGGCTAGTGTTTTTGTGCTTCGTCCCAGTTGATCTGACCGACCATGTTCTAAAGAGAGCATGGTCCTAGACAGTGAGCCTTCCTAGTGATTTGACAGAAGCCAAATGTGCTACCTGTGCTAAGACAGAACTTTAAGGAGCCATGAATAGTTGGGTTAAGGGCCAGTCTGCCTGCTACCACTTCATATCAGCCAGTCTTCACTCAGCAGCGGAGGAAGTCTAGCAGGAAGACCGCTCTGTGAGAATGACATAGGCAGGCACCACATGTGCTGGTGGTCCTGGCCTCTGTGGTGTATTCTTTTCACACCCTGGAAGTTCAGCACCTGCTTATAGATTGACAGGAGCCAGGAGTATACACTGATTGGTCAGCAAGGAGTTGGCAACACACCAGAGAACATGGGGACATTTGAGAGAAGACAAGCTGGTCAGATTGTATTGGTTCAGAGAAGGGAGGACCTATCTTTATTCTTGGCTGCTCAAGAAAAAAATTCAAACACGTGTGAGAGGAGGGGCGATTTATACAATAACCCTGCTTCCCTGTCCTTAAGGCCCTGGAATTCTCCGCCATGTCTTCTTCATACACCCTGTCTTACTTTCTGTCCTAAGTATTTCAGGCAAATCCCAGTTTGCCATCACACTTGCACATGCATGTAACAGTTTTAGAGCCTTCAGTGTGAAAGCAATCCAGACTCATAGGCACTGCCCTTCAGATACTGAAGGTTGATGGTCCTCTGGGGCTTGGAGCCTGATCTTCTCTCAGTGTCCATGAGTAAGCCCAACTACCTCTCAGCTCCAAGATCACAGTGGCCAGCTGCCACTGTAGTTAAGGTGTTCATAGGTGAGAGCTGCCTATAGTCCAGGAGTGTCTGTCGTTGAGCCGAATTTCCAACAGACAAAATCTGTTGTCACTGGTGTTCCATGTAATAGTCGTTTTAAAAACAAACAAAAAGCCCTCCTTAGTCACTTTTTAAAAACAGGATGAAAAAAATGATCCCTGACTGGCTCCCCTCCCCTCTCTTCCCATCCCTTCTTCCCTACCATGGTTTGGAGCTAGTTGTGATTCTTAGGGGAAAATCAGCAGGAACACCTCATAGGTTATCCTTGACATTTTAAATGTCTGCCTGATTACCCCAAAGGAAAAATAGTGCTTAGAGAAAGAGAGTCTTTCTTCCATTTTCATTTTCTCTAATAAATACACATAAACTATGTTGGGCATGCCTGAGGAATTCACGACACTTACTCATTAAAGTTTAATTCGTATTAATGGACAGATGTGAGCTTTATTATAGAAGTTTGGTATTTCTCAATAACCTGTGTGGCAAGAAAAAGCAGAACTTAATGGATTGGGGCACTCAAGGCTATTAGTGAAATTCACACAGGGAGGAGCTGGGTTTATTGAAAGCTGAGCCTAGTGTTAGCTGGGTGTGCGATACTGCCTTGCCTGGAAGAGGCTGTGGGGTAGAGAGATGTGGGGGCTGGGAGTGCTCAGCTGAGGAGAGTAGTAGGGTATAGGTCTGTGTGTGAGTCGGGGAGGGGGAGCTGGGAGCTGATCATTTCTATCTCTGAGCCATTCATGGAAGACTTGTACAAGTTAGCTGAATGGCATTATTTTGGTGCCCGAGTATCCAACCAATGGTCACATGGGTCAGGGCCAAGGGACAGTGGCCTTATGATGGATCAAAGGGATGGTATTCTGGCCACTGAATCCAAACAAATCCAGTAAACCACACTAAATACACACAGGGGGTAGAGTTGTCTGTGACTGCACACCAAGTTGCTGGGTGAGGAGGCAGTGAGCAGTGGCAGGCCTTAGGCCACGGGCTGCTGTTCTCATGGGCAAACCCCTAAGAGAAGGGCTGTCCTTTCACTACTGTGGCGGTACACAGCCATTCATGGTCCTTCTTTGCTCAGTACAACAAATCCTTTTTCATGATTGGTTTTTTTTTTTTTTTGTCCTAGGCTGTAAGAGCTAACCTAAGTTTTTTCAAATTTAATTTCTTTTTATTACATTTTAAAATATTTACTTTGCGTGTGTGTGTGTGTGTGCGTGCGTGCGTGCGTGCACGCGACAACATGTGTGCAGGTCAGGGGACACTTTGTGGGATTCCTTCCACCTTGTGGGTCCCACAGATTGAACTCAGATTGTCAGGCTTGGGGCAGGTATCTACCTACTGAACCATCATGCTAGTCCTAGCCTGGTTTTTTGTTTTTTTTTTTAATGTTTCTGTTACCTAGTTTAAAAAGGCACACATACAACACAAATATCCTTAACTCAGAAATCCCTCACTTTCTCATCAAGTCAGATTTTAGTTCAACTCCAGTAGTTCTGCATCCTGTAGCCTCACACCCCAGGGTGTGTTGCAGTTTCTCTCAGAGCCACGTGGTTCCAGATGTAAAGTGACATTGGGTGCCTCTTGCTGTCCTGGGTAGCAGTGTCCTTTCAAATGTTTTACAAAGATCTGGGTAGCAGGAACAGATAACAGGAGCAAGGGTAGGTCTGAGAGGAGTGGGATCATTTCCTGTGTGTGTAGCAAGAGCTGAGCTCTCTAGGGATTGGGGCAGGGCAACAGGGGGACAGAGAGGAAATGTCTTCCCCCGGATCTCTGAGGGGTCTGTTACTCTGTTTTATTTGTTTTTTTTTTTTTGTTTTGTTTTGTTTTTTTTTTTCGAGACAGGGTTTCTCTGTGTAGCTCTGGCTGTCCTGAAACTTACTCTGTAGACCAGGCTGGCCTCGAACTCAGAAATCCGCCTGCCTCTGCCTCCCAAGTGCTGGGATTAAAGGCGTGCGCCACCACCGCCCGTGTTACTCTGTTTTAGAGATGAGACATAGAGTACCTAGAGCCCAGGATGGTGTGTACATACGGAGCCCAACCTGGGACAATATGTGTAGGTACCTTTCCAGATCTGTCATCACTACCTGAGCCCCTGAAGCCATGTAGGCAACATCTGACCTGGCCCTGCACTTGTACCTGTGTGCCTGACTTCTTAGGCCCAGTACCCACCACCCCCTGCCTGTGAGGTGCTCCTTGTCAACTCACATCATCTGAGATGCAGGCAGGGGAAGAAAAGTGCATGTAACTCTTCATGTATGACCTATAAGTAATGACATTTTCTAGAGGGAACAGAATGGATAGGGAATCAAAGAAGTATTTTAACAACAGTGAAATGTACCTCAGTCACATGGGGGTCAGCACTCACACAGGAAGTTGGCACTTTATGTCTATTAGCTTGATTTTCTGTTGTTGTAACAGAATACTCCAAACTTGGCTAACTTATATAAAAGGCCATGGGAAAGCTCAGAACCACATTGCTGGCATCTGGCCATTCTGTGGTAAAGGTATGGTGCTCCGTGTAACATGGTAGAAGTTAGATGTGTAAGCATGACAGGAGAGCAGGGCTGTCTTTATAGCAACCATGTGTGCTCTGATTCATCCAGCCCTGTGAGGAAGAAGCCAGTTTCCCTAGAGCAGTGCCTTCCACCACACAGCACTGTTACCTTGGAAGTCAGATTTCACCTATACTTTGGGTGGACGTAACATGTTTGTGCTATAGAAGTGCCCTTGATGTGATGTGATAGGAATAGCCAGTAATGGGCTGTTTAGCTCTCACTCACTGTCTTCCTCTTAGTCTACTCATGAGAGTGAGGGCAGGGCATGGCCTGACAGGTCCTGACAGGGCCACCAGAACCAAGGAAAGCCTGCGAGGAACCTGAGGAGGTACAATCTGCATTTCATGAGCAGCTGCCCACACAAACTGTCTTAAAGTAGGTGCTAAAGGAAGGGGAACAGTTTCCAGAGAATCTGGCCACAAAGATTGTTTTTAAAATGTTCAATGCCCAGGAAGACTGGATATCATGAAGGCTGTGAATTATCATAGTTACCCCTTACCCATAATGCTCTCTATTAGCCATGTATTTGAAAACATGTAGAAAAGGAACACACCATTCATTACTATAACCATCCCAGCTTTCCCCATATCAGTCCCCTACCAAGTGCTTTAAGGTATTCATTTACTCTCTCTTTTAGTGTCAGTGGGCAGAAGTGTGACCCCAAGCCTGAGAAGAGTGTGCAAGGTTTGACTCTAGAGTGGAGAGGGTTTCAGGTCTCACTAACTTCTTACTGTCTCCAGCCTTTGGCTGTTTTGCTCTTTCTCAAAACTTGTCTAACGTGACCAGGTCTTTTTCCTGCGGGAAACAACATTGGCTGCAGTTGAGAAAAAGAATGGAAGGCCGAGTTTCTCTACCTCTCGATTGATACAGAAAAGTTAGATACATTAGGCAACCGTACCCAATTAGAGATCTGTCTTGGCAAATCAAAAACACCAGGCAGCTTCCTTACTAGCATGGTAAAAGTTACCAGTCAGAAACCTACAACAGGTGCCATGCTTCTTGCCAAAACAGCATTGCCTGGAAGACCAGAGGCAAGGCAGGAGTTTTGATCACTATCCTTTTGCTGATAGCCCCAGCCTAGTACTGTAAGAGAAAGCAGCACATGGCTGGGGAAGGGAGCACCGGCCAGACTGTCACTTCCCCTGTGGAGAGCTTGAGAGAAAATGAATGGATAAGTAGAAGGGGAAGAGTTTAGAGAGAGCCAAGGATGCTCATTGCTGGTGTGCATCAGCAAACTAAAGTAGATATTTAAAGTACTTAAACAACTTAAACATTTTTATGTTTTAATAATGTTTTAAATGTTGTAATGAAAATATCAGACACCTATGAAGAAGACCAAGTAGCTCAAGTAAAAGTTACCAGTCAGAAACCTACAACAGGTGCCATGCTTCTTGCCAAAACAGCATTGCCTGGAAGACCAGAGGCAAGGCTGGTCTTCAGAATACCCAAGATTCACTTCACAGCAACCGTTGGGCTGAGCATGAGGTCCCAGATGGAGGAGTTGGAGAAGAGACTGAAGGAGCTGAGGGAGTTTGCAGCCCCATGGAGGGAGCAACAGTGTCAACTGGCCTGACCCCCTGATGCTCCCAGAGAGTGGACCACCAACCAATGAATACACATGGAGGGACCCATGGTGCTGACCACATATGTGGCAGAGGAGGGCCATGTTAGTCATCAGGGGAAGGAGAGACCCTTGGCCCTGAGAGTGTTAGATGCCCGAATGCCAAGGAGGGAAGACAAGAGTGGGTGGGGGTGGGGGGATACCCTCATAGAGGCAGGGGGAGGAGGGAGGAGATAGGGGGGTTCCAAAGGGGAGACCTGGAAAGGGGAAAACATTTGAAATGTAAATAAAGTATCAAAAAAAAAAAAAGAGAGAGAGAGAGAGAGAGAAAAGAAAAAGAAAAGAGTTTGACACTGAATACTTTAAAGCAAATCTGGGAGACTTAACAGGGTCACAGGTGCAGCTAGGTGGTGTGTGTGAGGGGGGCTGGCGGGCGGTGTTCAGATACAGATTCCTGTTAATGTGACAGTACAGGGGCCATCATTGCTCTGGCTGATTCTAGAGAGGAATGTTGGGCCCTGCTTTGCGGAATATGTGCTGAGCTACAGTGGGTAGGATACTGTGATACTGGGCACAGTACCAGCGAGCTGGCTGAGCGTTGAGATACCAGCTGCAACACAGCATTCTGCTGACTGTTGGTCAGGCCTCTTGGCTGTTCTCATGAGAAAACCAAAACAAAACCAAGAAACAAAGCCTTATGCCTCATGCTATGTGCAACCCAGGGGATGCAGTATTGGTTTGCTGTGAGCAGCTGGATGAAGGTTCACGAATGAGCCTAAAGGAGGAGAGCCAGGTCACCCGAGCTGAGCTCTGCAAGTGACCCAGGGAGGGGAGGCCCAGCCCCCTGGAGGTGATGTGTGTTTGCAGATGATTCTCTTCTCAGAGCCACTTCTCACCGGGGAGGCAGACATGCCGCATCACAGTAGTGCTGAAGCAGTGATTGGAGTCCAGGTATCTTGAAGTTGGTCCTCAGAGATGTGAAGAGGCAGAGCTAGGAATTTGGATATGATTTTTAGAGTGCAACAGTCTCCCCAGTAAAAGAAGAACAGGATATGGCCTTCAGTGTGATGTCCTGAGCAGTAAGATGTCTTTGTCCTCATTCAAATCCAGTATAGGCTAGAGTCTGGTTTGAAGTCTGGCCACTGCAAAGTGTTTGAGATTCTCAAGTTGGGGCTCCCAGCCCTACTCACTGTTCTAGAGTATAAAGGAAGAGGCAGGAGGGCTAGAAATTGGCTCATAACATCTTTTTTTTTTTTTTTTTTTTTTTCGAGACAGGGTTTCTCTGTGTAGCCCTGGCTGTCCTGGAACTCACTCTGTAGACCAGACTGGCCTCGAACTCAGAAATCCACCTGTCTCTGCCTCCCAAGTGCTGGGATTAAAGGCGTGCGCCACCACTGCCCGGCTTCATAACATCTCTTGACTTGGTGATGAGCTTGTTGCCAGGAAGAGGATGAATGATTGATCACTGTTCCAGTTTCATGTCCGTCACCATGATAAAGTAGACTAAGAGCAAGTCTTGGGAAAAAGGATTTATTTGGCTTATACTTCCATCACTGAGGAGAAGCCAATGTGGGAACTCAACAGCTAATCACAGCACATCCACAGTCCAGATCAGAAATGAATGCATCTTTGCTTGCAGCTAGCTTTATTTTTAAACAGTTAGGATCCAGCCATGAATCCTGATGCCTACATTTAGGGTTGGTCTTCCTCCATCAATTAACAGTCAAAACAGTCCCTCATGGACATTCCCACAGGCCAAGTGGATCTAGATAATTCCTCATTAAGACTCTCTATCCATGTGATAATAGATTGTCAAGATGACAGTTAAAACTAATCTCACAATCAGCCCAACTCTGTAGGGATAGACTTCTATACCTGGGGACTTTGGGCATCATACACCTCTTCATATGGGTGTTCATTTTTATCCTCAGTTAAAAAAACAAAAAACAAAAAACTTCAGTGCAAAGATAGTTGGCCCCTTATCCATGAGGTTGTGTTTCAAGATGCTCAGTGAAAGCTGAAACCACAGAGGGTGCTGTTTTTCCTATGCACATGTATCAATAATAAAGTTTAATTGGTAATCAAGAGAATAACAGCTAATAACTAGAGCAAACACAACAAAGTGCTCATGTTAGTTCTCTGCGTGTGATCTTTCAAAACTCTGTCCTGTGTGCCACTTACTCTCTTGGGATGATGGTGAGATGAACCGAGAGGCCTTTTCTGCTTCTCCTTGGTGTACCAGAATTGCTCACATGACTGTCTTGTGCTTTGTAGCCGGCCACTATTAAGTAAAACAAGAGTTATTTGGATGCAAGCTTGGCAGGACCATGGCAGTTGGTCTGGTAAGAGAAACAGCTGCCGAGTAATGAGTAGGCGGCACATCCCCAGAGTGGATATGCTGGACAAAGTTTGGCTCACATCTTGGGCAGGATTAGGCAGGAGAACTCAAGTTTTCATTTGGTATTCAGAATGTGATTTAAGATGTAAGGGTTTCTTGTTGTTGTATTCAGAATGACATGTAATTTAAGATGTAAGGGATTGTTGTTGTTTGGTTTTTAGAACAAGCTATTTAATAATTTAGACCTGAAGTTTCCCCACTCTCTACAGTAGTATCAATGTGAACAATAGGCACATAGTGTCAGAGCTGAATCAGAGGGCATCACCCAGCTGGTGGAAGAGTTGGTGTTCTAGGAAAGGCTGGAACATGTCAGGCTTAAGTTATGACTTACATGTGGAATCCATGTTACCTCATCATTGTATTGTTGCTTGAGGTGAGACAGTTAATTTGTATGTTCAGTGAATACACCCTGAAGGCTAAGTGACATATACCAGTAAAAAGACAAGAGATCCTGCATATGGGCCAGGACTTGGTCATGCACATGATGAAAATATAGACTGTGTCTCTAACTCGAACTGTGCATCAGCCACTTGGAAATGTGGTAAGTCCTTTTCAGGAGTGCAGTAGGTACTATTGTGTGTCATCCAGAGTCATTGGGCTCTCAGAGCTTAGGGCAGATACCAACCAATTCAAGCCCATACTCCAGAAATGGTCTCCATGCCTGCTGGCATACTGTGCCAGGGTTGGAGTGCTCTGAACTAGTCAGCTAGTAAACCTGGGCTTTGCCCAGATGGAAGGGTAAGGTGACATAGAGGAGACTGGTGGAAGCCTTCTGTTGATGCACTGGTGGCAGGAATAGGAAGAACCCTGAGGGATCCTCAGATCGAGGCAGGCTGTAACTTTCTCTGAGGGATCCTCAGATCGAGGCAGGCTGTAACTTTCTCTGAGGGATCCTCAGATCGAGGCAGGCTGTAACTTTCTGTGTGTGTGTGCGCAAGTGCGTGCATATGTATGTGTATATATATATATGTGTGTGTGTGTGTGTGTGTGTGTGTGTGTGTACACATACGTGTGTGCGTGCATACACACACACACACACACACACACACACACACACACACATATACACAGCCTACCCTTTGGAGCATTTTACTGCTTTCTACAATGAACACATTTCTTTGTAGGAAGAAAAGGCTTAGGAAGTGTTTTCTGCCCCTTGAGATTTCTTTTTGAGTAGTCATAAAGTTTGAGGAGACTATTGTTGACTTTACAACCGGTGGTCCTGGTGGTCCTGGTGGTCCTGTGTCTCAGGTGGCGGTGCTCCTGAGAAGGCCTTCAGTCTCTAAGTGGTAGAGTGATTGTTTGGGACTATAAGATGTAGCAGTGACCTCTCAGTCTTCCTTCTGAACCCTGGAGCGTGTGCTACATACAGTATCCCAGGCAGGCTCAGTGTGCTTCTTTTGACCATTATGAAATGCTAAGGGTGCTAGAACGAGGATGAAGGTTGTTCCTGGAGGGAAGGGAGCTGTCTGACACCCTTGTTTGGTCCCACTCTGTCTCCTGTGTGATTCAGATAGCTTCCTGCATGTTGCTGTTCTCTTCTTTGGAAGGGTATGTTTGGGATTTCCTGGGTTGAGGCTTCTGTCTTCAGAGTTGAACTTCCTCACACAGATTGGCTCCACTGCTTGGCCTGGCCTGCTCTGTTACTTTTTTGTGTTCTGCTTTGAAATTCTGTCCTTGGGAACTACATGACTGCCCTGTGAAGTTACTATGCTCTTCTTTAAATGACTCGTGGGTGACTGCTGATGCAGGTCTGCAGTGGAATGCATGTCACTGCAGAACATTTAATACCACTTGTCACATGCTGATTTTAAAGGAAAGGTCTGGTTCTATGAGGTTTTGTGGGTCTTCTTTTCTTCACGTTTGGTGAACACAGAGGTACCAGGAGGTCTTTTTATCCATCCAGTGCCAGGCATTGGTCGGTGGGTTCTAGTCTCATTCTTGCCTCAAGTCAGAACAGCCGATTGCTTCCTGAATATGATCTAAAAATGGATTTCAAAGAAATGATTGTGTAATCTGTAAGTCCACTAGTGCTGGCAAGACATTCCCCAGGGCGACTTGGAGTACCCCAGCACCCTGCTTCCTTCTGACTGCCACGCACAGCTGCTGTGTTTGTGTCAAAGTCCAGACCCTTCATTGTTATCTTGGAAGAGGGGAACTCTTTATCTTAATGCTTGTGGTCTCTGCAGAAAAGCCCACTTCTGATAAGCTCAGTGTGGGCCCAAATACAAGTTTGAGCCATGCTAGCTTCACCAGATGCCCTCAGGCAGGAATCCCAGTTCACCGTATCTCAACTGGGGGCTGTTTTGATTATTCTACAAAGAGCTTTTCATTTTTTTCTGGCAAGTAAAAACAATCTGTGCTGGAATTGAAACTGTCCTCTAAAAGGAGGGGACCATCGCCTGCAGAAAATTTACTGTTCAGCTCACCATTTCTGAAGCCAGTGTCTCCTCTGTTCCTCAGATGGACTTTCTGGCCGAGACCAGCCTGTGGAGCTGCTGAATCCTGCCCGTGTGAACCACATGTCCAGCACAGGTAAGTCAACACACTTGTGTTGTGAAGTCCTGCTTTACTGGGGGTGCATGACTGGAGGCGCGGATCACTTTAGAAGTGGAAGTAGATGTGACAGGAGCTGAATGCTTTGGACTTGATGCGCACTCAAATGGCATTTCAGGTGTCTTTGGTGCCTGGGCTCTACCTCTCCTTTCCCACCTGCCACATCGTTGGCTTTAACCTAGGACATTGAGCAGAGGTGGGAGTAGGGGACTAAATATTTCATGAACACGTCCAGGTTTAAAGTCTGACTGTTTTGAGAAGTTTTGACTTTCACTTTCCCTCATGTATAGTTTGCTGAAGTCATTTTTGTCTAACACTGCCATAGTTTGGGCATTTTGAGATAGTTTCCTAGTTCATGCCCGTGTGGAATGAGATAAGAGTTTCTTACATGCCCTGATGGACCGTGGAAAAAATGATAAATAAACATAGTTTCTAAGAAAACCAAAGAAGTAGGCTTTGTGTTCATCTCTCTGCAATGAAAAGCGCACCCTGCTCTTTGAGAGCCCCATGTGAGGATGGGTTGTGGCTTGCAGTGCTGTCGCCTGGCCTGACCTACCTCCAGTCTGCTGCTGTCGCTGTATGAATTCCGTTGCTGAGTACCTGGGGTTTGTTTTCTTGTTTCTCAGACACAGATGATAATGCTTCCCTGCAGAGTTCTCACTGAGATCAAATATATGTGTCAGCTTTTTAGTAGTTCCATGATAAATGTTGTCTCCTAATGTCACACTGACTAGCTAAAGATGGCATGGGATGTCGCTGTGACGTGCCAGCTCAAGATCCAGTGTTTGCTCTGCCACTACCCCTGGTTTCTCTGCTCCAGGATGGTGTATCAGCAAGGGTCACCACACCACTTACCACTGTCTCCAGGCTCCCTGTGTTTTCTAACACATCTTTACAGTATTGAAGGGCAGCATAGTTTCAAGCCTATATAGAAGCAGTGTGTGGGCAGAGGGGCCATGGATCCACAGGGCGGGCGTGTGCAACATCTCATGGAGCCTCCATGTTGATATGTGTCTGGGAAGCCATTAGCATAGAGGCCATGCTTTCACTGTTTTCAGACACTTTAACCAAGTATCAAATGCCTCACAGAAAAATTAAGATTGAGCTAAAAAACCTTGAAAACTGATGTGAAATGTCCTTAATGTTGCATTTTTATACTATAGAACAGAAACATTTGAAGTGTTTTTTTGTTTTGTTTTGTTTTTTTTGCAGTTATTAGTTGCGCTGTATTCCTGACCATTGAGTTAACCTTACCTATTTTCTGACATGCTGTGTGTCTCATCTAAGCAGACATCTTTTAACTTGAGTAGGAAAAGTGCCCAGGCATTCCTTCTCATTGCCAGTCTCATCTCCTTTCTAGACCATTCCTTGTCCTGCATTCATGAGCCCATGAAAATTCTGATGATAACCACGCCTTGCTATTTTGTAGCAAGAATTATTAGGGCTGGAAGCTGCCCTGACTATTTCTTTGCCACTACCTGCTGCCTTGGTGGAGTGCTCAAATTGGGAATGTAAGACATTCTTTCAAAGAATTCCCCAAAGACAGCGGGCCCAGGCCTCCCCTGCTGCAGCTCAGAGTAGTCTGTTCTACTCTTTGCCTTTGCTTTCCACCACCTGGGCAGTCTCTAGGAGCCCTGTGTGCTCAGGTCCCATTTATTTCCCTCTTTCATTCTGCTTTGGGCTCAGTATGGAAGGAAGCAGAAAAGGACCTGTCCTACCCAGGACTCCATCTCCTGTCCTTGTTGCATCATGGCTTCTTCCTCTGGGTGGCCTGCTGCTTACCTCTGGGTTTCTCCAGCCTAGCCCAGAGGCTTTGTGAAGGTGTCCCTAGCAGGAACTGTTGCAAATGAGGCAAGCAGCTGAGACAGGAAGACCAATGGGCAGACTAGGATGAGAGAGTCATGAGAGGTTCTTGGTAGATGGAATTAACAAGGGTGAGGGTGTCCGGAGTAGCCCAGCAGAGAGATCTGAGGTGTGGGTTACCCAGTATGGAGTAGATCACTTGGCAGTATCTCTTGTGCCTGCCAACCCTCACCACAGCCCTGTGCTCACCTAACAGAGTAAGCGACTGGCTAAGATGTGAGGTAGCGCTGCTTTTCAAGTGGCTGACCTTAGTCCACTTTGTTGTGTTGTTGCTGATGGGACTGAGTCACTCTTAGGGCCCTTTCTGGCTATGTAGCTGCTTGCTGTCCCTGTTTTCTGTTTGTTCCCTTTCATTCTCTGGGGACATGGTGCTGTCTGGTTTTCTTCCCAGGCCTTATCTGTCTGGGCTCTGCCTTAAGTGATGATAGTCCTATTCTGCCTGGTGAGCCCACTGTCTGTCCATTATAGGAGACATGGATATCCAAAAGCTGGCTAGGCCCTTCAAGGACCTGGCCATTGTTAGCAGCTTAGACTTCCAGTCTTGTTAACCTCCTGTAATCCACTCTGAGATGACTGCTGGGAACCAGCATCCTGGGGCAAAAGACCAAGCATCTCATAGGTAGCCTGCAGTCCCCACTGAGCCTTGCTTCTGCTCTGTGCTTCTTTCTCTGTAGGAAGGGGTCTCCGGCATTTGCCGGTGGCATGAGTAAGGGTAGCCAGATGGCCTGCACTCTCGGAGCAGATGACTTTTACTACTTCTGCCTTGCCCCAGGTCCCGGTGCTTCCGTTTCTGTGCCTCAGAGCACTTTGCAGTTGACCCCACACCATGTTTCCCATGGCTGCTGCTGGCTTTTGACCAGTCAGTATCTGAAGAGACACTGTCCCTGTGCGTGCCTATGTTCTATCTAACTTGTTGTACACAATGTGCTTGCCCAACATTGTATTGGTTTAGTTTGCCTCTGTGGGTCTTGTGTCTCTTTAGACAACCCACCTAACACTCTGCTTGTGTTCACTACCATTGTTTACCAGAAATGCTGCTGCCTTTGAGTGCATGATCCTGACTGTCTGAGCTTCCGTCCCCACCCCTAGCCTGGACCCTGCCCTGTCTGCTCTGTCTACTTGTTGCCCAATTGGGATCCTTTACCACCTCAGTACCCAGGGAGGAAGAAAGCAGTCCTTCCCTTTTGGGTAGATATGGGGTTGTTTACACTTCTCACAGTGGCCCACCCCTCCTTCAGTTCTGTGCTGCTAATGCAGACCAGAAATGCTCCTTGTCTACCACAGGATGTCGCATGAGGCAGGGAAAGGTATATGGCTCTTGGTTTTAGAGCTGAACACTCAGGGTGACTGTACAAAGCAAACAGTTCTCTTTGTGTGTGTCGTGCTCCCAAGTGGTCCCAGTTCCATGGATCCCAATGTCCTGAGACTGATAACTGGTGCATGCGTGCATGTGTGCGTGTGATGGGCTATGTGAGTACTGGTTTGTGTAGATACTCGTGTGTGTGCCGTGAGTGTGGAGGTGAAAGATCAACCTTCTGTGTTCTCTTGCACCCACCAACCTTTCCTGATACGGACCCTAGAAGTCTGGGATGAGACTAGCTAGACTGGTAAGGCCCATGGTCCCCTTCTCTTCTCTCTCTCACAACAGAATCACATGTACTCACCACCATGCCTAGCTTTTTACATGGTTTATGGAGATTAATCTCAGGTCCTCACGCCTGCACAGTAAACATTGTACAAAGTACTAGGCTGTCCATAACATCTGTGTGCTGCACCCCCTACCCCCAATTTCTTAATTTTAAAAAGAGTTTTTTTTATGTGTAGTGGCCTCAGGAATAACCTCCAGGTTTGTGTCATACAACGGGTGGATAACTAGGCTGCATTTTCCATGGATATTTGAGAGCTCCAGGCAGCTAGGGCAGGAAGGAAGGGTTTGTTTCAGTTGTCATTTATGACAGGACTAGTGTGCAAAGGCAGATTCATGCACTGTGACATCATTTGTGCTCAAAGCACTTTCAGTCTGTGTTTCTCATCAGTTTTTATTGTAGGTTTTAGGGCTTTGGTATTCCAGGTGAGTCAGCCAGGATATGCACGAGGATTTTGTCAACCCTTGCTCTCCTTAGTAAGCCTGGATAGGCATTAGTTTCAGCAGTTATATGTTAACCTTCCATAGTCTTTCCGACTCCCAACACTTGGTTACCTTTAAGGAAGAATTACTTTGGGGCCATACTCTGTACACCTGGTTGGACCCAACTCAGGTCCCTGTGTTCCTAAGTGACTCTCATGTTGCCATGGAACCAAAACCCTAGCACATAGATCATGGGGTCTCTTGACAAGGGGCTAAGTGTTTGGCTAGAACAGAGAGCAGAAGCAGGTGGCCCTGTCAGGTTGGTAAAGAGCTTGAGGTATGGGATGCTAGCTCCATCTCACAAAGGCCTCCTAAGTACCGAGCTTCCTGAGCATCCCTGACCACACCCCTCCCTCCGTGTTTCCTGCTGAGCCATGTCTGTTGACTGAGAGGAGAGCTAATGGGGACACTGGGTCAGTCTGGCCCTGGCATCTCCAGTTTGCCTTCAAAGGCCCCATTCCTTTCCTTTAGATTCCTTGCTCTGTGCTTAGCATTCTGGGCTACCTCTCCTGTGTTGACTTGGTTGTTCTTAGTCTTCTCTGGTTGATCATTTCGCTCATTTATTTTTGTCTTTTCTTTTTGATAAAAGAGTTTTAGGTCATACCCCTTGGGTAGGGATGAGATGGCTTTTGATAAGTTATAACTTGTGATATTTAATTTTTAAAACATTAATATCAATATTTTGTAAACATTCGTGTTATACAAGGGAGATATTTTGATATGTCTTTTATAGTTCTTTTAAAAAATGATACTTAGATGTTTTTAAAATCTGAAAGTATGAGTGTTCCAGTAGACCTTTGTTAAGATACACAGCCTGTTAGAAGTTACTGAGCCTTTGGATTTTTAGAGACTGCTTGTCTTATGGTCTGGTTTTGATACTTGAGTATGTTACTTGTGTAGAATGGGAAAAAAGGCCAGAGGTTCTAAGTCCATGGGGAGGAGGAGGACAGTGAGGAAGGTGAGCCCTGGGCTGTGTCCAGGAAACATCCTCCAGCTCAGTCTTCACTTACTCCTTGCTGGAGCTAGGCTGTGACTAGAGGAACAGTCAAGGCAGAAAGCGACCAGGAGCAGGAGAGGGGGCAAGGGCAGAGAAGGTCAGGATTTTATTCAGGTGGCCAGAGTTTTCTTGAGAAGCTGACATGATTTTAGCAGCATTGTATGGTGTGGAACTGGTCAGTGATTGGGGGATACAGGGAGGTGCTAGGCTTTGGCAAATACCCTAGTACCAGCTAGCAGGCAGAGGAGGTAGGACCGAAAAGATACTAGCCATGTGATGGCACTATTACCAGTTACTGGCCAATATCCTAGGCAGTCAGCCTTTGTCTACAGGAGAGAGGCTCCTGGAAGTTCTGACCAGTGCTGTGGAGGGTGATGGTAGCCCATCGTGGACATGAAGACCCAGTAGAGACCATTGGCAAACTAGATGTGATAGTGGCACAGCCAGTTGGCACAGTGGGAATAAAGAAAATTGTTGGGACTAGAAATCTGACAGTCTACACTTGGGGTGTGAGAGAGACAGCAAGTGGAAGCTGGACTGAGAGTGGCCTGAAGCACTTGGATAGTGGAGTCACATTAATTAACTTTAGTGGGTAATGTAGGTAGGACCTACCTTGTGGGGTTCGGGATTCATGAAGGCACAGAAGTGAACTTTGGATGCAAATATGCTTTCATTCATGGCCACCAAAAAACCTTTGTTCGAAGTGTAGTCTGCAGGAGGTAGCAGAACATTCTGTTACTGATTCTCCAGGGGCTGTGCCATGGGCCTGGGTTGAACCTGAAGAGAGTGAGTGTCTACATATGAGGCACCAGGTGCCATTGGTTTCAGGAGGACTTGTTCAAGACTCAGATCTTGCAGCTCAGAATAAATGATGACAACTGTTCTCTTGTCACAACAAGCTTGTCCTTTAAGTGCCTGTATGCTCTGCAGTGTCAGTCTTCTTGCAGGAAGTACCTCAGTGGGCACAGGTTAGGAAATAGACTGGCAGTCCAAGTAACTTCCCCAAGGTCACTCATTTGTCAGGTGGCTGACTCACAACCAGCTCGCAGGAGATCCGTCTAGATGCCAACATCTGAACTACCACCACGCCTGTCCAACACACACCAGATTCCCTTGCCTTTTGCAGTTTGTATCTCTAGGGATCCAGGAAGCCCTGGAAGGATGCTGCACTCCTCTTTGGCCATCTGAAGTCAGGTGAGGTCAGACTGATTTCTAGAAAGCCCAGGTTGAATGTTCTTGCTTCCTCGAGGGGAGGGAGCTGGAGGAGACCCAGACCCCAGCAATGCAGCTTTCAATTTGCTCTTAATCCTTCCTTCCACCCCATGCAAGGAGCATCTATTTTTAAATGTTTCTGCTGTTCCTGTTGGGTAACAGTGGTTCCTACTGTGGCCCAGCTGTAGGTGAAATGTATATCCAAGTGTTTGGAGGTTGCTAAGAAGGAAATTCCGAAATTCTGTGTTCTTACGTAATATTGACCTTATGTAACTAGAATGGCAAAGACAGTGCAGATTTGGTACCCTTCCCAGACCACTGGGGCTATTTTTAATTTTCCAATAATATGTTTTTATCCACTGAGTTTAGGGTAGTCAGATTGCTTTCTAAGGTAGTTTGAGATGTTTGCTGTTGTGAGCAGGTCCATGGTGTTGCAGGGAAGAAGTTTCCCCGGGGCCCTGGCTAGACCAACTTTAACACTTATGGGCAAGGATTAAGTTGGCTACTACCAATTCTGAAGATTTTTCTACCGTAAGCATGGCTGTGGCCATTAGGTGAGTCAGTGGTCAGTAATACGCACTGGTTTAGATGTTTCTGTGTAATTGTTCGCTCTTAGAATTTATTCCCAATAACACCTTGTTTATAATGTCATCACAGCAAAGTCTCCAGGGCCTGGTTCTGCCCCCTCATCATTTCTGGAGGTTCTGCTTGTCTTGGTGGTAGTGCTGGTGATACATAGTTTCCAGGAAGTGAGTCTGTATGCTTCTCCAGTGCTGTCGCCCACTGCACCAGGGTTTATCTCCAGTCCCTGCTCACACGTGCTTGCAGCTCTTCTACTTTCGTAAGATGTTTTTCTTCTTGGGGAATACTGAACAAATTAGAAACATTAAAAGAGTTTTATGGGGAACTTTGAGGGCAGTTCTGAAATAGGCAGCAGGGGAAGTCTAACCCTGACTTTACTGTTTAGTAGAGCAGCCCCGATGGCTAGTCATCTCCAGGTGGGCCTTGCTGTTACAGCCAGCATAGAGGACATTATGCAAGCAAAGCACTGCCTAGCCTGTGCAAGGCTCTAGTTTCCAGGCCCACTAGTTGCTCCCTTCCAAATAAATCACAGTATCAGGAATACAAGAGAGGTGCAGCGAGGCGATCAGGTCTGGTGGCCCTCATGCCCTGGGTTGGCGTGTCACTAGGAGCCCCTTAAACAGCTAGTCAGAGTTGTTGTGCATAGCCTCTGGGAGAGGAGAGCTGTGTTCAAAGTCGCATTTCGGATGCCCTTGTTAGTAAACTCTTCTGTGTTGACAGAAACCCTTGGAAATGATTTGTAAAGACAGTTTTATTCCTTAGATGTCTGCAACATCGTCAGGACTAAATTTATGTTTGTTGTTTGGTAAGCATCTTGGAAAACAAAAACAAAAAAAACATACTATCAGAATGACTCTCCATCCCTGGCAACTCTGACTGGCAAGAAGACATTTAAGAATGCTGACAGATGTGGAAGTGACTGCTCTTCTGGTTGAAGGGCTTCTGTGTCCTGCAGGGAAATGTACTTAGAGGTGGAAGGGGGTACACAGAATAACATGCCCAGGCATTCTCTGGCAGCCAGGGGAGCCCCAAACCCCTTCTACCAACCCCTCACATGTGCTTGCATTCTGTCGGTTTGTTTGTTCTTTTGGTCGCTTGCTTTCATGGAACAAGCAGATACCCGTAATGTTGTTGGTGGAGCTGCCGTAGTCCCAGGGGCTTTCTTAAGAACCCTTTCTCGGGGACCCCTTTGCTTCGTTCCTTTTCTTCCTAACACTGCATGAAGAGCTTAGTGGTGTTTGTGAATGCTCTTTTATTTTTACCCCTCCCCCCAAGTTCTGTTGTTATTGTTTATTACTATTATTTACTTATTCATTATTGTTATTATTACTATTAACATTAAAAGACTGGCAATTGTTTTCTGTGTTCAACTTTAAACAATTTGTAAGACTTTTGATGTGTTATTCTTATTATTTTATAGCTGTTCACATATAATCAGAATATAAGTGCTAAGTGCTTTCCTGTTGCAGGGGTTGTGTAGTCACTTGTGCTTGTCTCATTACTTGTGGTTCTTGTGCAGTGTGTAGGCTGGTGGGCTGCACTCTGTAATGAATACATTCATGGGAGGATTTGTTGTTGTAATGACAGAATATCTAAGGCTGGTGTCCTCGTTAGGGTTTTATTGCTGTGAACAGATACCATGACCAAGGCAACTTTTATAAGGACAGTATTTAGTTAGGACTGGCTTACAGGTTCAGAGGTTCAATCCATCATCATCAAGACAGGAGCATGGCAGCATCCAGGCAGGCATGGTGTAGGAGGAGCTGAGAGTTCTACATCTTCATCTGAAGACTGCTAATGGAGGACTGACTTCCAGGCAGCTAGCATGAGAGCCTTAAAGCCCAGGCCCACAGTGGCACACCTACTCCAACAAGGCCACACCTTCTCATAGTGCTACTTCTTAGACCGAGCATATACAAACCATCACAGCTGGGTACTTTACAGCAGCACTTGGGAGGCAGAGGCAGGCAGATTTCTGAGTTCGAGGCCAGCCTGGTCTATAGAGTGAGTTCCAGGACACCCAGGGCTGCACAGAGAAACCCTGTCTCGAAAAACCAAAAAAAAAAAAAGAGAGAGAGAGAGAGAGAGAGAGAGAGAGAGAGAGAGAGAGAGAGAGAAGTTTACTTTAGTTTTATAGGTCAGAGGCTGGAAAGGCCAAGAGCATGGTGCTAGCCTCTGGCTGGGGTTCTTTTGCTTCATCCATAGGAACACACAAGGGTGAAAGCAATATGGAGAGCACCTTCTTCCAAATTGGTTAGTCAACTCTCGAGAGAGCTGCTCTGAGACTTCTAGGAGGGCTTTGATCCTCTGCAAAGCTGGGCTGCTCCCTGCCTCCCCCAACACACACACACACACACACACACACACACACACACACACACACACACACACACACACACATGAAACTTAAACCAACATGAGTTTGGAGAGGACAAATCAAGCTGTGTGTGTGTGTTTGGAAGTTTTCCAGCTTCTCTGTGAGATTCATTTTTGTCAGTGCTTCATGGAGGCCTGGGGAAGGCATAAATAATCTGACATAGTACTGGAAGCATGGATGTGATCACCGTTGTAGCTCTGCTGTTGAGTCCAGGGCACCAGTCCTTTGTGTACCTGCTTATCTCAGGTCACGGGCAAGTTCTCACCTTGCCAGTGCTGTTTCTGTCTATGTATTCTTGCTCTCTTGCCCTCTGAATCCTCTGGCGTCTCCTCTAAGCTCATACATTTGCACCTGTTACATCTTTGCAAAGCTTGTGCATAACCCTTATGGATGGGTTTGTGGCTTGTTGGTATTCACCTGGAGATGAATATTCGCTTTGTTGGACACCAGCCTTCTACCCCCTTTCTTCCTGTTCTCTCCTCTGTTTCTCTGGCAATGTCATATGCCAGGCTTCTGAGGATCCACAGAGAGTGACATAGACTCTTTAGGCACATCTTCAGCCTGTAAGTGCATAGGGTTGCTGGAGAGATAGCAAATGGTACACCTGGAGCCAGTATTTGAACTGGAGACTAGAAGCCCCAAAGGCTCCAGGAAGCATTTTTTTCTTGGAGTTGGTTCTATTTTCAAACTTGAGTTTTTCTCAAGTGTGATCCTAAGAGACCACTATCTTAAACTCTAGCAACTAGGGCAAATCATAATGACCAGCACCCTCACATGGTAGAAAGAATGGGTGGGGCCTTGTCTCTCCGCCGAGAGAGGACCCTTTCTACTCCTTCAGATTCAGATCTAGTCCAAAGCTCTGGCATCTGTTGTGCCAGGCCTCAGTGCCCTGATTCATGTCAGCACCCATGCAGCACCAAGCCCGGAAGCTCTAGGGACAGAACAGTACTTTCCATTTAGAGGAACAGGAGGAAGACATGCAGGCTGATGGTAGCTAGTCATCCTAGCACCCTTGCAGCTAGCCCTCCGGCTGGCCATCTGCTTACTAGCTTTCAGAATCCTGTGGCTGCCTTTCTTTACAGGATATATTTTCCTACTGTCCTCAGAATGAAGTTTAGGGACAGGTAGGATTGGTGCCACCACTGAGCTCTTTACCCAAAGCAGTTCTTTATGTGTGGAGAGCAAAAGCCCTCCTCCCCATCCAGGAGGCTAGGAAAACAAGGCCCTTTGAACTTGTCACCTCAGTTTAAGTCATAAGTTGCTGGGACTCCTAGTATCTCCTTATAGTTTCAAAAAATGCCTGTTTTCAATCAGCTGTAGCCACTCCTTTTAGGAACAGTGGCTGGAGCTGCAGACTGAAACCTCTGTGGATCAAGCCCCCACTGGCCCCTAGAGCTTGCTCCAGAGTCTCTGAGAAGTCTGCACTCTGAAGGGCCAGGCTGAGGAGGGCCAGCAACTCCAAACAGCAGTCCAGCCCGTGCCATTTGTCAGTGACAGTATTCCCATTGCCTGTGCTTATTTCAGCTTTATTGCTCGTCAATTTTTATAGAAAGTCCCTAAAGAGATCTGAAGATACAGGGTCTGGGGATTGTATCCTAGGACTTACACTTGTTTGATATAACTGTGTAGTAAGCAGAGGTGGAAGGAATGAATCTCTGCCTGGGATGCTTTGTTTTATTTTTTAAATTTAATGATGATGATGATTTAAAATTCTTTGTGGTTCTGAGGAACTACCTCTGGGCTTCGCTGCTGCTGGGAGAGCCTGTAGCACTAAGCTGCACCGCAGCCTCCTGCTGAGGATTCAATCCTGTCTTTACAGCATTAGCTGCTGAGTAACTAAAGTCATTGCTTCAGAGAACTCAGCAGATTGGAGCTGGCGAGGGACTCCAGCTGGCAGTTCAGCACACTGAGAGGTAAGGCAGGGACAGAAGGGTATGGCACTCCAGTGCAGAGTGGTTGGCGTTTCTCTTTCCTTAGTGCTGTGCACACCATTTCTGTATCTTTGCTTACTAAGCCTGACAAGGAGACTGCAGGGGACTTGTATTTATTGCTTGGTGAGTTTTACTGTAAGAGACAGAGTTCTGGACTTATTGACAGTAATTCTGACTGTGATAGAGCTCTGTGTTTATACCAAAATAGGTTCAGGGAAAATATGCTTATTTATATTTTTTGGAAGATTTACTCAAATTAATCTCAAATAGGTTGATTTAAAAAGAAATTTATATATACATACAAAAAATCAGTAAACTGCACATCTAACACATGTGGATTTTATTGTAAGCAGGTTATACAATAAGGCTGTAAAAGAATCAATTGACGTAATCCACCTGATAGAGAGTACAGAGTAAAACCAAATATGAATGTATTTTCTGTGAGAAATGTGTTTAAATAAAGCTGGGCGATTTCAGGGGATACTGCTAGATGGCATTAACCTACAAGACTGACCCCATCCCTTCCCATTCCTTAAAGCAGTTCCCCACCCCCATTGTCACTCTGGGGCCTGAGCTTTCACTATATAAACCCTTGAGGCCACTTCCTAGCCACAGCATTGGGTCCTAGAACCCAAACTAAGTTCTAAAGGAGAGAACAGATGCTTTCCAGAAGGCTCTACATCCCATTACACAGCTCAGTGCTTCTGCAGCACTTGGGATCATCAGAGGTGTAGGTGTGATGCCAGACAGGCATGGACTGGTGCACAAGTCTGGAACCGCCAAACTACTCTGCTGGCGGTTATGCTGTTGCTCCTCCCTTCATCTGAGGGTCTTCCTCTGATCCTTCGGTCATACTACCTTACAGAATTTGCTTCTATGCTGAGGGCAGTCCTTTGTTAAGATCTAGTATGATGGTTAGTTTATTGTCAATTTGACACAGTTGAGTTATTTGGAAAAAGGGACTGAGTTGAGAAAATGCCTGTGAATTAGCCTGTACGCAGATCTGTAGTGCATTTTCTTAATTAGTAATGGATGTGGTAGTACCCAGTTCATTATGGGTGGTGCCAGCCCCGAGCAGGAGGTGGTCCTGAGTTCTATAAGAAAGCAGGCTGAGCAAGCCAGAAGGAGCAAGACAATAAGCAGCACCCCTCCATGGCCTCTACTTCAGTTCCTGCCTTAACTTTTGGGTGATGGACTATAAGCTGTATGATGAAGAAATAAATTTTTTCCTTCATAAGTTGGTTTTGGTCATGATGTTTTATCACAGCAATAGAAATCCTAACTAAGACAGCAGGCTTGGCATGTGTCGGGAGCCTTCTGGGGCTGGCCTGCTCATTAGGTCTAATGTACTGGCTTAATGTTTCATGGTAAAGAGCTCATTCCACATCTTGAGTGCATTCCAGAAATCTGAGGATGTTTTCAATAACATTGTGTGTAAGTCTTCAGTTTCCTTTTCTCTTGAGTTTTGGTACATGCAGGTCTCATTGTGGTTGGTAGTGTGAGTAGAGACAGTTGTGTCCCTGTCCACAGAAATAACTATCCGTACCAGTGTCCTCAGTAAGTCTGTTGTCTTTCCCACAGGGATCTCCATTGCTTCCTGTTAGCTTCCTGTGAGTTTGTCTACTGCTTTACTCAGCCCAAAATCTGTGCTTGCTGAGGTTTTATGGAAGATGGTTTTTCCTAGCTTTGTCTTATGCTCATAGTTACAGAGTGTTGACTTCATTTCAGTGTGTCCTCAGTGTGAACTGCTGTTTGTTTTAGCTCTTTTGAGTGAGTCCATTATCTTCTGTATAGATGACTGGGCCAAGCTGACTAATGTCATTTACGAATTTTGTGGCGGAGACCATGCTCTTTCTGTTGTTTTCACAATGTCTTTGTCTAGTTCTGTAATGGGGTTTCTCCTCCTGGTAGGATGAACTAGGGCTCATACTTTGTGTGTCTTTGAAGAATGTTGTTTAAAATGAATGAATACTTGGTTGGTACTTTGCCAGGAAACCCTTGGGAATGATTTTTGTGGCAAGGTTTTGAAATATTGTCTCAGTTTATGATATATAGAATTAATTTGACCAGTTTTCTGTCTTACCAACTTAGAAAGTTATGTTTTTAGAGGTGTGCCTATTTGACATAGACTATGAAGTATATTGTTTTAAACCACTGTCATATCTGAAGTAACTGTATGAATGTATGTATGTACATACATATAAATACATGTAAATAAACACATGTAGTGCCTGAGCTGGGCCTGAGCTGAAGCACGGGGCATGCTCACACGCTATCACATGTCTCCTGTGGTACTGCTTGTCTCTTACCTTTGAATTTGTGGCTTTTCTTTATTTTCTGAATCCTTGTTATCTGAAATTTGTCAGCTTCTTAGTCATTTCAAAGAATCCATTGTTTTTGTTTTTAACTTGTTAATATGTGAGCTTGTGATGGGTTTCTCTCTTCATTCATGTATTTATTATGTTTTGCATTTGCTCTGATGTAAGCGTAACTTTTTTCCTCCTATAATAACTGTCATTTCAGAGGCTTTCTAGGCCTGGTCCTGGAAGCTTCTAGCTTTAGTATAGTCTTATCTAGGCCTACAATGTTCAGCCTCTGAGACTTACTGCTGAATAAGCTCACCCTTTCTTTATAGCTCTTTCTGAGCTCTTGCTGGCTGGTCAGTGAAGCTGTTCTGGCTTAAAACTCCTCTCCACTGATTCAATCTGACTTCTCTCTCGGTTTTTCCTGAATTGCTCTACTTAGTCTAATACTAACTTTGGCGGTCTGTTCTAATCTGACTTCTTCTCATTCTTTTGCTCATTCTGTCTTCTGTGTCTAGCTTGTTCTCTCTGCAACCTGTCCCTGTACAACTGTCCCTGTAAAACTGCCTCCTCTCTCTGCACTGCCCCTCAAGTAGCTTCCCTTTCCTCTCTCTTCTCATGAGAGTCGGCAGATCCTGTCCTGTCAAATCTTTCTCTAATTTATCACTTTGTCTGCTACTCAATTAGACATCACTTTCAATATGGATGCTTCCTTCTACAAGCTAACTATACCTTCATTGTTTGGGATTTAAGAGGTGTATTAAGGTGCGTCTATATTCTAGCCAGAGGGATTAAATGTGTGTGCTAAGGCTAAGCCACACCACAACTAGAAACAATTTTTTCCAGTAAACAACATAATCTTGAGGTTCACAGTGTGATCAAATATCCTGCAACATTCCAAAATTGTTTAATTTCTTAATATACATCTAACTTAGGAATCTGTATTCTTACTGTCAGATACAAAGTTCCTACTTTGTTCAGTATCTTCCAAGAATTTATTTATTTATTTATTTTTATATTCGTGTGTGTATGTCTGTGTGTGTATGTCTTTGTGTGTGTGTGCGTTGTGCGTGTGTCTATGTGTGTGTGTGTCTGTGTATGTCTGTGTGTCTGTGGGTGTGTGTGTCTGTGTGTGGGTGTGTGTCTGTGTGTATCTGTGGGTGTGTGTGTCTGTGTGTGTCTGTGTGTGTCTGTGTGTGGTGTGTGTCTGTGTGTGTGTGTGGTGTGTCTGTGTGTGTGGTGTGTCTGTGTGTGTGTGTGTCTGTGTGTCTGTGTGTGTGTTGGTTCTTTTCTTCTTTCGTGGGTTCCAGGCACCAAACTCAGATCATCAGACTTGCCAGCAGTCACTTCTATAAACTGAGCTATCTCTTTCACATGCACATCTGTTTGCTTGTTTGTTTACTTCACAGAGGTTCTGATGTAGCCCTAGCTGGTCTGGATCTTGATATATAGGCAGAGCTGGCCTAGAACTCAGCCATTCTCCTGCCTCTGCCCACCAAGTGCTACGGGTCTTTTGTTTCCAGTGTGAGTATGATACCATAAAAAACCATTTTCATGCTTAGATCATATCAAATGTTCACTCAATGTTTGTATGTCTCTGGGGGAATCTAGAAGTAGCTTGTTTGCCTCAGAATCCAGGGAACATCTCCATCGTGACTGGTACATATCACAAACCCTGGTTAATCCATAGGGTCTTCCTCACTACTTTGTTTTGTTCTGTATTCTTGGGATTTATCTGCTGAAGGTAGTTGGTCTTGTAGTGGATACTGATCCTAGCTTTTATGTTCCAAACTTTGGGGTTCCCATCAGATTGTAGCTTGTTGGTCTCTGGCCACATGTGTCAATGTGTTTCTGCACTGGTCTCTGCTGTAGCTCTAATGTGTCAACTATTCTCTTGGTCCCAGAGTTGAGCCAGTGGTCACCCTATAGGAAGAGCTCACTTACACATGTGGGTGTGTGGCCTTTGTTTGGGCGGCTCTGTGATTTCTTTTCGAGACTGTCTTAATGTTGTGTAGCATTTTTCCACTTGGTTGTGTTCGCTGTGTCTGTAGGTGTGTATCTTCCACTTAGAAACTTTTTAGCTGTTGATTTTTTAAATCTTGCCTCTCCAGAGATCTGACAGATCCAGGCCCTGACTCTAGAACCTGAATTCCAGGACTGAGACATTTGCTGGCATTCCCCTTCCTGCCATGTGGGATGGGCTGGCGGGAAGACTGTGTATACAGGGAGGTGAGTGGGTAGAATAGAAAGGAGAGCCTCTCCATGTCCCCTGGCTATAGAGGCTTGGCCATGGTATGGGACACAGGGACTCCCAAGAAGCTTTGGGCCTCTAAGGTAGAGGAAAGCATGCCAAGACTTTCCTGGAGCACTCAGGACCTTCCATGGAGACTGCAGAGGAGAGACTTGGGTGAGCCTGTTACCATTCCTAGCTGTTGAAAGAGAAACCAGCTCCCTCATGCTGGGCCTGGGCCTGGGCCTGGGCCTGGGCAGTCATCAGCCCCTTTGTGCACATTCATCCAGAGTCATGGGCATTGTTCTTCCCGAGACAGGAAATTCTAAGGACAGCAATGTTGGCAGATTTCTTTGGTCAGCAGCACTGTCCAGATGCCAAGAGTCCTCTGGTCACTGCCTCTTATCCAGGTATTTGCTCAAGGTCTTCACTCTGTTCTAGAGCCTACCACACCATAAGTGACTTCTCAGTGGAACTTGGTGTGTTCAGTTTTCTATTTTCATGATCTAGGTTGTTGCTGAGGTGTAGGGACCTCCTGCTTGAACTTGTCAAGCACACAGCATGTTGGATAGAGGCTGCAGGCTGTTCCACAGAGCTGGCTTCCTTTGTGTGGCCAGCAAGTTCCAGACTCACAGAGGCTGCTTCACTGCCTGCTTCCAGACCACAAGCTCTGGTTCAGCCAGGCATGTGAAGGTGACCTCCATTCTACTTCTCTTCTCTTCATTCTCCTACGTTACAGAGAACTTGCTGTTTGCTAGCAGAGGGGTGTTTGTGTGTGTGGTGTGCATCTGTGCACCTCTGTGTGTATGTGCATGTGTGTACATGTGCACATACATGTGCACAGGGTAGGGTGGGGTGGCATGGACTTTATCAGTCTCTCTGACTTCAGCACCTAGGCAGAGACTAATGAAGCCCCTCTTCACTTTTCTAGTGTCTGTAATGCCTGACAAAACTGGAGGGCCCAAGTCCTGCTTCCATGAAGGGTGGCTGATGAAAATCTTTACCTCTGTCCCCTGGCTCCTGACTGCCCCTCACCTAAGTGCTCAGCATATATCATTTGCAGGCAAAGGAACCTGGCTTAGGGCCAACTTGTGTCTGAGGTGGTCTAGGTAAGGACAGGGTTGTTCCATCCAGGGACTTGGTGTGTGGTCCTGAGACATAGAGGTGATAGACATGAATTTGGGCCCCTGTCTTGAGGGGCTCATCATTCTGCAGCTGTCTGGGGTCTCCTGAGATTTAGACTGCCTCTGGGTGTCCAGAATACTTCTGTCATCTTTCTTTTTCCTCCCCCGATTTATGCCTGCCTTTCAGGTAGCCACCATTATACCTATTAAGGAAGGTCATCCTTGGACATTTTGTGTTGGTCATCCTCAGGCTGCTCTAGTTTAAGATCAGCATTAAGTTCAAAGGATACTTATTAATGTAATTAGAAAGTAGAAAAGACACCAAAAGTATAGTTTTTCATTGTGTGTGCCAGTCACCTGGATTCTTGGTAGTATGTGAATGGAAGCTTCCAGTCTACCTTTGCCTGTTAATTCCTGATTATTGTGTCAACCAAAGCTGGATTATTAAAAAGGAGGTGGAGAATTCCTCCCAGACCTATCTATTCCCATGTTCTCTATCTCAGGAGGGCTGCCTGTGGGGCATTATCTTATCCTGGAGGCTTTCCGAGCTCTGGATATTTTCTGCCCCTTCTCTCTGTTTATACCATCACTAGTTTCTTTCTCAAGCATGATTTCTATCCTGATGAATTGCTAACAAAGTTCTTGGGCATTTCCTACAAGCATTGCAGTGAGGCAGAGAAAGCTGGTACAAAAGACCTCCTGCCTGTGAGGCTCAGGCCATGCCACCATGTTGTGCCCACTTGGTGCAAAACATTCTTAGACGTTTGTGCTGGAAAGTGCTTTTGACCTTTCCACTGTAACTCCTTCATACATTTGCACCTGCATGCTCACATGCGTATTAGGTAATTATAATTCCATTTCAGTCATCTTTGGGAAAGGATATTGCAGATAAATCAGAATTTTGAGTGGAGTCTAGATAGGGCTCTTCAGTACTTGCTAGTGATGGTCTTAATAAGTTTTGTGCTCTCAAGTGCCAAGACAAGATGGAGGTTGAAACGCGTGTATAATTTCATTCACTTTAGAAATGTACAAGAATGATAACATAATATGCCATAAGTCCAACCCATAATAGCACTCATCCAAATAGCCAAAGTTTGATTACTAGACATTGGCCTACATGAGGGTCAAGAAAATTGTAAGAGCCAGGACAGGTTATCATATCCCATAGAATAGAACTATTCTGAAAACTTTGGGTTTCAAAACTTGGGCCAGCCCCAAGACTCCCTGGACTGAGGATAGGACTATTTGAGTATCTGTGAGGTCTATAGCTAAGAGAAACTCACGCCATTAGGATATTGTAAAACAACCACCCACACTGGAAGACTTATCATTAATTTTAAAACTTGGCAAAAAAAAAAAAAAAAGGCAAGTATTTGTCTTCCCTTCTTATAAAGCCCTTTAGTCAGAGTAACAATACAAAGATCATTTATAGAAAGAACCCAGTGAACACTCGAAGCAGCAACTATGGAACCAGAAGAGTGCTACTAGCAACAACCATGGTTAGCTGCTAACACCCACCTGGGCTGCCCCCACCAGTCTCCTAGCTTCCCAGGCTCTGCCAGGCCCTAAGGACATATCCCAGTTGGCAGAAAGCCAGGGCAGGGAGTTCATTAATCCAGGCAAGCGTCATCAGTAGAGCTGCAGGGCAGGTAGCCAGTGTCTGTCGCTGGCATGTGTTCATAAGAGGGGCCGGGTGGGCGGGGAGAGCTTCACATGTGCTGGCAGTTACAGTGTCTCTGAGAGAGAGTTTTCTGGCAATGCCTGACCTTATTGGGTCTTGATTCAAACTATATAAAATCCATTTTTGAGACAGAAGAGTGGGGTGACTTTCTGGTCACTTGATAGTGTGGAATTCTTACTAACTTACTTGGAATCTTCCAGAGACATTTGTCGGGCGTGTATGGATAAAATGGTGTGATGGAAGAGGTGTAAATAGGAGCATAGAACGGATGAGAAGGGCCAGGTGAGGAGTCCATTGCAGTTCTCTCTGCTTTATGGACTTTGAAAAACCAATTATTTTGTGTTTGTGTGCGTGTGTGTTTGTGCTAGCCTACATGCCCACGGTGCAAGTCGTTTCACTCTTTCCACCATGTGGGCTCTGGGGCTAGAACTCGGGTCTTCACATCTCCTAAGCCATCTCACTGGTTTTGCTTTGTGTGCTTTTGAAATTGTCCCCCAAACACTTAAAAATGAACATCTAACAAAGGGTGGTAAGCCGGCAAGAGAGGAGCACACCGGCCACATCCTGGAAGGAGGAAAATGGGTTTTAGAAACCTCAGCTTATCTGGCAGACCCAACAAAGCCAGATCCCTCTCCAGGACACTGAGTGACTGGGTGACACCATGGAGTGCCTTTCCCTCAGGAAAAGTGGAGGCAAGCAGTCTGCTGGTGTGGTGGTAGAAGAACCCCACCCTCTATAATGCTGCATGACTCTATTTCCCTTCTAAAGATATCTATTAATGGTTTGTTTGCTCCAGGCTATGGCCCAGAGATCTTTTGCCTGGAGAAAAAGTCAAGTTGAGGACTTGTGTGTGTAACTAGGACAGAGGCCTGGGTCACTGGATTCATGATGACTGCCTCCAAGGCTCAGCCTTCATTCTGCAGGACTCAAGTAGCAACAGACCTCTCTAAGAGAGAGAAGGTGGCCTGGGAACAGAGGCCTTAGGCACCAAGATGGGGACTCTCTGACTGATGCCCTCAATGTGAGAATCTGTTCAGTTCTGTTCCACCTGAGATAGGTAGCCCCAGGCCAGACTGGGGAGCAGTGAGTGCAGAAAAAAGAATACTACCCACGATACACCTGAGCTGCTCCACACCCCAAAGGCATAAACATGCAGGAGCTATTGGCCTTTGAATGTGACTGTGTGGTTTATCACAATAGCAGGAGTAATGACAAACTTCAAAAGGTGAGGATATACATTCTAGGAAATCTCACTGAGTATAAGAAAAAAAGGGAAGATAGGAAAATGGGAAAGAAAGCTAAAGGATGATTTCAGGAGACTCATTGTCATGCATTCAAATTTCCAGAAGAAAAGGTGGTGTCAATTACTTGATCCACAATGACCCTGAAATATCTGTGAGAAGTATCCCTCATCTGGAGTGCAGGACTCAGCAATGCGGGGCCAGTAAGATCTATGCACAGGCTAGGGAGCCCAAGTAGGTAGTCTCATAATATCAGGAGAAAAAGAAGTCACGGCACAGGGTCCAAACTCGATGGCTTCCCGTTTTCAGTGATAGACACAGCAGCAAGAAGACATGGATCATGAGTGTCTTCACATTTCTGATGGCATGGCTTTCAATCTGGAAGGCTACCCACAGCCAAGGAAAGAGGCCTCAGCATCTGCCATAGGTGCTGGTTTGCCTCTGTACGTCCTTTCCAAGTCAGATTGGGCCTGAGTTCCTACAGAATGAGAAGAAACCTAGAACAAAGGTGATGGGAGAATTCTGTGGGACTTAGGCCAGGAGAAGTTAGAGAAGGCAAACCTGGGTAGGAAGTTGCACAGGAGACCGTGATGCCTGGCCACATAGGAGCAGGTGGACCTTAAAGACAGGCATTTCTATGGCTGGCCGCCTGCTCTCTTGTGGACCAGGTACCCAAGTGAGCCTGTGTAGACATGTTTAGAGCCACATTACCCCTCCTGCTTCTTGCCCTGCTACCCCAGTTGCCTGAGGACACTGCTTTCTCAGAGGCTGCTCAGCTGCACCTGAGTCCTAGAGTGACTGTGGTACAGGTAGAAGAGCAGTAATACTGAGCAGCTTGCTTCCCGGATTGTAGGAAGTCTGTGGAAATGCCCACCAGACACAGTGCTGGGGAGTCCTTGCTTCTTGGAATCACTCATATGCTTGCCCCAGATAGGCAATGGTTATTTGTCCTAGAAGTTTGGACTCCAAAGACCTCTCTACCTTAGCCTGTCACCTGCTATTGTACCTCACTCATGCCCACTGCACTTATTCTGACCAGTGAGAGAATACTTCCGGATTGCCCATGTCACTAAGAAGCAAGAGAAAGTTAGATCCAAATGTGTTTTCCCTGGGTAGGTGCGTGGGGTTCCCAGGGACTCAGTGAGAGAGGATCTGGGACTCTGCTAAATACCGATGTTCCTTCTTGCCGTTTACTTGATGACTGTGCCCTTGGTTGTGGATAGCATGCCGTATTGCAAGATTCAAGCTCTGCACGGATGGTGCTCACCCTCCTTCCTCCCACTCTTGCTCTCCCCTACCCCCATACAGGCAAATGTCAGTGAGAGGAAGCTATGGTTACATAGTTGAAATATCTATTATTTTTCCCTGGAGCTGAATGAGTTATTCTTTATGGAGGTGACCCTCGACTCTGGCGTGTTTCCTGAACAGTGCTGCTTTCATTCTGTGTCTGTGTGATGGCGTGAAGTGGTGTCAGGGAAAGAAGAGTGACCCACGTAATGGGAATCAGGACCTGGGAGGGAGAGCTGGAGGCCTTTCCTGTAGGAGGGCTTGCTCCCAGCAGACCATCGTTCTCCTCTGAGCACTGAATGTGGGCTTTGTGTCCTCACTGACGTCAGAGGCCCAATCGTATTGATAAGCTTTTCAAAGCACAGCCTATGGGGGAGTTTTCAGCCCCTCCATAGAATATTCCTGAGCATACAGGCGTTTTTGTTCTGATGCTGTATTCTTTAAGAAGAGAGGATTTCGTTTTCTTCTCCTGGAGCCCTCGGTCAAAAGCACCAACAGCTTCTGTTGGGAACTTGTGGCATTTCCAGTGGTTTTGATACAAAAATAGCACAAGTCATTCTTGTCACAGCTGCCAATGCCATGTTCTCATGAGTGAATGGGGACCATGGCCTCAATCTCTGTAGCTGGCACTTGAGCAGGACTACAGCCAGCCTTCTTGGCCTCCTGATGATGGCTGTGGGGGGTGAGCAGGCCATGTTCTCAGGAGCCCATGGCCAAGTCTCCTTGCCTGTGTGGGTTTCAGGCCTCATTTTGTGTCTGCCAAGGTGGCCTTACTTGAGAGGAAGCAACAGCAGTGACAAGGTATAGTTGTGAGTCGCAGGTAACAGAGGGCCTTTGGTCCTCTGCTGTCTTCCACCTTCTGCAGCCAAGAGTAGACTTTGGTAATTCAGGATACAGACCAATGCAGGCTTTCTGTCCTTACCAACACTTCACTGCGACAAGGAAATGCTTATTGGAGCTCACTGGCAGGCAGACTTTACTGGAAGATCATTTATGGCACCCACCTCTGCCCTCTGCTCTCATGTAAAACAGTTGAGCCCAGGTTCACTGTGGACTTGAAGAGGGGTCTCAGTGAACTGTCACATGGGTCTTAATTGCTATGTGGTGCTTGGGCTGTGGGAGTGATGCCCCTTTCCTTCATTCCTCCAGTGTAGGTACCCTCTGGAGACCTGCAGTCCACAAAGAACCCAGAACAAGCCCTGCTTTTGGCTTCTTCCTCTTCAGCTGTTGGGCTCCTCGAAGTTAGGAAGTGGAGACTGGCTACCATGCATTTCATGTATAGAGGAATGGAAAAGAAGACCTGGGCAAAACACTGACCGTTGGGATGGTTGCCACTTGTTTAGGAAGTTCAGATACCTGTGGGTCAGGAAGCATGGGCACTGCCTGAGGGAAGAGGGGGCAGCAGTCTTATGCTCGTACATCATGCATGGTGAGCCTGCTAACACTCCACTCACCTTTCAGTCCGGCTCACTTAAAGTACCCAAGGTTAGAGCTTCAAATACAGCTTTAGAAAGAATGCCTTAGGAATTAAAACATCAGTAAATTGAGCATACGGAATGAAGACATAGCAGAATCCAACACAACTGGTATGCTCTGCCTCACCCTGTCCTCAGCTTTAGTTTAAGATAAAGCTATGTTCCGTGCATGGCAAGCACCTTCAGAGTGCCCCCTCTGCTGTTCTTCAAAGAATGCCCCTGTCAGTCACACATGCTGGCTGCTGTTCAGAGAACCCAATGACCCTTTTACATTCCTTGGTAGAGTGCTGGCCAACTTGACCTGTGGTCAGGAGCTATACTGCCTGTTTTGCAGTGGGAAGACTCAGTGCTGTACAATTGGCCTCTGACTGAAAAAAAAAAGTGTTTCAGTTGTTACAACACTCACTTTAGTATCCTTTGGACCAAGTGTGAATGTGGTTTCCCTGTAACAGGCTCTAAGACCAGCTCAGAAACAGGGAAGCGCTACTATGAAAGCTGCTCCAGCCGGCTCTCTCTGCCCTACAACTGAGGAGCTGCTGAGCAGCTCAGTCTTGCCACCACCTGGAGCTGCCCTCTGTACACACTGTCCTGCCTGTCCCTAAGCATTCAGTACTGCACTAGCTGTGCCCACAGAGGCCAGAGAAAGGTATTAGATTTCTTGGAGCTAGAGTTATAGGCAGTTGTGAACTGTTTACTGTGGGTGCTGGGAACTGAACTCTAGTCCTTTGGAAGAGCAGAAGTACATTTAACCTCTGAGCCTTCTCTCCAGCTCCACTATCTATCTGTACGTTTAATTTTTTTCAAATCCTATTTTTAATGATGGTTCCTACACACTTTACCCTCCCTTGTAGCCCACACTCATCATAGGAAGTGGAAAAGAAAAGATTGAGGGTGAGGAAGTGGACCTGTTTGGAAAGGTTCTTTGGAGAAATTCCTGTGTTGTCTGGAAATCGGCAGTTCAGGTCACAGGTTAGCAGGCAGCAGCAGCTCGATCCACTCACAAACACACTAGCAGTCCAGTTTGGTAGAGTCGGGTTAGCAACACTGGTGACAGGACCTAGCAGAGAGAGCCAGGCCTTAGCCTTGGCTTGAGTCAGCAGGAGGGACCAGGAGGAACAACAGAAGTTCTTGGCTGTGCCCCTCTCAGGAAAGGGGAGATTCTAGACCCACAAGCATTTTTACAGCTGCACCAGCAAGCCAAGCCCTGCCTCCATCACTCTGTTGAGTCCTGTTTAGCCCTCCAAACATCACGTGTCCTCCATGTGTCTTGCCTCAGCTGATATCACTTTGCCAATCAGCACGAGTCTCCGGAAGTGGCAAGAAACTGTAGTATACCACCAGAAGGGTTTTGTTTTTTTGTTGTTGTTGTTTTGTTTTTGGTTTTTTTTTTTTTTGGTGTGGTTCTTTCTATGGAGTCCTGACAAAATGCAGCTCAACTACACAATGTAAGGCGGACCAATACATGTGTGTGTTAGCAAAGAATCCGTCATCACATGTCCTTTGGATTACTTGCTTTAGCAGAATATCCTCTCTCCTGCGTCTGCTTCAGGGAAACATTCTTTCGTGAGTCTTCCTTAGTCTTTGACCTATGTCCACTTCAGGAAAACACTTCATGTGTTTGCCCCAGCAAAACACCATCCAACACAACTGACTCTCCAAAGAACCCTTAAGTTCCTACTCACCTACCCCTGTTACCAGTATATGGGTACATTAGCAGGGATGACTGGCCTGTCATGCTCTTGAAGGTAACCCAAACAATCCTTTTCAAGGTTATGTATTTGATATTTGAAAGAGCTGCTAGGCATCCTAATGGTACCCTCCTGTGAAAATTAGAGATGGGCAGATGGCATGCTCTTATGGCCAGCCTCTTTGATACAGCCTTGTTAATATGTAGATCATAAGTCATATCAGCAAAATTATAGGAGTCACACCTGCCCCCTCTTCCAGGGCCAATTGAGGTAACACACAGAAAAAGACAGCTTGCAAGCTGTGAGACAGTGCCATGGTTTCATTAACTCTTTATAAGTTTTTATTTAAGCCAAATTATCACTGTTTGGTTTTTTTTGTTTTTTTTTTTATACGTTATTTACATTTCCACTGTTTCCCCCTTTCTAGGTCTCCTCTTTGGAAACCCCCTATCCCCTCCACCTCCCCTGCCTCTATGAGGGTATTCCACCTCCCACCCATCCGCCCACCCACTCCCATATTCCCACCTT